>CM019746.1:12672572-13310201 GCA_009761775.1 Ficus carica
TCGTTACAGAAAAACGCTAACAACATATGTTTCAATAATCCAGTCTTGCTGAAATCCATATTCATAGGCAAAATTCCCGAGCTGCTATGAACTCAACTGCATGGCGGTGAACCTACCAAAGTTTTTTTTTTTTTTTTTTTTTTCCCCCTCAAACAGCGCTAAGAATGCTGCTTAATCGTCTCAAGCAACAATGCAGATGTAGGAGCATAAAGCTCTGCTTGCTGTTGTTTGCAATGTTGTTGCTACAACATAATTGTAGTTGTTGCTCTTTATTTTATTTGTGTCGTTTCCTTCAAGTTTTAAGAGTTCGTCGTTTTCTTTAGTTCACTACTACAAAAAGTACACGACGGAGATTACACGACAGTTCCAAAGAACCGTCGTGTAAAGTCGGACTTTACACGACGGTTCCAAAGAACCGTCGTGTAAAGTGCTCCGCGATGGACTTTACACGACGGTTCGAAAGAACCGTCGTGTAAAGTCCCTCGCGGAGCCACTTTACACTACGGTTCCAAAGAACCGTCGTGTAAAGTGCCTCGCGGAGCAACTTTACACTACGGTTTCAATGAACCGTCGTGTAAAGTCCGACTTTACACTACGGTTCCAAAGAATCGTCGTGTAAAGTCGACTTTACACTACGGTTCCAAAGAACCGTCGTGTAAAGTGCCTCGCGGAGCAACTTTACACTACGGTTCCAATGAACCGTCGTGTAAAGTCCGACTTTACACTACGGTTCCAAAGAACTGTCGTGTAAAGTGCCTCGCGGAGTCACTTTACACTACGATTCCAAAGAACCGTCGTGTAAAGTCCGACTTTACACGACGGGTTTTAAGAACCCGTCGTGTAATCCACTGAATAAAGGGGTTACACGACGGGCCCTAGGGCCCGTCGTGTAACCCACCTGGTTTGGTGGGTCACACGACGGGCCCAAGGGCCCGTCGTGTAACAACTGATTACACGACGGGCCCTCGGGCCCGTCGTGTAATCCTCCCTAATTCGGGGGGGATTACACGACGGGCCCTATGGCCCGTCGTGTAATCTAGGGGATTACACGACGGTCCGTGGTGGACCGTCGTGTAATCTTGAAAAAAATTTGAAAATTTTTAACTTGGGGTTTTCGAAATCCGCGCGCAAACCCATTACTTAAATACAACTTCCTTACCTTTTCTCTCCACATACCTTCTCATTTCTCTTCACACTCTCTAAATTTCTCAAGTACCCACTTCCTCCTCCAAGCCGCCGCCGCCAACTCCGTCGTTGTCGCCGTCGTTGCTGCCGCCGATTCATTGGTGTTGGAGTGTCAATTCATCTTCAAAGAAAATTAAGGTAACTTCATATACAACTTAAAATAAATTTGGGATTTTGTCTTGTTGTTTGTCACTAAAGTTCAATTTTTTAGCATGGGTGTTTAAGTTCATAATGATGCTCTTTGTAGATTAATGGTTTGTGAATGGTTTTTACACTTTACATACACATGAATTTTTCCCGCCCACAATATGCTCGATGAAATGTCAACTTGAGTTTTTGGAGGAATAATATAGAAGCAATCACATATATATATGTATAAAAGCATAAACATGAATTTTTCGAGTGTTATTTTTGTCCTATGGCAGCGTTATGCACTTATGTTTTTATTTCGAGTGTTTTTTTTTTTGTCCTAATTCGTGTGGGGTGCCAGGCGCCCGTGTGGGGCGCCGACAATCTTGATCTAAGGCATCATTACATGACGGTTCCGGCCGGAACCGTCGTGTAATCTTAAAGATTACACGACGGTTCCTCCCGGAACCGTCGTGTAATAAACAGTAGAATATTACACGACGGTTCCGGGAGGAACCGTCGTGTAATGTTTGTTTTTTTCTTTCACCACATATCTTTTTACCGGGATTACACGACGGTTTTGAAGCCGTCGTGTAAAGCTTAGATACGACGACGGTATTAAAAACCGTCGTGTTATCTTCCACGACGCTGGATTACACGACGGTTAAGGAACCGTCGTGAAAACTTTACACGACGGGTAAAACCCGTCGTGTAATCCCTCTTTTCTAGTAGTGGTTAGTGTCAAGTGCTGTCGTTTTGACATCTGAGAGAGCCAATGTTTGTCGTTTAACTCCTTGGTTAGTCACTTGCTGGTCAGGTTTGTATAAAGGGCCTTAGAGCCTTTCATTGTAGCAGTTTTAGGGGATAGAATTTCAGAAAATTGTATTGAAACTTTTTAAAGGAACGCCTCTTCGGAGCTTTGAGCTCGTTTAGCCATGGAATTGGTTCAGTTCTTGCTTTCCGCTGCATCAAATGCCAACGCCAATAATATAATGAAGTATACTCGATCGATTTCATTCCAAACTGCCGCGTCAACATTGATCTTCTCCCTGCCAAGATGAGGAGGACGCCAAAGAGCGTTAAGAGGACATACCCGTCCTTGGATGCCCGATCAAGGCTGACACTGCCACGGACATACAGAAACCAAACCGTTTCTAGACTAGTACCACAAGCTCCACTCCAACCATGCAAATAATCACAAGATACTAAAAAAGAACCTACCTAAAATGTTTTTGAGAAGAAAACATTATAGAGCACTGTTTGATAAACCTCCCTATAGCTCCACTGCAGTACCAAAGCACGTGACTAGCTAGCTAGTTTATATCCTTCCAAGCTTCTTTAATTTTATTGTTGTTGTCCATAAACAATGAAGAATTTAGGGGGATTATTTGTCTAAATTATAAATATATATATATATATGTAAATCAAAAGTGTCACTTGTTAAAGAGTTTAAGGGTCAATAGTACCAATTAACCTTTCCACTTTGATGGGTTATCGGGCAATTTGGGAGAATTGAGAGGAGATAAATATTCAAGCTCACATGGGGAAATAGTTTGAGTTTGTGTTCCACACGCCTAAGGGCGCTGAACAAAATTTTAGACTTGTTTTTGGTCTTTGGTTAATTTGTTTTAGTTTTAGGTCAACTTGTTTTGTTATAGTGTCGGTGGAGGAAAATAGCTAGATTTTAATGGGGAATAGAGAAGGGAAAAAAAAAAAAAGCCGGAATTAAAAGCAAGAAAATAGTATTCTTCACCACTAACAAATAAAACCGACTGAGTTTTTTTCCCCTAAAAAACATCTCTCGGTACTGATTTCTTCTCGGCACTGATTTTTTTCCCCCTAAAAATCGTCTCTTCTTTAGGTGAAGTTGTTTTGTTATAGTGTCGGTGGAGGGAAATAGCTAGAATTTAAGGAAATAGAGAAGAAAAAGAAAAGAAAAAAAAAAAGGCCGGAATTAAAGGCAAGAAAATAGTATTCTTCACTGCTAAGAAATAAAACCGAATGAGTTTTTTTTCCCCCCAAAAAATGTCTCTCAGCACTGATTTCTCTTCTATGGTAATAATAGTATGAGTAAATTACTCGTTTGGTCACTAATCTTTTTACAAAATTATGATTTGTCCTTTAATTTTTTTTCTTCTTTTTTTGCTTAAAGGTCAAACTTTTTAAAATGGTGTCTTTTGGTCATTTTTACTAATAAAGGTTAAAAATTAGACATGTGTAAGTTCAATCATATAAATTTTTTGTCACCCTAATATAGTAAATCATGTATGATTAACGTGATATTTTCTATTAAATTTCCAATGTTTGTTATTAAAAAGGTTTAGGGATTTTTTAATCACACAAAAAATTTTGGGGACAAAAACAGAACTTCATAAGAATATTAGAGACTAAAGGAGCATAACCTGTTATTATCAAAAGTTTGAAAAATATCCCTCGGCACTGCTTTCTCTTATTTTCTAATATTAATATCAAAATACTTGAAAAATATACAAGAACAACTACGTCTAACATATATCTTGTGGGATTGAGCTTTATGTTATATCGACAAGCAGAGCCCGGCAAAAGATAATTAGTTCTTCGTTAGCAATTAGTTTAATGGCGGCTGACAACTTTGACTGCTAATTATAAGATAATTAGTTTAATTAAAATAATTAATTGTTCAATAAAATGAATGACTGAATTAGTATATATAGCGTGTTCAATGCACAACTTCATTTCTTAATATTCATGTTTGCCCCAAAGTTTAAAAGCTTGTTTTCTGGGACCAAGTTATTGACAAATTCTACAACGTTTTAGTTGTGGGGGGAAAAAAAACACTATTAGGAATATATATATCACCATCTACGTAAGCATCTATGTAGGAATTATAATTATACATGTGGCGTTGATTGTGCCACCACGTAAGTATCTACATGACGCTTACGTGGCTACCATGTGGTAGTTATTGGAACAAGACTAAAACATATATTCACTCTTTTAAATGTACATAAGAGATTAAAGAATAATATTAGAGAAACTTTTGATTTTTTTAGTACTAACATGGGTCATGTGTGGTATGTCAATTATTATTATTTTTTTGATAAGTCTTTAGATAAGCATCAATTAAAATGAAGATGCTTCTATTACCACATACATTTTGACTCTCTATACCTCCTTTCTAAACACACACCCCCTATCAAATTTAAAATGAAATTTACTTATTTCACATCACTATGTATTTTAAAATTATCACTACATAATAAATACTCTATAACTTCAAATTTCTTTCACTTTTCACACCTATCTCTTTTTGTTAAATTGAAAATTTTGCAAGAAATTTTCTTTTTTTTTTAAAACAAAACAACAAAAGAAATCCATCTATAAAATAAATATAGATACGCATAGTCCAACGAAAAAAACACAAAAAAAAAAAAAAAAAAAAAAAAAAAGCAACGTAACCGTAAAAAAAAATTTTTTAAAAAAAAAAAAAAAAGCAAACAATTAAACTAGAAGCCAAAGTTTGTTTTTTCTGGATGAACAATAGCAACATTCAAAGGAGAAAAAAACCAACAAGCAAAAAGACATAGTTGTAAAACTATTATTAAGAAAGATTAACATACCTCATTTTTATTTTTTTTTTTGAAATACTCATTGAAGGGTAAAAATTAAGGTGAAAAATAGCGATTTGTTATAAGTTTTAAAGGAGTAACACTAATAGATTGTTTTATGTGGGAATTTGATATGTAGGTGCGTGTGGAAAGGAAAAAAAGGGAATATAATTGCTTTTCTTTTTTATGATAAAATTTTATCTACATAATTAAGTCTATAATCATTAGTCTCTTACATCATTTGTTTGAAGGTTTATTTGTAATTAAAAATGTTAATAAATGAGGAATGTATAAAGTTAAAAGGGGTGTTAAAATTAAGAGATTACACGATCTATTAATTATAAGATGATAACTCACTGTTACATTAAGTGTATTTAAAAATATTGATGTTAGAATTAATTTTCCTATCACTACTCATAATTGAATAATGCTAACCTTTTCCG
The DNA here is from genome assembly GCA_009761775.1 of Ficus carica. NCBI lineage: Eukaryota > Viridiplantae > Streptophyta > Magnoliopsida > Rosales > Moraceae > Ficus > Ficus carica. The sequence goes on from CM019746.1 coordinate 12,677,917, forward strand.
ATCAATGTGTTATAACATGATCAGAAATGTAGTTGAGAATAATAATGGAAAAACCTAATAAAACAAACAACGGAATTGTTTAGGAAAAAGCTACACCAGCATAGCTTTTGCCAAAGATCATTCCACATCTCATATCCGTTGTACATGACGTACTTTCAGCATTAATATTGAAAATATTAACGTAGGAGTTAGCTTCTTCTTCTTTTTTCCCCCCTTCTTCTTCTTCTTTTTTTGCTTAAAAAAAACTAGCTGGTTATTTACAAAGCTGTGTCTTTTTGTCTTGATATTTTAGCAAAATTTAGAGAGACAAAAATGGCAACATAATATGTGTCTACTTGTAAGGAATTTTTCTTTCCTGTGCATGACCAGTTATTGTTATGTCAACAAATTGCAAGTCAATATGTGATAATAAAAGTACAACTTAAGGAGTAAAAACGTAACAACAGTACTAAAAAAACATATGTAATATTTAACACCATTTATTAATAGATGATAGGACGTCTCATATATATGATTTAAAGATGATATTTTCTATTTATTAAATAATAATATTTAATCCCGATAATATTGGTATCTCAAACATTAATCTTCAAAGCATAAGGCTCTATCAATAAATATTTGGTGGTTGAAGTAGTTATGGCGGTTTTAGATTATAGCCTTACAACGTCTTCCTCTTCTAGAATCTGTGGAATAAAGTCGGTTAATTTTTCTACACCCTCTCCTTTTTCACAAAATATCTAAAAACCACGCGACATTTTTTTTTTTTTTCAATGTCAAAGATTCTATTCGTATTAGAGTTTGTGGAATTTGGCATCATCGCTAACCTATCACCAACATCAGCCATTAAAAAATTACAGGTCAATGTTCAATTCTTCTCCTCATATTTACGAAAATGCCTGTAGTTTTCATGCGAAGGTGCGTTCCCCCATTCCACAAGTTGGTTGGTCAACCACGACACGCGGCATCGCCACGTACCCCAGATATGTATAAATACACCTATACATATACCTTTGAATTGTCTCATGAATCTCAATTCAAAAAAAAACCTTTCTCCTTTTTTTTCCCTCTCTCCCTCTTTTCCCTTCTTCTTTCTTTGTTTTTGCAAATTAGGATATGCTTTATCAAGCTCAAATGATCGGTTTTCGCTATATTGTTGTTTTAACCATTTCTACATAAGTCGTTTTAGATTACCGTTTCTCATAAACAGCACAAGGAGTTAGGAGGTAAGCCGATAGTAGTTTTCACGGTCTTGAATACAACACACGCATTCAATCAAGATTTATATGGATAAATTCAGTTCTCAACACGAGCGTGTTTTCAACCATTTCGATGCCAACGGCGACGGGAAAATATCGCCCTCCGAGCTGCAACAATGTGTTGGGGCAATAGGAGGGGAGCTTTCAGAGGCGGAGGCAGAGGCGGCAGTGAACTATTTGGACTCCGACGGAGACGGATTGTTGGGATTGGACGACTTTGTGAAGTTCATCGAAGGAGGGAGAGAAGAAGAGAAGATGAAGGATTTGAAAGAGGCTTTTAAGATGTATGAAATGGATGGTAGCGGGTGTATTACTCCCAAAAGTCTAAAGAGGATGCTTAGTAGACTTGGTGAGTCCAAGAGTATTGACGATTGTAAGATCATGATCGCTAGATTTGATCTTAACGGTGATGGGCTTCTCAACTTTGATGAGTTTATGGTCATGATGTCGTGAAATGTATTGTGTAAATACAACTTTATATATATACAGTATAATTTTTTGTTTTAAAGCTTGCCTTCCATCCCAAGAATAATTTTTTGCCTGGACAAGAAAACTTTAAGCTACAAGGTATCCATCTCTATTACAAACCTAGACATGAGATTTTCTTCTCATCCAGCTCCTTACGAATGAAACAACCCTGTGCTTGGCGCGTACTGAGGAGCGTGTCACCCCTGTGACTCCTCCGCCGGCAGCTCCTACTATGGCAGTTTTATCACCACTTCCTACATTTTGTGGTGTAAACATGTTTTTTTTTTTTTTTTAAACAAAATTAGGAAAATTGGAAGCTACTTTGCTCACTTACAAATTTAGAGAAGAACAAATGAATTTTAGTGAGGATTAAATTAAGTGGTTCATAGGCAATGACAGAACCAGGAATTTATTTCAGGAGATGTAAAATAAACTAAAATTACAATACCACAATCTTATACGTTCGTTCATTGGTAATGATAATTATTATTTCTTCTGATATTTCATCATTATGGATTCTACTTCATTAATCAAGATAAATACCGAATAATCTGAAACCATGCCCTTTTTTTTCTGCATATATTTTTATCTATTTCGGACGCTATTGGAATACCCATTGTGATTACTAAATAAACATAGCGGCTCGACTCGCCTGTTGACAAATTCGCCTTTTTCATATTGTACTTAGACGTCTCGTGTTTCTTATGGTGCATCCTTTTTTTTTTTTTTAATTATGATTGTTTATTCCATTCAAATGAGTCAACTCTATGGTGATTGGTGAATAGAGAAAAAGTTTCACGTGCTTCTTAGATTATTAAGGAAATGTACATATTTGTTTTAATAAAATTGAGATTTCTTGAATAGGAACTCGTCAGGATCTGAACTTCTAAAAAAATTCCAGTAGTCCTGGCATATTCTTCGCAGCTATCCTATTATTAAAAGCTTTAAAATAAGACTTTGGTTAGAGAAATCATTTAGTTGTGTACGAAGTTTTGGATTGATTCGTAATGTGTTATGTTTGAATCATTGCACGGTCAAACCAATGCGTCTCCATGAAGAAAATATGTAGCAACAAGAAATCATTTGCTTGCTGGAGCTAAAATAATACTTAATGAAATGCTCAGCTCCTCAAACGCCGTTAGGTCTCAACCAGCACCTTCCGGCGTGTCGTGGTGCTAGCTTTAGCTTAAGCATCAAGAGTGCCCGCAATGAGATCTGTCGAACAAGACTTGTCTTTTCACTTGTAGTTATTGAGGCTCTCCAAAACCTCCCTTTGCATAGATTCAGTTTTTTTTTTTTTTTTTTTTTTTTAATTATTCATTTGGATCACGAAGCCATCGTGACGATGACTCCAATTAACATCACTTAATCAATTTATTTAATTAAAAAAAAAAACAGTAAGGTTAAACTTCTTTCAAACAAAGTCCAAATTGATATGAAGAAGTTTGTGTGGTCTGATAACGTTGAGAGTTCATCTGAAAAATGCATCGTTAGAATCCGAAACATAGTCTCCACCCATGACCAACATTTTAATTTGGTGTCAGATCAGATGTATTGGTTAAGATTCTGGTGCTTGATGGCTGCGATTCAATGCAGAGCTATTCCGCAGTTGGCAAGCCTACGAGAATTAAGCTCTACTTGACAATGAAAATGGAAGCAAGCACATTCTTGATTTGTTGAGAAATTCATTGGTTATGTTTGCTAAATTTTTAAACAAGACCTTGAATTCACTTTGATGGGAGCTGCGGAGCTGGAGCCTATGCGTTCAGCGACAAGGCTCAAGCAGTCGGGGAGCCTATGCTCTCTTACGAAAACTTGTCAGCTTGGAGCTCCACTCCCCGAATTATGAGTCTATGACCTTATGTGCGCATTTGTTTTGTAGGTTTAGCATATTTATTTTCATTTCTGAATGAATGTGTTACAATTTTTATTTTTATTTTTTTTACTGTTCTAACATGCCATATATAACTTCTAACTGTTTGGTGATAATATGCCTATTGCCTCCTCTGCATACTGAAAATTTTCATATTGTATGACGGCTGGCCTTTTATATTGTACTAAAATAGTTATGTTGACACTTCTTGATTTTTACCAAGGTGACATCCTCTTAATCGAACTTAATTACAATCAAAATAGTATCATTATGCGAACAAATTACTTTTGAGATTTAGAAGGACCATGTAAAGTGACCAGAAATTAGCTCCAGCCTCTTCTCTTGTAACCTTTTTTATTACTTAAAAAAAGCGTCATTAAAATATTGTAGAAGTCAAGGGCGTGAGGAGTAATCACATGCTTCTTGGATGATTGTGGATGAATGATAATTTACTATTTTCTTGGATTTTATAAAAGTTAACTCATCAGGGATTCAGGTTGCAATTAACTTTAAAAATTTCCATTTGTCCTCGCATCTTGGGCAGCTCTCTTATTAAAAGCTTCGGTCTAGACTCTGGTTCAGTTTTCTTTTTTTATAAAATAAATTTGTTACAAAATTCTGAACCATTAAGAGATAATATTATACAATACCATCCAATTATATAAGACCCATATATAAATAGGACTCGTATCTTTAATAGTGGTGTATCTTTAATAGTGGTGTTTATGATCGATGGTGCCCTCAAAAAATTTTCTTCCTAACAATGGGCTACGTTTGACTGACATGGTCAAAATAATGCGCGTCTCGATGAAACAAAACAAGAAGAAATCATGTGAATGAAAAACAAATGCAAGAACAAACAAACAAACAAACAATGACCACTGAACCTATTTTCCAGAAACTACAAGACAAGGCCCCAACAGGGAAATTTAAACAAACTAGGAAAGCCAAAGGAGTGGCCCTGAGATTTTATTACTTAACAAAACAGAGAGTACATAACTGAAAATATCCCATATTATGTGCAACTCATACTCTTATCTAGATATATACAGACGACACATAAATAAAACTTGAAAACTCTTAAAAACATTAGAAAATAGACTATTCTTAAAATGCTTATTTTTCACATGTTGTTGTTTGCAGCTGCTTTCATTAGGGGCTTGGAAGAGCTCTCATTCATCAAACTACACTCTCCTTGTGGCGAATCTTCAACAAGTCTCGTCAATTTATCGACGATCTCCTCTGCGGTGGGTCTCAAAGCGGGGTCTTCCTCTACGCAAGCTCTTGCGAGGTTTGCCAAAGTAACGGCGGCATCGAAAGAGTAGTTTTCTCCCAATGCACTGTCCATCCACTCCCTTAGCTCCTCTGTGTTTTCTGACTCCAATATGAACCTGATCTTCTCGGAGAGCCGAACCCCGCATTCTCCTTTCTCATTAGGCCTTGTTATTGGCGTTTGGCCTGATAAAACCTCAAGCAAGACCACTCCATAAGCGAATATGTCAGTCCCTGGGGAGACCACTCCTTGGTGGATGTACTCAGCAGCCAAGTAGCCTTGGCTCCAAGATGAAGGATTGGTGCCAGGGCAATTTAGAGGCTCTGAAGTCATATCGTCTTCGACGCACTTTGCCATGCCAAAATTCCCGACCTTCGCATGGAATTCCTCGTCTAAGAAAATGTTCCTGCTCTTGATGTTTCTGTGGACATAACAAGGGTCCATTTTATGGTGCATGTACTGCAAGGCCATGGCCACATCAAGGCATATCCTAAGTCTTTGGCTCCATGTTAGGAAACAATAACACGAGGCGATAAACTGGTTTTTTATCGCCAATCCGCCGTGAAGCCAATCTTTTAAGGATCCATTTTTGGCAAACTCAAAAACCAGAAACGAATCATGACCACCCTCTTCAGTTAAACATGTCCCTGACAACCTTATTATGTTGGGGTGAAGGTGAATCGCATCATTGAAAAGCCCGAATTCGATTTTGGGGACGACATCTGATCGTATCCGCTTTATTGCCAAGTTCTTCCCATTGAGACGGCCATGGTACACAGAGCCCTCAATGTGGTTGCTGGAGCTGAAATCCTCCGTGGCTTTACTCAGCTCCTGAACCGTGTAGGTCTCAACCAGCGCCTTCCGGGGTGTCGTGGTGCTGACTTGAGCGTTGAGAGTGTCCTGATGAGATCCCTCGAACGACACCTTGTTATCGCTTGTGGTTCTCACACTCAGGTTCAATTGTTGAAGCTCCAAGTCCCCTCCCTTGCATAGATTCTGCTTCTTCTTCATCTGGATCACCAAGAAAGCTGCCGCGACCGCGATGCTGACCCCAACTAAGATCCCGCTAAGCGCAATGTACAACCCGATTCTCCTCATCTTCGACTTCTTCTTGTGTGGACTAATGACCGGGATACCTTTCTCCGGAAAACCCAAATTGGGCTTGCGGGGTCTCGCCAAGGAACCGAGAATAGGCTTACTACTAACCGGAACAAGCAGAGATGTAAAAGGTGTCAAGCTTTCTTGACCATGCCTAACAGCTCCTAAAACCGATCCGTTATTCGCGGAGATGATAGCTTCTCTAGTGGTATTAAACTTAACGGCTAAATTTGAAATTGTATCACCTTGAGACACTGGATAAGTAAGAAAGAGTCTGGATTGGACAACTTCAGATGAAGGACAAGCACAAGGAATCGGAATCACTAACCCGACTTTATCGCCAAGGTTCCAAGGTGACACACCAGGATTTTTGTCTTTAATGGCTTTACAACTCGTTAAGCCCTCAAGAGATTCAGCAATCCCGGAAAAGCTCTCACCCTTGACAGCAGTTTTCGCCAACCGAGCGCGAAAAAGCCCGCCCGAATCGCAGTTACACTCGATCGGAATCAGCAGAGGCTGATCTTTGGGGAGAAACTCGGTGTCGGTAGAGAAACCATTCGCTTCCGCAACCTTGCGCCGGGTGATGCCGAGGTAGGAGGTGAAGTTGGTGAGAGAGGAGAAGAATGAGTTGGTCCGGAGAATCGCAAAAGTCTCGCAGTGGCTCAGAAGCGAGGCGTTTTTTTCATTAGTAGTAGTGCAGTGAAAGGCAGAGGAGGTGTATTGATCTGCTGGAGATGAGGAGGACGAGTCGCAGCTTATTAAAGGAGGAGCGCTCTGGCCATCTGTGGATGAGGAGACAAGTAGACACATTAAAAGTACAAAAACTTTCAAGTAGTAGTAGTAGAGCTCACTGATCTTAGCAGCCATTCCCATAAACCACCACCACTGCTCACTATTAAACATAGAAAATCTCTCTCTCTCTCTCTCTCTCTCTCTCTCTCTCTCTCTCTCTCTATATATATATATATGTACATATAATGAAGAAAGCTTTATTTGTGGCTTTTGGCCGGTGGATATTTTGGATCCATATAGGAGAATTTATATGGTGTCATAAAATTAAGAATATTTAGCAAAGCTGTTTCTGGACAGGATTCTTGGGGATGACAAAGGGCTCTCTCTCTCTCTCTCTCTCTCTCTATATATATATATATATATATAAATAGTTTACTCTGATTTTCCAGCTGATCAAAGGGGTGGATACCTATTGGAAATTGCCAGTGATCATAAATAGCGACCACTTTTTCTAACTGGTTGAAGAGATGAGAGCCTTCTTGGGCTACAAATCAAAACCAGCTTTTTATATATATGCACTTCTGCATGCTAATTAAGACAGTTTATTTTATTTTATTTTATTAGCTTTTAAGGAAAATATGTACATTTATTTTGTTCCATGTCTAGAAATCTGAAATGGTATGTTATTCTAGTTCATTTACATAAACATTCATGTATAAGCGGATTCTACGCTACTATATAGATCTTATAATACGAGGCATGAGTTTATATATATATATATATATATATATATAATGGTCCACTTTTTGTCCTTGAATGTAAGAGGTTTTCGATGAAGATATGGTCATACCCAAAAATCTTTTATCAAACGATCCTGTGCACAAATATTGTGAAGAATCGAGAATGTTCGAGAAAAAATATTGCATAATATTAAAGGAGTGATTTTGAGCAAACATGTGTATAGTTAAATGTATTTTTTTTTTTTAACGTATATAGAAAGAATACGTGTAATCATGTTGGAATGAGACAATAATTGAAAGTGATATATAATAATTTTTGTGAAGGAAAAGGGGCGGGTGTGGATAAAAATGATGTGGAATTGGGAGGTGTTGAATTTGCATGCAGAAAAGAAAAGAAAGAATAATAAATATGCAAATATAGTCGAAGAGACACCAATGCTTGGTAAAGCACGGGCATGAAAAGGAAAACCAATGTGGCCTCAGAATTGATAGGTCAAACAGGGCATGAATGCCCTAAGTTGACAAGCACCAACATCCTCACAAGAGTAGCCAATCCCCTTCAATTTTCACGTACTACACGTTCTTGCTAAATCATTACAAAACGCAATAGCTGTTTTCTAACATTATTAATTTTTCAAAAATGTGCTCAGCTCCCTTTTAAAATCTTTATTCGGTTAATTAATATGTTATGTGACGTTTGATGCATGATATATAACATATAAAAACCAGCCACATCTTAATTAAGATTGAGTTAAGTCATATCGACTCTATTAGTTGGTTCCAAGACTTCTAAAATGATAAATAGAATAGAGATAAGGTGAAACCAATGACTTTTTTTTTTTTAATCCTTTTTTTGGATTTTTGGATAGATGATTTCTTTTCAATTAAAGAAGTTTTTCAATAAATAACTGGAATTTTATAAAATTAACAAAATGATCGTTTTTAAAAATTATCAATCATGATATAACAGTAATTAACTAATATTAATATATATTAATTAGTCAGTATGATCAATGATTAATTAACTATCATTTTTTTAAATAAAAAAAAATCACTTCTTGTCTAAATTTTTCTTTCTTTTTTTTCAGATATGAAATGTACCTATAGAGCTGAGTAATAAAAACAAAAAATAATGAAAATTTTCAATAAAATAAAATAAAAAATGGATTAAGACTAAGGCAACTGTCTTAAGTATAAGAAAGGCATTGAGGGCAAGGAAGCATCCTAACCTCTATAGAAAAGAAAAATCCTTGAGATCTGTGCAAAAGAGGTCTCCCAAGGCTTTTTGTAAAAAATAGTTTTTTTTTTTTTTTTTTTTTTTTTTTTTTTTTGGTGGAAAACAGAAAATCCAACTTGAAAGTGAACTCAAAAGGCTTTTTCATTCCTCACTGTCCCATGTTTTTCTAACTTTTCTCTGTGTATATTGAGATGAATTAATATTTAATAGACTAATAGTACAATGTACTGGCCCTCTTTGTGCAAACCCGACTAGTGAAGCTTCCCCATTATAACAGGCCACAAAATTGGATTCACTAGAAATTCACCATTTGTCCACTTTTAGCACAACTTCCCATTTAATTCTCTCGATGATTTAAAAGATGTTCATTTGTACTATTTATATTATTTTATTAGATGAAAAAGAACCCTATAAAAGTAATCTCAAATTTCTTTGGGTTTTAGTTGGTTGATATATACTTATTATGCATGAAATGTATGAATGTCTTTTCCTTTGACTAAGAGCGGATAGAAAAATGTGATGTACTTTCTCTTGTTTAAAAATAAAAATAAAAAATTCCAAGTACCAATGAACCGATTTCACCGAAAGTCGATTGTTGAGCTTGAGGCCACGCACGTGATGGCACATGACAACCACTAATTACCTTAATTAAAAGAAAATTTAGGGACACAAACTTGGGACTCTAGAGCTTTGCCTCAAATGAAATGTCATGATTTTTTTTTTTTTTTTTTTGAAAGGAAACGTCATACATTTTAGTTTGTTAAAAAATTGACACAAAATCTTGTTAATAATCTATCATCAGATTTAGCCATTTAATTTTACTAATCTACGACTAAAAAAAGAATTCATTCCTAACACAACAAGAGAAAGGTGTCCGTTCTTCCGTATTTTAGTGAAACTATACATATTTAGTCTTTTTTTTTTTTTCTTTTCTCAAATCATGGTCACGTGGATGATATAGATGGACAATGCTCTGCTCTCAAAGTCTCAAGAAATGTGACACAAGATAGATATATATATATATATATATTTGTGGTAGCTAGAGAAATATACGAAACAAGAATGTATTGGCTGAGACGACGTATCAAAGAAAATTCTGAGGCTTCGTATAATCGCATTCACTGCAAATATTTGCATTTGCATGGAAATGCCAAACGAATCTGAGATCATGAGAAGCAGACTCGACTCGAGCATCAGGATTAAGGCAATTTTATATATACATACATACATGTATACATGTGTATGTGTGTGTGTGTGTGTGTGTATATATATTCATGCACTGGAGCTAAAACGATGATCAGGAATAATTTCTCTGTGACGAAAACGAAAAAATTTTTCAGTCTGCGGGATTCGCTTCGTCAAAAACGCAGACACGATGGAAATCTTTTTACATATCCTGCTGTAATTAAGAGTTCAAGCAAGATTTGGGGTTCTGGGTTTTTGGCCTTGGTTCTAGTGCACTACAGACAACTCCAAGCCAGTGAAAAAAATAATCCTAATTGTTTCTAAATTGCCTCCACAAACACAATGGGATGTGGGAATCGTTCAGCCAATCATAAATTGTAAGTATACTTGTTTTACCTTAAAAAAATTAGATTAAGTGACATTTTTTAATCATCTAATATAATATATAGCTCAACTTTTTTTATTTAGTTAATCATTGATTGACCATTACTCAATCAATGATGAACTATAAAAATTGATGATCGACTAATGATCAATCACTAATTAATTACAAGACTAATCAATAATTAACAGTATATTAATCATTGATTAACTAATTAATAATTTTAAAAATTGATTAATCATTTTTTTAAAATAACTTTTTAATTATTTTTAAAAACTTCGATCATTTATTAAAAAAATTCTTTAAAAAAAAGATTATTTAGCTATAAATTCCTTTTACCTTTTCTATTAATGAGCATGTTTCGAAGCATCCTTGATTCCGTGGCATAAAAAAAATCAAAAATCAAAAATTAAAAGTTAAAATGTCCCTTTCTTTTACACTACTTTATTAACTTGTGGGGAAAAAAATTAGAATCTAAAACTCTAGACCCTCCTGCTTAGCCCCAACAGAGTTGACAGTGCTTCTTATATTCACGTGTTAAAATGTTCTCTATATTTATGAGTGGGATTTTAAAATGAATTTAGAGATAAATAGCATTTTTTTTTTTTTTAAGAAGTTTTTTAACAAACCTGTCAAAGTTTTTAAAAATTAATTAAAAATATCCTCTCTTTTTTTAATGGTCAATTAATTAGTGACTATATAATATTATGAATTTAGTAAATCAGTTATGATCATAACGTAAATCATCAACTTTTAAGTCAATCATATCTGGAAAAAATCCACATAGCCATTTTGCTAAATTGAAAAAAAAAAAAAAAAAAAAAAAAAAAAATAGCTATCTATTAAATTGAGTGATCAAAATAAGCCACCCACCTTAATTTTTCATGTTAAATCACATGATAATTTTTGCCTTTTTAATTGGAAAAGCTTGAATTTTTTTTTTTTTTTTTGGCCAAAAAAAAAAAAGGATCAGTTTTCTCTAGATCTTCACAGCTAACAAATCCTAAGATTCAAGAACATACAGCATATAATCTTTCTTACCAAAAACTAGACTCTATATGCGTCATGACTGAACCGAAGACCTGATAGAAACGAAAACTCTAAATAGGCCTTCCTTACCAAACCACCACCACCGGTGGCTACAGAAAAGCTTGAATGAACACCTGTAAAACATGCCTATATTTATTCTCTAATATAAAACATGCATATTTATTCCTTCACAATGTTTATCCTCATACGACTAAATTTTGCCCAGGTCTATGAGAATTTGTCAGTGTGAGGATATATTTGCGGCATATTCGTATTAGATCAAGGTCGATGTGGTGGGCCGAAGTGGGCATTATTGTCAAGGTCGCACCGTGCTCGAGTCCAACGTCGGGGTTGGGGTTGGGGTTGGGGCCGGGGCCGGGGCCAATGCCAAGGTTGAGACTAGGCAGGGTTGGAGTTGGAGTTGAGGTCAAAGTTGGTTTGAGACAAGGATTGGGACATTGGAGCACTTCATATTTTTATAGAAAACAAAATCCAGAGACTCTTTACACCTTTTTCACCTTCCTTTTTTTTTTTTTTTTTTTCTTGGCGCCATTTTTTGGAATCCAAAACAAGAATATTTAATATTTCAAACTTCGTTTTCTTTCCACTGAAAAAAAAATTGGTCCCAAAAGTTGGCCAATAGAAACTAAAGCTGAGATTCAGCATACGCATCAGATTTAGTGAACAGTTGTATTTCGAAATGTTTACATAACTTGAAAGCTAGATTAGCTTTATTGCGTTCAGAGAGAGACAATACTTGTGAATAACGTATCAAAATCGAAACAGTAAATTACACTCTCAAAACCTGTACCGATTGGAAAATACTTTCCCTTGTAGCCCCACACAAGTACGGGCATCAACCGTCGCTTTGGGCTCCTTCAACGCTGTTTCTTAAAAGGGATATTACATGGGCAGGCTCAGCAGCTCCAAACACTGAACTCCCTGCGACAATGCAGTTTGCTCCTGCTGATGCAGCCATTTCGATCGTTGAAGGCCCTAACCCACCGTCTACCTGCAAAATGAAGTTGAACTTATTTCAATTGCATTGATCCCATGAAACTCGCACTGCAAACGGAAAGATACTTGTGTTTTTTAATGTGTTCCTTTTATTGTCATAACAGATGGACTCTGAATATATATAACTGAGAAAAAGGAGGTGAGAAGGGAGACTGAAGGAAAATGGGAAAGTGATCCAAAGGCTGACCAGGAGTACCTGAAGCTACACCAAATAGATAGGAAACTAGCAGTCGTGTGGTTTTGGAACAAGAGGGCAAGCTAAATTTTAAGCATTTAAATTCCAACATACAAACTGAAAAGAAACTTTTCCACAATACTTGTTATGTTCAAAGTTTTCCTAAATGCTTTCGAAAGATCCCAAATGTTTCCCAATAACGTTCTGGAGTTTAATACATCCTGAAGTCTCATTGAGGATGTAATTTCAACTAGCTATAGTTCGCAGGGGAAAAAGTAGACTCATGAGCATATCAGACAAGGCATGGATGAGTGCGAATGGCGAACAGGGATGGACTTACCTCGATATCGAGTGCAGGGTACTTCTTTCTCAATGTGCGGACCTACATTAAGGAATGAAGAAAGAACATAATTTTGACAGTGGAAAAGGAAGCTTGTCAAGGAAAATAAAAGAGAGCAAATGAAGTTAAAAAAATAATAATAATAATAGAACGAAAAAAATGGCACCTTATCCATCATTTCCGGCATGAACTTCTGCCCGCCAAAACCAGGTTCAACAGTCATAACAAGGACCATTTCCACAGGATTTTCTCCTTCAATCTGTAGGGTAGCAAAAATTAATCGCAAAAGGAGGGTTCTCTGAAGTCGTGTAAAAAATACTAACCAACAAATGCATTACTAATAAACCTTTGTTTTATCCTGAATCTTGATTAGAGTTAGTTATAGAAGCGTGTCTTAAACCAATATTGCAAACAAAGTTAACGATTGAGAAGGAAGAAAAAAGGGCGCACCAGAGGATAAACTTCTTCAATTGGTGTCCCAGGCTTTAAGGCCACGCCGGGCTTCATGCCCTTTGACTTTATTCTTTGGACAAGTTCTTGCCAATTTTCTACCCAAATGAATAATCAAACAGATAAAATCACTAGACCAATCTAAAACGCAAGCAAAACAGAAACTAAACAAGAAAAACATCATAAATCAACAACAGCCCACCTTTGGAAACCTCAACATGGAAAGTAAAACCCGAAGCACCAGCTTTCCCCATAGGCTCAACATAATCAAGAGGATTTGTGACCATAAGGTGACAATCCAAATACGTTCTATATATATATATATATACACACATAACAAGCAAAACACATTCAACGTTTGGACCACAAAATTAAAATGCGAAGATGCCCCAATCACAAATTCTCAAACGTAGGAACATAAAAGATCTTACTTCGAGTGCTTTCGCAAACTCTCAATGACCGGTGCTCCAATAGTAAGATTTGGGACAAAGTGCCTATATGGGCAAAAACGATAAAACATATTAGACCCTTTACAGTTAAGTATCTAAAACCACAAAATCCCACAATAATCATCAATATTGGCAACTTAATGGCTTATTTTGAATGAATTTTATTACAAAAATCAATCGAATAAAACCAAAAGGAATTGGATGCTGACTATCATAAGAATGAAAATCCATAATTTGTTATAATTACCAGTGAATAAAAACATAAATAACCATATTCAACTTCAAAAAAGAAAATTCAAATCAAATAAAACAGAAATGATCAAACCCGAATACTATGCAGCTAAAAACACAGGCAGGAAAGTAACAACACAAGAAATCCATCAGAGCCTACCCATCCTGCAACATTAAACAAGACAAACAAATTAGTCAGCTTTATTGAAAATTACGGGGGAAAAAAATTGTAGGAAGGAAAAGAGTACCATGATGTCCATGTGGAGCCAATCGGCGCCGCAATCGAGCATGCGTTGGGCCTCCGACGCCAAATTGGCGAAGTCCGACGACAGCATCGACGGTGCTATTTTCGCCGCCACCCCCATTCTCCAATCTCCGCAGCTCTTTTCACCTACCCAATCACAGATTTTTTTTTTTTTTTTTTTTTTTTTGTTTGTTTTTGTGATTCCCCTCCTTCAACGCGTTTTACGGGTGTTTGGTAATGGCGTAAATGGGTGTTTTTGGATTAAGCTTGGTAGGTGAGTTTTTGTTTATTTATTTATTTAACTTGGGAGTGGGGTTTCAAAAGTGCATCTTTAGATGACATCAAGGAGTACGTTAGTTTGGATTGCATATTCATTTTTTAAAAGAAAATTTTTCTTATTTTAAAATATGAGTATTTTCATTTTGAAAACAATGAAAATACTCATATTTTCATTTTGAGAAGTTGGTGTTTAGATATGTATAAAAAAAATTTGAAAACAAAAGGTTGTTTGAAATGATAAGAAAATAATTATGGGAATTGTGTATTGTGAAAAGATTTCAAAAAATATATTTTCTTTTTTCAAAATGGTACTGTACAAAGTAAATTTAAAAATGAGATTTTTTTTTTTTAAATGAGAGAATAATAGAAAAAGTTGGGACAAATATTTTTTTGTAAAAATTTTCCAATTTCAAAAAATGGACATGTCATCCAAACATAAATCTCTTGTCCCATCTTCTTATTTCAAATATTGTCCCCTTAATAGTGTTTTGACAAACTCATCAATTGGTTCAATAATTTTTAATGTTTATTAATTTTTAGGATAAATTGTTAGGTTGGTCTCTAAATTAGGGATGGCAATGAGGCGGGGTGAATGCAGATATGCCTCCCCTACCCCCATACATGTCTCCCTTTTTACCCCCCATACCCGTCTCCATTCCCGCCTAATTTAATACGAGTGCCGGAATGAGTAATACTCACTGAGGGTACTATACTCATATCTTATCCATTTATCCATCAAGAATTATTAAAAAAAATTAAAATAATTTCTATTAAAGTTTTCATAAATTTTAATAATATAGTCATAATTGAAAATGAAACTAAAATATTAAAAACAAATCCAAATTTCATAAATTCATAAAACTAAATTTATAAAGTAAACAAAAACAGTAAAACACTAATTTATTCTTCTTATTCTATTATAAGGGAAATATGCAAGGTGGGTGCGGGTATGGGGGAGCTTCCCCCACCCCTATCTCGTATCTGCGTGGGTGGATAATCTTAACCCCTATATCTGTCCCCACACTCATATAATATCCCCCATACTCACTCCATGAGGAGCGGGTACCCACACATATGGGTAAAAATGTCATACATACTCTTGAATTTTTAATTTTGTGTAATTTTGATTCATGCACTTTTTTCCGTAGCTGAAATACCCCTAAACTATTAAAATGTTGTTAAAATAGTCCTTTACGTTATTTTTTAAACGGAATCCATTAGTTAATATCACTTTTTAACAAAATTACTAATGGATTCCGTTTAAAAATTAACAAAAATAACTATTGTAACAATATTTTAATAGTTTTGGGGCATTCCATGTTCTTTTCTTTTGTTGTTGGAATGACAATAAACTATTAAAAACGTTACTATAGTAGTCATTTTCGTTAATTTTTTGACATAATCCGAAGTTATTACCATTTTTTAACCAAATTACTAACAAATTTTGTCCAAAAATTGACGGAAATGACTATTATAGCAGCATTTTAAAAGTTTAGGGGCATTCCAGCTATCAAAAAAAGTTCAGAGACTAAAATTGCATAAAATTAAAAGTTTAGGAACTCAATGAGTAATTTACCCTATTTTTTTATATGTTTGAATTTTTAAATTCAAACAATATGACATAACTCTATTGGGAGAGAGCCAATGGAATAGGAAATCTGGGACAACATATCTCAACTCAGAGTGAAATATGGTATTACCGCTAAGCTACGCCTTCAACCACAGTCTAGTAAGTGAGTTTGTTTAAAGGTTTTTTTAGTTTTTTGTATAGACACCCCTTAATTTTTCGAATTTGCCAATTTTAATAGTTAAATTTTCTTCTTAGCAACAAATCTCCTAAACTTAATTTTTTTTACATTGTCAATCATTCTTACTCAAAAATGTTAAATTATGGATAGTTTGTTGCAGATGACTTGCCCATTATAATCCAAAAAGGCATTGATAATCATTTTTACTTAATTTTAATGTAAATTTATTTTAAAACTTGAACCTCACGTGCAAGTAATATGTCAAAAAAAAAAAGTCTAAAATTTAATGAATTTGAACAAGAAGGATTAATATTGTCAAAAATAAAAGTTCAATGGACTAATTGTGAAGAAAAAATTTAAAGCTAAATTATCAAATTCGAAAGTTAAATCTACCTGCACAAAATAGCCGGGTTGAAAATAATGATGACTTTGTGCATCTCATAGGTTACTTCCTTATGGGCCTGATGGGCTGGATTTATGAGGGAGAGATCCAAGTTTTCAATGGGCCTTAAGGAGAAAACACCTAAATTATACAAATTTTAAAACAAGTAACATTGACACAATAAGATTAATACTAGACTAATATAACATAAAATTAAACTGAAATTTATATTATATTGATCAAAAGGAGAGAATATTTCAAAATGAATAAAAAAAAAGGTGGCTATTTAGATAATTTTCTCTACTATATTATAATATAATGGCCCATCATCTTTTTTGTTGGGTTATAAGTAGCTAGAGTTGTAAATATGAGTCAAACTGTCGTGATCTAAGCAGTCGTAGAGGTTTTTGTGAGCCAGATTGGACCGTGAAAGAGAAATAGAGGCTCAGTCCAACCGTAACACTCCGTTTGGTAGGAACAAAAGAAAAATAGGAGGGAGAGAGAACTTTTAAAAAAATGGAAAATTGGGATGATAGAAAATAAATTAGTTTTCCTCTATATTGTTTGGTAGATGAAAAAGAGAGAAAATGAAATATTTATACAATTACTATTTTATCTATATACTAATATTGTTTCACTTTAGAAATAGCAATAAAAAATTAATTTTATTTATGATAAGGGGAATTTTGATGTTCCTCTAATTTTTGGAATGATTAAAATCAGTGAGTTCCACTGTAATTTTAGTTCACCAAATTTTCTTTTTCTTCCCCTTTTCCTTCTTACCAAACACCCTACTCCACCAATTTCTATCCAGTTTTTCATATTTCTTCTTCCTTCCTCCCTCGTTTCCATCCAACCAAACCCAACATATATCGCGACAGGCAAAATGCAGGTCAGACCGGTCAGAATATTTTATATTAAAAAATAAAAAGATCACGCGGATCGGTCGGTCTGCCCCGAATATCAGAATGCTAGGTCTAGCCCGGCCTGATCCATATCCTTTTACGGGTTAGGCTTAAAATTGGGCCTAATATGCATGTAATGGGCCGGTCCATTTAACCGGGGCCATAGTTATTGGTCGATGTGTAGCTATAGGTTAGGCTAGGAATTCAACATCTATTTTGTTTTGTGCAGTGGTAGACACCAATTTTAATTCTAATTTTTTTAGTATCAATTAACTCACAATGTTATCTTTTTACTAATAGATATAATTAACTTATATGGTGATGAATTAACAGCTTATAAATAAAAAAATGACAACTTATATTACATTTCAAATATAGATATTTTTCTTTTGTTTTATTTGCAGGTCTTTCATTGAGAAAGAGAGAGAGAGAGAGAGAGAACACGAAGGTGTCGGGTAGCATGAAAAGGACAAACAATGACCAATTACATGGTCGTTGTATATGGTTCCAAAGTTCTATAGTGTGTGTTGATTTATGTATACCTTAATTTAAGTTTTGTAATTAGTAAAACTGGGAATATGTTAAATCAAGGCAATCATCATAATATAAAAACGGGAAAACTTACGGCCCTTTTGCCTATGATTAGAGGATTTTTTTTTTTCTAACTATTGAAATATATTTTTAACTGTCGGATTTATAAGTATATTTACTACAATAATACACATACGACATAAAGTATCCTTATTAATAAATCTCATCATTTATATTTAATCTTACGGTTAATTGCTATGTTGACCATGAAAAAAATACAATTATCATTTTTTAAGCGTCCGTTTGATTCGACGGTTAGAGTTGAAATTTTTAAATTATAGTTTGTTGACTTTTCAAAACTAGTTATAATTTTTGTTGACCTTTTAAAAAAAGACAAAAGTTGAGATGAAAAAATTGAGTTGAAACTAAGATACTAAATGAAAGCTAAATAATAATAAGAGTAATGCTAAGGACATGAACTTTAATCCCAATTTTTAAATCCAACTTAAGTGATGGTGGTCGGTGGGGTTGTTATATTTTTAATGACAAATGCTTTTTACTAATAAGGTAATCATATCAATAAAAAAAAATGCAATCCAAATATCACTTAAAATGATACTCAAAAGTTAGGATTAACATTAATATCTCTGAAATTTTTCTAATAATAATAATCATAAGTTTTCTCTCTTAGAAAAAAAAATTTTCAAAATCATAACTACATTTCGATATCACGCTTTTTTTACTGTCATATTGTATTGGAATTCAGAGTACAATAAACTTTTTTTTTTTTAAGTATGTTTAGATAACAAATTTTGATTAAGATCAAACTTGTAGAGACTGTCGGTAGTTGATCAGCATTAGAATTTTTTTCTACCCTATTTAAGAATTTAAAAGAAAAAACAAACAGGAAATCTTGAAAACTAAGAGGAAGTAAAGCCACGTGGACGGCGCAGCCCCATATGAAAAGCCCGAACTATAAATAAAATGTGTTTAATTTGATGGATTGAAACTATTAATATTGTATTTCAAATGCTTAGCATAAGATATTCGTTGATTAATTCGATAACACATGAATGAATATGATAAAACTCCAACTACCGCATAAATATCTTTCTTTCTTTCTTTTTTCCTCCTTATTTTTCTATATATATATATCTTTTTTTTTTTTTTTTTTGTTATGACTAGTTGAGAAAAGACAATAACATGCATGGGAGAGTAGTGATTAATGAGGCGCACCCCATACAAAAGCCACGACGCGCACAACACACGTATTCATCCCATAATATATATATATATATATATATAAATTAACAACATGACCGAAAATCACTTGTCAATGTTAGAGCATCTTAATTGAATCAATCGTGTATGGTTTGATATTTTAATTTAAAAAAAAATATTCTATAACATCGTATTGTAATTCACAAATTCCAAAATTTAATAATAATATTCATTAGAATTTAACATAAAGCTAACATTTCAAATATATCATTGTTACATTTTTTTATATGTAGTAAACTCATATATAATATCGACACTGATACATATATATATATTTATATATATATCGAAGACGATCATTTGGAATACTAGATTCGTTTAAAGTATAAATGGGACAAAGTCAATTGTCTTATTCCCAAACGCCCATGTGTTCTTTAGACCTCCTCATGCTTCTGCATGCCATTATATTAAACCCCTTTTGTTTTACAATTATTTTAGGTGAACGTGTCGCTCCATGCCACCGCCCCCATCTGTTTTTCTATATCATCGTCATCATTTCATTGATTAGCTTCCAGCTACATTTTCCTTGTCGTTATTGTTATTGTTATTATTATATTATTATTATTATTTTGGATAGGGTTGTGTAGAACATACGAGATAAATTATAACTTGTAGTTTTCAAAATTAATTTATTGTTGACATAAATATGATCAAAAACGTTTTATACCTTAAAAACTTCAAAAATATCAAAATCATAATTTAAAAAAAAACGAACGTATAATAATTACCGAAAAAAAAACCAGGTATTTTTATATGATGTCTAATTGTATCCGTGAGCTCAATTTTATAAACTGGATAAAAGGAAGAGTAGAGCACGTGTCTAAATTTATGTTAGATCAAGTTTTTTTGTTAGTAGTAGTTATTGACATGTTTCATGTTTGACTCCTAGTGCATGTCTTTGGAGAAATATTGGTATCTAGTTGGTGAAATTCTTAACTAAGACATGCTTAAGGTGGTGTATCTACATAAATTATCAGTAATATTTTTCTTTATTTCACTTTGATTTTGCTCTATAACGTTTTACAAAGAGGCACCTCAACACGTTTTCGGGACATCCACACCAAATTTTTATCTATTTCTTTTTTAAAAATTTAAATTGAATTAAAGAGATTAAATTTTACGTCTTATAATAAAATTAAATATAAAATTATCATTAAATTATATATTTTCACGACCCAAATTTTTATCTACCTCATTGATAACGTTTGTAATTTTGCAGCATCTTTTATGGGAGATGTTAAATCAATTTAACTTTTTTTTTAATGAATAATTTGACCATTTTTTTTTATACCAAAAGTCAGTCTAACTATTTGAGGAGGACAAACCAGTTATTATCCCTTTCATTCTCTGCCCTATATAGCAAACCAAACACACGGTTGCGTTTTTGTTCTCAAAACATGTGAAAAGCTTTTGTTTGCCGACACTACAACTTTATCTGCAATTATATGGTTAATCCTAGCACTTTGTTTTAATTATTATACAATTCATTTGAGTCGCATTTCTCTCCACTAAATTGAGTAAAAAAGCAAAACAATATTATAATGTTTATACCAATTAATTAAAATCAACTAATTTGGTAAAGTGGAGTTAGTTGGATTTACTTCGAATATAATAATGTGTATATGTAACTTTCCATAAGAAGCACGGGTCCCGATTTGCATGTCATTTCATGGTCAATTTGGTGTTGCCCACTAAACAAAAATAGGATTGTAATGGATAACCAACAACTAAAAAATGTAATTACAGTTAGTGGCAAAAGGTACAAAAAGTAAACATAAAATTTTATATTAAGCAGCTGGTATTTCCACATGCATAAGATGGTCATTCCATGGGCAAAATCAATTAGGTTTCTCTTGGGACACTTTTCGAGTTTATATTTATTGTTTTATATTTAGAATAATTGGTTCAGATAATCTCTGAATTTTTAAAATATGACTGTTTGATCTCTATTCCTTTTTTTTAGTCGAGATGATCCTAAATTCTTATTTTTTTACCGTCATGATCATTTCTGTTAAAATACGTTAATTTCTAACAACATGAAAATGTATTTTAGTAATTTACTAATAATAATTTAATTTTTTTAAAAAAATTAATCTCTCTCTCTCCTCTGAACCAAAGCCCATATTCTCTCACTCTCTCTCTCCTTGAAACCAAAGCCCAAATTTGGGGGGCCAAGATCAAAATCGGGGGCGGGGCAAGCTCGATGGTGGGGCGGGGGGGGGGGGGGGGGGGGGGGGGGGGGGGGGGGGGTGGGGGACCAAGATCGGAGTGCTCGGGTAGCAACGGGGGTTGGGGGGAGTCCCAGATCGGTGTCTGGGTTTTGAGCCAAGCTCGACGAGGGCGAAGATTGTTGGGGGGGGAGGGGGGGGGGGGGGGCTTGACGGTTGCAAAGACGGAGGGGGGCAGCTTCGATATGGGTTTTGGTGGGGGTGGGGCTTGCGACTGGGTGAAAGAGGAGTGCGACTGGGTAGGGGGCGAACAGCGGCGGGAGGGGGGCCAAACCGAGGGAAGGAGTGGGTGTAGGGGGGGGCAAACGGAGGTGCGGGGGGGGGGGGTAGTAACGTGGTGGGGGGGCAAAATGACGGCTAGAGGGGGGTGGCAAAACGAGAAAGGGAGTGGGGGGGGGGGGAAATCGAGATCGAGATCGAGAGAGAGAGAGAGAGAGAGATGAGGGGGTGGGCGAAACAGATAGAAATGAGAGAGTATTTTAGTCATTTTATTAATAAAAATAATCATTTTAGTAAGATTTTATTAAAAATTAACAGATTTGACGAAATAACTATAACGGTAAAAAATAAAAAATAAAAAAACAGGAATCAAACTTTCATTTCTAGTTCAGAAACATTTAGATCAAATACACTTATAATTATATTATCGTATTTATTGACTGCGGCCCGATTCCTCTAATTGGAGATTACTTCTGTAGGCATGGTCGTGGTCCAAATTTTAATTAATAACTCGTGGACCGTGGTATTTAATTTTGGGATATCCATATTCGTCTAACTTTATCCAAGAGTACGTCAGCTAAGACGATGGTAAATTAATTCCATCATTTTGACATTAACAGAAATACTCTCAGCCACATCTTTCTTTTAAAATTTGTCTTTTGGAACGTAATCAAGATTAGTGGGGGACAATTCCAAAGTTCAAACGACAGTGACATTTGTTTTATATATTTATATAATAGTTAATCACCATTATTTTTTTTCCCCGAGTATTAATTTTCCTAATAATTATGCTTTTAATTATTATTTTCAGTTTTCCTATTTCTCTTGTCATGGCCATGTTTTTATGAAGAGCCACAAAAATAAAAAATAGTGATATGGAATTCTAATTTCAATTTACATGCTTCTATTAATAAATACAATCTTTTAATTTTATTTGACGTGATAATCATATAAAAATTCATTAATAAAAAAGACAATTCATATATATATATCATATAGGTTAATATTTAAAAAAAATTAAAATTATAACTAATATTTTTAAAATTAATATATTAAAATTAATGATACGCAGCACAAATTCAAAAGCCTTAATATTTTTCTTTAAGAGAAGAGAAACAAAGCGTACAAATTTTCAAAAGGTAAACTTAAAGCCTAAAGTGGGGAAGAAAAAAGTTTATTCAAAGTGAAGGAATGGAATGGATTCAAAGCAATGAATATTTATATAAATATCTTGACTTCATATATTTTTTTATTTTAATTTTTAATTTTTAATTTTAATTTTGGTTTATTGTGCACTGGACATAGCATAATTTGCGTATGATTGATTAATGTATTCTATATTCATTTTGCGCACTTTCATGCTGGCACGATCTTAAGTCAACTAAAGACCATCCTAGGCTTTTTTTTTTTTCCTTTTCCATTTTTCTTTAACGATGACGATTAGGAGATTAGTTTTGCATTAATTTACTTCCATAAGAAATCTTATCGTCGTCGTAATTATAATTATTTACCCAAAAAAAAAAAAAAAAAAAAAACCTTGAATTGTGGTTGGAACTACTGAACTCCTTAGTCAATCCGCAACTTCTGTTCTCTGTCAGGATTCAGGACTCACTTACCGATAGTGGGGTCCACAAACCAATCTTTCTCTCTCTCTCTCTCTCTCTCTCTTAAACTCCTTTGACAAAAACCAAGTTGCGTATTGGTATTTGCCAAATATTTGGTAATAAATTTCTGCGAAAACCCAAACAGAGACAAAGTTTCACCCAGCGAAAATAACCAGCCAAGCCACTCACACCATGAGTGATGAAACAAGAGAGAGAAGTCCAAAAAGAGCGGCTTTTGCACAAAATACGCAGACAAAAAGTCGGATGATGGGTAGGCCCCGGTTGGGTTTTTTTTTTTTTACATTTTTTCAGTGGGACCCATCCCTGTAAATCCACAATTCTACACCACCTTGCCACATTGATCATTGGTTTTGTGATTTTTATATGTAGGCAAAAAAAAAAAAAAGTACGATTATATATTGGCAAAATTTATGAGGGGAATTTTATGGTGGGAGGGCACCACTTTTCTAGGATCACTGGATTACTTTTCAATGGTCAAGATGAAAAATGAATGCACCAAAATTATTGTCCCATGTTAACATATGATTACACCTAAACACAGAAAAAAGAAAAAAACTTTGTTCAGAAAAAAAGTAAAGAAAGCTATTAGCTTCAGTTTGGATCTCCGTTAGAATTAAAATTTTTAAATTAGAATATTAATTTTTTAAAATTAAATTATAATTTTTATTAATTTTTAATAAAAAGATTAAAAAATTCAGTCAAAAAATATAATTTAGTTGAATTTAAATTTAGAACCAAACAAAGCAAATAGTTGAATTTGATCTAATAATTATAGGAAATTGCTGCTCATGCTGCTTCCAACGTCAATCAAAGCACCGCCGCATCAAACGACAGCGTGAAGTTCTCCCTCCATTCCCGCGTCTTTCTCAGGCCCTTCTCTCACATCGAGACCCTTATCTTGCTCTTACAATAGAATGCAGTTTTATTTCAAAGATACAAAAATTAAGGATTCGTTTAGTGTTTGAGTTAAGTTTAGATGCGATAAAATTTTTAAATTAGATTAATTAATTTTTTAAAAATTAATTATAATTTTATTAATTTTTAAAAAATAATTATAAAATACAATTAAATTTAAACTCAATTGTAATTTCAAATGTGTGTTAAGAGAAAATTGGAGTTCCTCCTGGTAAAGTTTGACTAAATTAATATCTTTTTTTGCCATGAAAGTACTTGTGATTATGATATCTTTACACAGTGGAAGCTCGTAGAAGTGATGATCGTGGACACGGAGGAAGGGAGATTATTCCTATCCTCCTTTTTTTTTTTTCAAGTGCAATCAAGTGTAGATGTACATTATAATTTTGGTGCATCTTCTTAATTTGGACCTTTCAAAGATAATCGAGAGGTCAATAGTTTTTATCTCATTAATGTTGCAAAAGTCCCCGATTTATTATTCTGACAACCCTATTTTTATTTAGTTATTAGGTATTGTTATTTTAATTTTTTAATGATTTTATTTGTGTAAAGTTGAATTATTTTTACTTATAAATCAGATTAATTAAATAATTAATCAAATAATGTGATGGCATATTTAAATTAATAATAATTTAATATTTGATTTAATTCTAATATATAGAGTTGAAATCGCGGTCTCAAATTTAAAAAATAAAAATCAAATAACTAAACGGTAAGTGGACAAAAATAATTCATATTAATTTTTTCTATATATAACTTTCCTTCGAAGGGCACTTCTCTTTCTGTTTCTGCTTCTCTTTCTCTCTGTATGATATTTGTTTGCAAAGGCATTTTCCCACTCCTTTAGCGTAACGCCAAGAAACCTCTCTCTTTCCTTCCTTGTTGTTCCATAAGCCACATTTTCTCTCCTATCTCTGTAATAAGCCGTTTACTTTTTCCCATTTTTTGCCCCCTCTCTCCTTTCTTATGTCTTGGGCGTGATGATCAGAAGTACAGTCTCATTGGTTAGAGAGAGAGAGAGAGAGAGAGAGAGAGAGAGATAGAAGAGAGATCTTTTATATATATATATATATATATATGGGTTCATGTGGTTCTTCTCTCAATAGAAGCTCAGACTCAGCCATGAATCTCAGACTGTCGTTTGGATCCAGAAACAACAAGCTCGAGATTCCACCTTCGCCGGTCAAACCCACCGGTCGATCAGGGACGTCGCTCTCAGCTCTTGGTCACCTTCTCCCTCGCCCAAGACTGTTGGAGATTATGGTATGAATCTTCTTCAAACTCTGTTTTTGTTTTTTGATCTTTTATTCTTAGAGCCCAAAAAAAAAAGAGAAAAGGCCAAGATAAAAAAATTATTTTTCTTTCTTCTTCTTCTTCTTCTTCTCTTTTTTTTTTTTTTTTTTTTCCTTTTTTGTTTTTCTATTGTATTATTTCTATTTTTCGGTTTTGTAAAGTTTGTTCGTACAACGGATTAGCAATCCGACGCTTTAATCCACTCACTTTTTTCTATTTAATTTCTCAGACGTTTCTTTTTCTGTTTTAGTGTCGTTTGTGTTCGAAAAATCGTCTCTTTACTTTTGTGATTCTATTTTATTTTATTTTCCGGAAGACTTTGGTGAATTTCGGTGTTCTTATTTCTGATTGTTTTTGGAAATCGGTTGCTGTTTATTTCTTTCAGTTTATGATGCTAAAAATGATCTTTTTTTAATTGTTTGTATGCCTCCTTATAACTACTAATAGTTTCATTTTTCTTAAATTTTTTTTTTTTTGGGAGAAGAAATTGTGTATTTGGTTTGTTTGTACAATAGGAATCTATCTTCAGGCTCTTTGTAATTTCAATAAGATTTTTTATTTTTTGGCTGAAATTCTTATCGGTTGTGTTTCTGGTAATAATCTGGCTGTAGAAATCAATATTATATGAGATTTATGAGTTTGAGGAGAAGTTGGTGCATGTCCATTTTCATAGTAAATAAGAAAATAATAAAAATAAAAAAGCTCTCTTTTTTCACTTAATTTCTCTAGTAGGATTTTTCTGCAAAAGTAGGTACATGTGGGTCTTCCACTAGCAAATCCACTCTCTAGATTATGCTCGTATCATTATTTGATGCCGCCTTGGAATTTTAGGTTTTAACCCCTCTTGGCAGTATTTGGAAGTTTGGTATCCTAGAGTAGTTTTCCCTGGACTTTTATCACTGACGGCCAGATTGTTGGTGAAAACAATTTCCTTGGCCTTTACTGGGAGATATATAAGATCGTTGAATGAAAGAACATTACTGTACACCCGATTTTTCGGATGCACCTTTGGATAATGATGAAGGAGAAAAAAAAAAAAAAAAAAAAAAACCTGAACCGTTGAAATTTGAACTAAAAATTTCAATAACTCGGATTGTTTCTTCTCGTCATCTAGCGACTAAAAATTAGGTTGCATGTACATTCCAATAGTTTTACATCTTATTGAACATGCACGACTTACTTTTTTTTTTTTTAGTATGGTCCTTGCCTTGCATTGCTTTAAACTTGGAAAAGATATATCTTTGTGGGGCCGGGACTAGTTTTTCTTGCATTATATTTGGGGGCAAAGCATCTGGTGGATAGTTGTGACTATTCAGGATCATGGTGAAGGCTTGGTGATGGATGGACCACCATGGCATTGTATTGTAGTGTGGGTCCGCGGATTTTTATGACTTATGGGAAGAAAATAAGTAGATATAGATGTTAGGTATTACTGAGAGTTAGGTTTACCCGTCATGTCCTTCCTCAATTTGTAATTAAATGACAATGACATTTGCTGGTTCTTCTTGGTTGAATATGATTTTGAGAAGTAGAAAGTAAAGAAAATTTGTTGTTGAGCTAAAAATATAAGCCTTGTTTGTTCCTTTGCAGGTAGTAAAGAGGAAGCCTTCTTTGATTCCCGGCCTTGGTTGGAATCCGATTGCGAAGATGATTTTTATAGTGTCAATGGTGGTAAGCATATATTCGAATTCCTTGATCCATCTTGTCTTGCAATGCTACTGTTTTTCCGTTCTCTTCTCTAAAATTCGTGTGTTGCAACTTTTCTTGCAATAATTTGAAACACGTATCTTTGATGATCTAGCACTACTGTAATACTGTTGAGAAAAATTTTGCGAACTTTTTATATAAATGAGAAAAATCAGTTCCCAATGAGAACTATTTGTCTTTCATTTTTTTTTTTGGAAGAAAAAAGAAAACAATGAGTGGTAATGATGGATGGAATCAAGATTGGATACTCTCTGCAGTGCTAGGCTTGTATCGTGGTCCCATCTTTTGAGTAGAATTAGGTCGAGTTTTTCCATTTTGTTGACGAACCTTGAATTTTTGTTATAGATGAAGGGGATGGGGATGGGATGACCTTCTAATTCAGCTAACAAAAACTATTACTTTCTCTGGCTTTTTGTTTAGGTTTTTCTTCACTTTACATTTAACGGTGTATGACTCCTGCAGATTTTACCCCATCTCGTGGTAGCACTCCGGTCCATCAAGGCGTTGCCACAGGGCTCTCTAAGGCTGACAAGGCCCCTTTTGAGGCCAATAGTACTCCTGATTCCATGCCTGCACCATCCCCAACAGAGAAGAAAAAGAGACTGCTAGAGCTTTTCAAGGAGAGCAGCAGGGACGAGCAAGAAGAAGAAGCTAACAACCAACTCTCAGGCAGCAATGCCTCGGCCAATGGGACACTGGAGGTAAACAAGCCGCTCTTGACCTCCCTCCAAAATCCGCTCGCAGTACTCCCTTTATCTCGGGAGCTAATTCGGTATGCCGCAGTGAGAGGACACCTAACAATGGAGATGTTGTATATGAGAATCACAAACCAATGAGGTCTGCACAATGCTGCCTTCCAAGCTTGGTTTCTTGCCGTAGCTTTAGCGAGAGAAGAAGAAAATGAGCCCCGCCATCGCTGTAAATGATAGGTCTTGATTCCGTAACCTCACGGGATCTGAGTCCTCATAAGAATACTCATCAAACTTCGCATCTCCGCCGGATCATGTAAAGTCTTTAAGATCTCTGCTAAGGATATAACCGTATTGTGAAAATTTGGCGTTCTTCTGTATGTAAGACTAAGAGGTGATATGGGAGATGGTTTATGTGAAATCTTACTGGCCATCCATTTCATCAAAAGTTGTAACTTGTCAGTTACAATAGTTTCTCTTGTGAAGTTAAAGTACTTGATATAAAAATTTTCCTTTTTCTACTAAACTAGTTGGGATCTCTCACTTGTCTTTCCTGTGCAAAATTTTACCTTGCCATTGCAGTCAGGATATATAAGTCGTTCATCATCACGACGACGACTGAATGATCTCAAGAGTTCATAGTTTAATCGACACTGTTAGAACTTTATCAAGTTTTGTAAAATTGTTATATTCTATTAATATCATGATGGGTTAATTTGAGTCAATTTAATTGGATAGTTAAATATTATGTATTACCGGCGGGAATTATTTTTTTCATCTCATACCAACCAATCCACCATAACCATACATGCACTTAAAATAGAGATTTTTGAACACTCAAATCTCGTTTTTATCAAAGGTTTAAACTTATAACTTAAATTTTTTTTTTCACTACTTACAAAAATTTGATTCTACTGTTTAAATGTGATTGTTTGATAGGGAAAGCACCTAAATGTCATAAATTTAAAGATCATTGACCAACATGACCTAAAAATTTGATACTAGACTAAATAGCACAAATAAAAATACAATTTATATTATGTTGGTTAAAAATGAAGAATTTGTTATATTGCTAGGGATTGCAATGGGACGGGGTGGGGCTAGGGAACACTTTTCTGTCCCCAAAATCATCCACATCTCCGTCCCCATCCCCGCTTAAATAGAAGCAGGACCGGAGATGAAGATTCCCCATCGGAGGTGCTTTCCCATCTATTATAAAAATTTATTTGAAAATCCTATGAAATAAAAACAAACAATAAAGGTTATATGCATCATGAATTTAATTCAAAATCAAAGATTTCATTAACAAACCAAATTATAAACATATGCAAATGAAATCTTAATCATAAAGCTATTAAAGGTCTCATCAAAACATTACAATCTTTGAAAACTAATTTTATAAAACATTTAAGCTAAAAAAGCTTGAAACCATAAAAAATCAACATAAAACTCTCCTCATTTGTCTATTACTTATAGCTTCAATCCTCATTTTCATAGATGCATACACTTTTAAAAATAATTTTTGTTATATATTATATATTTATAAACATGTGAAATCTCACACATATATAGTGGAATGGAGGCAGAGCGAGGAGTGCTTCTCCTATCCCCACCCTGTTAATCTTTGGGGATAC
This sequence comes from Ficus carica, assembly GCA_009761775.1. Taxonomy (NCBI): domain Eukaryota; kingdom Viridiplantae; phylum Streptophyta; class Magnoliopsida; order Rosales; family Moraceae; genus Ficus; species Ficus carica. The sequence goes on from CM019746.1 coordinate 12,707,532, forward strand.
AAAATCATCCCCATCCCCATCCCTGAATTTTATCCCCCATCCCCGTTCCATTCGGAGTGGATCCCCATGGGGCTTCTTCCCGTAGGAAATATTGTTATCCCTTCATGTTAATTGATGAATGAAAAAAATGAAGTGAGCATTTGAGTAATTTTCTTTTATTTGGTCATGATGGAAGCCCAAAAGAAGTCCGAACCAATCTCACGGGGCAAATTCCTAACTTCATGAAGAGATGGGCTTCTTGAAGAAGTTAACGGTCTTCTTCTTGGGATGTTTCTAGTGGCTACTGGTTTTTTCTTAAATTTTTTTTTTTAAAGAATTTTTTTCTTAGATTTTCGGATTTGGACTTTGAGAAGAATTTTTAACATATTTGTAGTGTGTTAGATTCATTTTAATTTTATTTGGTGACAAAGAGAAGTGGACCATATAAAATAGAAAGAACATGCACTACAAAACACCCGCTTTTTTCTCTCTATTTTATAGTCCCACTCAAATCAAGATATGGTTCTTTAGGCAAACCATAATCCAACCAATGTGAAAAGCAGAAGTTCACCAAAAAGGCCAAAACCCCACAATAGAAAAAATAGGTGACAATGATGCAATAATTCAGCTTCCCTTATTCCAATACCTTCTGTGATGTACAGTTGTTTGTATTGTATTGCTGATGACGTTCAGAATATATAGACCAAATGTGTACTTGTAAACTTTTTTTTTTTGGTTAAATATAATAAAAAGGAGATTGGTCCATGAGAAACTAATATAATCGATGTAAAATAGTATTAGGACCTACCTCATTCTTGTATTTTACTCAGTCTAGAGTCACTTAATCCACCTTAAGTTCATAGTAATTTTACTTCTAAAACTGAGCCTTAAAATAATATATAGAGATTTGAACTCTATTCTTAAAATTAAGAGAGATTTAGAAAATATATCTATGATCATGACGCCCTACATCAATAGTGTGTACCACTCGTAGACTTTTTTTTTTTTTTTTTTTTTGGTGGAAATGTACTCGTAGACTTAACATTAGAGATTTCTATATCCAACAAAGGTTTTTTTTTTTTTTTTTGGATGAATGTTACATTTTTACCCTTCTAAACCACTTTGCACGTTTTTCTTTTACAAAACTCGAATGCTACTTATAAATAGAACCATGAATCATCATTTTGAAAGATATGTTGTGACCGGTGCTTAACAAATGGGATAAAATGCAATGCCCGTTTGGATCTACATATTTTTGTTTGATTAGCAAACAAAACTTAAAGAGGGCTTGAGAAACGTGTAGTCCTCAACATTGCAACACAAAATAGCATTTAAATTGGTTAAGAAATTTTTTTTTTTCTTTTTTAAGAAATTAGTATAGAGAGAATCTTGGGATAAATACAATATACTTCCCATACATTGTCTCTGTTGTTGCAAAGAAAAAACCGTCACAGAACATAGCAAGTGGCAAAAATGAGTATTCAGCCAAGAAAATTGGCAAAAAGAGCATCCTTTTGGCGAGTTTAAATGTGAACCAAATTGAGTCTTTGGCTTACCTACATAAATCAACAAATAAATTGACTAAAAAAAAAAAAAAAATCCACAAATAAATTGTCTTTGGCTCTCTGTTAAGTTGTCGTTTCCTGTGGGACCAAGCTGAAGTAATATGGACCCCACATCAATTTGGTTGGATCTACGAAGACATGTACAAAAAATATCATCCTAATCCTTTAAGCCCCAGCTGGTCTTGAATTTGCAGTATCCAGAATTTTGCAGCAGAAGTAATGAGCTATGCATACATAATAATCATTTCGTGAAAATTTCAAGATCAAGTGGGGGGTTGATTGATGATGATGATGATGATAGGGAAGAATATGGCTCCAGTGGGACCCACACCATGTATTTTCCAATAATATCCCTTCCCGGTACTGCGAAATAACGTGAAAAGCCTTCCCACTTTATAATGAAATGTTATTGTCCGGGTTGTCCAGTTCAGCCAAGAAAGCTCAAGAATAAAAAAAAAAAAAAACAGAAAGGGCTCGTTTGCTTTACAGGAAAGGAAAAGGAAATATGAGTAGTCATTTTTTTTAATATTTAATTATGTGTTTATTAATAAAATAGGTAATGAGAATTTAGTAGATTTTATACATAATATAAAAAAAATTTAAAAATTTAAAAAATCAATACTTACATCTTTTGATATTATTTCTTGCCAAAGAGAATGAATGTAAAATTTACTAATATAATTTTTATAAGTTCTTATAATGTGTCAATAATTTTTTGATCATATAAAGACTATAATAGTAATTATATTTGATAAGATTAACATCGTTAAATTTAACGAACACTAAAAAAGAAAAAAAAAAGAAAAGATTGTTTATTTTCAATTCTATTACCTTTCTGTTAGATTCTTTATAATTTGAGAAACGCGCCAAAAAAAAAAGTTAAGCCGAAAAAGGGTACAAGTAACTATCTAGAAAGTAAGCAAGAAAATAAATTATTGATCCTGAGTGACCACCCCGCGTTCCCACTACTCTGATATCTAACTTTACTTTCTCTTATCCTATATAAAAAGGGCTCTCAAACCCAATTCACTCACACATAAAGCTCCACCATATACCATATCAAACAATAGCTATGACTCTCCGAGTCCTCTTCAGATTAGCCACTTATTGGGGACTTTTAGCGTTGGTCCTTGGTGGTCGAACCCCATGGCGGTTACGGCTTTGGCCGTGGCTGGTTGGTCCAAGAAAAGGCGTTGTTGCTCCGCCGGAGTCCGGCATATGCGCCTCCTCCGTTCTTCCCTATGGCTACAAATGCCAAGAGATTGATGCAAGAGTTTTGGCTTACACATTACAATAACAACTGTATATAGTATACATATATGTATATGTATATACTCTTGTCTATTAACTATATGGTAAAATGTTTGTATGTTTTTTATTGGTTAGGTGACAACCCAAGATGGTTATATTCTGAATGTGCAAAGAATCTCGGAAGGTCGAAGCAGTGGCCGAGGTAGATCAACTACTGGTGGCCAGAAGAAGCAGCCTGTCTTGATCCAACATGGAGTCCTTGTGGTAAGCTACATATGTGTATATATACATATATATATATATATATTTCTAAAACATGATTTTCATTTTTATTGGATGCTTTGTTACGTTACATTACTGATGTTGTTCATATTATCATTATTAGTGTCGATGCGTACACATGAATCAATGTTTGACATAATGGTAATTAAAGTTGTGTCTTTAACCGCGTTTGTTGTGTGTCATGGCGTTAAACGCGGCTTTTTGAAGCCTCATAATTTTGTGGCACCACTAAATATCTTTTTTAGCCAATATTATTCTAGTCAAAAGTAAAAGGACTATATGTTTTATATATATTTTTATATTTACATACGTAACTGATCATCATTAACATGTGTAACGTTAGAGTGTACCAAGTATTAATATTGGATCAAACGTTTAAAGTAGTTTGACCGATTGACTTAATCTAAAGTTTTCGAGGAAAAAAAAAAAAAAAAAACGGCAGTCATGCTTGATTTACGCCGCTAGAAATGGTTCTGCAGGTACATAAATACATATACATATATATATATATCATCGTGTATCAAAAGAAAAAAATTAAAAAGTAAGTTTTTTTTTTTTTTTTGTGAAGAGAAAAAAAAAAAAAAACTTATTTAACAAAAGGATAGAGGTAATAAATTTCTTCAGCTGATCATGTTAGAAGTTTAATGGATGTAACGCAGATTGTTGACAATTGCCCCATGAGAAGCTTTCCTAGTTTTGCCACGTCTAAGAGTAATTCACTGTTATATTTGTTTCCCTAGAGACTTGTCGAAATGAGAAAAGTCATCGGTATTTAAATTTCCAAGGCAATATAGATAAAATTTCTAGTTTTTTTAACAGTACTCTTTAGAAACGGCAAAAGAGTTTAAATCAGGCGTCAAGGTTGAAAAGTTTTCGCAAAATCCTGCACCGTTTCAGGCATATAATTCCATGGGTCCCAACTTCAATATCTGCACCTAGTTCTGCTCTCTCTTGTCTCTTGCTTACGTGCCTAAAAACTATATATTATATGATTAAAAAGAAATAAAAATAAATAAATTTCTTATTCTTTTACATGGTGATTACATAATTAATGATTGAAAATAGAATATTAATGTTTAAAAATAACTAATTTTTATATTATGCATGTGATGCAGGATGGAATGACATGGCTTTTAAATTCACCAGAAGAAAATCTACCAATGATTTTAGCTGATAATGGTTTTGATGTGTGGATTGCTAACACCAGAGGAACCAGGTTCAGCCGCAGACACAAACAATGGACCCCAGCAGACCGGTACTTCCCGCTACTCCCTATTTCTTTTATTAGTGGATAGTGCTTAATATCATCGGTGTTTTCTAATATTGTTCTATCGTTATTAACACTATAGTAAAAATACTAAACAGATATGTGAATGGGTTATATGTGACAGAAGTTTTGGAACTGGTCGTGGGATGAACTGGTGACCTTTGATCTACCGGCTGTTTTCGACTTGGTGTATAAAGAAACAGGGCAGAAGATTGATTATGTGGGCCATTCCCTGGTTAGTACTAAACAACATTATTACAAGTACTTTCCGAAGACTTTAAAATCAGTTACTAAACAGATTGATGATAATCCTAGTTGATTTTATTATTATTTATTTTAAATGCAAAACACGTGTTTAAATTGTCAGGGGACGTTGATAGCTTTGGCATCCTTCTCAGAAGGGAGGCTAGTGAACCAGCTGAAATCAGCAGCCTTGTTGAGCCCAATTGCTTATTTGAGCCACATGAACACTGCTCTTGGTGCTGCTGCTGCCAGAGCCTTTGTTGGAGAGGTATGTTTAATAGTTTAGTGCTCGGGATCTCAACTCACATATCGTTACTCCTTTTTTTTTTAACATGAATTGTTATCCAAGTTTAAGAAGAGCATACCACTAAAAGTATCTAGTTTTTTGCCCACAGATCACTACATTATTTGGTCTTGCAGAGTTCAATCCAAAAGGGTAAGACCAAGAACTACTAAAAAAGACCCCACATTATTTATTTAAAAAGCTTTTTAAGACATGTTTTAGCTCTGGTATTTAAACTAATCTATGAGGTTAATTAATTATTAATTACAGGGAGCCTGTGGCTAACTTTCTCAAGGCCCTCTGTGCTTATCCTGGAGTTGACTGCTACGACTTACTTACTGCAGTTACCGGTACTAATTACTTGCATCTTAAGCAATATTTTTCAGTTTGTTGACCCCATTTGAGAGAAATCCCAATACTAAAATCTGCTTTAATTAAATTTATTCTTAAGGTCATAATTGCTGTCCTCAATTCCTCAACTGTTGATCTCTTTCTGAAGAACGAACCTCAGTCGACATCGACTAAGAACATGGTCCACTTGGCTCAAAGTAAGTTCCTTTTTCCAACTAATACTCAGCGGCAGAACCAGCCTTCTACTTAAATGAAAACACACACTTTTAATTTTGTAAAATTAGATAAATGAAAATGTGTTGTAAATTACATGTAAAAGGCAAATTTTTAGAGCTTATTTTAAAAAAGCAAAAATATTCAATGGCCTCGATCGACCTCAAGTAGCTCTACCACTACTAGTACTAGAAAATTCTTTAAATTGGTTTCCAATTAATGGACATATTTACGAGATTGATTATTTAGTGCAGCTGTTAGAGATGGGATTTTGGCAAAGTACAATTACGGTAGAACTGACTACAATGTGTTGCACTACGGGGAAGCATACCCTCCGGTTTATAACCTCTCCAACATCCCTCACAAACCTTCCTCTCTTCATAAGCTATGGCGGTCGGGATGCGCTTTCCGATGCTCGAGACGTCGACACTTTGCTCGATAGTCTCAAGCACCATTATGTGGACAAGATGACTGTTCAATTTATAAAGGAGTATGCTCATGCTGATTTCATAATGGGAGTGGACGCTAAGGACATTGTGTATAATGCGGTTGTGTCGTTTTTCAAGCACCAACACTGATCCTCATCAAGCGATGGTCGGCTAATGAGTCAAGAAAACACGTTTCTATAAGATTAAGATGTTAATTATATGGTAATTATGCTAATACTAAGATGTAAGCAAAAGCGCTCTATATGGTTAATGAGAAATCTATAATGTTTATTTTGAAATTTTGAACAAATTTGTTGCTCTGCTTTTGCAATAAGGACAATTGTCTCAATTCTTTTATCAATTAATTGAGGGAAAAACGGGCCTTCATAGGGGACAAGAAATACCAATTTAGACTTCTTTGTCCAACTTCATATCGTTTTTATAGATCTTTAATTTTCCTATCGTTCTTTGTTTTGATGTCGTTTTAAATTTTTGGTCGTTTATGTTTTTTTTCGTCTGTATTTTGTTGTCGCTCTAATCTCATGTCGTTTATGTTTTTCTCTCTGTTTAGGATTATTTTAGTTTGACGTCTATGTTGGTCCTAGAGTAAGATCGTTTCAATGTTGTGGTTCGTTTTGTTAGACTTAATGTCGTTTTTTTCTCAGAATGTTGTGGTTCGTTGTGTTAGACCTATTGTCGCTTTCACTTGCGTTGTCGTTTGTCACCCCTTTTTCCGGTCTCCTCTCTCTTACCCTGCCAGTCGTGTCTCTTGTCCATAATCGTGTCTCTTGTCCATAACAAGAGTGTAATAATTTTCAAATCTGGCCAACTAAACTTTGAAGTAAACCACGTGGGATATTTAATTAATTTTTTTTTCCAATTTCCTTTTTATGTTTGATAAATGGTGTATTTAGCCTTATAATAGCCACATGTGAGATAACATTATAATAAGATAAAAATTAAAAAACAAAAAGAGATTTATATATTAATGGGGTTTATAACTAAATGGTCTTTTTTTAGTAAGTTTTTTAATAAATGGCCTAAGTTTTTACAAATTAGTTAAAAAACTCAAGTTTTTAAAAATTAGTTAAAATACATTTTTTTCTTTGATCATTAATTAATCACTGATTGATTATTGGTCAATCAATAATTGACTGATATGATTGACCGATACAACTCACAAATTTTGTAGTCAATCAATTATTAACTATAGGTAAAACACTGATTTACCATTAAAAAAATTAAAAAAAAATACAACTTTCTCTCTCTTTCCCTCTCTCTCTTTCTTCCCCACCCACGACACCCTTGCAAGCTCCCAGACATTGCCATCGCCGTCATCGTTGCTTCAGATATGCACATCACCGTCATATCTCAGAAGCGATGATTCGCGACTTCACTGGAGCTCAGCGTGAAAGGAGATTGAGCTCCTTCATTAGTTCGTCTCATCGTGTTTGCGTTCGCGATCTCCTCTCCGACCACCTCGCCTTTTGACGGTTCAACCTGCAAAATAAAAACCAACATCCCAGTTTGCGATGGAAAATAGGTTGTTGCAGAGGATCTCTCGCCAGAGAATAAGCCAAGATCGGGAATAGAAAAGGTGGCTCTGCCTTGTTGTCATGACATCTTTTCATCACATGTGTTCGTCCTTCGGTCATCGGGGAATGAGAAAGAAAACAGAGGGGAAACGAGTTGCAGATTTGGTCAGCAAGCTGCACCGCCTTTGATGGTGGATCTAAGTCGCAAGGAGAGGAGAAAGAGGAGAAGGAAGGGAGGTGTTTGGGAAAAATGAAAATTAATTAAGCAAAACATATATTCGGCTATTTAACTAAATGAAAGAAATTGGGCTGTCTATTAGATTAGGTAATAAATATAGGTCACACACCCCTAACTATCATATGTTAAATGGGCTTCATAGAACTCATCCACAAAAGCTTATTTAAGAGAAGTGGGAACCCTTCGACATTTATATATTATAACAATCTGTAATTTAGTGGTGTGAGACAAATACAACCATCTATCATCTTTCTTCACATTTAGAGTTGGCCATCCTCACTCACGCTTAGAGTGAACCATTATCCAATCCCTCAACTGTCTGCAAAATCTGACTCTAATACCATGTAAGATTTTATTGCTGGGGTAGAATTCATTCCCAAGCTAGCTCAAATGGAGAGGGAGCCCATTCCATATTTGTATATACCACAACAGTCCTGTAGTAACGTGTGACAAATGCACAATTTAACATATGTGTATATTTAAATAGTGAATACGAGGTCAAGGTGTATACTCCATGACTTCCAAACCATATCATAGTACTAATCTTGGAAGCAAAGAGACCCAGCTGTCGAATGGTTAGGACTTTTGTATATAAATAAAATATTGAAAAATTTGAGATTTCAGGTAAGTCGTTAAGAAAAACATGATAACTAGTCTAGGTAGATATCTTTGTTTGAACTCCAAGCTTCCACGGCCTTCAACAACTAACTGCCTTTTGCTTCTTTGACAATCCAAATCGTGTGAAAAAAAGCCCACTATTCATAACTAATTACAAAAAACCAAGCTAATTGGGCACACCAGATTGTCCATTCTTGTGGCAATATGGTAAAATAAGATGGTTATTAATCCATTAATTATGAGTTGTTAACAATTATAACTATGCTTCCAAATCCTATTATTTTAAAGGAAGCTAATAACATAATTAAATAATGTAGCACTATAAATACTTAAGGTGTTTATAGGTGACGTATACACATAATTGCACTTACAAGAATATATAAGAAAAAGCTGAAAGAAGGAGAGATTTTAAGGAAGAAAAGATGGGCCTAAGAACACATTCTTCTTCTTGGTACTAGTTTTTGTGGCTTTGATCACAAAGCAAGTTGAATCAGCACAATACGATGTTGGTGGTAGCCAAGGTTGGGAGGCAACTACAAACTTTGATTCATGGGTTTTCTGACAAAACATTCAAGGTTGGAGATCAACTTGGTATGTTAATCCTCTTGTTACTTTTCTTTTTAATCAAATCATCAAATTATTTAGTAACATTACTTTTTTTTAAAGATTATTTTCAGCTACGCTATCAAAACTTTGAACTCGTTCTCAATCTGCCTCTAGTTTTTAAAACCTCCCACTCACTCACTTAACTCTTCTGTTAGAATTCTCGTTAAAAATAATATACTCCCCAAATAGAGAGGCTAACCATAGATTCACCATAAACAACTTTCAACTCATTATTTAAGAAAGATAAAAGCGAATTTTTAACCCAAAAAAGAAAAAGGAAGGTTTCATATTGTACACAGTACAGTGGCATTGTTTGCCTAAGTACTTTGAGGTCATGTTATCCATGGGGGTTGAAATTCCTCAATCATTCTAAAGAGATATAATCTCAAAAGTTTTCCATTAAAATTCTCCTATCTGAACCATTAGTTTTAATTGAAACTCTAATAGAGGGGGGTTAATTAAGTGAGACTAATTCAAAGTTTAAAAATGATAAAGTGAGACAGATTATAGGAATACTCATTATAACCTATTGATTCTGGCCTCTGAGCAGTTTTCAAGTATTCGGCGCTACAACAGCGTCGTCGAATTGGCTAACGAGTACGCCTACAAGAACTGTGACATTAGCAGTGCACTAGACTCCAAGAGTAGTCGTAATGATGTGGTGAAACTGAACAAGCCTGGAACTAGATACTTTGCTTGTGGTACCTCAGGCCATTGTGATGGGGGAATGAAGGTAAAGATCACAACAGTCACCGGAAGCGCACCTTCTTCTCCAGCATCGCCTTCTTCTTTCGTCTTCTCCCATCTACTAATAATCACACTTCCGCAGCTTCTACGACTTCCCATACTTCTTTCGGCGCAATTTTTGTTCTGGTGGCTTCAATCTTGGCGACCCTTTCGCTTCTTTGAAGCACTCACTGGGGTTAATTTCTTGTTGCCTGCAATATTGTGTATCTTACTGTTTTGAGTAAATTATAGAGGGTGTGTAATTTGTTGAAAATATGAGATTGAGTTTTCATTGTTTTGATCACGTTGTTAAAGAGGAGAAATTAATAAAGTTTGTCGGGGTTATATGGCCTAATCTTTTGTATTGCCATGCCAAACCTTTGAGTTTTGATTTTGATTTTATTTTTTATCATGCTAGTAGTAGATTTTATTTTACCATATGTTATCTCCGTAATTTTGTATGGCCTCTCACTCGATCGGCATAGAAACATGTATTAGTGATAAGAAAATGTGTTGGTATAGAAACAAATATGCTGAAGTGGTACTTATTATACTAAGAGAAAACAAACCTTTACGTTTAAAACCCCTAAATAGGATCACCCAACATTCGAAACTTGAACCACAAATCTAGACACAATGATATTTATCGTTAGGCCACCGAACTCAGGGGGTGGAAATGCATAATCCATATGCTTTTAAACTTTTATCTGAGAAACTCTAAAGCAAACTGCTGTTTTCAAGAGCTCAAACTAACTGCTAAAGAGGCCTTGCGCATCCAATTATGACAGTCTTAATAATAAAATAACTTGGTACATTTTATAACAAATGAATTAATAAAATAATAACTTGGCATCATTCGGCAGAATATATCAGATTTCTGGGATAACAGGTTTATTTATATATCAGAAGGAAGTTCGATATCGAGCTGCAGATGACGGGCTAACGCAAACGGGATAAAGCTAGTGGTGAGAAGCACAGCTATTATGGCTACCATCATAGCCAAACTAACGCTATTCTTAGTGATCTCCATTTCAACATTTAGGTTTTTTCTCTCTTGATCACTTCAATATTGTTTTATGAATTTTTTTTTTGCATATGCCTCTCTCAGTTATCCTGTTTGTTCCATGAGCTGTCAAAATTTTAGTTAAAATTTCTGAAAGAAAAATGTGGCAAGAAGAAAGCACAAAATTAGTGGCAATGTGATGACTATCGCAGGGTTTGGAGAACATGTGTATTACAAGGTGTCATAAGATGCTTTCTAAAAAAGCCTGAGGACTAATGTCCCATAAGAAAGCAAAGAAGAGGAGAGAGAGAGAGAGAGAGAGAGAGAAACAGAAAGAAATGTCCCATCAACTGTAGTTGTAGATTCGTATTGATTCAACTCTTTCCAAAATCCTCAGAAGCTACATATGCATTTCAAACAAGACCAAAATAAAGAACACAAAAGGAAAATATAATTTCCGTATCCTTAACTGAGTTATATATATATATATATTGTACTAATTTAACTTTATTTCAGTACAATACTAATCTTCATTTAATTTTGTTGTTTACATCTAATCTAATATCATCTAACCTGTAGGAAGTGTCGTATAATCAGCGACTACCTACTCCTAATTTTCTAACTCACAGGAATTGTTTGTTTCATCCCCAATAAGTAAATCATTGTTTAACTCTTTCTTTCTCTCAAATTTTTTTTAAACTTAAAGCGGGGAATTCAAACTCGATACTTTATAATAAAATCAGGTGTGAAGTTTATGTTATATTATATATGCAATCACCTCATTATTATCTTTCTAACTCGTCAATGTGAAGCTCCTAATGAGTCATTCAATTAGTAAACCGATGATTGACCTTTTCATCTAAAAAGTAAACCGATGATTGAATACCAAATTTACTAATGTATTCTTAATAAGTTTTCATGTGTTAATATTTTTTCTATTGTGTAAAAAGATATTTTAATAATTACATTAATTAAAAAAAAAAACATTATTAAAGTTAGTACACACTATAATGAGAATGAGATTATTTCCCTTTACACTATCTAATAGATAAGTAAACACTAAAAAGTGAATCAATGATTATCCTTCTTATTTCTTTATTTTACTTTCCAATCTTATCACCTTTCTTATTATATTTTTTTACAATTTAGTACACGAGCCCTAAATACGTCAATAGGGAAACAAATTATGATCTAGATCTAAAGAATAAGAAACATTGATAATGGAGTCCAACGTCTAGTCGTTTGTAGGCTGCTTTGTTAATCATGTACGTTAGTTCTGTAATAATTTATGTTGTGGCTACAGCTTTTCATTTTGGGTTTTTAGTTATACGCCTCACTTAGTATACTGTTTTCCTTATCTTCCCATTGAAAACTGATATCAAGGGAAACTTGGCTAGTATCTGAAAACTGTGGCTATGTGTGGTAAACCAACTTAAATTTAAATTTTTCATCTCAATTTTATGTTTTTATGAAAAATTAATAAAAATTATAACTAGTTTTAAAAAATCAACCAATTCCAACTTTAAAATTTTAACTCCAACCATAACACCAAACGGATGATGTATGTTTGAAAAGCTTTGTACAAAGCACGATCTCTTCTCTTTACCATGGATTTGGCTTTATTATCTTCTTTAGGGGGGTACATTGATTATTACCCGTTCATTTTAAAAATTTCAACTCCAACCGTAACACCAAACGGAAGTTGTATGTTTGAAAAGATTTGTACAAAGCACGAGCTCTTCTCTTTACCATGGATTTGGCTTTATTATCCTCTTTACGGGTGTACATTGATTATTACCCATCCATTTTAATCGGTTTCGGTTTTTTTTTATTTTTCCTAACAGCCCTAATCCTCCTTTTGGATTTTCCAACTGAACTTTTCAAGTCCCATTAGATACGCTTGTAGGAGTTTCTTGCTTTGTCTTAAGCGATATTTAAAAGATTGGATTGTGCCTTTACCATCAATTAGAAATTTTGAGATTAATGATTGCATCATTTCTAGATTAGACATATATGTATTTTTCTTAAAGAAGGAACATAAATTCTAGGAAGTAGCTAAAAAGGGACATATTCTTTAATTTGTTAACAATGCATTATCCGTCCCGACTCTTTTCATTAACTTGTTTATAATTATTACTAAGAAAACTTATTAATATTCTTAGGATTTGACATTATACTTTTTTGTTTATATTCGTTTATATATTCTTAAAAATGAAATATGTATTAAATTACCCGAAAATTATACATATGACCCTCTTTATTTTTATTTTTTATTTTTTAAAAATACGACCATCTGTTATTTTATTTATTTTTAAAACTTTAAACGTTAGCCATCAGAAATCAAATTAGAGCATATTCCTTGGTACGCCCTAACATCTTATAGATTCAATATAGAATATACGAGTTTAATACCCGTGCGTTGCACGGGGAAGAAAGAAAAAACAAAAATGAAAAAAATTGAGTATTATATAATAAAAACAGTTAATTAACATATAAATTATACGGAGAAGGAAGAAAAAATAAAAATGAACAAAATTGAAAATTATATAATAAAAGCAGTTAATTAAGATATATTATAATTACAATATGTATATTTTTTTTAGTATTTATATTAGAATATTAAAAATACATACATTCATATTTATAAGCGTAATTTTCTTGAAATAAAAAAATTCAAATAATAAATAAAATTAAAAAAATTTAAAAATAAAAAAGATAACAAAGTTGCAGGGAAATTTATTAATAAAATAAACCAAGTAAATTAATAAATAAACGTAAAAAAGAATAGAAATTTAAAAAATTTACTTCTAAATATTATAGATATAAATATAAAAGAAACTTATTGAACATTTTGTTTAAAAAAAAGAAGAAAAAAATAATAATATCAAATATTAAAATAAAATATTAAGATGGAGAGAGAGAGAGAGAGAGGAGACCGAAGAAGAAGAAAGGAAAAGAACAAAACAATAAATATGCATAACACAAATGAGAGGGGTAGCAGCAAGAAGAAGACAAACCCACAAATAGGGTTTTCAAGGGCAAAAAAAGGAAAAACACTATACATTACATGACCAGTAGACACAAATTTGAAGGATAAAGGAGTTAATTTATTATACATGACACTATTTACTGAATAAGTAAGATTCCACATCCCTTTAGTATATTAAGTAATTAACAATTATTTAATGTAATATTATTTTTTTATCTAGGTAAATTTTTTCTTTCTATCTTTATTATTAAATTTTTTTGTAATTAATACAGCTTTTATATTCAGGAATTTTTATATTTATTTTTTGGATTAAGTACTTTAAATTAATTTTTATGCTTCATATTATAATTGAATTATGTTTGATTTTTTATTTATATAAAAACGTGTTTTTTTATGTAAATTATTATAAATATAGGATTTATATGTTTTTTTTTTGTTTGTATTTATTTTTGATTAGTATTATGCTGTTTCTTTAATTTTCATTATTCAAAATCATTGGATATGAATTATATGATTTGTTTAATTAGTAATTATTTGTATACAATAAAATGTTTCAATTTGGACTTATATTTTTGTCAATTTTTTTAAATTTTGTTGTTAATTTCATTTTACAACACATGTTATATTATTAAATACATCTCATATTATTAACAGGGGAAATTTAAGAAATATTATGGGTATATTCTAATTGTCCAAATGTTTGTTTTCATATAAAAATATATATTCATGAGATTATACATAAAAAACCTAACTAATTTATGTTCTTTATAAGTATCCATTTTCTGCCATACAAATTCAAAGTAACTAAAAATATATATGGAAGAAAAGTCTCTATACTTACATTATCAGATTACACTAAATATTACATTATTACATTACATAATACAGGAAAAATAAAATTGCAATAAAATTTTGCAACTGTAAAAACAGTTGTATACAAAAATGCTGATAATAAATACAAACATCTAAAAAACTTCATAAATAATAAGAAAAGCCCCCGGGTAATTAAAAAAAAAAGGAAAAAATATATATAAACTTACAAAAAAAAAAAAGATAACAGAAAATAATAATATAACAGTTAAACTCATAACTGGCAGGAAAAAAAAAGAGGGAAAAAAAAAACGTATAACATAATCAATCTCATTTAGCAATCTAATAAACATTTTAACATACACATAACCTAACAAACGTTCTAAAAATTTTAAACAAACAGCTTGTAGAAAATTTTTTTTAAAATTAATTATTAGATTACGCTCAGATCTCATATGTGATAAGAATATCTAGTAAGAATAACTGAATTATAATTCAACAGCGTCTTTTCTAGCTACCGGATGAAATGTTTGGGAATTGCAGTGGGGCAAATATTTAATAGGCAGAAAGACAGAATGGTAGACAGAGAGAGCAGAAAACAAAAACAGAAGAGTAAATACTAAAGGAAGTTATCAAAAATAAAGAGGCAATTGGTATAGATAACATACAAAACCAAAAAGTCAGATTAAGAGAGTATAAGCTGAAAAAATCATATGGGAGAAAAGAGACCGGCAGAGGGGAAAAATTAGAGGAGAATAATATTAAGTGAAGTAAACAAAATACTAACATATTTAATACTATTTTGTTGTCCAAAGAATAAAAACATCCTTAACTCCCAAACATCCATAGCAACTACCAAGAGTGTTAAATAATATATATTAGTTATTCATGACATTATATCAATGATATCATTATCAGCATCATATACCAAATTAACTAAAGCATCTGGTATATGCATTATTACATGTCTAAACTGAGATCATCATAGCAAAGTACATATTTTTTTACAAAAATCCCTTAAAAAACATTTACAACTGTCGGGGAGGAGGAGAAGAAGGAGAAACAGAAAAACCACAGAGAAAAACACAAACCCACAAACAGAAATGGAAAAGATAAACACCAGTCATCACAATAATACTCATCAAATAACATCATACAACTATAAAGACTAAACTTTTATGAACTATATATAAAGAAAAATACATTTAATATAAAAAACAGGGGCAAAAAAATTGACGGCAATAGGAAAAGTATCAACTATACAATATTATCATAATACTGATAACAATAACTATAATTGAAAAAATTAGAAGTTTAAAATTATTAAACAAACAGGAAGAAGAAAAAGAAACAAATATCAAAATAAGCAAACAAACCACTTATGTTTATTAAAACAGAAAGTTAAGATTTAAAAGAGCAATCTATCATAATACAATAAAACATCAATGAAGTGTAATTAAGATACATAAATATGAGGAATACCTGGAAAAAAATAGGAAGTTTCCACAAAATGAATAACCGGAAATGATTGATCCTCAGAAGGTGAGAAAGATGACAATAAAAACTTTGCAGGAAAGAAATAAAGGAAGTTCAAGCTAGAGCAATTAAGAGAGTGGTAAGAAGAAAGTGCTAAGCTGTGAGAATACTATCATAAATGAGAGAAAAAGGTATATGGACAATAAATTGGAAGGGAAAAAATTAATAAAAATTTGGAAAAACAAAGTCGGTGAACAACACAGAGACATAATCGAAACCAATACACATTCACACATAAAACAGATAACACAACAAAAACAACGTAGAAGCATTAATGACAAAGTTATCTATCTCAGTCAAAGCAATCATTATAGTATAAATAATAAATTTATAGTCAATAAGAAAATTACAGGTATAAGAAAAACTAATCAGGAAACATTAAATGTCCAACACAGATCAGTATGAAAATCTATAAGGACAGAAAGAAACAATGTGAATAATCTAGAAGATTAACTAATGGGAAAAGCTAACAATCCATTAAAATCTAACTAAAAAATCAAATATATTTATTAACTAATGAGGAAGCCTAACAATCCATTAAAATCTAACTAAAACATCAAATAAACTTATGAATATAATAAGAAATTAATAGAAGCAAAAAATAAGCATGCAAATTTCGGCCATAAAATCAAACAAAATTACCGGGGGGATACAAACAGCCAAAAAAATTTTACAAACATCAGAAACAAAAAAGCTTAAAGGTCCTCGGTGACATTCCCAATTAGCCATTTTAGCAGCATTTTATCTCCAATCTACAAACACAAATCAAGCAATAACAAAGATCAAAAAGAATTTATATTACATCAAAAAAGGGAAAAAAATTATACACGGCAAAAACTGACTGAAATTAATGAAAGCAAAACAAAATTATACCTTTTTTTAATCAAAAATATTTTTGTTCCACTAACACATACAGACAATGAAGGGAAAAAAAATTTCCGGAGACTCAAAAAAAAAAACAAACAAAAAGACCCGAAAAAGTTGGAAAAATTGTAAAAGGAAAAAAAGGGGATTTTTTTTTGCAACAACACAAATAACAATAGCTGAAACTCTAAAACAAAATCATACAACAACAAAATAACAAAAAACCAAAGGAGAAAAGGAAAAAACAAAATAATCTTTAAATAAAATCATAAATATCCAATAAAACAAACTGACCGGAAAAAAAAAAATTGAAGAGACACAATTGGTAAAGATAATAACAAAAACCCAAAAAAATGAAAAAAAAAAATCCTAAAATCAAACCTTAGAAATCTGAAACAATAAACAGAAGGAAAAAAAAAAATTACCCACAAAGAATCAGTCAACACAATGAGCAAAACTAAAACCTAGGGTTTCAAAACCCAAAATATACAAAATCTAAAGAGACAAACACATCAGCCGAAAATCAACAAACAGACCACCAAAAACCAACAAATACAAAATAATAATACAGACCGAAAAAAAAAACCCCAAAATGAAAGCCTAAAAATAAAAGAAAACAAATTCAGCAGGGGCAAAAGAAAAAATGACCACATAATCCGTGAAGACAACCAGAAAAACCAAAAGGTAGGATCTGCAAATCCAAAAAAAAAAAAAAAAAAACCAACAGTAGAAAAAATGACTGAAAATAGTAGAAAACAAACCCACCGAATCAAGAAAAAAATGAGGGGAAAAAAACAGGAATAATAGGTAAACAAATCAACAAAAACCAAAACCTAAATTTCAACACCCAAAATACATCCATTCTAGAGAGCAAGAGAGAGCAGCCGAAAGGAAAAAAAACCAAACACAGATGAACATTCAACAAACAAACACCAAACGAAGAGAGGGGCGGCGGCAAGAGGAAGAGGAAGACAAAGATAAAGGAGAGAAAGGAGCCAAAAAGAAGGGACTCCAAGAGAACGAAACAGTAGAGAGAGAAAATAAAAAAGAGAATGGGCGGCAGAAGAGAGAAGGCGAAAAGGCCAGTGGGCAAATAGGGGTTGGAGGGCATTTTTCGTCCAATCATTGTACAAATAATATCAGGCAGGCACGGAATTAAGGGCAAAGCTGTCCTCACAGCAATTGGAGGGCAAAATCGCCCATTCACTGTGAGCTCCCACCCGGCATGCAAAGCAACAGAAGGACGAAAGCGTAATTGCACTGTGCAATACTGTGCAGTACTGTAGATTAAACTGCGAAAACAGAAGGAAAAGAGGGGAAAGCACTGTGAATTACTGTTCAAAGAACAGTAAAACACCCCTTTCCTTTAGTATATGTATATAATATATAATATATATATATATATATTTAAAATATAAGAATAAAAAAATGGAATAAAAAAGTGGGGGAATAAAAGTCGCGTGACATTTGTGGATCGTCCAAAACGCACGGTCTTAGATGCGATGCGATGCGCTGCGCTGCGCTGAACTCCTGAAGAAAAAAAGAAAAAAAAAGAAAAAAAAAAAAAAACATGCCGGAAGAGACGAAAGCCATTGATTACGTGATGGAGGCGGCGTCTGGGCCCCACTTCTCCGGCCTCCGCCTCGACGGCCTCCTCTCCTCTCCGCCGTCGTCTTCCTCCTCCTCTCCCGCCCACCGCTCTTCCGCCTCTCCTTCTTCCGCTTTCGCCGACGCCAACGGCCCAAGACAGCCCTTCGTCATCGGTAATTTCCCCAATTTCTTATCTTTTTCCTCGCTAATTACGCTTTTCATTTCGTCGAACTTCGTTTTCCGCTTCGCGATTTGGTCGTAATTGTTGTTTTTTCATGGTGAATTTTGAGCTTGAGTAGGTGTTTCGGGAGGTACGGCCTCGGGAAAGACGACGGTCTGCGACATGATCATCCAGCAGCTTCACGATCACCGCGTCGTGCTCGTCAGTCAGGTGATTTTTGTTTTTTTAGCTTCTTTTTGGCCTTTTTCTGCTTACTTTACTGAAATTTTCTCTTCACTACTTGCTTGCACAATCTTTTGCTTCTGAATTTTGATTAGTTTAGTGTACGCCATTTTTAGGATTCTTTTTACCGTGGTTTGACTCCTGAAGAATCCGAACGCGTGCACGAGTATAATTTTGATCATCCTGGTAATAATCACTTCTGTGATTTCTATTTTATAATGTGGATCCTGGTTTTAAATCATAATATTCTGCGTTGGTAGATTTTAAATAAATTTTATAAATTTTGTGTGGTATGTACTCTAATTGTAGTCATTTTTATGTTTTTTTATTCAATATCTAGATTAGTATGGTACATTTTGTGCACAAATTGGTTAATTAGATATGTTTTTTCAATTGCTAGATGCTTTCGACACCGAACAACTTCTAGACTGTATTAAGAAGCTCAAATGTGGGCAATCTGTTCATGTTCCAATCTATGATTTTAAGCAACACCGCCGCTCTTCGGATAGTTTTCGGCAGGTACTCAGCTCTCCTTTTGATCCATGGACATTTTTATTTTCGTTGTAATAACACAATGTTGGCTCATTTCTTTCCAGGTTAATGCCTCTGATGTCATTATATTGGAGGGGATTCTGGTTTTCCATGACCAACGCGTCCGCAATCTGATGAACATGAAGATTTTTGTTGATACAGGTTTTAATTCCTTCTCTGTTTACTTACCATTCAATTTGTATTGCGTTAATGTTACGTGTGGTTTTTCGCTTCTTTTAGCTTTTATCATTGCTATTATGCTTTCCTTGGCATTGCTGTTAGGATCTCGCTGTTGTCTTAACATTTCTCCCCAGTTTTTATGTAGTTGATTGAGTAGTTTCTCTCTAATTGACTACTTATTGAGTATGACACCTGGAAGCAGTGGAGTATATAAGGAAAGAATATAAATGTTACATTATGGTATTCATATTTATGCAATCTATACAACATATGAAAGGATTCTCTGTCCTCCTGCTTGCCTGCAACGTGTTCTGCTCAATGTTTCACTGCTGTATTTTTGGTAATCATGTTAATAGATGCTGATGTAAGGCTTGCTCGTAGAATAAGGCGTGACACGGTTGAGAGGGGTAGGGACGTAAACTCTGTCCTTGAACAGGTAATTCCCTTTACATGATTTGAATAGTTCTTTTTGGAGTGGGTATGGCTAAAACCATCTAGGAGTTTTGGATGGGATACACTGTCCAGAGGAGTTGTTATTATCTTCTTTTTAAGAATAGGACCTTGCTTATCTTACAGAATTTTGCATTATAGATAAATGCAATAGTTTACTAGAGAGATGTCCTGACCTCTTATACATAGTAGGTTTTTGTGTGGATTATCTGGATGGTTCACCATGGACTGCATATTGAGCCAGAAGTTTCAAAGCCTTCCAGCGACTGGCTCGCAGTTCACCACATAAGAGGAAAAAATAAACTTATGTAGATTCGAGTAAGAAAGAGTGTCACTGTCATTTGGCTTTATCATCCTAAATCTTCTAACAACATCATTTTATTTGTTGTGCAGTATGCTAAGTTTGTCAAGCCTGCTTTTGATGATTTTGTTCTCCCATCCAAGAAGTATGCCGATGTAATCATTCCCCGTGGAGGTGATAATCATGTTGCCATTGATTTAATTGTGCAACACATACACACAAAGCTTGGCCAACACGACCTTTGCAAGATTTATCCCAATGTTTATGTTATTCAATCAACATTTCAGGTAGGTCTTCTGTTTTTAATTTGGTATCATAAATCACCATTTATCTTCTTTCATCATGGAGAATAAAAAATTTATGCATGTGACAGTGCAGATGTGAAAGGAGTAACACATCTTCATTTCTATTTTTAGGTTGTGAATCTGATGGAACTATCATCTTTTTCCCCTTGAAATAGCAATTTAACTATTACATAATTTAGCTCTGATTTTGGATTAATACAATGCTGCTAACCTTTTTAGTTCCATATAATTGTAGAAGCCTTGAAACTCTTTTGAAAATATTTTTATTGTACTATGTTGTTGAACTTGTAGGCATTTGTCCCCCATGCTCTGCCATCTGATATGCTGTATGGATTCACTTTTAGCTGTTAATGATTCCATGATTTGGTTGTCTGATCCTACAGATTAGAGGAATGCATACACTGATTCGAGATCGAGAAATATCAAAGCATGATTTTGTATTTTATTCTGATCGACTCATTCGTCTGGTACTTTTCTATTTAATTAGGCTCTGCTAATTATCAATTGTTTAATGATTTAATCAAGTTAATGAAGGTTTTGTTCTGAACCCTCAGGTTGTGGAGCATGGGCTTGGCCATTTGCCATTCACTGAGAAGCAAGTCGTTACTCCAACAGGTTTTCAATTTTTTGCCTTCCAACAATCCTTCCCTTTTTTTCTCCCCATTAGTTTGTTCAGACTTGAAAGTGTCTTATTCTTTTCTTTGGGATGAGGTCTAGTTGAGTGATAAATCGTCACGGATTCACAGTATCCTTGGCCATGGTCAATGCAAGCAAATGTTGTTTGGGTTGGATCCCTCTGTGCATGTGTGCTAGTGTGCTACTATGTTGACGTGCTTGTTTGCGTGAGGCATGAATTTGTATCAGGATGTTTTGCAATTTGCATATCATCTTAAATTATTTTGTCTAGACTCAAAAAATGGGAAATATTTTGCCTGTCTTTAACATGTACTCTTAATTATTTCAGGATCAGCATATACCGGGGTTGACTTCTGCAAAAAATTATGTGGGGTTTCCATTGTTCGAAGGTGAGCTTTATCCCAGGTACTATTTGTCAGTTCTTGCTAACTGGCAATAAGACCTTTTTTTGCTCAAAACTGGGGGCTTGTTCCGATATTCTGCTGTAAAAATGTACAAAATCTCAAATTCCAAACTTCAGCATTTGATAGTAGTTTTAATTCAGAAGTTTTTATTTTAGTTTCTTTATTGTAATCTTCATGCCTTCTTTTGTATTCCTTTAAAAGCTTTATTTGTTCCTTGTGTCAGTGGTGAGAGCATGGAAAATGCGTTGCGTGCATGTTGCAAAGGAATAAAAATTGGAAAAATCCTAATTCACCGGGATGGAGACAATGGGAAACAGGTTAAGTTTTAAAGGCTTTTTTTCTTTGATAAGGTGTACTGGTGCTAACTTGCCCCCCTGTTATTATTTTTTTTCTTGACGTTTTTAGTAACTAAAGTAACCCCAACTTAAGCAGCTTATATATGAGAAACTTCCCAAGGATATTTCAGAACGTCATGTCTTGCTTCTAGATCCTGTTCTTGCTACAGGTAACATTTTTAATTTCCTTTTTGCCCGTCTCTTTTTGGGTACTTTTAAACTCCGCTTTCTTTGTTCTTTGTTCTTTTTTTTCCAAACATTTCTAGTTTTTCTGGAAACACCATTTCTAACAAGTCTGAGTAACAGTTAAAAGTTTTCATGGGGGATTCTTTTCTGGAAAAGAGAAATTAGTGCAGTAAGGAAACTATTAATAAGAGAAAAAGAGGAAGCAAACAAAATGAGATGCAAGTGAATTCTTATAGTTATTTTTGCTCTCCCTTCCCCCCCCCCCCCCCCCCCCCCCCCCCCCCCCGGGAAAAGGTTTAACGAGAGTCAATTTATTATTTACGTGATGCATTTTTGCAGCATAGCTTTCAGGGAAAGTTGCTATAATATTAGAACTTTTAATTACTTACACCATTTTAATGTTGGATACCATTTTTCTAAAAGCTCCCCCTGTTTCTTTCGCATGTTCATTTTCGGAAAGGGAGAAAAATAGCAAAAGAGTGTTTTTTCCAACTTTTTCCATCATTCTTCTCGTTTTGAAAATGAAAATCTATCTCATTTTCAAACTTACTTTGTACAGTGTCCTTTTGTTATCCATTTAAATTTTTTTTAACAATGCACTATTCCCAACACCATTTCTTCTCATTCCAAGCAAATTTTTGTTTTCAAGGAAGGAAAATTTTTCACGCATCCAAACGCCATCTCATTCTCAAAATGAAATGACTTTCTCGTTTCAAACAAGAAAATCTTCCTATCCGAAAAAGGACATGCGATCCAAACTTTTATGCTTGCCTACTACACTGTTTCTATGTTGTTGTTTTTAATATTGTCTTCAGGTTGCTGTCGGTTTTTGCTTTATATCATTTGAGTTTTAGGCTCGTTTATAAATTCATTGTTGGTTCTACATTGTTACTAATGTTCTCTGGGCTAAACTATTCTTGCATTTTGATGATCGGAAACTCACCTCAATATTTTTCTTGTAGGTAATTCTGCTAACCAAGCAATCGAGTTACTGATCCAGAAAGGAGTTCCGGAATCTCACATAATATTCCTCAACTTAATTTCTGTGAGTTACTATTATTGGTTCTGATTTCATATGCAAACTTCTGTTCCTACTCTTTAAATACTTGATCTTATTATCTTATTGTGGCTCTTTCAACCTCAGGCCCCTGAAGGAATCCATTGTTGTTGCAAGCGATTCCCATCCTTAAAGATTGTTACTTCAGAGATAGATGCTTCATTGAATGAAGAATTCCGTGTGATTCCGGGGATGGGCGAGTTTGGTGACCGCTACTTTGGTACAGATGACTGATCACTGAAAGGGCAACGACAAGTATTGTCTTTGATCAGACAATCAATAAGTTCAACGTAATGCCTTATTTAAATATATCTAATTATCATTCTTGGCATAAGTTAATAGAATATTGACATGGTGTCTGAATATTATAGTTTCACCATGCATGAGTTGTGTCAGCTTGATTGTAATCTGCCTTATGAATTAACAGGGTATAGCCTCTGATTGTAGCATGGGTTCAGACTCGAAAAAACGAATTCAACTGAATCTAAACTCAAAAAGTGTTTGAGAGAGAGAAAAATGAGATTGATGCATATTTTGAAAAAAGTGAATTTTGTTTTGAATAAATCCAGTCCAAATCAAAAATCCAAAACAAGGGCATAGTTTTCACACATGGATATGGAAGATACAGACTCAATTCTTATATGTTTTAAATGCTTAAACATTTGGATAGTCCATTATTTCAGGTTATGGGTAGTTTAAATGCGGCAAACTGAAAGAAATTTGGAAAAAAAAACATGTTCATTTACCCCAATTCATTTATACAGACACATGATAGGGAACCACTTTATGAGAGGTTAAATCCTCTGTTTGATTTCAGGGAAGAGAGGAGAGGTGGAGGGAGAGAGTCTCCCTCTGAGCCCACTGATTTTCATCATTTCTCCATCCCTTCAACCCTCTCCATCAGTCGTACTGAACACAGTATTGTCTCTCTCTCTCTCTGTCTTTTTTTGTTTTGTTTTGTATAATAGCTAGTAAGCCTGTGATTGCTATGCGAGAACCCAACTCAACCCCATCGGGTGAACAATTTTGTCTTGGATTCATTTTTTTGTACATGTTGTCATAGTAGTGCCTCGTCTCTATAGACCTCCTACAGAATATATCCCTAGTGGCTGATACAAAAATATCACTTCATTTAAGAAGTTTTTGAGGTGACAGATATAGAAGTGGTTACTGAATAAGGCAAACTACTTAAAAAGGTCAAACATGTAGTACTTTCAATATACATTGACATTCTTGGTCTTTGCCGGTTTCCAACAGGCAACAAGCAAAGTCCACAACCCCACATAATTTACTCACCTCCTTTTCAAAGCTCACCTCCCCTACTTGCCTTTTCCCATTAAAATGATACAGACAAAATCAATGATACTTAAAAGCTCATTCTTTAGAAGTCAGCTCCTCACACACTAGGAACTTGGAAGTCAAAATTCTTGAACATAGCTTTCAAATTAAACATCGCTACAGATCTTATAACTTGGAAGTCAGCATCATCATCACACCAGTAAACTTAATTTTTGAGGTCATTACTGTTTTGGAACACTCTTGTGTGATCATATACGGATGACTAAGTTCCGGAAATGACTTAAAAAACAAATCAAACAAATCATTGTCCCATAAGCACCACCAGAAAACACCCCCCATATGCATGCTTTCATGCACATTACAAGGATGAGACACAGCAGAACGCTTTTCATTCAACTTCTCTTAGTAGTGCTTATTATAGTTTTGTGGGACGTTGGTTTATGCCGGGGAGATCGTCTTCTTCATGATTCGGGTTGCAAAGATATCGAGAGGAAAGCGCTTCTCATGTTCAGACAAGGCCTAACAGACCCTTCAGGCAGGCTCTCGTCTTGGGTTGGAAAGGATTGCTGCAAATGGAGAGGAGTAATCTGCAACAACAGAACCGGTCATGTGGACAAGCTCAAGCTTCGCAACCCGTATCCAGACATGGATTCAGACGGCGATGAAGGTGCAGTACATGCGTTAAGTGGTGAGATCAACCCGTCTTTGCTTGCTTTGAAAGAGTTAATTTACTTGGATTTGAGCATGAATGACTTTGGAGGTTCAAAAATTCCATCCTTCATTGGATCACTAGGGAAACTGAGGTATCTCAATCTTTCTGGTGCATCTTTCGGAGGAGATATTCCTCCAAGTCTTGGAAACCTGTCGAGATTGAACTATCTTGATCTTAGTGATAATTATTATGTTCAATCAAATGGAAATGACCTCCGGTGGCTTTCTAATATTTTTGCTCTGAAATACCTTGATTTGGGGGGTTGGGACTTAACCAAGTCTACAACACATTGGCTTCAAACCGTTAATCATCTCACTAAACTTCTTGAGCTGCGTTTGCCTGGTTGTCAACTTTCCAACCTTCCTCTCAATCTTCCTTTAGTCAACTTCACATCTCTTTTGGTGCTTGATCTCTCAAACAATGATTTCAAGTCCAAAATCCCGCACTGGTTATTCAATCTAAAAAGCCTAGTGATTCTTGACCTCAGCTCCAACAATTTCTCGGGAGTACTTCCAAATGCAATTTCTAATTTGACAGTTTTACAAAAGATTGACTTGACTGATAACAACATTGGAGATCGGTTACAAACGAACTTGGGAAAGTTGTGCAATCTGAGGACCTTAAAGCTTTCTGGTAATAATTTTACTGGTGAAATAACTGATTTGGTTGGCTATTTGTCTAGATGCTCCAACCGTAGCTTGGAGACACTAGACCTCGGATACAATCAGCTGACTGGAACTCTGCCAAATTCTTTAGGATATTTCCATAGTCTGAAGTACCTTAACCTCTTGAGTAACTCCTTCCAAGGTCCAATCCCGAAATCGATTCAAAACTTGACATCTGTGGAGGAAATTCGCCTGTCAGATAACCAAATGAGAGGGAACATTCCCGAAAGTCTTGGACAACTCTCAAAGTTGGTTCTGCTAGATATCTCGAAGAACAAATGGGAAGGTGTCATAACCGAAGCTCATTTGGTAAATCTTTCAAGCTTGAAGGAATTATCACTGATCAACAATAAACAATCCCTACACATTTCTTTGGCCTTCAACATCAGTTCTAGTTGGCTTCCTGTGTTCAAGCTCAGCTACCTCGAAATCAGATACTGCGAATTGGGTCCCAGATTTCCTTCTTGGCTTAAAAACCAAAACGAGCTCGACACTTTGATACTTAGCCATGCTAAGATTTCAGACACCATTCCAAGTTGGTTTCTAGGCCTGGATCTCAAGCTATTTCAAATAGACCTCTCGTATAATCAACTGAGTGGAAGGGTGCCAAACTCATTCGAATATCAGTACCCCGCCTCCGCTGACTTGAGTTCAAACCACTTCATGGGCCCCTTGCAACTCTGGTCACCAAACATAATCGTTCTTAATATGAGGGATAATCAATTTTCTGGGCCAATTCCTCCAGACATTGGTGAAGTAATGCCCTTCCTGCTTGATTTAGACCTCTCCGGGAATTCTTTAGGAGGAACCATTCCATTGTCAATAGGCAATCTCACGAGACTGACAAGTTTGGTAATTTCAGGTAATCAATTATCTGGTGAAATTCCTGATTTCTGGGACAGTTTATCTGTCTTAAACATTTTGGACATCTCCAACAACAGTCTATCCGGTACCATCCCATTGACAATGGGCTCTCTTAGCTTTCTCGGGTACTTGGTACTCTCAAACAACATCCTTTTGGGCGAACTTCCTTCTTCCTTGCAAAACTGCAGTGACTTAGGCATTCTTGATCTTAGTTATAACAAACTCTCCGGAAAGTTCCCGCCTTGGGTAGGAGAAAAAATGAGCTCTTTGTTCATTTTACGCTTGCGGTCCAACTCCTTTACCGGAGACGTTCCTTCTCAGCTATGCCAACTCTCCAATCTTCACATATTGGATCTCTCACACAACAATCTATCAGGCCAAATTCCTCACTGCATTGGTAATCTGAGTGGAATGAAGTCTGCATTTTCGAAAGAAGACACAGAGAGGTACTTAGGACTAGTGCTCGATGGAAGGGACACGGAGTATTCTTCTGTCGTATACATTGTACGCATAGAAGTGGTGGCAAAAGGAAGTGTTCTAGAGTACTCCTCCACTTTGTACCTTGTTAAATGTTTGGATCTTTCAAACAACAACTTAAGTGGAGAGATACCAAAGGAGCTCACAAGCCTTATAAATCTGGGAACTTTGAATCTATCCATGAATCATCTAACAGGAAATATCCCATCACATATTGGAAAATTGGAGCAGCTAGAAACTCTTGATCTCTCAAGAAACCAACTTTCAGGTCCGATACCACAAGGCATGTCTTCCTTAACTTTCTTGAATCATTTGAATCTGTCTTACAATAACTTGTCAGGAGAAATCCCAACAACCAATCAGTTTCAGACCTTCAACGACCCATCTATCTACCGAGGAAATGTTGAGCTTTGTGGCAACCCTTTACCAGACACATGTCATGGAAACTATAGTCATGGTGAAGAAGACAGAGAAGAAAAGGAGTGTGGTGAAGAAGATGACATGTTTGAAAAGCTAGGCATCTTCATCAGTGCGGTGGTGGGCTTTGCGGTGGGGTTTTGGGCAGTTTGCGGGTCGTTGATCATCAAGGAGTCATGGAGAGATGCATATTTTGGCTTTTTTGACAAGGTGAAAGATCAAGCACTTTCATTTTGTAGGAGGGCATTTCTTCATGTCCATGAAAAACGACCTTGGGATTGAAGTCACCAGCATTCTTAGTCATGTTGTCGTAAATTCGTGTGATGCGTAGTTGTACTTTTGCATTATACAATATTGTGATATAAACAAATCAAGGCACGAGTTCAAAACAAAACAAAAAAGGAAGGAAAGAAAGAAAAAATCAGGGCGTTTGCTTGTTGTCTTGGACTTTATTTTTCTTTGCACTTGAAATGCTAAGCAGGATAAACACATTAACAAATAGCATGGTAGAGCATTCCTACATGGCATAAAGTTCTATTATTTGTTACTTGAAATTATGAAATATTCTTTTGTAAAAAGAAAAAAGATCCTCGGAAGAGTTCAGCTCTGATTCTCCCATTACAATTAGAATAATATAACTGGAAATTGCATACGTATGCTGTATTAAAGAAAAAACAAAAAAACAAAAAAAAAAGCTTACGCTGTTATTTGGTAATCTAAAGTTATAAAAACAAAAAAGAAATAAAAATGACAATATCAGAGGAGTGAAAAGAAAAACATGCACTTTCATTTCATTAGTATTTGGGTAGAGGAAAACTAAACAACATGTCGTATCGTTCTTTATGTAGAAACAGCATTATTAGTCATAAGATGGAAAGGTCTTAACTAACAAGTAAAACGATGCGTCGTTTACATCGATATGTCGTTTTCTTTCATATTCCTCTGAAATTGAGACGGCCCATCGTTTACACTACAATGAAACGGAAATTCACTTTCTCGTTATTATTATGATTTTTTTGGGTGGCGTGGTTGGGGGAGCCTTGACATTGGAATAAACAAGAGTCGGTATAAATATAAGGATTATTTACATAATTATCTAAATTGAAGAATATGATTTAAAAAACTATCAATTTTTCTTTTATTTATATAAATATCTAAATTGATACTTATAAATATCATATTTCCCTTTAATCAAGAATTGAAACTAAAAAAATAAAAAAATATTTAAAAAAGGAAAGAAAAAATCTCTAAAAAAAAATGCAAAACTAAGCAAATCTTTTATAAAAGGAAAAAAAAAGACCATTTTACTTGCTTTATTATAAAGAAAAAATGATCATAACTGATATTAGTTGTATGATATATGAAAAATAATCATTATAATAAATAATTAGCCATTAAAATAAAATTCACAACGTACATATAAAAAATGAAATGTATATTGTAAAGAAATATGAAACACTTTTAAACCTAAAAAAAAAATCATAATAACATAGTAATTATTATAAAGAAATAAACAATTTTATCACGCATTTAAACTTTAGAAACTAACTATTAAAACAATACCAATAATAATAAAAAATAAATAAATTATCACAATAACATTATAATTATAATAAAGAACGTAAATCGTACTAAAAAATAGGTTTTTTAAAATCTAATCATATTTAAGAAATATGTTTATAAAAAACTTTATTATACTAATAACTCATCACTATAATAAAGAACTAGTCATTAAGATAAATATACAATAATGATCAACAAATAAGGAAATAAATATGAATAATAATGAAAAAAATGATGTTAAATATAGTAAAAGGATAAAAAAAAATACTACAAATAATTATTATTTTTTAAATAAATATTTATATAATATTATTTAAAAATGAATATATTTTAAAATGAGATTTTAAAAATAAAATTTTTATGTAATTATTTTTAGAGGATAATTGACCACCCACAAAGTCATAGAAGCTTGCGCCTTTGTGGTCCACATTGAACATAACAAAAGTCAAGCGCAAAAAAAAAAAAAAAAAAAAAAAAAAAAAAACTAACTAAACTACAACTAAAACAGTCAAACAATTAACATATTTGTCAAGCCAAAACACCTGTGCAAAAATACAAAGGAAAAATGGGTTTGTTTGGTAAACACATTTAATTTAAATTATATTATATTTTTTTTATTTTAGTTTTTGTTTTTTTAAAAAATCAATAAAAATTATAATTATTTTTTAAAAGTCAACAAATTCAAATTTAAAATTTTTAACTCAAACCGTTTCACCAAACGGACTATAAAATAAACTTAGGTTTAGTTTAATATTTCATTTTAACTCAAATTAAATTGTAATTTTTAAGTTAATTTTTGTATTTTTTTTGAAATATCAATAAAATTTATAACTAATTTTTGAAAAGTCAATCAATTCTAATTTAAAATTTTAATCTCTCATTGACGAACCAAACGTAAACTTAACTAAGGGGGTGTTGTTATCCAAGTTCTACTCCAACTAAACTGTATTTTTTCATCTTAATTTTTGTCTTTTTATGAAAAATCAACAAAATTTATAACTACTTTTTAAAAAGTTAATACTATTCAAACTTAAAAATTTTAACTCAACTCAAACTCAACTCATTCACCAAACATCCTATAAATTAATCTCCAAAAAAAAAAAATCATTAATGTTTAAAAAAAAAAAGAGAGAGAGATTATCGTGTTTCACTGTCCGGACCCACTATGATTCATAAGTGATAGCATTGGAAGCATCAATGGATTGAGAAAAAATTTTAAAGCCTTCGTCGGCTAGTACGCCATAAGCTGTATAAAGTTTACTTCGAGTCAGAGAGTCTATGCCAACATTTATTGGCAGAGTTTGTACTAGCAAAACTCGAACCTACGATTTTTAAATATAAATAAAACTCTTTCATTCTTATGTCACCCCAATAAAATTCAAATAAGACTCCTTTACATTCTAAAAGGCTCTAGTCTAGTTCTGTAATTGCGGAAGGCCCGGCCTGGTCCTTATGAACTCGTCCGAATTTTGAAATTATAATCCGGTTCGGCTCAAAAATTCAATGGGTTTAAAATCAGATTGTGTAAACAGGTTTTTGAAAAAAATAATAATAATAAAAGAAAAAATAGAGATATCGAGCCGTTCCGTCTGACTCAAAGGTTTGACCCGACCCGACTCTTATACTTGTATCGAGTTTGGGTCCGCCCTCGGGTCAAAAATGCAGACAACAAACTAATCTGCTTAGCCCAGCTCATATTTACAGCATTAAGCTCGACTTCTATTTGTGTAATGTAAGTGACACCGTAAAGTCCTAGTAAACATGTGGAATACTTTAGTGGAACTTTTTTTGTTTTCAAGTAAAAACCGCTGAAAGTAAATGAAAATAACTTTGGAATAGGCTGACATTTATTGGTCTTTGCCAGTCTCCAACAAGTTTACAGCCTTTATGCTTGGTCCCACCTTATTAAACTCAACTTCCCTTCCAACCTCACCTCACCCACCGCCCTTTTCCCATTTATATGAAACGGACAAAATAAATAAATAAATAATCAGTGATACTAAAGCTCTTTTTTGTTTTTTGTCTTTTTTGTTTTTGATACTAAAGCTAATTGATTGGAAGTGCATTACACTTGTTTGTGATCACCTTAATTACCATGAATTGGAAATGGGGGATGAATGAGTCTCCGATGGAGAGAGAGAGAGGAAAAAGAGAAGATAAGAGATCTTATATATAGCGCCAAAGTAATGGTGTGTTTGAAATATCGATTTGAGTTGAAAATTTTAAATTAGAGTTAGTTGACTTTTTAAAAATTAGTTAAAAAAATTTATTGATTTTTCAGGGGAAAAAAAAAAAACAAAAACTGAGTTAGAATTTTTAAATTAGAATTTGAGTTCCAAACAAAGCATAAATATATCATGTGTTTAGAAAAAAAAAATTTATATCATGCATATTCTATTAAACTTGTTTCAATAATTCTGTCTTGGAGTTTTGTGCCTCGAAACCAAAGCATTTTTTTTCCTTTTATATGCTAAAGAAAAGTTTAATAATAAGCGGTCGGTGTTAGCATAACACTCAGCATGTTATTATAGGTAGGGCTCCCTAGACGTAGATTGAAATGTTTTTTAAAGGCCCTACAAGCAGATCTCATCCTTCGACAAGGAGCACGAATGTGCCAATAGTAATAATACATGTGGGCATGATTTTAAAATAAGTACTAGATAGACAGAAATAAATCTTCATATTTAAGCCCGTAGAGAACCACCCAACACTCATCACAAATCCATCACGGTAAAATCTTTTATCACTTGGTCGAAACGATTAAAGCTTGGACTTTGACTTGGTCACTTGATCATGATCATGACGGGATCAAATGCTAACTAAGCGCTCCTCAAGTTCAAACAAGGCCTAAAGGATCTTTAAGTGCCCTGGCGTGGCTGCTACACCAATATGTATATATATACACGTGTGTATGTGTATAAATACATATATATATATATATACGTATATAAGATATGCCCTTGTGAAGTAATGAAGCTAGAGGTGAGGTACGTACTCTATTATAGTTATACATAGCGTTTGTATTAAATTGCAATGGACGACATTATACACCAAAAAAGAAAACAGTAATTTCTGGAGACAAACAGTAATTCAGGCTGCTGCGTTTCGTTTGAATTCAGTGGCAGTTTCACCTATGGCTGGCTGCCACGCAAATATCACCACATGACTTTTCAAGTTATATAAATGGTACAATAATTAAAGTTCTCCCTTGTCAATTCAACAGACTAACACTATTGATCTTCTTCGCTCCACTTGACTGAATATGGTCTTAGATCAATTGTGCAGAAAAAGAAAATAGGGGAAAACAGAAGAGAATTGTTTACGTGGTTTGTTCACAAACCGGAACAATTTAGATTAGAAGATTCAGTATTATGAATAAGCCTCCGTAAAAATACAAGTTACAATAACACAATTGGGATGAGTAAACTAAGACTATCAAATCCCTCCTAATAGACACAACTTTATTTCATTTTATCATGTGGTATAATGTGAGATGTGCCCCCCAATTTTGGATAACATTGTACTAGTTCAAATTCATGGTCTTGTCCCAATTGTCCAAAGGGGTTAATTTCAAACTAACACTTTTGAAAAAAAATAATTTTAGTTTTAGCATCACTTTTTCGGACTCTTAGGGCCTGTTTGGTGCACAAGTTCAGTTTGAGTTGAGTTGAAATTTTTAAGTTTGAATAGTAATTTTTGTTGACTTTTTCAGAGAAGACAAAAAACTTTTAGGGAAAAGACAAAAAACATGATGAAAAAAGTACAGTTTAGTTTAAACTAAACTGGTAAACCAAACGGGCCCTTAAATGTAACACCACCACATCTGACGATTCCTTTTAAAAAGGGTCCCACCAACAACTGCATAGGTAAAACACTTGAATTACCCTTTTCCGCTTACCTAGCCAAATTTCTGCATTGATTTCTTCACAAACCTTATTAAAAAAAAAAAAAAAATCAAATTCAAAGAAGAGAGAGTACGAAGAAGAAAGAGGGGAAAAATTGCAGCTCCTCTATTGAAACAGTCCACAGTTGGGAATGCAACAACTAATTAATACATATTGAAAATTTGCTTAGCAAGTGAACATTATTCTTCTTTAGATGGTGGTAGAAGAAATGCCACTATCACATTAGAGATCTTTGCAGGAGCCATTTCAACTTCAAAAGCATATTTTAGGAATAAAGTTTTCTCATGTAGTCTTGACCCAAGAACATTTATCTACAACTCTATAAGGTCAATATAAGATGTGGCAATGTGTACCATTACTTCTTTCATTTTATTACTAACATATTTCTAATTATGATCTCATTGTCCATTATACTTGATGAACATAGAAACCTAAACAATTTCAAACAATAAAAAATTAATCAGTATTGTAATTACTGCAGGAAAAATTTATGTTTACTACATAGTCATTATAATAATGACCACTAGTAGCATAAAATATGACCATTTTTCAAAAGTTCATAATATGGAAGAGAATCAGTGCCCATGACTAATGATCATCTAGAAACTTTCAAAGTGCCAATAGTTTTTGCGGATTCGTACCCTATTAATCTCAACCCAGTCATTTTTTCAGTCATTTCGGGTAACATATGAAACAACAACATTCAATACATGTTTTTTAATTTTGCTTTGATTACTAGCAACTAAAGTGAAAAAAAAAACAATTGAAAAACACTTAAGTTCCGTTCGGAACAACATCTCCAAATGTTGTCTTACCATCTGAATTTTAAATTTCTAACTCTATATCAAAATTTTTTCTCTTTTTCATTTTCAAAAAACTCAAATTTTAAAAGTCCATAACTTTCTCATTTCAAATCGAAATGAGATGATTTTTATATCAAAATGCTCGTGTCGACGAAATAAATAAGATATGATCAATTTTGCATATTTTTCCCTAACGCATTTCAAATTTTTGTATTATTTTCTATATTATATAACTTTTTTAAAAGTTTTTCCCCCAAATGCACATTTCCAACTTAACTTTCAAAACACCATCTCTAAATGTCCCCAAATGGCCCTTAGAATGCAACAACAAACACATCCATTCGAATATGCAAAAAAAGTTAAAATTTTAAAAAAAATACCTCAGATCTAGAGAAGAAACTAACATGGTTTATTTGCAAGCTTTTCTCTTCAAAAGAGAGCAGTGAGAGAGAAAGAGAAAGATGTGAGAGAGAGAGAGAGCGAGAGAGAGAGAGAGAGAGAGAGAGGGCGCAATAAAGAGGAGGGAGCGACCTTGTAGGGTTTTTAAATCATGCTTTGATCTGCAAGGATATTTTTGACAATTCAGTTTCACCTCGGTGTTATATGTGAAAGTCCCAAAAAAAGGTGCTAAAATTAAAATTATTTTTTTCGGAGGTAGTATGTTTGAAATTAACCCATTGTCCAAATCCTTTACTGCCACGTCCCCACCTGTTTACCCAACTACACCGAATGTCCTGTTCATAGTAAACATCACAACTGGATGATCAGTTCAGCATCTTAATTGTGAGCTCATTGATGTATGGAACACTCTTCTGTGTTCATGTACTTAAGAAATTCGAGACGGACGAATAACTTTCAGAAACAATTGAAAAGAAAGCCTTGTTTTGTTAATTGTCTCCAATTTGCTATGCATGCTTTCATGTTCATTACAAAGATGAGACACAGCAGCACTCTTTGCATTCAACTTGTTTTAGTAGTGCTCATTATAATTGTGTGGGACGTCGGTTTTTGCCGTGGAGATCATCTTGGTCATGATGCGGGCTGCACAGATGTTGAGAGGAAAGCGCTTCTCAGGTTCAGACACGGCCTAACAGACCCTTCAGGCAGGCTCTCGTCTTGGGTTGGAAAGGATTGCTGCAAATGGAGAGGTGTGATCTGCAACAACAGAACTGGTCATGTGGACAAGCTCAAGCTTCGCAACCCGTATTCAGACACGGATTCGGTCGGCGATGAAGCAGCAATGCACGCGTTAAGTGGTGAGATCAACCCGTCTTTGCTTGCTTTGAAAGATTTAAGTTCCTTGGATCTGAGCATGAATGACTTTGGAGGTTCAAAAATTCCATCCTTCATTGGTTCACTAGAGAAACTGAGGTATCTCAATCTTTCTGGTGCATCTTTTGGAGGAGATATTCCTCCAAGCCTTGGAAACCTGTCGAGATTGAACTATCTTGATCTTAGTGATAATAATTATGTTCAATCAAATGGAAATGACTTTCAGTGGCTTTCGGGTCTTTCGTCTTTAAAGTACCTTGATTTGGAAGGTTGGGACTTAACCAAGGCTACACCAAATTGGTTACAGACTATCAACATGCTTCCTTCACTTCTAGAACTTCGCTTTCCGGGTTGTAGTCTTTCTAGCCTTTCTTACAATCTGCCTTTTCTCAATTTAACATCTCTTTTTGTCCTTGATCTCTCCAACAATCGTTTCAGCTCTAGACTTCCCAACTGGTTGTTTGATCTTAAGAGCCTAGTCCACCTTGACCTGAATTCCAATAATTTCCATGGGGCACTTCCTTGTTCATTTTCTACTTTCACTTCTCTAGAGAAGCTTGACTTGTCAGAGAATAATTTTGGGGGTTCATTGTCAATAAACTTCAAAAAGATGTGCAATTTGAGGACCTTGATGCTTTCGGGAAACAATTTTATCGGTGAAATAACCGAATTGATCAATAGTTTGTCTGGATGCTCGAAAAGTAGGCTCGAGATGTTAGACCTTGGATACAATCATTTGAGAGGAATTTTGCCCCTCTCTGTGGGATCCCTCAAGAGCCTAAAGTGCCTTAAGCTCTCGAACAACTTCTTCCGAGGTTCAATTCCTAAATCAATTCAGAATTTGACTTCTATCGAAGAAATTCACTTATCGAATAATCAAATGAGTGGTGTCATTCCAGAAGGTCTCGGTCAACTCTCGAAACTGGTTGTGTTTGATGTCTCTGAAAACACATGGGAAGGTGTCATAACAGAAGCCCACTTGGTGAATCTTTCAAGCTTGAAAGAGTTACTGATAGCCAATAAGCAGTTTCCAAACACTTCCTTGGTTTTCAACATCAGTTCGGATTGGTTCCCTTTATTCAAGCTCAGAAACCTTGAGATAAGATCTTGCCGGTTGGGTCCGGAGTTTCCTTCATGGCTCAAAAATCAAAATGAGCTCACCATCTTAATACTCAGTAATGTCGAGATTTCAGGCACTATACCAGACTGGTTTTTGCAGCTTGATCTGCAGTTAGAGCAATTGGATTTCTCCTACAATCAACTGAATGGGAGAGTGCCAAACTCACTCAGGTTTTCTCAATTTTCGATCGTCGACTTGAGTTCAAACCGCTTTGATGGACCCCTCCCACTTTGGTCTTCCAATGTTACAATGCTGAATCTGAGAGACAATCTGTTTTCTGACCCGATTCCTCGCGACATTGGCGAAGTAATGCCCTTTCTAATGGACTTAGACTTCTCCAGGAATCCTTTAGGAGGAAGCATTCCATTGTCAATAGGGAATTTGACTAGTTTGACAACCTTGGTAATCTCGGACAATCAGTTATCAGGAGAAATCCCCGATTTCTGGGATAAATTACCGCTCATCGATATTCTAGACATGTCAAGTAACTGTCTTCATGGTACTATCCCAAGTTCAATAGGCTCACTTAACAATCTGGGGACTCTTGATACTCTCAAACAACAATCTTTCAGGTCAACTTCCTCCTTCCTTGGAAAACTTCCGCGACTTGGGAATTCTTGATCTCAGCGATAATCGACTTTCTGGAAAGCTGCCAACATGGATCGGAGAAAAAATGATGTCTTTGTTCATTTTACGCCTGCGGTCCAACTTCTTCAGCGGAAACATTCCTTCACAATTCTGCAGACTTTCCAATCTTCACATATTGGATCTCTCGGATAACAACATGTCAGGCCAAATTCCACACTGCTTTGGCAATCTGAGCGGCATGGAGTCGGCGCTGTCGAAAGCAGATACGGAGAGGTACTTAGGACTAATCTCAGAAGGGAGGGTCATCCAATATTCTTCTTCCATATACCTCGTACGCATGAAAGTAGTGGCCAAAGGAAGTGTTCTGGAGTACTCCTCCACTTTGTACCTTGTCAAAAGTTTGGATCTTTCGAACAACAACTTGAGCGGAGAGATACCAAAGGAGCTCACAAGCCTTGTAAATCTGGGAACTCTGAATCTGTCCATGAATCATTTAACAGGAAATCTCCCATCACAGATTGGAAAATTGGAGCGTCTAGAAACTCTTGATCTCTCGAGAAACCAACTTTCGGGTCCGATACCACGAGGCATGTCTTCCTTAACTTTCTTGAATCATTTGAATCTGTCTTACAATAACTTGTCAGGAGAAATCCCAACAACCAATCAGTTTCAGACCCTCAATGACCCGTCAATCTACCGAGGAAATGCTGATCTTTGCGGTAACCCTTTACCGGACAACTGTCTTGGAAACTATATTCCTGGAGAAGAAGACAGAGAAGAAAAGGAGAGTGGTGAAGAAGATGACATGTTTGAAAAGCTAGGCTTTTTCGTCAGTGTGGTGGTGGGCTTTGCTGTTGGGTTTTGGGCTGTTTGCGGGTCTTTGATCGTCAAGGAGTCTTGGAGAGATGCATATTTTGGCTTTTTTGACAAGGTTCAATATCATTTACTTTCATTTTGTAGGAGGACGTTTCTTCATGTCCATGAAAAACGACCTTGGGATTGAAGTCACCAGCATTCTCAGTCATGTTTTCATGTCGTCTTTATTATTGTAATATAAATTAAGGAGGTGTTTGGTGTATTAGTTGAGTTTGAGTTGAGTTGAGATTTTTAAGTTTGAATAGTAATTTTTATTGACTTTTTCATAAAAGATAAAATTTTTTTTTTCAGAAAAAGATAAAAATATGATAAAAAAACTACAGTTTAGTTTGAATTGAGTGTGTATGCCAAACGGGCCTTAAGTTGAAGCTCTCACGTAATCAATCAGTACATAGCTGATTATACTATTTCAAACTAAACGACATGTCGTTTGGTCGTTTCCACTCTAAATATATATATATATATATATTAAAAAAAAAAAAAAACCATGAAATTATAGACAAATAAACCTCTCTCAATATGTAAATAAAAGCAGTTCTGTTAATTGTGGATGGGCTTTTGTTTTTTGTTTTTTGTTTTTGGTTTTTTGTTTTTTTGTTTTTGGTTTCTGGTTTTGGGTTTGGGTTTTTTGGTTTTTGTTTTTGTTTTTTGTAGCTAATGTAAATAAGCTGAATGATTCAATTGTGGTCTAAAAAGAAGAAAAAGAGAAAAGGTCTCTCCAATGAAAATATGCTTTTTATTCCAAAAGTAATTAACTAAACAATTTCTTGAGTGTGAAGAGAGTTTTTGAAATTCATTCCGTTCCGGTTGAGCTCTAAGAATATATTATTCTGTACCCCATGTATTTTCTTCTTTGTATTGTCTACATCAGATAAAGAGTTATTATTGGGCTTTGATTTGCCTTTTATTTAACACAATTATTTATTTAATATTATGGATGCTAGGGGTGGCAATTCGTATCACGTGTCGTGTTCGTGTCGTGTTAGAGCCGTGTCGATTTTTTTCTTCTCCGACCCGCGACACGACCTGCGACACGAACACGACACGAAACCGTGACACGAACACGACACGAACCCGTCATGGGTTGACACGACACGAACCGAAATTGACCCGCGACACGAAACTGACCCGTGACACGAAATTAACCCGCGACACGAAACTGACCCGCTGACACGAAATTGACCCGCGACATGAAATTGACACGAATTGACCCGAAATTGACACGAAATTGACACGAAATTGACCCGCAACCCGAAATTGACACGAAATTGACACGCGACCCGAAAGTGACACGAAATTGACACGAAAAGTGACACGAAATTGACCCGAAATTGACACGAAATTGACACGAAATTGACACGAAAAAACGTGTCCAACCCGAACACGACCCGCGACACGAACACGACACGAAACCGTGACACGAACACGATCCGCCCCCTATTTTTCCTAACCCAAACCCGTGAAATTCGTGTCGTTTTCGAGTCGTGTCGTCGTGTCGCGACCCGTATTGCCACCCCTAATGGATGCAATGTCGTATAAAGTTATAGATGCAATGACGTGTAGATCCCTGACTTTTAAGAAGGACAATTTGGTAAGATTTCAAACTAACCCCTACAAAGGGTTGCGTGGTTGAGGGAGTCTCTCCATAAGTTCAATTTGATAAATTTCCTAAGGCCTTCACATTGGAATATAAAAGATTATATATACGTTTGGTTCGTCGGTTGAAGATAAAATTTTAAACTGAAATTTATTAATTTTTTAAAATTAATTATAAATTTTATTAATTTTTGATAAAAAAATAAAAATTTAAATAAAAGAAATATAATTTAATTAAAATTAAATTTAAACTCCAAACAAAATATATAATTGACTACCAAGTCAACCCTCGTACTAGAAGCTTCAACCTCTGTGGTCCACATTGTACCTGCTCAAAGTCAAGCAATTACGAGATTTTTCTAGTCAAATCAGCTGTGGAAAAACGCAAGGGAAAAAAAAAAAAATATATATATATATATATATATATATATATATGAACTCGATTATTTAAGCACCTTGAATCTAAAAATTTCATTTCTTCTTCAATCTTAATCAATTTTTTTCTTTTTTTTTTCGAACTTTACACCACACATTTAGGGTTCGTTTGGTAAGTGAGTTTGAGTTGAATTTTTGAAATTGAAATAGTAAATTTTGTTGACTTTTCAGAAAAGACAAAAAAATTATTAGGAAAAAGACAAAGACTTTTAAGAAAAAAAGACAAAACATGAGTTTAGAAAATCAAGTTTGAGCTTGGTTTCCAAACAAGCTCTTATTTTACTTTCTTTCGAACACCGACTAAATTTTTTTTTTAATCAATTTAAAAACTATATTTGAATTCAGGACGACGTGTCAAACAATGACTAAAATTGTTAATTTCTAAATACTCAACATCAATTGAATGAAATTAATATAATGCAAGTGACAACATTTCCAACCTAGACTTTTCACACACCCAAAAAAAAAACTCATTGAGAAACATATCCCCTACAGTACGGTTTTTTTTTTTTTTTCCTCCAAAAAATTAGTGACACCAAAAAGTCCTAGTCAACATGGAATATTTTTGTGGAACATCCATCTTTTTAGATCAAAAACCGTGATAAACTTTGTTTTGTGTCTTTGACAGATGTTAGGATGGTCTCCAATTCAACCAGCCTTGTCCAAAGTCATTTTCTCAAGTACTTTCACACTTCCAAAACTCTGTTGTAGACCCTTATAAATAGCCATGAATGAGTCTCCAAAAGAAATCATAGCAGAAAATGGCACAAAGCACAAGTGCTTCCATGAAATTTCTTTTATTAGTTCTCACAATTCTGTGTGGAACTTTGTCCCTTGAAAACATAAAGCTGATATCCTGCCTTGGCCATCTTGATCATTCTCATGATCATGCTGGCTGTCTAGATATCGAGAGAGAAGCGCTTCTCAAGTTCAAACAAGGAGTAACCGACCCCTCAGGCCGCCTCTCATCTTGGGACCGAGGTGAAGATTGCTGCAAATGGAGAGGCATAACCTGCAACAACACAACCGGACGCGTGGTGGAGATCAAACTTAGCAATCCTTGGCCAGAGAACGCATTAAGCGGTGAGATCAACTCGTCTTTACTTGCTTTGAAAGACTTGAACTACTTGGACTTAAGCATGAATGACTTTGGAGGTGCACAAATTCCAGACTTCATTGGATCACTAGAGAAACTGTGGTGCCTTAATCTCTCCGGTCTGTCTTTCGGTGGAGCTATTCCACCGAGTCTCGGAAACCTCTCAAGGTTGAAATATCTTGATCTCCATGATGTTTTTAGTTTGCAGTCAAATGAAAGTGACCTCAACTGGCTCCCTGGTCTTTCTTCTCTAGAGTACCTGAATTTGGGTGGTTGGGACCTCGGAAAGGCGGCGGAAAATTGGCTTCAACCCGTTAACAGGCTCCCTTCACTTTTGGAGCTTCACTTGTCTGGTTGTGCACTTTCCAACCTTCCTCAATCTCTTCCTTTTATCAATTTCACATCTCTTTTGGTGCTTGATCTCTCAAACAATGGCTTCGGCGCCAAACTACCAAACTGGCTATTCGATCTTAGAAGGCTGACACATCTTGACCTCCACTCCAACTATTTCCAAGCACTTCCTGAAGCAATTGCTAACTTGGATTCACTTCAGAAGCTTGACTTGTCACAGAACAACATAGGAGGTCAGTTGCCAAGAAACTTGGGAAAGCTATGCAGTTTGCAAAGTTTGGTGCTTTCGACCAACAACTTTGTCGGTGAGATAACTGATTTCATCAACAGTTTTTCCAACTGCTCCAACATCAGCTTGGAGACATTGGATTTGGGATACAACGGATTCACAGGAAATCTGCCTGATTCTTTAGGATATTTTCAAAGCTTGAAATATCTTCAGCTATGGAAGAACTCTTTCCAAGGTTCAATTCCAGAATCCATTGGAAACTTATCTTCCATTGAAGAACTTAACTTGTCATACAATCAAATGAGTGGCGATTTTCCGAGAAGTCTGGGGCAACTCAAAACACTGCGTGCGGTTGACATGTCTGAGAACGAGTGGGAAGGTGTCATAACTGAAGACCATTTGGTGAATCTTTCAAGCTTGGAGGAGGTAAAAATCTTTAAAAATTCCCCCAATATTTCTTTGTTTTTTGACATTAGTTCCAAGTGGGTACCTCCATTTCAACTCACATACATTGAGATTAGATCTTGTAAATTGGGTCCTAAATTTCCTCCTTGGCTTAAAAATCAAAGTCACTTGACCGATGTGATTCTCAATAATGCCAGGATTTCAGACGCCATACCAAACTGGTTTTGGCAACTGAATTTGTCACTGAACAAACTAGATGTCGCTTATAATCAAATAAGCGGCAGGGTTCCGAACTCATTTAGATTTAACAGTCATGCCACAGTCGACTTGAGTTCGAACCGATATGAGGGTCCTCTACCCATTTGGTCTTCAAACGTCACCATGCTCTATTTGAGGGATAACCAATTTTCTGGTCCAATTCCTCCAACATTGGTGAACTAATGCCCTCACTCACGGATTTAGACATCTCAATCAACTCTCTTAGTGGAAGAATTCCCTTGTCAATTGGTAAACTTGTCAATTTGACCACTTTGGTAATCTCAAACAATCAACTAGTTGGTGAAATTCCTCATTTTTGGGATAACAACCCTTTCTTGTACATAGTGGACATGTCGAATAACAGTCTTTCCGGGACTATCCCAAGATCAATGGGTTCTCTTATGTTCATCGAGTTCTTGATACTGTCCAAGAACAACCTCTCAGGTGAACTTCCTTCCTTGAGAAACTGCACTCCCTTGTTAGTCTTGATCTCGGCGATAATCAGCTGTCTGGCAATCTTCCAACTTGGAAAGGAGAAAGCATGGCCTCTTGATGATTTTACGCTTGCGGTCCAACTTCTTCTCTGGAGACATTCCGCCACAAATTTGTGGCCTTTCCAATCTTCACATATTGGACCTCTCTCACAGCAGTCTATCCGGTCACATTCCCCTTTGCATTGGCAATCTAAGTGGTTTAAAGTCTAGACTAACAGAGAAAGATACGGTAACATACCAAGGACGCTTGCAAATCGTGGCGAAAGGAAGAGTTCTAGAATATGACTCCACTCTATACCTTGTCAACAGTTTGGATCTCTCAGACAATAACTTGTCAGGAGAGATTCCTCTGGAGCTAACAAGCCTAATACAACTAGGCACACTGAATTTATCCATGAACCATTTGACAGGCACAATACCATTCAAGATCGGGAATTTCGAATGGCTGGAAACTCTTGATCTCTCCATGAACAACCTCTCCGGCCCAATTCCACAGACCATGTCTTCTTTAACGTTTTGAATCATCTGAACCTCTCATACAACAACTTGTCTGGAAAATCCCGACCACCACTCAGTTTCAGACCCTTGATGACTCCTTCCATCTATCAAGGAAACACAGGTCTCTGTGGAGACCCTTTACCGAAAGAATGTGTTGGTAGTGACCAGAAGCCCGATCAGAGTCCAGCACACGACGGAGACGGAAACGGCGGTGCCTTGGAAAAACTAGGCTTGATCATCGGTGTAGTGGTTGGATTCTTTGTGGGATTTTGGGGGGTTTGTGGCACTCTCATTGTCAAGGAGTCTTGGAGAGAGGCCTATTTTGGTTTTGTTGATACAGTGAAGAATAAAGTGATGGTGTTTTTCAGGACAATGTTTGTCAAAGAGAGAGCACCTTGGGATTACTGAAAAGGCAGAGAACATCTGCAAGCATGTTTACAGAAACAAGATTCCCATTGTCTCAGATAAAGCAACTGTTTTACTGTTCTTTGTTTTTGGATTCTCTCTGTACTAAGAAAAATAAAGCCTAGTTACTTGGCACTAAAACACAGGTAGTTTTATATGTAAACTGGGAATTTGAAAACTAGCTAGAGCTTCAATTTTTGCTTATTTTTTCCCCTTTAGAGTTTGTTTTGAGTCTTGACAGTGGTGTGTTTTTATAAATATTTATATTTAGTGGGTGTCCATTAATCTCCTCCTATGTTTTGAATTCTATGAACTCAAGGATCTTGTAACTTGTGAGGTTTTTTATTCTCCCCAATTACTACGTCTTTCATTTTCTTGTAACCTAAAGGTGTGTTGAGCCTAAAAATAGAAGCTTTGAGAGACATGTATGATCTAAGCAAAGAAATAGAAATCTTTCTATAATTCTCGTGTCTTTCTCTACTTTTCTTGTTGATATTTCTAGTTTTATTTTCTTTGTTTCACAACAGAAAAGACTCTTGGTTGTTCTCTTTTGATTAATTACTTTTTAGTTTATTTGTATGGACGTCACTGAATTTATCGTGCTTGAGAGATCGGTTTTATTAAAAATCTTGACAACTAACCCTTTAAATGTTAAATTTAGGTTTGTTTGACATTTAAGTTTAATTCTAATTAAACTTTATTTTTAATATCAGTTTTTATTTTTCTGAAAAGTCAACAAAAATTATAATTAGTTTTTGAAAAGTCAACAAACTGCAACTTAAAAATTTCATCTCCAAGGTGAACTAAATGCATGCTTAGTTTGCTTTAATTGGAAACGGATTGAAGTTTTAATAGTTTTCTTACATGTGACCTTATATATGGGGTGAGGTAGTTTGTTTTGTTCGAATGGAATCCTACGTGAACAATATTCTCCAATATGAATCCAAGGATGACCATGTGTATAATGAAGTTATGTTCTCATAGGATATACTTCGAGTAAAAAGACTTGAATCACTTTTAATAATTGATCACATGCAAATTATATACACAAAGTTCTGAAAATTTGTCCTGATTTTCATTTAGATTAAAGTAGAACGGA
This sequence comes from Ficus carica, assembly GCA_009761775.1. Classification (NCBI taxonomy): domain Eukaryota; kingdom Viridiplantae; phylum Streptophyta; class Magnoliopsida; order Rosales; family Moraceae; genus Ficus; species Ficus carica. Next base: position 12,752,124 of record CM019746.1, read on the forward strand.
TATTCAGCAAAAATAAAAAATAACTGTTTTAAAATTCAAGAGATCAATTACTGAAAATTTTCATTGACAACCATTAAAAAAATAAAAAAAAACCTCAAAATACTTGAATACTTAAAGATGTTAATCTTAAAATACTTAACATGTTAATCTTAAAATTAATATACGATAGGTTGGTTAGAATAGGTGTCTTTGCTAACTTCTCATTGTCTTTGATTATTGAAACATTGATTTAACGATGGTAAGATAAACCCTAGATAAGATGATGAGAAAGGGTCGAACCGACCCGGTATCCCGCTGAGATATTTTAGCAGATTTTTGGTTTTGCATATTAATATTGCAATTATAAGATCCTTTCTCGAAAATTGGGTGTATATATATATATTATCTCTTCCCGCCATAGAGGAGGAGAGTCTCTCCGGACACCACCAGAGGAACAATGCCTCTGTGCCTCCCGTCGGCTCGCCCGCTTCCTCCACTTATCAGTTGCCACGCGTCCCCAGCAGCCGTGCGCACCCGTACTCCCTCCCGTGTGACTCCTTCTCCGTCACCGACACTTCCTATACCTTCTATCTCCCTGAACCCTAACTCAACCCCACCGCCCCCGCTAGCCTGCGCCCTCCACTGCCCCCACTTCCAATCGTGCGCACCCCCCTTCTCCTCTCTTCCTCTAAATTTTCAAACTTTTCTTCTTCTGAACTGAGTACAATGTTAATAATTAATTTTTAAATTTCTTATTTTTTCGGTTTTCGTCTGAAAATTCAGTTGCTCCGGTTGCACTCACGAGTTCGATCTTCACCGGCCGGCCATTGTCGACGAAGCTTCCGAGTTCTTCCAGAACCTCGGAGTCTCCGACTTCGCCTTCGACAGTTGTAAACTGGTACTTAAACGACTTCAATTTAAAATCGCAGCTCGCTTAATTTCGCAGAATTTTAGAAGAAAAAAAATTTTGGTTTTTGTGATGATTCTTCTATTAAAGTTGTGGTTTTGATACACACACACTTATATATATAGTGGGGATGGAGGTGCCGAGCAAAATTAGCGGTTCGTGGTTCGTCGGAGAATCCTCTGATAGGATTGTACCAGGAGGGTACTCACAACGCCGTTGATATTCCTGAATGCAAAGGTTCCAAGATTAAACTTTAAGCAGCCATTTTTTGTTTATATTTTTGTTTATTGATTAATTATTTGTTTTTTTTATGTCAGCTCATCATCCGAACATTAATGCTGCCGTGGAGCTGCTGAAACAAGGTTTACTCACAGTTCCCTGAATATATATATATATATATATATATGTATGTATGTCTTTTTATTATAGTAATTCAGAAATATGATATATATATATATATATTTATTTATGTCTGTGTATTATTGTATTAAGGTATTGTTGTCTGAGAAGTTGAAATAAATGGGTTGATTGTATGGTTATCAGGTATTAGGGAATTAAGCATTGAGCCTTATGATGAAGATGAGGGAACAGGTGATTTGCGTTATGTGCAGGTAGTGAAGCTATTCACACCCCTATATACACATATATATATATATATATATAAATATATGTATATATATAAATATATGTATATATAATATATGTATATATATAAAATATTTAACCTGATTTGGTTTGTGGGTAAATTTGCAGATGGCTGTCACGACATATGATACCTCCATTCCCGCCTCCAAGAGATATATGAATGGTTTCAGCATAAACCCAATTCATGTGTTAACTCTGATCTCATCTTTTCTCTTACTTATGAATGTGATGATTAGCGTTTCCAGGTAAAGTGCAGGTGTCTCTTGTTTGGAATTCAAGAAATGAAAATTCTCCTAATTCTGAAAAATTACAAGCCTTGGCCAATGTGAGCTCCTGGATTATTTATTCATTCATTTGGAGGGGTTATTTTTTCCACTAGTCATTAGCAGTTAACTGGTTAATTTATAACTGCGTGCAGTTTTTATGGAGAAAAGGTGGACGGAGGAACAATGTCCATTTGATTCAATCCATATGGGCTAACTTTCAGACATCAACTAACAATGTAAGATTAGAGCTTATTTTATAAAGCGGAAATGTATAAAACATCGTTCCAGTTTTTTATTCCCTTTTTCTCTATCTATCAAATATTTCTGAAACTATGTTTACTTTTATGCAGATAATTTTTGGTAATAGATGGAGACACCTTTTAGGAGAAATAGACTTTTGGGAACATGTTGGAGGAATTGATATTTCCTTGGCTCCATCCAGTTTGGCCAGGCAAACACACGGGTAAAGAAATTTTATGTTGTTAAAGAAGGGAAAGAGATAGGATTATTATATATTTGCTCTATCCAGTTTTGGCGAGGCAATTACACAAGCAAAAATTGTATGCTAACAAAAATCCCTATTATGATTACTTGTTTCGATGCTACCGCTGTTCCAGGCTTTTGATGTCCTGCTCCAGAAGTTGCAAAAGTATGTCCCTTACGGATCATCTGTCACCGATTTGTATGCTGGAGCCGGTGTAATTGGGTTGTCCTTAGCTGCCACAAGAAAATGCAGGCAAGAAATTTGTCTCCTACACGTGTGAGAAATCATAAATGCTGCTATGATAGAAATCATTCTTACGATGTTGTATGTTTTTCTAGGTCTGTTAGATGCGTGGAGATTAATAAAGAGTCAAAGCTATCTTTTGAGAAGACGGTTGACCGCCTACCAAGATCTATAGATAGTAGCATCAGCTGGCATCATGCAGACACTTCAAAGGTTGGTTTTAATCCCTGCGAAATTGATTCTAAATGATTATCTTGCAACTTTCATATTAGTTTTATGATGTAATCATCTTGATTTTTTTCGCCTCTTTTTATAATTGAATAGGATCCTCTTTCTTGGGTTAGGGGTTCAGACGTAGTTATTGTTGATCCCCCTAGAAAGGGACTAGATCCATCTCTTCTTGAGGCATTGCAGAACATATCAACTATAGAGCGTAAAGCTGAGTCATCCTTTGAAAGGTTGGATCACTGTGTTGTTCTTATTATGCTTCATCTAGAAGCTTATACTGTGGACAGTTATTAATTCTCTTCAATGTGTGGCAACATCAGTCCATGCTTAAATGACAAAGATGAAAAGAGACCATGGATTTTACGTGCGAGGGAAGCTTCAGTTCAGATAGGGAGCAAAACAACCTCTGAGGACAGTAAATCCGTGCCACAAACCCTCATTTATATAAGCTGTGGATGGGAAAGCTTCAAAGAGGTACTTCTAAATGAATCGGAACATGTAGAAACTCTTCTTCGTTTATTCTTGTTCTCCCTTTTCTGGTCGAGTTTTTATTATTTTCTAGCTAACCAGGGAGTGATTATCCAACAGGATTGCAGGTCATTATTGTCTACCAAGGCATGGCGTTTGGAGAAGGCCCACGGTTATAATTTTTTCCCAGGCACCCAGAGGTATCGATCAATTATTTGTTTCTTCACTCCTAACGTTGCATAAAACATAAACTACATAGTCTTGCTTATTTATTCCATGTTATCGTTTGTAATCCTTTATTAATTAGTCTTTAACAAGTAATTTAAAATCATAACTGCAGCATTGAGGTGTTGGCTGTGTTCAAGAGGGTGGAAAAGTAGGCCTAAAGTTAAATAAAAAGAAAACCGGAAAGAAGAAGAAGAAACTTCTGTGAAGAATAACAAGCGGATTATCGAAAGCCAATATCTATTCAAACTCTTATCAAGGTCCTTGCAAGAAGGATGAGAAAGATATGCTGTCCGAAATTATCAAAGGCCATTTTTTTTTGTTGGTCTGTGGTGTTGTAGAAACAAAATTTTGTGTATTTTTTTACTGAAATTCGTGTAGGAATAATAAATAAATATTCATGTTTACATCATTGTGGCATCTCATCTGGCTCTCTTAAAATTGAGTGAAGTTTTACATCATTTTGGCTTCATATTCACCTCACTTATAATTTCAAGAAAGAATGCATTACTCAACTAAAAACTTTAAAAAGAATAAAAAATGAGATGTCCCGCACCAAGAAAGCCGATACCACCATTCCTTGCATTTAGAGGCTCAGTGCCCCTTCTCTCTGCTCTTAGATCTTTCCAGATGAGGAAAAGCAGACAAAATGTTATACGCACGCAAGTCCTGCCTTGTCAAAATTCCAATCACCGGAGGCACCTAGACATGGATGAACCTTCAGGTTAGTTATATATGCGTAATGACAATGATTGCTTTCATAATGAAGATATGTTATTCCATTCTATTTCTGATAGGTCAGTGGCAGAAAGAGTAAAATATGATTTTACTGTAACTTGAAAGGATCATCAAGTACTCTGCCTGATGAGTGCATAGTGTTGAAGTGAATGGAAATTGTTATATAGACTCACCCCGGCTGCTTGATACCTAGGTACAATGAGCATATGGCGGAGTCCCACTGTTCTGAACAGAACCATTGCTTTTGCGACTGACATACTCTCTACCACTGTGTAAGGTGTGGTATTTGTCAGGGGATGCAGATCTATATACATCTCCATTTCATCCCTAGTCACGACCACCTCTTCGATTGTTCCTTCCCTTTCAGCCAAATCAACCGAGGTAAATTTTTCTCTCACTTCCCATTCTTCTGTTCTTCGCTTCTCTCTCAGAAACCACTTCTTCTTCAGCACTTGGACCAGGTGAGTTCGGAGGATTAGTCCGTGTAGTTCCGTTGCTCCAATGGGCAGTCCCACTGGCGGCACCACCCCATCATCTACAACAGGGAAACCATTGTGTGTAGTGTTCTTAAGGACTTCCACAACCCGAGACACCTTTTCAATGCCGTGGAGCGTGACTACTGGTGGCTTCGCATCAGCAAGCTCACCAACTGTGAGATTCCTCATCCATGGTTCTGGATTTGCATCCAAGAAAGGCAGGCCTTTCAACTCTAGTATAATCTCGTAGATGCTTAGATTGAAACTGTCTCCCACGGTTTTGGCAATTAGGAGGACGATCATTGTAATGGGTAGTAAAAGAAGGTTGTGGTGAGTTCGAGAAATATAACACAGAGTGATACAGTCATCCTCATTGAACCAGCCATCAGAGAGGCTGCGCCAAGAACAGCATAAAGCCCCTGGTCGATGTTCGTGTAAGATCCCATGGCCATGCCAAGCAGGCGGCCATAAGCCGAGCCAATGAGAATGATGGGGAGAAACAGCCCAGATGGTACGGCAATGCCAAAGGTAATTAATCCTAAGACGCAATAGAGTGTAAAGAAGATAAGGAGCGAGATGGGGTTATATTCACTTGCAGTGTTGGTCGAGAAGATATTTCGAACTGCGTCATCATTGGTGGTAAGAAGTAGAGTAGCTAGATCATTGTAGTATCCTTTGGGACAGTTGAATTGCTTATAGTTGCCAGATCGTCCATTGGTGGGGCAAGCTGAATCTGGTAGAGAGTCATCGCAGGGTGTACATGGGGCAAGGAAAGGGAGACAATAAAGGCACACAGAGGTAAAGATTGATACACCGAGACTGAGGAGAAGCTTGTGGATTCTTCCTTTCCTGCCAAGAAGAAAGAATAGTCGTGCATCAAATAGAAAACAAACAAAGAAAATAAATTATGACCGTACCTAATCTACCTAGCATGTAAGATATCAAATGAAATCCATTAGTTTCAGGTTTTAAAAATATGTTTGACAATTATAGATTTCCGTAACATGTTGAGCTAGTTTTGGCCTCCAATGGTGAAGTTCAGTTGTTATGCAGGACTCTTACCATTTGGATTGGTTTCCACAGTTATCTTTGTCGTCGAAAAATCAGTTCCTTTTCCACTGATCCTAATATGTGTAAAATGGAAGATTGAAGTTTTGATTAGATTGCTTACTGATTGATGAGATTGTACAGCCTGAGGATCTTGTGGAGAATGTGGTTGTAAAGGCTTCCAAGAAGTCCGCCAAGGATACCGATCAAAACAACAGGAATAATGTCCAATGCACGGTACCTAACAGAGACATTGCTGACATCAAACATGATCAGCCCTCCTCTTCCGAAGAGCCCGCATTGTCCGCTATTGCATATTTCGATGAAGGCCCTGAGCACCCACCACCACAACCGCTGTGCTGAAGAAGTTCTCCATAGGAGGGCACTTCTCCACCATGTAGCCACCTCTTCGAGAGCAAAGAGCACACCACCAACCGGGGAACGAAAAGCTGCACAAACTCCTGAAGAAGCACCACAGGTGATGAGATCCCGGCGGTCACGGTCGTTGTTGAAGTACCGAAGCCATCGCCATTTAATCCTATGGTTATCTGGTCCCCCTTGTCCTAGTAAGGAAGCAATGCAGCTGCCAATGTGCACAAGAGGCCCTTCTTTTCCGAGATCCAGGCCTGCGGAGACGGCTCCAATGCTTCCAATAATCTACAACAATGACAATGCTGTATGTCATTTATCTTAACAAATGGAAGTCACCTGAAATATTAATCTACTAAATTATAGTGTATTTAACTCTGCAGATTGACTTTGTTCACTGATCATTTTTATGCTCAATCTTTCTTATCGTCGTTTAATGTTGTTTTGACTTTCGAGAGACAAGTCCTTTCATTTGTAAGTAGATCATATTTTTATTTTTTAACTGTTGTATTTGACACTATCACAGAGGAATCGACCCTTGTGAATTCTTTGACGTAGAAACAGACAATTTAGAAATTTCAATAGCATTTTAGTGATCAGAAATTTTTCTTCACTAACCAACCTATGAATAGTTCTGGCTGGGCCCTGATATATATGTATATACTTGTGATTTCAATGATCACAATTAGTTCAAAATTCCTTGTTTTGAGGTAAGAGTTTGTGAAATGGTCAGCGGTAACACACCTTGACGATCAGTGTTGTAGCACCATACATGTTGGGAGTATCAACTCCATTGAGGTAAGCCTTGATCTCAGGTATACCAGGCCCCGCGGCAGTTGGCGCGAAACACACGCAGAGACGGCGGCGACCGTTGTGAGAAGAAATTGGCCGCCGTGAAATAGATCAACCCCATGATGTACCTATACACCACACCGATTTCCACTCAATTTTCAGCGTCAAAAGAACACAAGACATAATATTTAGAGTCAAAGACTGCAGAAACAGGACAAACAGAGGGAATGATCAAATACCTTTCCTGTTCTATAAAATCAAACACAGCAAGAAGCTTTGTAACCTGCAATATTCTCGACTGCAAGGTTGATGAGAGTGGCGATAAAACCGGTTAGGAGACCAACTAGGAATGCCAGTGTCCATTTCAAGAATACATATTGTAGGACCTGTACTCTGGATCTGCTTCTCCAGTCCATGCTTGAAGAGATCGTTCCTCGTTGATCCTGAATCATCCCACTCCGTGTGAAAATTCGCAAACGAAAGGATTCGAATAACCGAGGAGAAAATGGAAAATCAATTAAATAAATAACAAATTCTTGTTTTTGATTCGCGATGGAATTCTTTGTATTTAGGGACATTTGTCTATTATGTATTTTGTTTCTTGTGAAATGAAAATTCCCTTTTCAAAAAAAAAAAAAAAAAAAAGATGAACAAATAGTTGCGATATACTCATAATCCAAACTCTCGATGTGGGAAACTTTGGTTCCAATAATGGCAAGTGGACTGGAAGAGAGTGTTCGGTTTCTCTTGAGGAGAGGCCCTTGTTAGAGAATTTGCTTTCGGGGTCTCTTTCTTCCAAGTCTTTCAGCTCCTTCTGCTTCATCTTGTACTGGAATTCCAGCTTCTTCATATTGCTTTGAATTTTCTTCCATTAATACTGATTAAAAGAAAAAAAAACACACAGAAAAAGTGTTCTGAAGTCTTCTCTTCTTCTTCTTCTTCCTGGAGTCCTTTTCTCAAAACTGGATTACAACAAGACAAAGTTCTCTCTTGGATCAGAACAAAACTCCCTTTTTTTTTTTTTCTTTTTTTTCTTTTTTTCTCTTTCTAGGATTTCAAAACGTAGAGAGAACTGTTATTATGAAGTCTGTAAGCATTTTAGACAAGCAAGACACAAGTCCTTTGTTTGCTTGTATTATTATTATTATTATTTTTACTTTTTTTTTTTTTTTTTAATCTTTTAATGTACACGGCAAGGTTGGCATTTTTGGCAGTGCCGTTGTAATAATATTAGGGCAGGAATTACTTAAAAAACCAAGTATGGATAAAAGTTCAAATGTTGAAAGGGAAAATTAAAATTGTGGTCCGTTAAAAGTGGATTTTGTTTTCATACTATTATGTGACCATTATTAAGATTGGAAGTTTGACAATAAATAATTTGAGGTTTTAAAAAAAATAATAATAGTTTGTTTGTCCTTGTACAAATCTACCCATCGCCGTCAAGAGATCTGTTTATCAAATTAGAAGAAATCATAGGGTATATTGTAAACTAATAATGTTAGATACATCAATTTTAGTATTAATTTTCAATATCAACTTACATTATAAATGTTTTAATAGTAAATTTTTAAATAATTAATTATCGACTATCATGTGATTTTCTTTTGGATTTTGCTTTGCATTATCATGGGATTTTTCATTACGATTAGGAGGCTTATAATAAATAATTCAGAATTTTTTAGTTTCTTTCCCTTGTATAAATCTACCTATCGCCGTCAAGAGATCGATTAATCAAATTAGAGAATCCACCAAAAGGTATATTCCAAACATGTAATTATTAGGTGTTATATTTTGCTTAAAAGTTAAGACTTCCTTTTTATTTTTTATGTAAGTTAAAAGTTAAGACATTTGTCTTACATCAATCCTCCAAAGATTTATGTACAAGAATGTTTTTCTCGAGTTATATTCCGTATAGAAAAATCGAGTACACACATACAGATACATATAGGATAGACATTATACGTGTGCCATGTGTGTACACTAATATTATCTAGGGTTTGTTTGATATTTAGATTCATTTTAAACTAAATGTATTTTTTTTTATCATGTTTTTTGTCTTTTTCTGAAAATTATTTTTACCTTTTCTAAAAAACAACAAAAATTACTATTTAAATTTAAAAATTTCAACTCAACTCATCACCAAACACCTCATAATCTCTTTTTACCTTTCCACAAAAAACAAAAGAAGACTATTAGCCCATTTTTGGCATCTAGAGAGAAAAAAAAAAAAAAACAAAAAAAAACAAAACAAAAACAAAAAAAGGTTGAAAAAGTTTAAACTATGCTCACTTTGAGGATTTTTCTAGATATGCAATCAGAAATTGTGAAGCGGAAATTCGGTACCAAAGGAAACACAGCTTTAAAAAGGAAAAATTGTTTTTTTTTTTTTTTAATTAAAAAATGCAAAACAAAAGTATGGTAGGACTTTATTTTTTCGCCACAAATTCTCAACTAATTTCCTTCATGTGATGACCACCAATTTTCATGTGATCCCCACCAATTTTCATGTGATCCATGCAAGCCTCACCCATTTTCTCTCTCTCTCTCCTCTCTCTCTCTCCTCTCTCTCTTTTTTTTTTTTTTTTTTTTTTTTTTTTGGAGGAACCATTTCAGTGCATAAAATAATGGTAATTATGGGATTATCACTCTAAATATCTTCTAGACCTAGTTGAAGTAATTGAGTTAAAAAATGAAGAAGAAGGACAAAAAAAAAAAAAAAAAAAAAAAAAAAAAAACAAAGGGAGGGTAGTCTATTAATCAACGCATTTAATCTATTAATCTATTATCTGTTGGCTGGACACGTCGCTGGCTCTAATTTGTCTGCTCTGAACAAATTGTGAGCTTCCGACCCCACAATTGCCCATCTGCCACGCCAGATAAGCACCAATAGCCGGATCCACTTGTTCGACGAAACGTGGCAGCATACGATTATCCGATTTGCTTAAGATCACGGCTCAAACTAAACGGCCTTTCAGGATATCCAAGAGACAACCTTATCGGTAATTTTCAATGTTTTGCAATGATTACACAGTTAAGCTAAATTAAAAAACACGTGTCCTATCTTATTCGGATTTCGACAACAACAATGGGACCCACAATTTCATTAGTTGCTTTTGTAAATTATTATTTTTTATTGTTTTTATAGTTTTCACGTTCAATCAAATTGGACTTGGCAATGACACGGTGTAGGGATGGGATTGGGAAGGAGGCGCATGTGGCAATACGAGTGTATGAGGGTGAGGCTATTAGTCCTCATTCAAGCGATGCGAATGATAAAAACGTTTTTTTCGGATGACTCTCCAGTCTCCACAACTGTGGGCAGATCCAATCCAATTCCAATACCACCACTCAGATTTGTCCTTTTTGCCTACCTGTGTGGGGCCCACATTCCATGCTTTTCCACACCAGTCACCAGCAAATCAGGACCATCCTATGAACTCTCTCTAGCCGGGACGATGATCTGAACTTAAAAAAAAAAAAAAAAAAAAAAAAAAAAAAACCTGCAAGCAGATGATATGTCAATGGCTAAATCACTAAAAGAACTTTTTTAAAAGGGTATCGTGTACCATGCAACTGCTCAATATTGTTTCTAAAAAGTATTTATAAAGCTTTTTTAAGAATTTTAAATTATTAATTTTAAACTACAACGTGATAGAAAATAAAAATGTTTTTTTGTGTTCATACTTTCACTTCTCCCCTAAGTTAGTGGAGTTGTTGAGCAGAATGTGAACGGATGATTCTTATAAAATTTCGAAATTTATTTTGGTGAAACTAGAAGGACAATGCTGATCGATAACAATAACACAAGTTTTTCTATAAGTTAAATGGTAATTATTTTCGTGTACATGATAATACAACTTTTGTCATTGGTCCGTTCTAATCAAATGAGAAACCATGCAACAAAACTTCATTATATAACGCTTTCCACCAATATAAAGATAAATATATAGATTATTTATTTTTTTCTTTTAACCCGTAGAAATAAGGGCCAATTATGAGCACAATAAGAGATTTTTTTTTATCTCAGTGACAATGATAGGCACCTTCACTGAGAGTCAGCCTCAATTATTGGGCGAGCAGGCATCCATCATTTTATTTTTTCTCCTCATTATTACTTTCGCATTCGATTGTTTCAAAGGACTTTGACTATTCATTCATTCAAGAAAAAAAAAAAAAAAAAACCTGGTTTTCCAAATGTCCATCGAGTGGGAAGATGTTTTTATTGTTTTTTAAAAAAATGGTTTAGTTAAATCAGAAGCACAATTTCTCTTATTGTTCGTTAAATTTGGTCATGCCGTGATAAAATTTAAAGAGGAAATGTCCATTGATAAGAATAGAAAACAAATATAGAAAAGTTAACACCGAGTTGCATCAACATGTGGCTGTAGTTTAGTGGTGAGAATTCCACGTTGTGGCCGTGGAGACCTGGGCTCGAATCCCAGCAGCCACAAATCTTCCTTTTTGAGTTTTGATTTGATTGTTTTTTTTTTTTGGGTCATGAAGAAACGACGCGTAGTTTTTAAGTGATTCCTGTCGTATCTAGCTAGTACCCTCCACTCATCTTTCTTACATCTACATTATTATATGATTTACAAGTAAATAACAATAACAATAATAGTAGTTAATGAGACCATAATACCAGTATCTCATTAATAAGGAAAACCCATAAATAAATATTTTTCTTTTTTCGTTTATTCCATAATAACGTGCTTAGCCTCTTAAGTTCAAATTTCCTGGTGGAATTTAACCTCCACCACAGATAAATGATGCAAAAATTTCCATTAAAAAATAATGCATTTTATTTTGAACCATACCATTTTTCAGCAAAATCCCCTCTATCAATATTCTTCTCATTGAAGTCCTCAGATCTCTAGAGCAGAAAATTAGAAACATGAACGCTTTAGACTGTTAAAACCTCGAGATATTCTGTAATGGCATTTTCAGTTTTCCTTGACTGTTTGTTGCATCCCTTTAATTACTCTTCCAAGCCTAAGGGAGGAACTGATTTGCCATTGCCTTCTCAAGAATCCTCAGTCGATATAATCCATTTTTTCAATCTTTGTTCTTTTTCTTCCGTTTTAATTTTCATTTTCTGAATTTGAAATACCCTTTGCACATATCTAATTCCAGTTTATTTCTTGGACAACATGTTTTTGAATTGGTGCAAACGTTTTGATGTGTCTATACGTTAGTATCAAAACTCCAAAAGCAACGAGTTGCTCTTAGTGTTGAGAAGAGCATCCATGGAGGACAGAAACAGTCATACTGACTATGATTTTCGACGAAGCATGGGCGAGACCAGGCTCCGTCCTTGACCTCTTCTTGGAAAGCTTTCGGCTTGGCCAAGGGACCAAAAGGCTCTTAAATCACCTTATGATTATCACCTTGGGAACTCGAGCATTTCGACATTGCAATGCGATGCATCCCATTGCTTCCCACCCAAACCATATGGATTGAAAAAGGGACCTCTGGTTTTAGACCACCTCATGGTTCAGAGGAAAGCAAACGATTTGCTACTGCAAGTGCTCAAACTAGGTTACAGTTTCGTCTTCACGGTAAGGTCATCGAGTTCATGGTCGAGATAAATTAATCGTGTTCGACTGCATATGTTGATGAGAAATTTTGGGTTGCAGGAAGCAGATGTAATGTGGTTGAGTCCTTTTGCAGACATTCACCCTTCATATGGAAATCACAATTTCGTGCGATTTATCCTCTGATGCTTCGCAGAATCGAAGCAACAAACAAGGTAGGGGACTTTTTTGTGTGAGAGCAAATGCTCGGACAACGGAGTTACTCAGGTACTGGAAGTTTGGGGGACTCTATACCCCAATTCCAGTGTAGAATCTCTATGCGAGGTACTAAAAGACCAAAAGGAGGTGACGGAAACGTTTGATGTGCGCATAAAGTACCTGGATGCATCCTATTTTGGGGGGTTTTGCCGGGGAGGAAGTAAGAATATAAGCAAGGCTTATACCTTGCAAGCAAATTGTTGCCACAATGTGGAGGAGAAGGTTTATGATCTCAGGCTTGTTCTCGAGGATTGGAAGATTTTCAAAGCACGGTCGATCAAGAACAATTCAGGAATGTGCGATCAAGAACAATTCAGGAATTGTGCCCTCTTTAAGGTCACCACCAAATGCATGGCATAAGAGTCTGTTTATACCTATTCTTGGTGCCCTTTTCAGCAGAGAGAAAATGCATATGAGGAACCGATAGTTGTGATTGTTTTTGTTCAATAATGGAAATGAATGCTAATATTATTTAAGAAAATTTACAAAATACTCTGAATTTAGGTAAAACTCGACGTTCATCCTTATATTCTCGAGAGTGACAAAAAATATCGCTTCAGATTTTCAGTTCTTTAAAATCATTTCCCACTAGCACCTTTAAGCTGACTTGTGCCATGGTTACTCTGACTAATCTATTTCCACATGGTTATGTCTAACTTTATTTTAAGGTAATCCATGTTCAAGTTTGATCGAATGTGATATCAAGGGTATACTTTTTAAGGAATCTGAAAAGTTTTTTACTTTTGCAAATCCTGAAAATACAAAGTTAAACAATGATCTCATAATTTTCCTTATTATTCAGGACATTTCTATGCTATGACGTGAAAAAAAATGTACTATCAGTATTGTTTTTCAAACTGTTAGATGTGTATTAGAAACGATGTTTTGCATACTTTGTTATCTTAATGTGATTTTTAATCAGCTTCAGCAGTCAGAAAACATACACTACCGATATGAAGCAAGAACCTATTATTTAACAGAAAAGATCTTATCTACAGTCAATCACAAAACTATCTTCTCAAGAATCTGATCTGATAGATATTAACATGGAAAAGAAGCTCTCAAATTGATCCAAGAAGGAAAAATCACTACTTTATATCAAATACAAGTACGGAAGAAATTATACACCAAGTTAACCAAAGAAAGAGGATTCACTTAATGCAACTTACAAAAGATAAAAAAGGCTCTTATAAACTTTCAGAGTGAAGATTCCGACAAGGTGAAAGCTAGGGGAAAATGTGGTCAGTAGGGAATGTCACCTTCAGGTAGATCCCAGTTATCTTCATCTTCATCTCCCTTTTTGGTTGCAGGTGTTTCCAGCTTGTTCTGGTGCCGAAAATCTCGGTGGAGGACGCCTAGTAAAGAGCACAACGAAAGAAAGAAACAATAAGAGACATTTTCAAGACCATTTGAAGAACCAAACTTGATTGAAATAAAAATAATTTGGTCACATGTTAACTTATCCCCAAAAACAAATTCAAGAGAAGAGGTTGCCCAATCTGTCAATAAACACCACAGCAGTCCAACAACTTAGCTATGTGAGACAAATTCACAATCTAGCACCCTCCCTCACACCTAGCGTGTCGTGCAAACGCGCCAGGGTCCAATCCACCTATAAACTTAGCAAACTCAGCAACTTAACGATATGAAACAAATTCATAATCTAACACCCTCTCTCATACCTAGCAGTCATGCAAATGGGCCAGAGTTCAAGCCCATCATCGCCTAGGAAATTTGACTTGATACCATGTTAGATGAGCTTGAGTAGATCTAATCCTTGAAAGCTAACTCAAGTAAAGATAGTGCCCAATTCACCTAAAAACATAACCTAATAACTTAATGATGTAGGACAAATTCACAATCTAACAATTGAGGCCGACGAACAGCAGTACTGCATACATTCGTTTCTTCTGTGCAGATTAACAAAGTCGACTCATCTTAGAAACATATCAAACAAACAAGCACAAAATGCAAATTCACAAAATTAGCGCACACAATGACAAAACCTTATCTCGATTTGATTCTTTCTAGCAAGACTAATAACAATTTACAAAGAAATAGAATTAATGAAAATATTTCTTTAAAAAAAAAAAAGGGAAACCTTCTGCGATTGCGCTTGGCGGCCTCGCGGGACTTGCGCTTCTTCTCGTCCTGCTTGTTCTCGTGGAATCTCCGGCGCTTGCACTCCTGAATGACGCCGGCCCTCATGACCTCCCGGCGGAACCTGTTGAGCAGCCTCTCCTCCGGCTCGTTGTCATCGACCAACCACCTGCACATTGTACGCCGACTTGAAGAAGAGCGTGTTCGCGTACGCCAGAGAAGGGGACCATAACAGACGACAACGAGCCTGGGGGAGGAGGCGGAAACGACGACGACGACGACGGCGACGAAGAAGAAGAAGACGACGACGACTCCAGCTGGGCGACCAACGGAAGGGAGTCTTTGGTGGGTTTGTGGTGTGCAAAGGGAGAGCTGGGGCGGTGGAGCTTTGGGGCTGAGGAGGTGGCTTTGTGGGTAAGATGAAGGAGAGGAAGTTGCTCAGTGGAGATGAGGGCTGCCATTGATGACTGGTGCGTGTGTGTGTGTGATTGATTTCCTGGATTATCAGCTTTTGTTCTGTGGACCTTTTTTGATTGTCCTTTTTTTTTTTCATTTTAGTTTTCTTTAATTTGTGGTGGATAATAGGAACGGGCACTGCAATGGGCTAGCAAAAACTACATGTCGCTTCATAAGATAACGTCACTTTGACATTTTTCTAAAAAATATACAGGCGTTGGTTGGTGCATAAATTGGTTAAGATTAGTAAATTTAAATAGTGATTTTAATTGATTTTTTTAGAAAATACTAAAAAATTTTAAAGAAAAAGATCAAAATTGAGTTGATGATAATGATTTTAAACTCATCATCCAACTAGAATTTAATTTTAAAAAATATACAGAGAGCGTTTACTGTGGGCCTTTTTTTGATTTACCCTTTTTTTTTTTTTTTTTTCGTTTTAATTTTCTTTAATTTGTGGGTGGAATAATAGGAATGGGCACTGCAATGGGTAGCAAACTACATGTCACTTCATAAGATAACACCACTTTGATAACGACATGTCGTTTATTTCATTTTTTTTTTTTTAAATATATAGAGTTTAAGTTTTCTTTTTATTATGGATGGATTGGAATGGATCGTAAGTGATATTTTTGGGGGTAGTGGGAAAAACGGGTCTCGGTCTTTGAAACTGACCTGGAAGCTTATTCTTAAGGAAAAACGTTGAAAAAGACATCCAAAGACCAGAAAAACAACGTGCTTGTTTAAATTTCTTTAAAGCGGGCTTGTCGTTTCAGTCACTGATAAATGACAGGTAGTTTGGTATGGAAAAACTGCGGTGGTCTCATCTAAATTCTAAAATAAACTACTATTTTTCCAGCCAAAGAAGTTAAAACTACACTCGCGTTGCATACGACAGTAAAGTTGAATTAGGACATGTTTGGAAGAGTTTTTGCGTTTGCTTCTAGCCAGTAGAAGAGAGATGTAAAAACCGTGTCCTTCTCAGTAAGTGTTTGGAACTAAAGAGCTTTTGAGGTCAAAATAATCTCTAAAGTATTATAATAAATACTAAAAATGTTAAATGAAGTTTATTATGTCTAATTTAATTTTTTTTACAAGTTTTTAAGTCAACTCATAAGAGGCTTTGTCAAAAACTATATTTTTTTACTTTAATAGGAAGCACTTCTAGGAGACTGAAACTCTTTTGAAAAATTATCCAAACACTTTAAGAAGCTACTTTTGACAAGCTGCTTTTTGACCTGAAAACGTCAAAAGCGGCTTCTAAAAAGCTCTGTCAACAGTCTTAAGCTACTTGTTGTTTTGCTATAGATAACAACAATTTGAAAGGATTATTTAGTGGCTTATTACATGGATACCCCTAAACTTCTCAGTATTTAACAAATTCATCCCTAAATTAGAAATCTTTTGCTATATCACCTTGAACTTCAAAATCCGTTGCATTTTATCTGTAATAAAAAGTGCAATTAAATTTTTTAAAGATTAATTTTTAAAGAAAACACTATTTTCCTAACTTAATTATAGGCTTGCGTATAGATTTGTGTATTATATAGAATTTTATAATAGAAAAGTATTTTTCTTTTAGAATACTCTTTTCTTGAATATTATTCCAATAAACGAGTGACCAAATTGACCTTAGGGCATAGAATTTGATAGAGTAGAAAAGATATATCCCCTATTTATTTCACAAGTACATTTCCCAGAATGAGAAGAAAAAAAGAAAAAAGAAAAAAGAGTGTTTTTACTAATGTTTTTCATTAGTTTTCTCATTTTGAAAAATGATGAACATCTTATTCTCAAACATATTTTGTACAGTAAACTTTTGCAATCATTTTATAATATTTTTAAATTCTTCTCCCAAATACACTATCCAACATTATTTATTCTTATGTTAAAACTTTTCAAGCAAATTAGTATTTTAAAATTGTATTTTAAACTAAAATGCATGATACAAAAAGGCCATCTAAAAGTACAAACGTCTTCCACATTAACGATAGTTATAAAACACATGTCGTACTTAGAATTGACTAGTACGTTACCTCGTAAACAGAATTACAACATAATGCCGACGTTGACGAAAATGACAACATTTTTGTACAAGAATCTATAACCAGATCCATCAATACGGACATATCTTTTGCACAATAAGAGAAAACGACTTTAACCGAAAAAAAAAAAAAAAAAAAAAAAAAAAAAAAAAACGACCTTATCTCATCAGTCTTTACAAAACGACTGTTTCTTCTGAAGGACCTGTTAAATGATGGGGCTGGCCTACGGCCATCTATCCAATCTTGATGGAAACTTGGGCTTGTTCACTAATGTAACGTGGTCAATTTGTTGAAGCCATTTTTTTCTTTTTTCTTTTCTTTTTTTTTTGGCATATTATTTTGGCAAGAATTGAGATTTGAGATGTCTAGTCATTCGACAAATAAATACACAATATGAAGAGTCAGTCTCACTCATTATATATACTATAAATATGTAAAAATTTACTATATAAAAAGAACACATCAGGTTAACAGTCCCTGTTTCTAAAGACATCTAGTCATCATCTCCAAACACGTAACGTAAGTACTACAAGACAACATGCATGGATCGATCGATATATTTATATTTATATATATTATATTATATAAATAAATATAATGTAATTGAATTGGAATCGTTTGAACAGAGGAGAAAACATTTAACTAGCCTCTTCTTTGCGTCGTATTTCCCGTCAACATGCAGCTTTTTCTACAAACAAAGTATTTGGATGATCATATCATGTTGTGGTCCTTATATAATTACGACCATGATGACCTATATATATATATGCTTCTTGTTCTTGTTCTATATGTAGGAACTTGTTAATCCTATATATAGTGTGGTGTGTGTATATGTAAGTGTACATATTACTTGGTTAAGCTTCTAGGGAAAGATATATATTACGTAACGAGTTCAGATTTTGAGGGGTATACAAAATTAATACGCTGTCATTTGCTTCTTTTTCATGTTTTTTGGCAAAAACGCTGTTTAGCACTGTAGAATGGTGGTGTATACGTCATGTTTTCTTTAATTAGCAATATACATATATATATATATATATATATATATTCTTTAATTTAATATGCCTGTGTTTATTATATATGCTTTGTCATAACATAGTTGGCTAATTTTTACGGTCGGGAATCAAATTAGCTACTGTTGTCTATATATATATATATAATTATATATGCACACATAAACAGGATTCTAGCTTATGTATTAATTTTGTGGAATCTATGACCTTGTCCTTCAGGAAAGAAGATCAATTCTAACAATTGGAAAAAAAGTGTGTGCTGCGTGTATTAGTATTAAAGATCTCAATACTAATTTTAATGAGAAATTTTTAGTACTACTCATGTAATCGTAATTAGTTATCATCTTTTTAATGTAAATATAATCTTTTATTTAATTAACATATGTCATGTAATTAATTAGCATTCAAAATTGGGATTAAAATTGGTGTTCTTAATATTATTCTTTTTATACATGGTTAGTAGAATTCTTTTCTTTTTCTTTCTTGGTATTAATTAATCAGCTCGATCTTCAGCTACTTCCGTAACCTTACTCTTAACAACCTTACGTATATAATTAGATGACAGTACTAGTTTCTATATATTGAACTTATTCTTTATGACAAATCAATCTGATCCTCATTTTAGTTGGGCTGATTAAATACTAAAATAAAGTAAATTGAGATTATAATTAACAAGCTTGCTATTAATTGTCTGATCTTAATATTGGACATTATGTAATTAGACAAATAAAAATTGCATAAATAAGAATACATAAATTGCACTATAGCCATTTTTTTTAATATATATCATCACTAACCGTTACAGAACAAATTAAACTAAATTATTTACTGTACAAATATAACATGTGCATTTGATATACTGTTTGGAATGGAATTTTTAAATTGCATCTGGTTGATTTTAAGAACCAGTTAAAATTTTTATTGACTTTTTCAGAAAAAGACAAAATTAAATTGAAATTTGGAGTCCAACCCTAATGTCAAAATGCAACCTCAGTCAATATATTAATAATTCGAGTTAGTAGGACTGTTAACATTTATATGTATGTGTGTGTAGATATGGATGATTATATTTCTTTAAAAAAAAAAAGATATGGATGATTAGATGTTATAATTTGTTGACAGTTGTCGGCGTAGTGGGTACAGTAGAAGTCAAAACTCAGAGAGACATCCAAGTATGTAGAAGTGGGCTGAGTAAACTACGGGTGTGTTTGGTGTGTGAGTTTGAGTTAAGATTTATGAGTTAAGTTTGAGTTATGTTAAATTGAGTTTAAAAGTTGAGTGTTTGGTAAAAAGTTTGAGATAAAAGTTGAGTTTGAGTTGATTGTTTAGCCTGTGTTTGGGACACCGGTTCCAACGGTGTTTTCGCCATTCATTCTCAGCCAAATGTGTTTGGCAATCTCGTTCAGTTTGAGCTTCCCCATGAACCTTCATACTAACCCCAACTGGGGTTACTGTTCCTCGATTCTCTCCTCTTGCTCTGTCGAATGCATGCCTGGGTCCTGTGGCCGATTCCCTTTCCTCGCCTCTGGTGCCCATCTGCCCGTGTCAGTGCGCGTGTTGGCTGTGCCCCCTTCCCATCGAGCATCTGCGCAGTAGCAGGCGCTCTGGTTTGTGGCCGGTGCTCCTCTCTCCTCCCAGCGTTTAAACCCCTTGGTATTGCCATTGCCCACTCCCGACAAGCAGATGTGGCGCCGAGGAAGGCTTGGAACACGGAGGCGAAACGTTGGCCGGATTACCAGTACTTCCAGGCTCGGAAATCTGCTCGCCGACCTTTCAATTCCTGCCCTAACCCGCCAATCGAAACTGGGTACTCGTCCGAGGGCTCCAATTCGGTAACCCTAGTATAAAATCTTCCCTCTCCCCTAATCCCAAATGTTTTAGCGATTCCATATGTGTTATGGGTGTTTGAAATTCGAGGACAAATTGCAGTGGCTGGGTTTTCCTTTTTGATTTTCCTCCCGTGATTCATGTTTTGGGTTTTGGTTTTGCTTTACCATTTTTCGGTCGTGATGGTTAGACTTCGGTTTTGGTTTTTGTTTATTTGATGTTCCGCCCGTTATTCATGTTTTGGGTTTGGTTTTGCTTTACCATTTTCCGGCCGTCATGCGAGACTTGGGTTTTGGTTTTGTTTTTTTTTTTTTCCGGCCGTGATTCATGTTATGGGTTTTGGTCTTTGCTTGAGCATTCTTCCGGCCGGTCCCAATGGGCACCAGATTCCCCTTGGTTGCTGATCCCCGTGATTTATGCTTTTGGTTTGGTTTCTTTACTGATTCTCCGGCTGCCATTTCCCCTTGGTTGCTTATCTCCGTGATTTAATTTCTGGGTTTTGGTTTTGTTTGACTGATTTCTCCGGCCGTTCACCATCTTGCTGCCATTTCCTGGTTGCTACTTCCCCGTGATTTATGGTTTGGGTTTTGGTTTTGCTAGCTGATCTCCGGCTGCCATTTCCCCTTGGTTTGCTATGGTTTTGCTTTACCTGATTCTCCGGATGCCATTCCCTTGGTTGCTATCCCCGTGATTTATGTTTTGGGTTTTGGTTTTGCTTTACTGATTCTCCGGCTGCAATTCCCCTTGGTTGCTATCCCCGTGATTAATTTTATGGGTTTTGGTTTTGTTTGGCTGATTCTCCGGCCGTCCATTTGCTGCCATTCCTTGGTTGCTATCCCCGTGATCATGATTTGGGTTTTGGTTTTGCTGAGCATTTTCCCAAAAATTCGAAACAGGGCCATTCCCCTTGGTTGCTATCCCCGTGATTTCATTTGCTGCCATTGGCCAATTTTCCTCGGTTTAGCCTGTTTGGCACTTTTAATTGATGATGGAAGTAATCCGGTACCCATTTGCTGGCCACTTTACATCTGTTGATAATCCCCGGTTTTTGGCTTATAATTTTTGTAGTTGGTATTATATTTGACACTTACTGCTTATGCCCGTTTGATGTGATAAATGACTATATCCCATGTGCTGCATAGCCCCATGTGTTCCTTGCAACCTTGATTCCAATATGGCGATGATGTATAATACACAATTCAAATTTTGTATTATAGTCTGACTGGTGAGTCATTTACCCGATATGCGTGGTCAGTAACCGGTATATAACCAATACTTTGGTAGCTGCTTCGCTGTCTGTTATTTGACATGCCTCAGATTGTATGTCGTACTGAAGTTATACTGAGCCAATCTTCCAAAAAAAGGATCGTTTTATTTAAATTATTTTTATTTCTTTGGTTATCGCTTTCCTAAGGAGATGCCGCGCAAATCATCGGGAGATCATTATTTTTGGGACGCTGCGAAAGAAAGAAAATTCCTTCTTCAACTTGATGAGTACATGCAATGCAGTGGGGGTAAACACCCCCCCAAAGCCACTCTGGAACTTTGGGCCGTGCAGTTTAACGCTGAGTTTGGCGGCGTACCAGCACACGGAATGACATTGTATCAAAAGAAAGAAAGAATGAAGAAAATATATAACGGCTGGAAGGCGTTGCAAACCAAAACCGGCCTTGGGTACGATTCGACGACGGATCGGGTGGTATGCTCTGACGAAGCGTGGCATAACTTTTTAGCTGGTAACATCAATTTCTAACAATTACGCACGAATTTTGTTTTGTTATAGCACGCGATGATTTAACTTATACTAAGTTAAAAGAATGTTTGCAGGTTCATAAAGAGTGCAACCATCTACGCTACGAGGGGCCTGCGGAACAAGGAGCTTTATTTTAACGTCTTCGACAAAAATCACGCTGCCGGTACCTCGGGTTATGGATCTGTCACAATGCCTGCTAATAGTACTCCGTAACGGCGATTATTCTCCAACGATGGATGAATATGGAACCCAGCGGAGATTAGAGGACGATGTCACGCCAAACCACGGGTGCGCGACATTGTAACAACATTAGAGTTGGAGCCGATGCAGGTCCGTCGCGGTCTAGGACAAATTCTGGTAAGAGGAAGCAAAGAGACGAAACGGATGAGATGACCTTCCTAGCAATGCAGGAAATAGTGACTCATTTTCGTAACGAGTCCCAATCGGCCCAGCCTAACGAGACCGCAAGCCCACCGGATTACATGTTCAGGTGTATGAGCATTATGACAGAGATGGGCGTTCCACCTAATCACCGGTGTGTCGAATGTGGCACTACCTGGACGCTCATCCACGCGCCAACGGACGTTCCATCGGCTGCCCGAGGTCGATAGGCGGGAAATTATTGCATCCGTTGTTCAATCCCCGGGGCCCCCCGAATGATTTTCGTGTTTGACCTAAAATTTTTTTAAAATTTTTTGTAGTTTATGGTGTTTTTTTACTTATTAATTTGTGACTGGATCAACATTTAATTTTATTCCTAATTTTTTCAGTTTATGGATATTTTTAACTTTATAAATTGTGACTGGATTAACTTTGTTTTTTTTTTTTTCCGTTTTTAGTGTGTTTGTGGATATTTTTTACTTATTAATTTGTGATTGGATATACATTTTAACTTATTAAAAAGTAATTACCACTCAATTCATGACCGAACGGTGCGATGACATCATGCATAAATAAAAAAGTATTTGGGATTCGCTAACAATTCTCTTAAAACCTGGAACAGGTGAAAATTTTTTTTAGGAGGGATATCGGTTTACGCTCAAAATGGACGGCGTTAATTTCGCATCCGACGACGAACAAAATGATGCGTACTATGATACGTGGCTAACAATCGTAGGAATGATAACCGTAACCGTAACCGTGCTTTGGGTAGGGCAGTGGTCGCATTGGCTGGGCACCGATTAAACACCCGAAGACAGTCACAAACCAATGCATAACTCAACACTAACTGGGAGCATGCGAGTTGAAGAGTTGTTAAATGGGCATGAAGAAATAATACAAGGACTGATAAGTATGAAGGCTGAAACGTTCAGATCGCCTAAGTAACCTGTTAGCTTCTCGGGGGTTATTGAAGACAACTCGCAACATGAATGTGAACGAGCAGTTGTTCATATTTTTAGCGATTTGTGCACGCGGCGAAAATAACAGGCACATTTCGTATTTGTTCCAACACTCCGTCGAGACAACTTCACGCTGGTTCTATAAAGTGTTGCAGGTTATATGCTCGCTAAAGGATGAATTCATAAGACCCGCCGACTACACATCGATTCAGAATTTGATTATGGAGAATTCAGAAAAATATCGGCCATGGTTTGATGTAAGTGTTCTATGCTATATTATCATAATGCATACGAAAGTTAAGTACGAAAAAAATAAGTTTTATGTTAATGATGGTACACGTATTAAATTCTTTAGAACGTTTCGCTGCAGGGTTGTGTAGGCGCTATAGATGGTACGCACATCCCATGTGCCCCTCGTCGTGAGAACGCAGACGCTGGATAAATCGCAAGGGATATCACTCACAGAATGTATTAGCAGCATGTTCATTTGATATGTTGTTCACATACATATTGGCGGGATATGAGGGATCTTGCCATGATGCGAGACTGTTGGAAGAGGCGCTAGCATTCCATGGATTCCCGTTACCTCCACCCGGTAACTCAACTATTAAACTAATTTAATATTTTGTAGTTGTCATATAATAAGTACGTTAAATAAATGATAATTGTGTATGAATATTATGAGATTACTTTTGCAGGTAAATTTTACTTGGTAGATTCAGGATACGCAAATAAGGATTGTTTCCTGAGCCCATATCGACGCGAGACGTATCATATACCGGAATTTCGAAGACGTCGTGACGGGCTAGGCAACCGCCGTGAAGTGTTTTAACTATACACATTCATCGCTACGGAACTGTATCGAGCGCACATTCGGTGTCTGGAAGGCACGGTTGTAAAATACTGAAAGGCGTAAACAACTATCCGATGGACAAGCAGAAAATGATCCCCGTGGCGTGTGCGGTTGTCCATAATTTCATAAGAATGGTGCAGGTGGGGATCCCATTCTTGAGCAGTATGTAGCAGATTCTGAGCCTGTACGAGGTAATGTCGATGTTAACGCGGACTACGTGTTGTAACGACGGGATCGATGGAACTGGGCCTAGTACAGGATCACACCACATGACCCGAGTAGGGAAGCAATGAATGGGATGAGAGACCAAATAGCAAATGAGATGTGGGAAGATATCAAGTAGCACCATGGTATAAGCAACGTAAAACGAATCACTCGTTTATATCTAATTGGACAGATATGATGGTAATTCTTGATGTGTAGGAGCGTTAGGTATGTCGCGACGTGGACGAACGGGGGGGGGTGGGGGGTAGGGGGATTAAATGGGGACGTAAGACAAGGGTAAAAGGGGTTAGGAAATGGGGAGGGGCGGTAGGGAAAGGGGTGAAGGGCGGCGGGGCGAAGGGGGAAGGCGGTGGGGGCAGAGGGGGGAGGGGAAAAGGGTGGAAGGCAAGCCGGGGGGTGGTGGACCGGGAAGAAAAAACGAAATTATTGAGGAGAAACGGTACAAAGGGGAAAAAGAGGAGAAGGGGGGAATCGAACAAGCTACGAAAAATCGAGAACAGAAAGGGAAAAAGGGACGAAAAAGGGGGAAGCGCAGGGGGGGACCAGCCCAAACAGGGCCCGTGGGTTGGGGGAAACGTGGAGCGCCAACGGTTGTCCAGCCACACGCAACCAAACGCACTTGTAACGCAGACGCTCCCAAACACAAATCTGTTGATTCTCAACTACACTTAACTCAAACTCAACTTCAAAATATCAACTCAAACTTGCGAACCAAACGAGAGCCTCTTAGTAAAAAGTTTGAGTTGAAAGTTTAAGTTGAGTTGAGTGTTTGGTAAGAAATTTGAGTTAAAAAATTTAAGGAAAAAAAAAAAAACAAGGGCATTGTTTGGATGTTAAAAAAATGAGGTAAAACAAAATTTTTATTTTTAA
This sequence comes from Ficus carica, assembly GCA_009761775.1. NCBI lineage: Eukaryota > Viridiplantae > Streptophyta > Magnoliopsida > Rosales > Moraceae > Ficus > Ficus carica. Next base: position 12,777,262 of record CM019746.1, read on the forward strand.
AACATTCTATTGTAGGTTTGTGAAGAAAATTGGAAAAATTTAAAATACGCTCAATTAATAATACCAATCAACTTGGGACAACAAAAGATGTTTTAAAATTTCTTTAGAATGCAATATATACACCAACAAAAAGTACATAGTGGTAATTAAAAATTGATAAAAACAATATAATAATTACATTCTACTCCTGGCCGTAAATTATATAAAACTTGCTGCTTTCACGTGGCTTTATACCATGGATATGATTAATATCGATCCCACATATCATCAACAATCATATCTCTCAGCTGATTCATCGCACCCCTCCTCAAGTCATGTTGCACTGCGTTCTGATACTGAGGCCAGTACCATCTAACCCGTCGTCAAACACGTCATCCGCGTTAACATCGACAATTCCACATACAGGCACGCAATCTGCCGCATACTCTTTAAGAAATGGATCCCCAACCTGCACCATCCTAATGAAATTATGCACAACCGCACACGCCACGGAATCATTACTTGTTTCTCCATTGGATAGCTGTTGATGTTTTTAAGTATTTTAAATCTTGCCTTCCAGACACCAAATGTTCGCTCAATACAATTCCGCAGTGATGAATGTGTGTAGTTAAAAACTTCCCTGCAGTTGCCTAGCCCGGCACGACGTCTTCGATATTCCAGTAAATGATACGTCTCTCGTCGAAATGGGCTCAAGAAATAATCCTTATTGGCGTAGCCCGAATCTGCTAAGTAAAATTTTCCTGCAAAATAAATATCGTCAGAATAAAACAAGTCAACTATTTTTTAACTAATTTATTATATGTAAATATTGCTATAATATTATAATTATGCTTACCTGGTGGGGGTATTGGGAAACCATGGAATGCTATCGCATCCTCCAACATTCTGGCATCATGACATGATCCCTCATACTCGGCCAACATATATGTGAATTTCATGTCAAATGAACAGGCCGCTAATACATTATGCAAGTGAAACCCTTTACGATTAATCCAAGCGTCAGCATTTTCGCGCCTTGGGATACATGGGACATGTGTCCCATCTATAGCGCCAACACAACCCTGCATGAAACGTTAGACAATTTAATATGCATACCATAATTAAAAGTAACAGAATGTTATTAAAGTTCTACCGTACGATAATATGCTTAGCTGAGATCGATAACGTACATTAAACCATGGCCGATATTTTTCCGAATACTCAAGAATCAATGTTGAACCGATGTGTAGTCCGGTGGTCTGATGAATTCGTCATTCAATGCACAAATAACCTTCAACACTTTAAAGAACCAACGTGAAGTTGTTTCTTTAGAATGCTGAAATAAGTACAAAATGTGTTGGTTTGTAGCGCCCTGTGCACAAATGGATAAAAATATGAACAACTGCTCGTTCATATTCATGTTATTAGTTGGCGTCAATAATTCCCGATTACGTAGTAGGTTACTTAGTAATCTGAATGTTTCTGATTTCATACTGATCAATCCCTGAATTATGTCTTGATGGCCATTTAATATCTCTTCCACACGCATGCTGCCAGTTAGTCTTGAATTATGCATTGGTTGGGGAACTCTTCGCCTGTTACGGCTACTATTTGTCACGCTTACCACTGCCATTGCAAGCATTCTGGCATCGTTACGTTGTTTATTTTCTACGGCTTGGTTGTCCTCTTCATGTTCAGATGCGAAACCGGAATCGTTCATATTGAGATAGTTGTTGTCGGAGATAAATGAACTAGTTTACTTGTTATAGATCAATTTTCCCTAAAATCACTTGAATTAGTCCACATACCGCGAATGTATTTACTATTGAGCTCAGATTGTTTCAAATTCTTGATTTAATTATTTAATTATCAACAAACTGTTCATCACATTACGTAATTTAACAACGAAATGATATAAAATAATGAACCGTAAAATCGTTAAACCAACAATGTAGCCAAATATTTATACATAAAAACCGTAAATAACGCACCTATAATCCAATATTAAAAAAAAAAAAATAGTTCCAATGTTATGTCTAAATTAAATGAAAGGGGGAAAAAAAACTTGAATCAACAACATAAAACTCAATTAGCCGGTGGCGGTTAGGGGTTGACAACGGAGTCAATAATGCCCCTTCGATCGTCATCGTCAAGCTGGCAGAATGGACGCTGTAGCCGCGGATGAGCATCAAAGTAGTGCCACATAATCGTACGTTGATTTTGTAGAATACCCATCTCCTTCATAATGTTCATGCAGTCCAGAATGTGATATCGTCCGCTTGATTGGTTGCTGCTTGTACCCGATTGCGTTTGACCTCGAAAATGATTAACGATTTCCTGCATTGCCGAGAAGGTCATCTCGTCCGTTGCGTCTCTTTGTTTCCTCTTACCATCACTTCCCCTAGATCGAGACGGACCTGCCTCGTCGGGCCGTCATCTCTTGGGGCCTTGCATCCCACCGTTGGTCGGATCGATTTCTTCCTCGAAAATCGGATGTGTTCCGGAGTTGTCCATAGAGAAATCAAAGTCGGCGGATGGAGTACTGCCACCTCCCATCGTAACTGACCCAAACGCAAAAGCACCGGCAGCATGATTTTTTTCAAACACATTGTAATACAGGTCCTTGTTCCGAAGACCCTCGTGCCAGAGATGGTTGCACTCATTGTTAACCTGCAAAGAAAGTATAAAGAAATGTTCGTGGAGTTGTCGCGGTGTTAAGGAATAGAATCATCATTGCACATATAAGACAATGCAATTACTTTGATAAAACTCTACCACGCTTCATCCGAGCAAATAACTCGATCGGTGACCGGATCATATCCAAGGCCTGTGTGAGATTGCAAAAACTTCCATCCGCGATAAATTTTCTTCATCCTCTCCTTTTTTTGGTATAATGTGCCTCCGTGAGCAGGTACACCACCAAACTCAGAGTTAAACTCATTGGCCCATAACTCATATATTTGTATGGTGGGCTGCTTACCGCCATTACTTGACAAGAAGTCATCCAATTTTTGGAGGAACCGTTTTTCCTTCGTAGGGTCCCAAACATACGTCTCACCCGAAGATTTGCGGGGCATTTCCTTATTATAGCGAACACGGAAAAAAAACAATACTTAACACGTGTACGATAAGGATACGAAGTTGGCTCAGTATTTAGTGATTGACATTTTTCATCTGAAGCATGTCTATAACCCGATACAACGTCAGATACCAAGGCATGAAAACCGGCACCCAACGGTTTATATCGGACTATTAACGCACCAGTCAGACAAAATTACAATCTATGAAAATGGGCTTCTTACATCATAGCCAAGCGGAAGTGAAATTTTTAACTAAACAAACACCAAAGAAGTCGTTAAAAAAAATGCTAGAATCTTAAAACAATAAGCAATACCGGTTGAACAATGTCACGTAGCCCAAATTGACCAAAACAAGCTATCACAATGAATAAAGCCATGGCATAAAAACCAAACTCAACGGTTTTGGGTCTAAAAAATGTGCAAAAACTAGACAAATGGATGCAAAAACTGACCAAAATGCACAAATTCTACCCAAACAGCAGTTGGATGCCCAAGGCAGCCCCAACTTGAGCAAAACAAGATATCAGAATGACCAAAACCACCATAAACCAGCACTGACCTGTTTAGGGTCAAAAATAAGCAAAAACTAGCCAAAATGGATGCAAAATACTGCCCAAAATGCACAAATTCTACCCAAACAGTAGTTGGATGCCCAAGGCAGCCCCAACTTGAGCAAAGCAAGATATCACAATGATCAAAACCAACAGAAACCAGCCCTGACTTGTTTAGGGTCAAAAAAATATGCAAAAACTAGCCAAAATGGATGCAAAATACTGCCCAAAATGCACAAATTCTACCCAAATAGTAGTTGGATGCCCAAGGCAGACCCAACTTGAGCAAAGCAAGATATCACAATGATCAAAACCAACAGAAACTAGCCCTGACTTGTTTAGGGTCAAAAAAATATGCAAAAACTAGCCAAAATGGATGCAAAATACTGCCCAAATGCACAAATTCTACCCAAACAGCAGTTGTTTGCCCAAGGCAGCCCCAACTTGAGCAAAACAAGATATCACAATGACCCAAACCAATAGAAACCAGCCCTGACATGTTTAGGGTCAAAAAATATGCAAAAACTAGCCAAATGGATGCAAAATACTGTCCAAAATGCACAAATTCTACCCAAACAGCAGTTGGATGCCCAAGGCAGCCCCAACTTGAGCAAAACAAGATATCACAATGACCAAAACCAATAGAAACCAGCCCTGACCTGTTTAGGGTCAAAAATAAGCAAAAACCAAGCCAAAATGGATGCAAAAACTGACCAAAATGCACAACTTCTACACAAACATCAATTGGATCACCAAGGCAGCACCAACTTGAGTAAAACAAGATATCACAATAACCAAAACCAATAGAAACCAGCCTGACCTATTTAGGGTCAAAAATAAGCAAAAACCGAGCCAAAATGGATGCAAAAACTGACCAAAATGCACAACTTCTACACAAACATCAGTTGGATCACCAAGGCAACCCCAACTTGAGCAAAACAAGATATCACAATGACCAAAACGCCCAAAAACCAGGCCCGACTTGTTTTGGGTCTCGACCATGTAAAATCAACTTCACCACTCAAATTCAACACATACCAATGCCAGATTCATAGTTGAAAACTCAACATAAAACGAAAACATTTCCGAGTTTAAGCATCGAAACAAATTTCACACAAATTCCACAAACACCCGGACTTCCATAACACCATCGTGCATTTCACAATGAATCATTTTGATAAAAGTTTAAGAAAGCATACAAGGGTTACCGAGTTGGAGCCGGAGGAGGAATACATGGTGGAGGACGGCGGATCTGGGCAGGATGCAATGGCTCGGACAGATTCTTTCCGAACCCGAAAATAATGGGTAATCAAACCTTTTCTCCGAGCTTGCTTCGCGGAGCCCAGTCAGCGCTGCATCTGCCACCGGCGATGGAAAACCCACGAGCCCGTTGAACACAACCAGCCGTACACCAAGTTTCCCGGCTGGATTCGAATAGAAGCCCAAAAGAGAGACACCGTAGAAAATAAATTAGGGATTAGGGGATTTAGAAACAGTTCAGAATCTCAGCCTCGACAACAAGTATTATTCCGGGTTCCACCCTTGTGAAGAGATGGAGACGTAGAAATGGCTAAAGAAGGTTTTACATATGTCTAATCGGGCAACCAAGCCCTGCAATCTGGAACCCACAGGGAATCGAATATATTCGATTCCAATACCCAGAACACAGAGGCTCGGCAAACACAGAGGATCAATGACCGAAGCTGCACATGGGCAAGGGGAACGACAGGCAACCGAGCACCAGCGAATCACTAAACAGGCGAGGAGGGAGCGTTAGGTCGGGCGGTAGGGCACAGTGGCGATGAGTACAGTTTGGGATGGACTTGTTGCACAGTAAACCCATTTTGATTTACTGTGTAACGGTTCAACTTGAAGTTTGAATCAAACTGATGATCCAAACGGCATGAGTTGAGTTTCAACTCAAAATGGTGAGTTCAAGCTTGTCCCCCAAACAAGCTCTACATGAGAATTGGACATAAAAAATAAAAAATAATATTAATATTAATAATAAGTCCTATATATATTTGTATGATGTTCTGAAGTACTGGTATTTACTCAAAGCCTTGTTTGGAAAAACAACTGCGACATGTTATATCTCATTCTTGCTACGTGATGACATGTGACTCCAGAAAGATCAGTAGTATTAACAAATTACATAATATGTTTCCATTACAACATAATTTGGGGCTAAAAAAACTATGTGCCAATTAAGGAAACGGCCAGTATGGCTAAAGATTCGTAGCCAAGTGAAGTTTAATTTTATTCATGAATGATATACACACATACACACATATATATTGTATTCCTAGTGACGTTACACTAGTAAAAATTATTGATTTGACGACGGTTATTAACCGTCATCTAAAATTAACATGACGGTTAGATAACTGTCGTGTAATCCATCGTAGAATGGTTTGAGATACCACGACAGTTAATAAACTATTGTGGTTAGGTGATATTCCACGACGGTTCACACCGTCGTTGAATAAAGAGATAAGGCAGCAAAAGTTGCTAATGTGAGAAATTTACACGACGGTTTTTGTGTAAAGTATGGTTTACACGATGGCTTGGTCAAAATGTCGTGTAAAGTTCAGGATCGTTTGGCACATGGTGTGTAAAGTGGAGTTTACACGACGGTTTTTGTAAAAACCATTGTTTAAAGTGTACAAAAACAATTGTGTAATATCGAGTTTACACGACAGTTTTTACAAAAATCGTCGTGTAAACTCAACTTTACACGACGATTTTTGTAAAAGCTGTCATGTGAAGTTCAACATGAATTAAAAAAAAAATTGCATTTTTTGGTGATTTCCCGCGGGTGGCCTAACCCGTGTGTTATCCAATACACGGCCCAGAATAGGATTGACAGAATATTAGTTACATTGTATCAATATAAAAATACCATCCATTACATTATAAGTTTACATATCATTTTAATGAATTGCATTATAAATTTAACCAATTCTCCCATAATCGAATCCATATCATCACAGATATAAAATGTTTTGCTTTCAAGTAAGTCTAATTCATTAGCGTTGGAGACTAAGTCTAATTCATTAGCGTTGGAGACTATGTCCCTCATAAAACCTAAAACAAAAAACCACATTCAACACTACCCTCTTGGTGAGGACAAGGACGATCTGAGATTTTTGTTTTATAGTCTCGTCTCTTTTTAATCCCTTCTCCGACTATAAGCTTCCAATACATTAGGGCCCTTGCAAGTTTGCAAAATTCAAAATAATTAAAATGAATACCATTAAGATTAAATCAAAATTTACCATGTGAAAATTTACTTAAGTAATCATTAGATTAGTAAAATCGTCTCTTTCTTATCTCGAGCGAGTACACCAATCTAACTCATCAATTCATCACCATGCTTCCCTTCCGGCTGTCCTTTCTCGTTAAAGGTGACTTCAATTCGTTCACCTCTTTTCCTTACTATATGTCCTCATTTCATTAGAGTTGCCATTTGTTTACCATCAGCATTGGGATTAAATAAGTCTATTCTCTATGGTCTTCCCTTTTTGCATCTCTAGCTCTATTTTATGTCATTTTTTATTACAACACTCACATATATTTATTACAACATAAATACACAAAACAAACAAATAATCGGTCCCATTTAATCAAATCAAATTCACATTCACCAAGAATGTTAAAAAATCCGAGCATACTACACTAAATCGATGTAATTAAAACACCATTTTTTTATTGTATATTTAATAATTCTACAAATTGTCCCTGCAAATGCAAGAATACCCTAAAAAAAATATGTATAAAAACACTAGAAACAAATTCCATATGATTAACCAAACGAAATTCTATTTTGACATTTCATCGAGCATGTGGTGGGCGGAACAAAAATGCACAGAATATAGTCTACAAAGATCTTAAACTACCAAAAAATTGCACAAAAGATTCGTCTACAAAGAGCAACAAAAAAAAAATTTTGAATAACATTAAATACACAAATTACACTCCAAGAAAGTTATTAAAAAATTGTGTGTTTGTATTTTTGTTGGAAAACAAGAAATTGAGCAATATGGAAATCACCTTGCTTTTCTTTGCTGCAAAAAAGTCACGACCTTGATGGGAAGAGAGGGTGGCGATGGCGGTGTTAGAGGCGAAAAAAGTAGAGAGATGGGAGGGTGGCATTGAGGGTGATGGGAGAATTATAAAGAGGGGAGGGAGGCGGCGGCGGCGGCGTCGGCGTCGACGAGAGAATGAGAGAGAGGGGAGGGCGACGGTGTTGTCAGCGGGCGAAGGAGAGAGTGGGTAGGAGAAATCTTTGAGTGGTCAAAAGGGAGAGAGAGATAAAAATGATGAGAAAGGATGAGGAAAGTGAATTTATAAGTAAAAGATTTACGCACGAATTTCAAAGGCCAAAAATTCAAATTTTAAAATTTATTTTCGAAAAGTTTACACGACGGTTTCAACCAAAAACCGTCATGTAATCTTTTTTTTTTTCCTTTTTTTGTCAAGATACGATGACAGTTTTCAAATAAAACCGTCATCGTATCTTGAGATTACACGACGGTTTCTGGTGTTTCAACCAGAAGCCGTTGTGCAATCTTAATTTTTTTTTCCTTTTTTTTTTTTTTCTGTCATCCCACGGCCTACTACTTCGTGTGTTATTTAAACAGTGACCTAAATTGCTATAGTATTGATCATTGTTCAACATTAATGTTTAATATATATCAAGCAACATAACAAAATAAACACTAATACATAGCGCATTAAAATAAAATGGTAATCAAAAGGAGTCAATTAACAATAATGATATATAAATGACAAAATGTTCAAGTTTTACTATTTTTTTTTTTTTTTTGTTGCTTTCTCAACACGTGTCCACTCAATAGCGGGTTGAAGCAAGTGAGAAATATCATCATCGAAATCATCAATCTCCTCAACTGGTGGCAACCCTTTGTGAATGATAGAATGTCAGTGCAAGCTTCCTCATCTTCTTGACCAAATACCATGTTTGGTGTGAACAAGTAATCCCACGTGCAAGCAAATGTCTTCTAACTTCATCAATTGAATGAAACCTATGATTTCAACAATCCACACAAGAACACCGAATCTTATTATTTTTCATGTGAGTTTTGACAAATGACAAAAATTCTTCAACACCATATTGATATTTTCTAGTCAATCTATCCGTTTTCGATTCATTTGCAAGAACCTGGCCTAAATCCAAATTAAATATCATAAAATACATTCAATAATTAAGTTTTTGTAAAATTTAACAAATCATGCTTTAAAAAAAAAAAACACGAACATCTAAAGTTTTATATATCTAAAATATCTACAATGAATACAAAATAACTCAAAAGAGTAAGTAATCACTTATAAATAATGACTATAAGAGAGTGTTGGTGTGGTGGACGGTGGTAACGACGTTGAACGACAATGGAGGATCTAGTTTCGTAGGTCTCTGTACTGTTTTTCGCGACTGCGGAACTATTTTGCAAAATAAAATCAGGGCTGGTAGGGATTTTTTATTAGAGACTACACGACGGTTTTTAAACTGTCGTGAAAACCGAGAGATTACACAACGGTTTATTGAAACCGTCGTGTAATCTATAATTTTCATGACGGTTTCAATAAACCGTAGTGTAATCATAGGACGATCCCTTTTAGATGACGATTTTTGTAAAATCGTTGTATAATCTCCGTCGTCTACTCCAACTTTTATAGTAGTGTTATATTTTGATATATATACCATTATATATAAAACATGCGTCATGACTTAGATCATAGTAAAATAGTCTTAGCCCTAAGTTTTTTTTAAAAAAAAATTATTAGAAACCTACACGATTATGTTAATTATGAAATTAATTACTTGGACAAAAACATGAAAAAGGTCAGTAAAAAGATACATGAATGTAAGAACTTTCTTTACATTAGACTAAATAAGTCAGGAGTCACTCTCCCAAAAAAGTAGGGGGCAAAAAAAGGCAAAACCCACCACCGCTAATCAGTAATGGAAAGATAATATAAGAACTTAATTAAAATTTTAAATAATAATAATAATAATAAAAAGTGAATAGAGAATAGAATAATACGAAAGGGACAAAAGAACTTCTGAAAAAGAAGGTTTAAACCAATGGCCATGGACTTTCTGGGGGTTAGGGCGTGGCCTCTTCTTGTCATTGGGGGTCATTAAACTAATAATATAATCAAATTGGAGTTTTTTAAATTAGCTCCTTAATATTCTCGATTAGTACACTCTGAGTAGAATAGATATTAATGGACCATAAATATTAAATTAAACATAAAATTATCTATATCCCAGTGTTTTCCTTGGGTTACTCGCCGGTGATCATCTTAATCTTAATTGTGGTTTTATACGAATTACAAATATAATACATTATATTCGGTTAAATACTCTTCGATCTAGACAAGCTTTAAAGTGTCCCTAGCTTAGAATATTATATGTTAATTACTTTACATTTAAATAATGATCAATTAAAAAATGATTTAGGAAGATGAATATGGGAACCCAACAGCATCATATATGGATTTCACATACGATCACAGACATTAATCGTCACTAATCACCACAATTTAATATTTATTAGTGTGACAATGATGATCAAGCTTAGCAACTCATGACAAAGACTTGCAGCTTTTCAAGAGGTTTGGTCACTAATATCCATTTCTTTCTTTGCTGGAAGCAAGTTATTCATACATACATATATATATATATATTGATCATATATATGTATATATACACATACATACACATATAATTTGTTGTTTTTAATCTTCCGGCCCTTTATACAACTTGAATCTGGCTGAATTCCTAATATATTCTAGCCAGCGTTGTAACCAGACCAAACGCGGCAAATTAGACACCCACATTTGTACATATATTATATGTTAACATTTAATATATATGTATGTATGAACTGTATATCATGTAAATTATTTTCAAGCTGATAGCTAGCTAGTTTGGTTATGTATTGATCATGATTATGTTTACGTAAATTACGTTTTTATGTAAACTAGCATGAGTCACGTGTCTTATGCACGTGTATTCCGTGTAGTTGTTTCTTTTTCTTACTTATTATAACAACTTTAAATAATAAATAAATAAAAAGCTAAATTAGATTGATTAATTTTCATTCGGTTACGTAAAATTTGAAGCAAAATATTTAATCCTAATAGATGATGTTTATTAGATAACAGTAAGTTTTATATTCTTCAATTCAGTCAAATTTTGATTGTTATAAAATTTTATTATTTTCTGGGGAGATCCAACTTTTTTTGTCAAAAAAATAATTTAATCGTCCCTTCTATACATGCTGTGAATTTACTTTTTATTCTCATAAAAAATTTACTCACAACTTATTCTCAACTCTAATTGAAAATGTAGTCGTAGGATTGCTCACATAATTAGGAAATAATATAACTTTTATATATAAAACAATGTTTTATATAAATGATGAGAAGAGACAGCTAGCATAAAAAAAAAACTAGCACATCCTAACTAGATTAGTAAACTCATCGTACACCAAGTCCCCACCTCAATTTTATTAAAATAAAAGAAAAACAGAGTTAAGAAAAAAAGAAAGAAAGAAAAGAAAAAAACCTAACAATGTCTTTCGCCCTTGCCTCCAAACCGTCACATGGTGGGTCCCAAATAATGCATTATACTTTTTATGTGTATAACATAGAACATATTATAGACATTCACGAAGTGAAAAAATTTTTTATGGCTAGATGAGAAATTAAGATTTTAGAAAAATCAAATCGCAAAACATGTGCTTTGGTCAAAATATTTATCAATAAAAAGTCTATATTAAAGTCATATATATGAGAAAATAATTTTTTGAACATTACATGAAAATAATGTTTAAGTAGGGATATATTTGAGAAAATATATTCTAAAAAAATTAAAGAAAAATATTTAAATAAGAAACATTAAAAAATACAAGATTTATATCTCTATATATATATATATAAGGGATCAAGCAAGCAAGGAAGTATTTGTTCAACCTTAAAAGGTTGAAGTAAAAGAGTTTTGTGTTTTGAACTCATTTGAGAAAATTATTCTAGTGGGATAATTAGAAGGGAAAAAAAATGTTGAAAAGTATATAAACAGATATATTTTAAGAAAAATTGGTTTTATAAGGCCAAAATAGAGAAAAATATTATTAATTAGCAACATTAAAAAAATACAAGATTTAAAAATAAAAATAAAAATAAAAACTTGAGTTGAAGTACTTTGAAAGAGGGAAAAAAAGTAAGTTGAACTACAATCTCAACAAAATAAATAAATAAATAAATAAAAGAAGACAATAGGTGAATTGAAATACAAAACCTTTACGGAAAGTTGATTGGCGACTTTTATAGAACTTATTAATACAAGTGTACGTAATATGATTCAGGAGAAATTCAGTAACTAACATTATGGAAACTTATCACAATACTAATCCCAAATTATGTAAAATAAAAAAAAATAAAAAAGGTAGAAATTAAGTTTGTAAATTCCCGGTTTTTTTTTTTTTTTTTTTGCTGATAGAGACGAGAGGATGGAACCATTAAAATGGTAATTTAACTTCATTGTTAGGATTGGAGTACTAATTCATGAGGGACCTTGGGAAGTTGGTATTATCAATCTCCTTTCCACTCTCATTCTCTTCTCCACATAAGTAAATATGTCTTAAGAAAATATGAAAATATGCTAATTAACGATGAATATGATCGATGACACTGTCCCTTTCCGGACCTTTTTTTCACTATTTATAGCAACCATATATAATTACAGTCGCTAATTATAATAGGTACTATCATAAACATATATTGTTATCACACATGTCTACCAAGTTACATTTCTTATCTTTTTTTTTTTTTTTTTCCTTTTGATAATTCACATTTCTAGCTTATATTCCTTTTTCTTTTTGGCTTGAGAAGTGTCCATCTTCTTTACGTCTCTTATAATAGAATACACACGTCAAAGATCAGATGTCATATGTTGTAATAATATCATGCACTTTTCTTATCAATTCTTATTTTAGGATATCTTTTTCAAAGCAATTATTCTTAATGGCTAGACAGTAAACACTGTTATACATCAGTAATTTTCTTTTAATTACCAATACTGTATTAAAAAAATGCAAAACTAATTAATCGATATTGGTAGTTGTTATGAAAAATATATAATAATATATACATAAAGATAAATATGTCAGGAGAGGAACAAAAATTATCACCTTTTCTGATGATCATGTGAGTTTTACGAACACAATTCTAATTCCAAATATGAGAGTTTTATGAAATCATTCCACAAATGAAATTCTAGTATAATGGCAAAAGATATGTTTTTCTTTCCTTAAAAAAAAAAAAAAAAAGAAAAAGAAAAAAGAAAAGCTCTCTTTTTTCTAAAGGGGACTTTTTTTTTTGGTAAAATTCTAAAGGGGAATTTAATTATGCTCGCTTTGGCCTAAAATAAATATAACTTTTTAGTATAAGATAATGAAATTAACAAGGATCTTAACGCACATTGATCAGGTTGGTTTTAAAAATTAAAAACCGCCATATCATCGTCATCATGCCACTAAATATTTCTAATATCATGATGTCTACTTCTTTTCTGATCAACTAATTAATAATATATATAAATGTATACACTCATGTATATATATGACGACCTTTGTATTTTTTTATTCAGTTGTTGGAATCCACGAGTTACCATCGAAATGGACGTTGTTAAAGATGACTTTAACTCATCGGAAGTATCTCCCTACAACCCAGTTGTCATCATCTAAGTAACTATATACACACAGTAAAATATTATTTACATTAATCATATATTTAATTACCAGATTATTACCCAACTCCTGAGTACTTTATTACTATGTGACGATAAGTTCAAAAGTTTGAAAGGCTAGCACTTGGAGCATGGATCGTGATGATCACAGTAAACAAATTATATATATAATATACACACACATTCATTATATATAAATATATATATATATGTGGTACTAATATATTATATATATATAGTACTTAATGATCAAATTGATCAAAACCACTTTACCCCAAAAAAAAAAAAAAAAAAGGATCAAAGCCCACTAGAGTACTGGAGGAATATTTTAATGAATAAATTAAATCAATTAGTTCCCATTTTGCCCCAACATTTGGCGAGTTATCTTAAATATGGTGCATGTTATAATAAAATAAATAAAATATATTGTGTGTGTATACATATATAGTTGTTCTAATCTCTAACAGAAGAAGGAGAAGTCACGAGAGAAATTCTCATGGATATATATATATATATATATATAATGGTTCAAAATGCATTGCATGCAAAATTACAAATGCACGTGTAATTTCCTATATTAATTTGGTAAATTGTCCATTTCAGGCTCGTATTAACAATATAATTATTGAAAAAAAAAAAAAAAAAAAAGGAAGAAGAAGAAGAAGAAGGACAGCTAACTGAAGTTGGCCACACTTCTGGCCTGATCGGATTTAAAAAATTCAACTTGATTAAAAGACAACTCTCAGTTCTCATCACCTTCTTTAAAGAGCGTTAATAGAACTCTCAATGACATTGTTCTATACATTAAGCCTCTATATTTAGCTATTTGGTGACTTTTGAATTTGTTAAGGGCCTAAATTAATTAAAAATCTCTTCTTTTACATTAAAAAAAAAAAAAAATTCTTAGGTGTGTACAGAAAATTTTGAAATAAATCTGCATACTCGTACTTATTCACTAAAGTCAATAAAGAAAAAGTTAACCGTAAAGAGTGGTAAAGAACCAAATTATAATCCCTTCCAAGAGAAAGTGATTAAAGTATAGGGAATTTATGTAAATTACAATAAGAAAAAGCTTTCCTCATCCTTTCTATTGTTCTCACCTAGATAATATAGCTTTATTTATAATTCTTTACTTTTATTTAATTCATATCATCAAACACAACTTTGAAAAGAGTTTAGTTGTCTGTTTTAACTATCAGTAGAAACTACAACATTAACATTTAGCTTACTTTTTAAACGTTATGACATATGAGTACTGGAGTTGTAATATAATATAATACCACTCTAACTCATTAATCAAACAGTTAGAAAATTAATCAAATAAAACCATAATTCATACAAATAGTACTAAAAGGACGGTTCCTTTTGATCCATAGGAATTTTTTTTTTTTTCAGATCCTATAATGGAATTTTTCTTTATTTGGTAAAGTTTTATGAATTAAAAATAATAGTATGAGACCTAAGCAAAGCGTGTTTTGACACAGCAACCCAGATGAGCATGGGAGCTTGGTGTCCAATCCCCCACATGGCCAGAGATTATTATATTGACAATCTTGGAAATAATAAAATTAAAAAGAAAAAAGAAAAAAGGAAAAAAATTCCTCTGGTTTCATTGTTCAGCCGGATCAAAGGAAAGAGATCATAAATCATCAACCTAAAAATCTCTCTCTCTCTCTCTCTCTCTTTCTCTCTCACTAAAAATCATCTTGGTGCTGTTCTTAGTGGGAAGTGATGGTGATTATATAAAAATAAACAACAACAACAACAATAATAATAATATAGTGGGGGGATAGTACAATATATTTGGGTGAAAAAAAAAAAGAAAAAGAGAGAGTAGTACCAAAAAACCAAGCATAAAGACCCAACAAATTAGTTCCTCTCCTTTTGGGTCCTTCTTGGTTGGAATTTGGAACTAACTAGTTTTCTCATTCCTCTCTTCTCTTCTTCTCTGTCCTTGAATGGCCTTCTTTGCATGGCCATTCTTTCTTCCTAGATTTCTTCTGCTTTTTTTTCTTCACCACTCAACTACTTAGAGCCTTAGACTCTTTGTGTAAAATATAACTTCCTATTCATTAATATTCTCTGGTACGCCTCTCTCTCTCTCTCTCTCTCTCTCCTCTTTCTCTCTCCCCCTCTCTCTTTGTTTTTTCTATAGGTCAAATACATGATGCAATATTGTCTAAAAATCTCATTTGAGGAGAGCTTTTTGATACAGGCTTTTTGTTCGAACTAGTCCTCATTTGAAGAAGTTGGTTGTATTTGATCTGAACTTAAACTACTACTATTACTTCTTATTTTGGTAAGTGAAAACTGTTTTTTTTTTTTTCTCTCTCTCTCTCTATACATATAGATTCATATATATCTTTCTATATACGTATATCCAATCTCCTCAAAGTAGTTGACTAGTTGGTTTTTCACTTGTTAAAGGGTGTGTGTTTCTCTGATCACAAATGTTGAAGCCAGAGATCAGCAAGTATCTTTAAGAACTGCTCTTCCCAGATGGGAACAAGAAGAGTTTATTTTGGTACTACAAGTTCTTCCTCAGGTCAAGAACCTCAGGATGCAGATTACTCATCAAAAGTTCCTCAGCTCATTGATGAGGTCGAAGCTCTGATCTTCGCGAGAGTTCCGAGGTCGGAATACGGTAAATTCTCTCTCGTCAACAAGAGATTCTTGTCACTCCTCAAGAGCGGTGAGATATACAAGATCAGGAGGGAGAATGGGATCAAAGAGCCGACGGTTTTCATGCTCGCTGCCGGTCAGAACTGGTGGGCCTTTGATTGCCAATCCAACTCCCTTAGGGGCCTCCCGGACTTACCCGGCGACTACGCTTTCCACCATGCCGACAAGGAGACCCTCTGTGTCGGTACCCAACTGCTCGTTGCCGGTAAGGATCTTCGATGTTTCTATAAAATAGGCTGCATCAAATATCAACTTGTCTCTTGATTTTTCATATGTGTAAAAAGTGACAGTTTTGACCCTTCTGTCTATTTCCGTCCAAAATTAATCGAGCAAAGACCTTATTGAGATGCTCGATGTTAGTTTCTGTATTTAGATGCTCGATATTATTTTCTGAAGGGAGTATAAATAGAAGGACTAACGTTGTCGCTTTTATAAAGTTCAAGGAAAGAGTCAGAGAACAATTGACGCTAGTGACAAAATACAGAGAATTTTTTATATCTTAATTTTTATCGATGGGGTTTCAGGAAAGGGAAATGATGGTGCTTGTGTTATTTGGAGATACAATGTGGTCACAAACAATTGGCTTAGAGGGCCTTCAATGATCAGCCCACGGAACTTGTTCGCCTGGGCGAGTTGCGGCGCATTCGGGTATGTGGCCGGTGGGATCTTTGAAGGCAACTACTTGAGCTCCGCCGAGCGGTATAATCTGGAGACCGAGATATGGGAGTCTCTCCCGGACATGAACAAGGAAAGAGGGAATTGCTCTAGTTTCTACATGGACAAGAAATTCCATGTGATTGGGGGAAGGAACAAGACAGAAGGCGGTCTGACCTGCGCCGAGGCCTATGATGAGGAGAGGAAAAAGTGGGATCTGATTCCCAACATGTTGGAGGAATCAGTTGTGACGGCATTGAGGTCTCCGCCGCTTGTCGCGGTGGTGAACGACGAGCTCTATTCGTTCGACCCCTCAACGAACCTGCTCAAGGTGTATGCAAAGGAGCCCAAGAGCTGGAGGAAGTTGGGGCATGTCCCCGTGACGGCTGGCTTTTCTGGCGGCTGGGGCATCGCGTTCAAGTCACTAGGTGAGGAACTGCTCGTCATTGGTGGCAACCCGGAGGAGTTTGCGGCGGGGCTCGGAGTGATGTACGTGTGCCGTCCGAATCCAGATGCCGAGGTGCTCAACTGGAGGCTTCTTGACTATGGCGGGAACTGGCTTAACGACTTCATTCGCAACTGTGCCGTCATGCTTGCTTGAAGCTATTCTTCTTTTTGGGTCAAGAAATTTAAGAAGGGTGGTTTTTATGGTGTGCTTTTTAGTAGTGAGTATCTAAATAAGAGGTTCATTTTAGAAGTTTCAAGTTAAAAGAGGGTCTCTGTCCTTGTGCTGTGTACCACTAGTTTTAGCTCTTGTTAAGCTGTGACATTGTGCTAGTTTAAGGAAGTTTTCTCCTGAATTATGTTTCAAATTTCAGCTGCTTTTTTCACTCTTATTTTCCTTTTAAAATTTTTTTAATTTTTTTCTCTTTCTTTTTTGGGGTTCTTGAATTAGCTCTGTTCACTACCAGAGGAACCTTATAATTAGGGTGTTGTCTATGTTCATCCTAGTTGTTTGCTTCAGATGTTTTAGATTAGTATCCTTCATTTATCTACCAACTGAAAGTCAAAACTTCTCTGAAGTACATTTTTATTTTTATTTTTATTTTTTCCTGATGCACTGATCAGGACCTGAGGAAACCTATTAGGGTCTTGGCCATGTTCAAGCTAGTCTGGTCTACCACCGAGTGGGGTGGTCTAGCGGTAATGGATAACTATTATAGGTATGAGATCAAAGGTTTGAGTATTGGATGATTCTTTTTAAACGTGAAAGTTTGTTCTTGCAGTCTGATACTTGATTTAGAGTGTCTAGAATCATGCCCTATATAACCTTATTGTTAATACATTCAGTGAGATTGAGTTAATGTGCTCCTTTTCAAGCGTAAAGTCCCGACTGTTGGACCTTTAACAATGTTCTTATCAGCATTTGAAAAGGTCATTTGTTAATGTCTTTAAGGAATATACTGTCGGCCACCCCCTTACCGAACTTTTTCTTCCTTCAAACAAGAAAGCTAGTTTGGTATTATATAGAGTTGTTATTTATCACCACTGATAGTCTCCTATATTATAGAAGAATCAAACAGTAATAAAAATTTGATAAATATTACATTATTTTGCGATACGACTGTCACATCTATAGTGATTAAATCATGAATTTTCGTAGATAAATTTTTTCTTATATTTTTAGTTCAACTAACTGCTTCTGGTGTTCTAGAAATCCTTCATTTATACGTGAAACTCAAAACTTTTCTGCAGATTTTTTCATGGAAATTGAAAATTATACAATCTAAACGAAAATATAAGGACAGAACTATAACGTTTTCATATAGGTGTAAGTTTTCAGATGTCGCTTGACATAGAGACTAGAAAGAGGCTAGAAAATTGCAGTTTTAAAAGTTGTTTTGTTTTAGCATAACAACTTTAGCTTTCATGGGTAAGTCCTGTCTCCTAATAGAGCACATGAATTTGATCCATAAGACAGAGATGGGGTCAAAAACTAACCAATTAAAGTTTCTAATATCGAAATTGACTTCAAACTTTCATGAGGTGGACCAATCAAGTTCATCAAATCAGAATATTTGATAATAGAAAACCAATATAAATTAATATATTATTTGTAGTCAAGTCGAACTGCTTTTATTTTTCACAAAGTAAAATGATTATTCAAGAAGCATTAAGGAAGCACACATAGAAAATAAACACAATTAGTGGCTCGAAGGTGCTTGGAATTGACCAAATTGGTCCTCTCTACCCCAATTTACCACATAAAAAAGTGATAATGACATTACAGTTTATTTAATGATACAACAAAGTTCTAATTTACTAATCAACCTTTGAGTCAAAAAAAAAAAATAATCAACCTTTGAGTCGGCTTGTTTAAGGGTCCAAGATGGAGATACGGAAATTTTGGTGGAAAGTGGTGTGACTTCACATGCATTATTGCTAGAAAAACAAACAATAAATCACAAACAAAAATTGTTTTGAAAACACCTTGATGAGACTCTTAAAACGTTACTAAAGTACTAAAGAAAGAGTAAAAGACTTTAAAAAGAGGCCATTAAGAATCATCATTTGCAAAAATGGAATCCTTCATGGAATCCATTGTGACATATAGAAATATTAAATAGTTGCCAATTGAAGTGGCATTGTGTGTGTGTGTGCGCGTGTGTGTGTGTGTGTATAAGAATGCATGGTTGCCCTTTCAAGCTAAAAGAAAGCTATAATTCAGTTAGCTAGGGAAGTGATGTTTTTATAACTAATTAGTCCATTGAGTTTTTAAGTTATGAAATTGGATTTCCACTTACAGTATGAATTAAGGGCCTGTTTGGTGGAGTAGTTTGTGTTGGGATTTTTAAGTTTCAATAGTAAATTTTTTTGAATTTTCAGAAAAGACAAAAAACTTTTTAGGAAAAAGATAAATTTTTTGGAAAAAAGACAAAAAAAAAATTTTAATTGGATGGAGTTGGATGGGTGAACCAAACAGGCCCTAAGCTTTTAAAGAAACTTTACGTTTAAAAGATAATTATTAGTTTTGAAGGAAACACCTAAAAGCAAAAGAAAAGTTAACTTGTTCAAATATCAAAACTAGACCAAGTTGATTGTTACATAATTCGAATTAGTCAGATATTATATGAAGAATTCATCAGTACTGAGAAAGTACATTTATATACACGAAGAGGTGAAAGTTAAATTTCCATTTTTTTTTTCAGCTCGAGAGAGAGAGAGAGAGAGAGAGAGAGAGAGCAATGAATAAACTGGGCTGGGCTGAGTTTGTTTGTTTGTTTTAGCATGCAAAAGTGATGTCGGATGGAGAATGTATTTTCCAAGAAATGACAATGTACTTTCCGAAAGCTAAGAGAACAAATTAAGGAGAAAACGACACCGGAAAAAGAGACGTATTTGAAAAACGACATGTTATAAAGACGGAATGTCAAAGTACAACGAGGTATGGACTTACTTAAAAGTAATAATCGTATAAAACGACGTCAAAAATTAATCAGCGCGAAAGCAAACAACGTCACGTGATGAAAATGAACATGACATGCCTTTTAATACAGGAAAACATACTGACGAGAGTACTCAAACGACATGTGGTCCTTCAGAAAAAACGACATGTGGCAAAGTAAACGACATGTGGGAAACTGCAATTTCTGTAAGAATAGTTTCAAGTCGAAATGACATGTCGTGGATAAACGAGATCTTTATTGACCAATAAACGACATGTCGTATAGAAGAGTAAAGTCAAACAAATGTCATAGGAAACGACATTTCAGCAGTACGGCGAAAAGCTACAACTCAAAGGAACGTCAGTAGACACAGACAGTAGAAACGACATCTCCAATATATGAAAAATCACATAGATAATTTTTTTGTCATAGGAAACGACGCTCAGCAGTACGAAAAAAAGCTACAACTCAGAGGAACGTCAGTAGACAAGACCGTAGTAGAGATGGCAATGAGACGGAACAGGCGGGGGTAGTATGCTTCCCCCACCCCATACCCGTTATTCTTTTTATCCCCATACCCGTCCTTATATCCATATAATTTAATACGGGTGTAGGTGTAGGTGTGGATAATCTCCACAATGGGTGCTTTATCTATACCCTATCAATTTACCTATTGAGAATAATAATTAAAAAAAAAATTCAAAACAAATTTCATTAAAGTTTTCACAAAATTTGACGACATAACCACAAATGTAACTAAAAATAAAAATTAAATCTTAAAAACAAATCCAATATTCAAAAAACTATAAATAAATTCATAATATATATTTTTTTAAGTGTGAATATACGTTGGGACGGCTGCGAGTGCGGGTATGTGTATAGGTATGGTGGAGTTTCCCCCATCCCCGCCCCGCACCCGCACGCAGGGGGTTTAATCTTAACCCCCATATTCATATATTATCTCACATACCCGGTCTTAATGGGGTGGATACTTGTGGGTACCTGCATCCATGGGTAAAATTACCATCCCTAGACCGTAGAAACAACATCTCCAATATATGAAAAATCATATAGACAATTTTTTTTTTTAATCATATAGACTTGCCACATCTCACTAAATGAAAAGGCATCTTATAAAAACGACATGAAGAAAATAAACATTGAAGAATTGTTTTTTTTTTTTACTCAGAATAAGTGATTTAAAGTTTATATTTTTATCACAAATTAGGAGGGAAACTATAGATAATTATATCTAGAATCACAATATTAAAAAAATTAGTAGGTGAAAAATATGTTTACTACGCCTTGAGGGCTGTTTTAAAATAATGATTGGAATTAGAATTAAAATGTGTGTTTGACTGAAATTTGTATTAAAAATTAACTGTGATATAGTAAATTATAGTGTAAAATTTGAAATGTGCTAAAAAAATACATCTATAATATAAATCTTGTTTAGTTTCTCTTGTTATTATAAACATTTAGATATAGAATTACTACTACTACTATTATTATTATTATAGGCAAACGACACTGTAGAAAAACGACGTATGAATAAGCTACAATGGTCTTGTGCCCGAGCCTACTAATCAGACATCTTGTTCATGTTAGATAATGTCGTGTCTAGCAACAAAATTATATCTTGATAAATGACATGACTCGACATAAGTTGTGTCAAGGGGGTTAAAAAACATAAGTTGTGTAACACTCCATCTTAGGAGTACGACACCCAAGTAAACGACATCGCCGTCCAAAGAAAAACGATGGGTCGTTTATCTAAGGGAAATTTATGGACATTCTTTGTGTCGAGCGACAAATGAAATGTCCAAATAAATGGAAACACTTAAAACATGTTGAGCAAAACAACATCATAAGTGATGGGAACCATTGCAAAACCATAAGGACATGTCAATGGAAAATATACATATAATGACATGTCCTCTTACACATATTTACTCTTTTAGAATTTGACATCTCATGTTTTGTAAATTTTATATAACGAAGTTGTTTTAAATGACACAAATATTTTCATCAAACAACATAATTCTAACTCTATTAAAAGTTGTAGAATTCCTGCCACTTCAAGTTCAAAAGTAAAAATAAATAAATGATAAAAAAAAAAAAAAAAAACTTCTACAAGCCCCTAAACAACAAATTTGATCCATAATTTTTTAACGCTATTTCATCAAGAAAACAAACAGAATCCATCACAGGAGATGCACGCGCTAAACTTATTACGATAAATAATGAATAAAACTAACATAAATTATTTTTTTAATTGAAAATAAAAAAATTTAAGAACCAAATTAATTTTTTAAGGGACGAACCAAAACTGTCTTTTTCTTGAAAGAAATAAAAGAATTGTTTTATTTAAAATTAAAGAGGTTTTTTTTTCTTGTTTTAAATTATAATAATAATTAGCGAAAAATATCAAAATTACTCCACGTATTCAGTTTAAAGGTCACTTTTGATCCTCTATATTATACAAATATCTAAATGTTAGATGTTTGTAAAATCAATTAAAATATTCGAATATCGTCAACCAAATATTATTTATTTTTATTTTATTTTGGATAAACAATCTAAACAGTTCTAATGGGTATAGCAAAATAGAAAGTCCTAATTTTTATTTTATCTTCTTCTTCTTCTTCTTTTATTTTTTTTATTTTTTTATTTTAAATGCAAATGCAAGCAATCATGCATGTAGGGAAGAAGTAGAACCAAAGGGGGCCAGTGTTGTGTCACACTCGTCAGCCTCAGCCTCAGCCTCAGCCTCAGGTGGACGAAGAAACCAAAACAACCTGAAACGGGAATCCTCGAAATCTTGCACTTCTCCTCACACTCTGTAAGAACCGTGATTTCCCATTTCCTATCTTGTTTCTCTTTAAACTCCCTTTCAGTCTCTCTCCAATTCGCAGACTTCCCAAAAATCTGGATGAATCGCTGAAGAAATAACAATTTAGGAGCTCTTCCACGATCTGGGATTTCTTCAAAACCCACCAATTCCTCAGATTTCTCCCCTAATTTTGAGCATCTCGCACGAGCACTTGCTGTTAGGGTTTATCACCCTTTTCGTGTTTTAGGGTTTATTTCTTGATCCGCAGTAATCTCCATTAGATTTGGAGCTTTTCAACGTTTTGGGGTTTTCCTCTTTCCGTCTCTTGCTTGATAGGCCCTTTGAGGTTTGAATTTTTCATAAATTTTGAACCTTTTTTGTTTCTCGCTTGGAAAAAAATTGCATAAAGTTCGTTGCTTTTTTCTTTTTCTTTGCTCTTGGAATTCAGGTCTTGAATGTAGAAAGAAGAGTTTTTTTTCAGGGTTTAGATAGATTTGGGTTTTTGGTTGAAGTAGAGTTATGTCAGGTAATAGTAATAACCCACCAAAGAGCCTTGGGGCCTCCTCTTCACCCTTTGGTAATGCCAATATGGTAGCCCCGAATATGTCACATGCACAAATTGCAGCCTCCTTGCAAAGTCAGTTTCAGTTATCCCAAGCCCAGGCCCTTGCCCAGGCACAGTCGAAAGCTCAGGCACACGCCCAAGCTCAGGTTCAATTAGCCCATGCCCAGTTCCAAGCTCATTTTCAGGCTCAGGGGCTGGCCCCTAATCAGAGTCAAGGAATTGGTAATATGGGGTCGCCTTCGCCCGGCCTTTCGACGCCTGGTAGTGCGGGCATGAAGCGGATTCCTCAGAAGCCTCCTGTACGCCCACCCGGCCTTTCCCCTCCCAACATGATGTCGCCGATGAGACCGATGGAGCTCACCCCTGCAGTGGCTCGTAGAAAGAAGCAGAAGCTTCCTGAGAAGCAGTTGCAAGATAAGGTGGCTGCCATTCTGCCCGAATCCGCTCTTTACACGCAGCTTCTTGAATTCGAGGCTCGTGTGGATGCTGCTCTCAATAGAAAGAAAGTTGACATCCAGGAGGCGCTCAAGACCCCTCCTTGCATTCAGAAAACCCTTAGGATTTATGTGTTCAACACTTTCGCCAACCAGATAAGGACGATACCGAAGAAGCCAAATGCTGAGCCCCCTACTTGGACTCTTAAGATTGTTGGGCGGCTCTTGGAAGATGGGGTTGATCCAGATCAGCCTGGTGTTGTTCAAAAGACAAACCCCTCGTACCCCAAGTTCTCATCGTTCTTCAAAAGGGTAACCATTTCTCTGGACCAGAGACTATATCCTGACAGTCACATTATCATATGGGAAAATGCACGAACGCCTGCACCTCATGAGGGCTTTGAGGTGAAGAGAAAAGGGGATAAAGAGCTTACCGTGAATATAAGGTTGGAAATGAACTATGTTCCGGAGAAGTTTAAGCTCTCACAACCTCTGATGGAAGTTCTTGGTATTGAGGTTGATACCCGTCCAAGAATAATAGCTGCTATTTGGCAGTATGTGAAGGCTAGGAAATTGCAGAACCCACATGATCCTTCGTTTTTCATTTGTGATCCACCTCTCCAGAAAGTTTTCGGGGAAGAAAAGATGAAATTCACCATGGTCTCACAGAAGATCTCTCAGCATTTGTTCCCTCCACAGCCTATACATTTGGAGCACAAGATCAAGCTTTCGGGAAATAGTCCAGTTGGAAATGCTTGCTATGATGTGTTGGTTGATGTGCCTTTCCCTATTCAGAGAGAATTATCTGTTCTGTTGGCCAATGCAGAGAAGAGTAAGGAGATTGATTCCTGTGACGAAGCTATATGTGCGGCAATAAGGAAAATCCATGAGCACCGTAGGAGGCGGGCTTTTTTCCTGGGGTTTAGTCAGTCACCAGTGGAATTCATCAACACATTGATTGAATCCCAGAGCAAGGATCTGAAGCTCGTAGCCGGAGAAGGAAGTCGCAGTGCTGAAAAAGAGCGCCGCTCAGATTTCTTCAACCAACCATGGTAAGCTCATCTATTCTTTGTCTTTTTTTATTATCCTTAAGCTCATCAATATGGCATATATATCTGTTTGTCATGATTAAATTCGACAAGAAGTCAACGAATTGGAAGTGCTTTTAACATTTTGTTCATCTTGCTGATCCACTAAATGGTCCAAGACCATGCTAATAATAACCAATATTAATGTTAGTTTTTTATGATTAAATTCGACAAGAAGTCAACCAATTGGAAGTGCTTTTAACATTATGTTTCTAAAAATCTTGCTCATCCACTAAGGGTCCAAGACCATGCTATTAATAACCAATATTAATGCTAGTTTTTTACCCTTTGGCCTGATTTTATTTGCATATCTACATTTGGAGACTGTCAAGTTCAATGTTTGGTTTCAACAAAACATTTTCCAGTCATATTGGGATAGCCAGATGCATGAGTATATGTAATTCTTTGTTCTTTGTATCAGGGTTGAGGATGCAGTCATTCGTTACTTGAACCGCAAGCCGGTTACTGGAAGTGATGCTCCGGGAAGTATGTGAAGCAGATTCTTGGGCCGGTGAAAGGCAATTCTGGTTACCGACCCATTTCACTTGAGAACGAACAGTGACTTATTTAATGGAAGATGTAGCGTTCTATTACATAACTGCAATTCATGTGAAGAAAACGAGTTAATAGTCATTGTAGCTCCTTTTAACTGTTTCTTATCCTTGCTTCTATCCTGGAAATGGTTAATGTACAATACAAATAGAGAAAAAGTAGTTATATCTGTGTTTGATTTGTAATTTTAGGCATGTTGTATTCGTTGCTGTTTCTGAGACATGTTTTGTGTAATTTATGTTGGCTTTGACAAATTTTTGATTTTGAATTATGTGGTGAAATGCGCTGTTAATCGCTTCCTTGTAGCCGGTTGTTTGGTGCCTTCCTCTGGTAGGTTTTTGTGGAACTTAACTGTTGTGTGGCTGTGATTGAAAATGTTGGTTTCTTAGCTGTGATTGACAAGAGTGGCTATTTCCTCCCCTTCTATGGGAGAGGCGTAGGCTATTCGTTTGGCGATGGACATCCTAGCTATTCGTAGTCGAGGGGACTATCTGTGAAGGAGACGGCTTGCCGGTGATGAATGCCCTTAATGGCGTGCTTGTGCCCCAATGGGACCTGAGTCCAATTGTTGAAGATTTCGCTTCTGTGGCCAGACTACCTTTACGCCTGCCGATTTTCTTACATGCCACTGAGGGTCGAACGTTTTGGCTCACAATGGTGTGAAATGGGCTTCACTAATTAATGACATGTCGTTTAGATGAGTACGTCAAAGTCTCTAGTGGTTTGTTTTTAATCTTTGCCTCTTTAAGCTTTTGTTCTCTTCTGTTGGTTGTGGGGCTTTCTTTGTTGTACTTGTTATTGAATATCTTGCTTATTAAATGAAGAGTAATTGGCCCAAAATGGTCCCTGAACTCTTTTAAAAATGACGGTTTGGTTCCTATTGTTTATTTATTTATTTTTTGTCGAGATATTCTTAAATTCTTATTTTTTGGTCATTACAGTCATTTTCGTCCAAAACCGTTAAGTTTTTTAACAGAATGAGTCATGTGTAATGTATGTGATTTAATTTGTGAGGATATTTAAATAATTTAACAATAATTAATTTAACAAAATAAAATAATCATAAAAACTAATTTTCTCTCTTCTCTCTCTCCATTTCTGAAAACCCTATCCACAACCGGGGAGGGGGCCGTGACAGAGAAGAAGGTGGGAGGAGGGGGCCTGAAACACAAAGTATCGCCGTGGCGGCGCGGGAGGGGGGGGGGGGGGGTGGGCGATCCTAGATTCCGTGCCAGTGGAGGGAGGGGGCCAACCCAGATCGCGGCGAGGGGGGGGGGGGTGTGATCCGAACCCAGATCGTAGCACAGGTCGGAGTGGGGGGCAAAACCCAAATCGAGCGGGGGGGGGGGGGGGGATCGGGAGGCGGGGAAGGAGGGGAGGGAGGGAGACGGCCTCCAGTTCCGGCGTCGGATTTGGGGGGGAGGGAGGGAGGGAGGGAGGGGAGGGGAAGGGAGAAAGAGAGATATCTCTTCTTTTTCTCTCTCTCTCTCTCTCTCTCTTTTTAATATAAATAGGGGTATTTTCCTTCAAAAATCACAAAACATACTTCTCACGTGATCATTCCCTGAGTTTTTTAATGGAACTAGACAAAAAGGATCGGAATGACCAAAAAAATAAGAGTTCAAGGTTATCTCAGCAAAAAAAAAAAAAAAAAAAAAAACCTAACCGTCACCTTTAAAAAAGTTGAGGGACTATTTGATCCAATTACTCTTATATATATATATATACACACACACGACATAAGATTGTTATATACGGTTGGTTTCTTTTCTACATTAGATGATCATCAAGAACGGCGGAAGCTGATAGAGAGACATGTTTTTTGTAATTATCTTTGGCAGGAATTATTGCAACATTTTTATTGACTAACATCATGTGCATCAACTTTTCTATCAGCCATTTGAAAATCAAACCCACGTCCTCATAGATGTAACTTTTTATTATTATTATTAATTGACTGGATAAATACTTATAAGTGAAAGATAAGTCATATGCAACGTCAACTAATAAATTATACTAATATAGTTATTACAGTTGTTTCCTTGTATAAGTTGGGTTTAAGATGTGAATAATATTAGCAAACTAGATAGAAGATGAGAAGTATCTTTCAGTGCGAGATAAACTTGTTTAAACTTTTGTTTAGATTAAAATATTAACCTTTTATAACAGAAAACAATATTTATTTATCAATTGTGATGTCCTTATAATAAAGTTGTACTTGTATATTGAATGGTAGACAATAGAATGAGAATTTGTGCTTCGAACTAGTCACATCGACTATCAAACTCTTATTCTAAATTTTCAATTCCAATTCACGTGGTGACACGTAAATCATATTTTTTGTTAATAAATGTTTAAAAAATTATTACAACAATTTAGTGTATCTACCAATAAAAATAAAGTAAAAAATTAATATTAAAGTTAGTATATTAAACATGCAAGTTAGGAAAAAAAAAAAAAAAGGTCATTCTCGCTTTTTATATAATCTATGGATCTATAGATTTATAGATATAGATGTATACATAGAATGACAATAACATTCAAAAGGAAAATTATTAACTAAAAATGGGTCCATTGTGTATACTAAATCTCACTTTGATATTTGGCTTTTAAAATATTCCAAGATTGACATCTACCTATAATGGTATAACTATAATATTCAGAAAATTCTTAGCAGGAATTTTCTTTATTAGCATATTTTAGATTAGTAAAGTAAGGTTTAATGTAAGCTTAAGTAAAGGCTTTATTTAACCGAGTCGTTACAATAATAAAATTATTATTGTCTGTTGGTCGTTTAAAAGATTGAGAGTATGTGGTGAAATTATTTAAGTGTCTTGTAGCCAGTGGCGGACTTGTTGAACAGCCCTTTCTGGATTTTTTTTTCCTTTTAATTTTACCCCAAAATTTAATTGTTTATATATTTTACCCACACTAAAACTTTACTCTCTTTCTTTTTTTTTTTTCCCCAGAAAACTTTAACTTTACTCTTTAGTTTTGATGTTATCTATTTCTTAAAAAAAAAAAATTGGTAGACAGGCCACTTAAGATTATGTTGACTCTTAGCAATTTTACAAAATACATTTAGTGGATAAACTATATGATATACCAAGAACAATACCATACTAAGTTCTTTAATAAATTAATACCATCTTGAAAGTTATTAAAAGTCCATTTTATCCTCATTTAAATTAGACATGGGATAGTAAAGTGATTTGCCTCATTTAGATTGTAGACTGACTAAATTTGGCATATCTAAATAGATTAAGCTCAGTTTCAAGACGTTTTAAAAGTTATGGAAAAAAGAAAAAAGGAGCAGAGAGAAAGAGAGAGCCGAAAGGAAACCAATTGTACAACACAAATACACAATAATGTGAAGAAACGACATGAAACAACGACACTAGTCAAGAATTACGACAACAAACGGAAAATGGGTCAAGAAAAGAAAAACGACAATAAAAAACCGAGCGTCCCTTGAAATGTTTTTAAAGGTTTGGACTTCCGAGAGTGAGAAGGTGAGGACGAAAAAGGGGGAAAGAAATGGCGGGAAAGCAGGAATGGAAGCGAGAGAGTGGGAAGCCGTCGCCGGCGGCAGCAGCGGCGGCGGAGGAGGAGACATCCTGGCGAAAGCAAGTGGACGACGACCTCAAGAGGTTTCATTCGCTTCTCTTCGGCGCCGAAGCCGCTGCCGAGAAGCGCGACTTCTCGGCTGCTCACATCCTTGGGCTCCGCCTCCTCGGCTTCCTCGACTCCCACTCTGTCTCCGACCTCGACCATACCTTCGTTCGTCCCATCCGCCGCCAAGCTCTCTCCAACCATGACTCCGCTCGCCGCTCCCTCGTTCCCGATTCTGATCGGTACGTCTCTCTCTCTCTCTTAATGGACATTTTTGAATTCCAAAATGATGAAGCTCGACCGGTAGAGAAACAAGTCTTGTGGTTTTTGTTTTTTATTTTTAAGTTTAGTTTATGAATTTTCGGAGTCTGATTTTTATGGAAAGTGCTTTGAATTGTAAGATGATGAAGATCAACTTCTAGAGCTCTCATGTACTGTGGTTCTTGCTTCTTTTTTTTCATTTCGATTTCGGTCAATTTGTTTTCATTTTCAGACCTAAACATTCTCTAGAGCTTTGGCGAAACGTATTCTTCTAAGGAGATTCAAAGTTATGAACTGGAAGAATTTAGGATACAATAGTCCAAGTACTAATTTTAGCTTCGGGTCGAGTATTTTGACCTCAATTGCTCATATAATTGATCGCATATAAGAATATGAAGATAATTAGTCTCATGGATGCATTTTCAAGTAGATTCCATGAGTAGCATTAAAATGCTTTGATTGTTACTAAGGTAGCCGTGTAAACAACGTCGGACATGAGATAGGCTCAATGGCATTTACAATCAATTTTCTCGATGTGCATGTATTTGGGAATGTTTAAGAATAATTTTGAAGCCACATTTGGAGTTATTTAGATATCTCCTTGCAAATGGTAATAGTTTGAATGCTATGTGCCTCCAGAAAAGCATTTGAGCTGGCAAAGAAAGCTCCTGGATCCGTGTTCGGCACAAGAGGTGATATTGACATTGAGAAGATTAAGCAGTCAAACTACTTCCGAGCTCTTGTCCATCAGCCTAATGTAATGTCTTTAGATAAATTGCTATTAGTTTTCCAAGCCAGATGTTATATATTTTTCCTTAATACACTCTCTTGAAATTTTTTTTTTTCATATTATTTTTTCATGCTAACCAAGGACTTTTCTTTATCTCAGGGAGATCAATTGAAAACGCTGGACAAGTTGAGTAGCAAGGTGTCGAAAACTATGAATCAAGCAAAACTGACATCATTGCAAAACAACATCTCAAGGGAAGGTAATGGAACATCCAAGAATTATTTAACCTCTGGAAGTAGCAGCCATGAGGACTGCGTTATGGTAGAAAAGCCTATGTCATTTAACAAGCAGATCAAAGGTCAAACCGCCTTGTCTTCACAAAAAGCTGAAGATGAAGAAAGAGCTCATGGAAATTTTCTGGGATCAAAACGTGTGCATTTGGATATTAGTAGCCCCAAGATTAAGTCTCCCTTAAGCACTGAAGAAAATGCTGGTGCTTCTGGCAATGGATTTGTCACTGCAAAAGCAAAATTGGTATGTGTTGCACTTCTCAGCAATTTTGCTCAGTTTTGATGTTTTTATACCATGTCAAGCCTGGGGGATTCCTTTATTTTATACACTTTTTTTAATGTTCTTCTCACTGCCTGTCTATCCCACATTAGAGCCAAAATTGTTCATGTTTGATATTGCTGGTATATGAATAGTTTGACTTTATAAATTATAACACTGATACCCAATAGAAGAATTTTATCAGTCTTAGTTGAGGTAGAAGAATCTCTGAAGTATGAAGCTTATGCACCGTCTTATAGCTGTACAAAGAAATACTTTTTATTTAGTCAATGAATAACTAGTTTCCGGTGAAACTTTAGTTAAACTTTATATATATATATATATAACCTTGTATCAATTCAGACAGGTTTTTTTTTTTAATTTTTTTTTTTAATGAATTTCACAAATAGGAAATGGATGCAAGGCAAAGAAGAGGGTTAACTGGATCTCCAAATGCATCTATCTCTCCACAGAGTGATAGTAACGGACCAAGGGGTTTTGGTGGGAGATCATATGGGTCACGACGTGGTGTTCGTGGTAATTTTATTCCCCCTATAAGATCCAATGGTGGTAACTCTGGGAATATGACTTCACGAATTGCTGGAAAGAGTGATGACACATTAGATGACACAGCCAAGAGATGGTAAGTGGTATGGGATTGTAGTGCAAGCACTATCCAGAATTTTTATCCTTGCATGCTCCCTCCTGACAGATCGTTGTTGCATTGGTTTTATCTACAATTCTTTTCGAAGTGGTGCGAGGAGTTTCAGCTTTCAAACATATTAGGCTGTCTACTCAAAATATTTTCTTAACATAATTAGTTATCCAACCCAAATAGTTTCTTAATAGTTATTTATCTTGTATTGGAAACAGGCCGAATTTTAAAACGAACTTGTTATATGTTCTATATAACCTATTGCCCATTGCATTTTACCCCGCTTTTCCTCTTTTTCGTTCTATAATAGTTTTAGATTGGTAATGATTGCAAATTGCTAATGTGGTTAATATTTTGATCTTAGTTTGGACATGCTATGTGGTCCCGATGGCGAGCTTCCAGAAAAATTAAGGAATCTGGAGCCTCGTCTTATTGAACATGTTAGCAATGAGATTATGGACAAGGATCCCAATGTTCGTTGGGACGATATTGGTAACACGCTGCTTCAGAATTCTTTCCAAGTTTCAAGTTGTCTTACATGTTGCTATTTTTGAAGCTGTTCTGATTAGCTATTCTTGAAGCTGTTCTGATTAACGTTTTAGCCTAAACTTAACTATATTTGCAGCTGGTCTAGATCACGCTAAAAAATGTGTGACTGAGATGGTGATATGGCCTCTATTACGTCCGGATATATTTAGAGGTTGTCGTTCTCCTGGAAAAGGACTTCTTCTCTTTGGTCCACCAGTAAGTGTTGATTTCTCTTAATCAGCAGAGCCACATGGATTTCGGGCCAATAACGCCTGCACCTGTTGTGTTTTAGGGAACAGGAAAAACAATGATTGGAAAAGCCATAGCTGGAGAGGCGAAAGCTACCTTCTTCTACATATCTGCCAGTTCACTGACGAGCAAGTGGGTATGTGGCTTTAGTATGTGGTGATAGTTTTCTGTTTTCATATCTCTCCAACAAAAGTATTCATGGTGATGGGATCTTTGAAAATGTAACTTGAGATAATGCTTGTATAATTGTTCTCGAGATTTTATTTTTATCCCAATTTTCCTTCATTTAATTCTTATCCCAATCATTCAGAAGTGACCTTTGGGACCTCTTTCCTTGTTTCTTTCCAAGATATTTTCTGCATATACAGTCTAGAGAAAACCTTCCAAGTTTTTAACACTTGCAATGATTTCGGTAGATTGGAGAGGGTGAAAAACTAGTGAGGGCCCTGTTTGGAGTTGCCAGTTGTCGTCAGCCAGCTGTGATATTCGTTGATGAAATTGATTCACTTCTTTCTCAGGTAAGATATGTTCTGACTTTAGGCAACGTACTGTTACCTCGGATTAAGTCTCTAAATGTCAAAAGTTACTATCAAAGAGGTGATAATGTTGATGACTTTTAAATCTACCATTTCTTTGTCTTTTACTCTTTTTGCTCTCTGAGCCTAACGAAGGTACTTCCCAAGTACTTTGAAGTTAATTGCCTGCAATTACATTACAGTTCTGGCCCTTTTCTATTGTTTCAAGGTCATTAACGTACTGTACTTGGTTGATTAAATGACCACATCATATTTTGAACTTATATGTTATTTGACAGTTCTTGTTTTTGAATATTTCGTCTGAAATAAACTTTGTACGGTTTCAGCGCAAGTCAGAAGGTGAGCATGAATCAAGTAGAAGACTCAAAACACAATTCCTAATCGAAATGGAAGGCTTTGACAGTGGCAGTGAACAAATTCTGCTTATAGGTGCTTATTGAACCATGAGAACTCTTTTTTTTTTTCCTTCCCCACAATAATTATGATAATCAGCATTGTGATTTGGCAAACTGATTCCTCATCCAGGAGCCACAAATCGACCCCAAGAACTTGATGAAGCAGCACGGAGGCGACTTACCAAGAGACTTTATATCCCTTTACCGTCATCAGGTAAAATTTGCATAAGATTTTCATAACTAGTGACTTTTAGTACTGAATTTGAGGCTAACAAGATGTTAATGGCAATGAAGAAGCGAGAGCCTGGATTGTACAAAATCTTCTAGACAAGGATGGACTATTCAAACTTGTGAAGGAGGACATTGATACCATTTGCAGATTAACCGAAGGTATATTTTTAATCTATGCAGTTTAAGCTTTATTTAATCGTTTTCTCGGCCGGATTTTGTCACCGTGAAGTGTTGTTTTAACAGGTTATTCCGGATCAGACATGAAAAACTTAGTTAAGGATGCGTCTATGGGTCCGCTCAGAGAGGCTTTGAAACAAGGCATAGAAATAACAGAGCTGAAAAAGGAGGATATGCGCCCAGTAACTCTTCAGGTAAAAAAACTCAAGCACGAATTGCAAAACTCTGAAAATATTTTACAGTTTTAATAGAAAAGGGAAAATTCAATATCTTGCAACACAATTAGAGTAGATCTAAAATTTATATTTGACAAATTCTTTTCTTCACAACTATTTTCTAACTTAGTTTTGACCGAATCTGCTTCAAAAGTGGAATGTTTAAAGGATTGATAATTGAGATGTTACTTTCGTAATTCCCAAGAATGCAAAGTTGAACATTTGAAGATGATTATTATTATTTTTTAATTTCGTCGTTATTTTACAGCGTTTTTTCAGGCATATATATATATATATATATATATTAAAATCCTACTGGCTCTTCTTTTTATGCAGGACTTCGAGCATGCATTGCAAGAGGTGAGGCCTTCAGTTTCCTTGAATGAACTTGGTACCTACGAGGAGTGGAACAAGCAATTTGGAAGCTTGTCACTCTAAGCCTCAATTTTTACAACGCGCAAGAAACTAGAACGTGTTAAAAAAAACAAAACAAAACAAAAGAACCGTACAGCTGGTAAGCTGCAGATAGTAATATCAAATTATTGATTGAAATCCACTACCTTTTTAACAGTACAGTACCCATATTATTAATTTGAAAGAAAATCGTCCAGATTTGAAATCTGAATTTAATTTGCCAAACCCTTTTTTTATTAGTTGAGCTAGTCCTTTAATAGCAGTTAAACAAGTTATTGCTCGGAATAGATTAGTAAGCAAATAAAATGGTACATTAAACGAAGGAGGTGAATTCTGTACGCTGATCAATGAACAGTTGAATAATACTAACAAACAATCTCCCTCCACCATTTTTTTTTTTTTTGAAACATGTGAAATAATCGTTCCAAACACGCATGTGCAATATTCTGACCTGGATTATATATATATATATATATAGCCTTACCATGTCATCTCTTCACGGTATATGTTCTCCAATCAGAATCTTTCTTTGGCATCTGACTCATGATCATGATGATCTTGATCCTCGAAAGTTCTCGAACAGCCATGTACCGGTCTTTTCTTCTTCCTGTATGTTTGTTGTACAAAAAAAAAATATAAAAAAAAATAAAAAAAAAAATTTCCCGTTACATTTAGATCATACAGAGGCATGTGGCATGTTACGCCGTCCCAATAAATCTTGAATCAGGACCATTGACCTTACTAATTTTAAATGACTTGTTTAGGTTTTATCTAAGTCAATCTCCCTCTTGATAACCACAACCTTGAAGCCGCCGGCCATGTGGGCCGTCAAGAGCGGTACAAAAACCGGCCTCTTTGAACTGACCGGTCTGATGTCAAACCGCCTTAGGATTGAAGCCACCACATATTTCATCTGAATGAACGCCATCTCCTTACCAAGGCAGACCCTTGGACCGGCCTGAAAAATCGGATACTTGAAGGAACTTACCTTCTTCAAAGACCCTCTCTCTTTGTCCGGTTCAGCAAACCACCTGTCCGGCTTAAATTCGAACCGGTCTTTCCCCCATAAAGCTTCCATTCTCCCCATCCCGTAGGGGAAATAGGTCACTCTATCTCCGGCCCTAACATGAGTTCTGTCCGGCAACAAGTCGTCCGACACGGCGTGTTTTGAGTCCCATGCCACAGGAGGGTAAAGCCTCATCGACTCGCAAAGACACGCCTTCAACATCTTCATCTCTTTCAATGACTCATAATCTAGCCTTCCTTCTTCTCCAATAATCTTGATCTCCTTTGCCACTTGTTTCTCCACTTCCGGGTGACATGAAAGTGACCAGAAGAGCCATGTCATTGCGGCGGAAGTTGTGTCCCTCCCCGCCATGATGAAGCTTATTACCATGTCCCTGATCACCTCCTCATCATGCCCGGCCGTTATCAGCCGGGTCAGAAAATCTTCACCGGCTGACTCTCCTCCTTCAAATAATACTCTCTTCCTTTGATGAATTATTTCCATGACATGGGCATGTACTTCTTCAACTGCGGATTTCAGACTTGTCTCCGATCCGACTCCAAGCCATCTCTTGATCTTCCAAACCAAGAACAAAGGCGCAGCCCCGCGCCTCGCGCTAACCTCCGACGCCACGTCAAAAGCTCTCGCGAGTGGTGATATGGGCGTGGACGGATCCAAGGAGCACCGATCAATCCCCAAACACACCTTACAAATCAAGTTGAACGCAAACCGTCTAAGCAAATCCTGCAAGTCCGCCACTTTCTCTTCCCTCGCCAACAACTCCATCAAGGGCAGCAACCCGTTTTCGACCTCTTCCTGCAACGTGTTCATGACGTATTCTCTCAAGGACTTGGTGCTAAACTCATGACTAGCAAGCTTCCTTTGCGTGTGCCAAAGCTCTCCATCCACATTGAAAATGCCGTAGCCAAGAAAATCCCCTAAAATTTCAGTGAAGGGCCTTCCTTTGGGGAAATTGTTGAAGTTGGTCTTCAGCATGTACTCTACGTTTTCGGGGTTTGCTGTGACGATGGTCCGCCGAGCACCGAACCGTTGCACCACGATGGTGTTGGTCGCCGAGTCTTCAAGGAGTTGAGTGTACCACTCAAGGAGGCGATGGCGGTTTTTGTAGAAGGAAACCAAGCAACCAATAATAGGGTAACTTGTAGGGCCGTGGCAAGTACCGGAGAGCTCATGATGAGTGAGAATTACTCGCCGGAGTTCAAATAGAATTGGGTGAATCAAGTAGAAGAATATAGAGAGCAAAACAATGGGTAGTGGCTGCAACAAGAGAGACATGTTCATGAGCATTCCCGTCTTTCCACTAACATGAAAAAATAAAAGACTTTTGAGGGGGACGATTAGAATATTGACATGTTGGTGTTTTAATGCTTCGTGTACAGGACAAAATGTTAAAGCCATATATAGTTTTTTTGTTATTTTATTTTTTTATTTGTAAGTTCTAGGGTTTTAATTATAATAATAGTTCCATAATGGTAGATTTCTTAATTTTGTACTTACATATATGCATCCAAATAATTATTAAGGGTGTAGTTGTTGCAAACTAGTCGGTGCATTATATTCCAATCATGGAAGAACATGCTATGCTACTACTATGCCCGATTATATATTTCATCCATGCATTAAGAAATTAATTTTTCTTCTTTATCAGATAATACTTTTCTCCATATATTAGTTGAACCAAAAAATGAAAATACTAAGTAAGAGATGTTAAATGTAAATGAATCAGATCTAAACCTACGGTCACCTATAAAATTTAAGTTTGATGTCATGTTAAATAAGATTAAAAAAAAAAAAACTCATCTTTTAATGATGTTAGACAAATTCACAGTTTAATAAGAGATCCTTGAGTTTTTTGGTCTTTGGCCTTATATTTTGACTACGATCTCAGAGTCTTTAGGACCATTCCCCTTTATTGGCGAACTTTGGGTGCATCATTTGATTTCTTCCTTGGTAATAATTTTTTAAAAAATAAATTAAAAGAAAAGAGCATTTGTCGCGCAACCAATTAAAGGCAAGATCGTTGACTTACCACATTATACAACCCATTTTCCCTTTGCAAAATTTTTTTTTTTTTTTATCAGAGAATTGGCGGTTAAATTATACAACAACCCCCCCCCCCCCCCCCCCCCCCCCCCCCCCCCCCCCCCCGCGTCGTTATTCATGAAACAACTCATAAATGAGTAGGTAAATGCGTTTTGTTTTGTTTTGTTTTTTTTTTGGTTGAAGTTAAGGTTTTAAAACACATTTAATTGGACGTATTTGGTGGATTGTACTAGAGTAATGTATTATTGTATACTAACATAATGTTTGGCATCATTGTTGTATTTATTACTAAATACGAATAGTAAACAACACAATTTATATCATATAACAGATCAATTTCAAAATATTATTTTGTACTATTCTATATCGGGATCAAGGTTGAATTCAAGCTAGACACGAGATTCGGATCATGCTTGGATCAGATTTAGAATAAATAATACAACAGAATACGATGTAATAATACACTAAACCTTATATTAGATTTTTAACTTTTTCTACTATTTTTTTTTACACCAAATATCGTATTGTATTATAGTAATACAGCACGATATAATACAAGAACATTCATTTTATACAACATAATACAAGCAACTAAAATGTCCTTTTAATGATAAAGTACCATAAACCTGACAAAACAAATTATAATGGTTAAAAAATCAACTTAAATAGAGAAGCTTACCCTTATTTTAGGACTGCTCTGCATAGAATATAGATGGAGGGTTTAGAAACCGTGGGCAATATTTTAGTTTCACAACTGTAATTATCCATTTTAAATACACATTCATTTTGTACCGTATGACAATATGATATGTGAAACACAATATGTGTTTGGATGTATTTTTTTTATACATTATATTCAAATAAAATATGTGTTTAAGTTGTTTACATATAAATAATCATTCTAATATGTATTGATAAGATAAAGAGTATAACATAATTGATAAAAATAGATTAAAAAAATTGAATCAATAATATAATATGTGTTTGAATGAATATATTATTTAAATATATATTTTTTTAAATAAAATATATGAGAGATTCAAGCACATATTATATGTCATATATGGTGAAGGTTTTTTCCAAATCGCCCATAGACTTGTGTACATATTTTGTGGCTGTTATTGGCAAATAGTAATATAGGTCATCTCAAGGTCAAGACTAGCAAAATTGATCTCCAATTTTAACGTCCACTAGGATGTGTTCTTTAGCCTTTTTTCCTTTTTTTTTTTTTTTTTTTTTTTTAATTTTTAATTTGGAAAGGACATGTGATGGAAATGGCCAAATGGGGTTGTCCATTAGTGCATGTTGTCAATCTCTTTCATTCAAGTCCTATTTGTCCTTTTTCCCATTTCCCATCAAGTACAATACAGACATGCAATGAGAAACAATTTTTTGAGATCTAATAAGAGAGTTAAAGACCACCCACGACTCCCAACTCTATCCCCTATCACACGGCTGGGGTCTGACTGCAAATTCCCTATAGGCTAGAGTCGATACACTTGTCGGATAAGTACTCATCATCTAGACGTTGGACTTTCCACCCAAATATATAGATATATATATATATATATATATATATATTAGACTATAACGACATTGAAATTAAGATGATGGTGGTACCCTCAGAATTTTTTACTTAATACAAAAAAAATATGGAGATGATTGATTAGCTGTTACTTTTCGAGACGACGTAAATATATTAATAATGTAAATATATGACGTTATAAGTTAAAATGTCTATAATTAGTCATAATAACGTAAGTTATGAGATGAAACATGTTATTTTAAGATTAATAAAACTTAAATTAATATTGAGCTGATAATTTTAATATAGTTTCAAACGCTTCATTTGTTGTCACATTCAACGGGAGATTCTTCCATCATCAAATCACTTGGTAAACTCAATGCTAATAGGCTACGTACCACCGTGGTCCGTCCGTGGAGGTAGAGATTGGAATTTATCAGGCACTAGCTAGAGTATAAATAAATAAATAAGACTAGGGTATAAATATTCATGCATGTCGGCTTCATTGCAATTTACATTTGAATTTTTTTTTTTTTTTTTTTTTTTTGGTATTTTACCCCTAGGAGACAGGTGCTCATATATTTGATACAGATCATCCTCCACATTTTTGTTTAAATTTTGTCTGAAATTCTCCTCCATACAAAGACAATTAAAACAATAATATTTTCCAGCCAAAAAAAAAAAAGAAAAAAAAAATCAAGTTTCTTCAACTACAGGAATCTCCGCCTCACGGATATACAAATTATTTTTCTCCATTTGCTTGTCATGTGTGTTAAAAAATACCCACCTACCACTCAAACGTGACTAAAATCTCAAAAAAATAATTATAAAATACTTTATTGCATTAAAATAGATTTTTTCAACTGTACTATCCAAGATGACTAACAACTGTACATATCGTGCGTTTATTATTTTTATATCTAAAAAAGGAAAAAGAAAGAGAAAAGAGATTTGTTTTGGGGTCTAAGGCCCCGTTTGGTATCATAGTTCAACTCAACTCAACTCAAACTTTTTTTTGTCTTTTCTCAAAAAGTTTTTGTCTTTTTCCCAAAAAGTTTTTTGTCTTTTTTGAAAATTCAAAAAAATTTACTATTACAACTAAAATATTTTAACTCAAACTAACATACCAAACGGACCCTAAAACAAAGTGTGAATGATTAAATTTGGTTAGTTTAACGTATATATATTTACCCAAAAAAAAAAAAGTTTAATTGATATAGTTCATTGATAAAGAGACATCATTAATTCACCGCAAAGTACGTATTAAAAAATATTTTCATGCAGACTAGGGAGGGAAAAAAACTAAAAAGTACATGGGAACGCTAATATTTTAACCCCCTTTTTTTTCTCTCTCTTCAGTGGAACATAATATTTATTTGATTGGTTAGTTTTATTTTACATTATCAATTTCTCTTGATCCTAATGTGATTGACTAGTTCTTTCACTGCACGTGTAGAAAAACCAAAGTTGCATAACCAATGAAAATGATTTTTAAAAAAACAATTAAAAAAAAGGGGGGGGGGGGGGGGGGGGGGGGGGGGGGGGGGGGGGGGGGGGGGGGGGGGGGGGGGGGGGGGGGGGGGGGGAGGACAACGTGTGGTTGAGAACTTGAAAGTGTTGAGGTAAATGATGAGAAATGGAAACTTGAAGCAAGTTG
Source organism: Ficus carica (assembly GCA_009761775.1). Classification (NCBI taxonomy): domain Eukaryota; kingdom Viridiplantae; phylum Streptophyta; class Magnoliopsida; order Rosales; family Moraceae; genus Ficus; species Ficus carica. Next base: position 12,817,645 of record CM019746.1, read on the forward strand.
ATAAAGAAAAAATATTAAAATTAATTAAATATCTTAGTTTAAAAAAACCCAAAAAAAAAAGTTGACTCCCCGCTGGTTTTCACACGCCTTTTTTTTTTTTTTTTTTTTTTTTTTTGGAAAAAAAGATTGTAACCACAGGAAAATATTAATTCCAAAAGTAATACGAGGGAAATTACCACATAACTTGTCAAACTGTTGAGAAATGCATTATTTGATTGGGAAGAGTCCCTACAACTTTTATTGATTTTTAAAGACCAACACCAAAATGGGGGAAACTACTATGGCCCAAACTTGAGTTAAGATTGATGCGCAATGAGCAAACCCAGATGGCCATACTGCCAGCAAAACTACAACCACAATGAGAAAAATACGACACACCAACCTTCTCCACACTTTCAACATGCTCAAAACTGTCGGTTTTTTTTTTTTTTTTTTTTTTAATAATTATTATTTCGTTTTTTATTTCTTGGGTTCTTTTCAAGTTTGTAATTTTGAACTACATGTTTGAGTGACCAACTCGAACTTGTACCCTATGCCATGAAGTGTTGAGTATCCCTCTCAAGTTCCAAATGTCTTCCACATTGTCAGGTTGAACGTTTGCTGCTACATCCACCTGTCCATCAGCCAAACAAAATGGAGTTCAGAGGTCTGCCTTAGAGAAACTAAATTATAAATGTATGGTAAGAACTGTATTTTTCCTCTACTATCAGTGGTGTCGTTTTTGCCTATACACCACTTTTCAACAATCTAATTCAGGACTAGAAGCAGTTATGTCTGTCACCCCTAAATTTTTAAATAACAACTAAACAAGATTACTTATCGATAGGATAAAAATACAATGCTTATCATAAATTTTTCCAAATTTTTTATTCTCGGGTTCCACATGATAAAAGTAATTCGAATTTTTCAATTACTAAGTTGTGTCTTGTCATCCAGCGTATGATATATTAATTGGTCGTGCCGCATTTGTATTTGATCTAGAACTACCTATTGATGACGATGCATCACCATAATACTTTATAAAAAAATGTGCTAGTTCTTTTATTATTATTATTATTATTCTTATCCCTTTGAGGTGAGTGTGCTAGTTCTTTTTTATTTTTATTTTTATTTTTTTTCCTTTGATGTGAGTGTGCTAGTCCAAAACCAGACAATATGAAAAGAGTAGCAGGTGATGGAAAATTACCCTTTTGGTGGACTTTAGTGTGTGTGACCATAAGGAAAGGAGATTTCAAACTCGAAACACGTGGATTACTCTTATACAAATCATAAAATTATACGTCTTGGGGTTGGGGTTGGGTTTGGGAAGTATTTTTCATTGACAGATGGACTTAATCTTATCTAAGATATCTCTAACAAGAAGAGATTTACTTGCATCACCAACTGAAACTACAAGCAGATACGTAATGTATCTCCTGATCACACCATTTTAAAGTTCAAAGTACGAAATATACAAGAAAAATTGTCTGTATTAACTTAGTTATATTATTCATCACATGTACACAACAAAACCGGGGCCCGGCAAAGTTAAACTGCTTTACCGAAGCTCGGTGAGACGATTCTTGGTCAAGCACTAACTTACAAATCTTAACCACCTAAAGTGGAGAAAAACTTTGGATAATAAAGGCTTTTAAATGTTTGTTGACACAACTAATGCACCAAAATGCAGATGATTATCTTGATCAAGGAAAAGACTAAAAGGCGATTATCACTGACATTGACACAATATATTCTAAAGGAATAGATACTAACCACCACTGTCGGTGGTGGCATGGTGGTTGAGGAAGTCCTATTTGGAGCCTTCAATTCTATCAGGTCGGGTTTGATGAAAGCTACAATCTAAAAGTCCGCCTTTGGGTGGGTATTGACTTCGTGTTTGTAGCCTCTATGAACTTGGGCTTGATAGTTAACGAAGGCCCAAAATTAGGATCCTTGACCATTCCATCGGTAGTCCCAGTTGACACTGTCGCATGGGACATTTCGATTCAATGGGCGGGAACCATGAGAACACCATCATTCCTATTTACTTGCATTAAAAAAAGTAGACACTATTATATTATTATATTCAAGTGCTTTCAAGTGAGTGTTGTTGTGAACCCAGAGACATTTCTTTGACTTGTGGATAACCACAGCCACCTTTTGCACAAACGAAGGATATTATTCAAGTATTATTAGCAAAGAGAAATGATGTGTTTAATTTTTGTCACTTGCCAAACTTGATATTTTATAGTGTTTTTAAAAGCAAAAATAGTGGTTGCTTCGGTCAAAAAGACCCACCATCCCAGTTGACAGGTTCAGACCAACTGTTTCACTGTTTTAAAGAATTATGTTGTTTATACTGACTATGACATTCTATATGCTACCAATACGTCACTGCTGATGTATTGTAGGCTATTTTATATGGTATATTTCCTACTTTTTTTATTTTATTTTATTGTTTTTGGTTTTGTTTTTTGAGGGTTACATCTCATTTGGTGATTTCTCGCTTCATTAGACTATAAAAATGCATACCATAAAATAATAAAGTTTGTTATAGAAAGGAAAGTGACATACTGCTTTGGCAACAATCTCAGTGCTACGTTGGACATCGGCCGTGGCTTCAAAAAGCACCCAAGCCCATTTGTCACTGCTTTCATCACCCGCAACATATGGGATGCCAGTCTTCTGGAATCTGGAGGCTTCCACCCAACTTTTCCCGCCGTCAAAAGACACATCTACCCTTTCGATGCCACGACCACCTCCTGATACTGCATATCCGCTTACTGTTACCTGCACCATGATATATGTTCTAACGGGACTATTAAGTCACCTGAGATAAACCATCAAGCTGTCCATGTCCAGCACCTCTGGTGCGAGTCAGCGTATGTATGAACAAAGCTATTGGATATCAGTGCTACCCAGCACCTTAACTCGCACAGGATGAGTCCCGCATAATGTAGGATAAGGATCCACCTCATGTGGGTTTAGTTGTTGAGTATCGCTAATGCAATGTGGGACCCACCACATGTAAGTTGAGGATTTGGGTACCACTGATAAACTTTCTCTTTTTTTTTTTTTTTTTTTAAATAAAACAGACACATCAGGGGATCTCATAAAAAACTAAACAAGAATGAATTGATAATTGGATTGCAATGCCACAAATGGTATAAGCGAGCAAAGTAAGTTTTGCTACATTAATTGACCATTGCCATGTTTACATAATGTCCTAACCCAGGGGAGACTGTGTCAAAATAAGCTTACAATATATGATCAAATTCAAATTAAAATCTTATATGCATAAAAGACCAAAATGGCACATCTAAAATGAATTAAGACTAACCTTTCCAGGCTTTACTGCATTTGAATCCTCTAAAGAACATATTGCACTCTGTCAATCAGCAAAATTGTCAATCAGATTATTGTTTGGAAAATCCATTTGTCTAGAATTTATTGCATGATAACTCATTTGCTAGTTGATATGTTCTTACCAAGCACCTTAGATATATTACATCCAGAAACTTGGGTGAAGATATAAGTGGCAGTAGTTTACGTTAAAACAAATGAACTTTAGTTACCTTACATTTTTCTTTCTTTATTTATTTATTTATTTATTTATTTTTTATTTTTTTTGACTCAGCAAACCATTTTTCTACGGTTCTTTCAGGAGCACAAATGAAAAATCAAGGAGGAATTTCAAAAATTATGCACACGTGATTTCAGAATAAGAAGCGTCAACTGATCTAGCAAGTAGTACTATTGGTGAATACCTGCACAGGGAAATCCATTTGAGGTTTCCTGGTAGACCAGTTAATGTTGTCCCAATCAACTGAAGGTGGAAACATTTTATAGTCTTTTTGCATAAAGAAACCCTGTATGATTGAATGCAGACTCAATATCCTAAAAACACGTGCAAAGAAAAAAAATTTTGAAAAAAGTTTTAAGATGAGGGCAAATCTCCAAACCTGACATTCTTCCGCTATAACGTCTATGGAATCAAGCCATTTAACAGAGCGTGCTCCAATAACACCAGGGACAACAACACGCAACGGATATCCATGATCCCTGTTAAGAGTCTTTGGCATGATAAAAACAGCAAACAAACAAGAGAACAATTTAGTAATAAATTAGGTTCCGAAATCTTGACTGAGAAAAAATTTGCAGAGAACTTCTTGCAGTAGAAAAAACTCAGTTAAAACAGAAAAATTTTAGCACTTTGGAGTGGAATACAAACGTCTGTGAAATCTCATTATCATTAACTTCTCTTCTCCTCTTTCAGCCTGGATAAACACGTGTAATATGTATAAACACAATGTTGAAAGGTGTCAGTGCAACACGAAAATGTTAGTGAGCAATGAACACTGTTGCAGGTAGATATCCCAGCTTGCCTAATTATCACAGAGTCTGTGCCTACAGGGCTTCCCACTCATCAAAAAGTGGGAGCATCCTATGAAAGCCTTATGATATTCTATGCAAAGAAGTGCATGTGTGTTGTAGTTCTAATCAATCCGAAAAACTTTAAAATAGGAAAAAATACAATATTTACTTTCAAAATCGACATATTCAGTTACCTCTCCGTTCATCTCATAAGCAAGCAAAACATCTGCTTCAGGGTTTGTAGCCTGAATTAGTGGAATAGACGCTTTGTAAGGGCCTCCATTTTCCTCCTATATTAGATGACAGTTATGAAAAAATAGTAAGGGCAGAAATCCATCCATCAAACATCAAAAACCACTTAAAGAAAAGACTAAGAACAGTACTTGAAGGCCAATTTTGTACCTTACACTTGTCAACACTAACAAATTCGACATGTTTGCCTCCTGACTTCGTGGAACTTGACAACTTAGGTAGTCCAACAAGTTCAAGAACGTCAGCCAATTTGGCACCACCCCAGACAGCTGATGGGAGATTTACAAACGGAAAAAGTTTACTCTTTTTTCATTGTAAGATGAAATATAATAAGGATGAATTGTTAGAAAAACAACATTCTATAGTTCATATACTTTTTAAATCAGACAACAAATACATAACAGAAACAAACACTCGACAGTAAATCCTCAATCAACTGAGAAATGTATATTGGCATTCCATAACCAGAAACAACATTCGGATGTAATATCGTCCCATTTGATGAGTTTTCTATAGCATACAAATAAATAACAGAAACTCTAGAAGACAAAATCGAAACAAACAGTTATCGAAATTTCCAGCCAGAAAAGGTTGGTTGACAGTGCATTCATGGTCGAGCAGTATACCATTTCCTAGAGCAGAGACATCCCATCCGACTCCCTTCACTTTTCTGGTTTTACTCATAGCCGTTCTTCTATTACCCGCGCACTGTGTAACAAAAAAAAAAAAAAAAAAAACACCTCACTCACCAACTATAGTCATGAATATAAGAAGTGAACTTAAAAACAACATAATTGAGGCAAAACTCAAAATGCAGGACAGAAATAGAACAAACCTGTAATGTAGCAGCAACTTCATACTTCGGAAGCGCCCTGATACAAGATTAAAAGGTAAATTCTTTATTCATTCAACTTAACAATCTACAACAACGTATATATCCATACTCCTGTTATATTAATGTAAATATAGGTTCTTGATCCATGGACATTGATATTGCTGAATGAAATTGCTATAAATTCAAACCCTCAACATTTATGTGGAAACTAATCTTAAACAAGGAACTCTAACCTGATATCCTTCATGGACAGCTTTCTGGGATTCTCCACCAAACCGGATATCAACACAGAATACCTGCTCGCGAAAAGTGTTTTAAAAATCAGGCAAAATCGATTAATATCAAACAAATTAGAAAAGCAGAAATAAAAAAAATAAAAAAATTAAACCTTTCGATGTCATCAACAACAGGAATGGGACCATGATTTCTCTTGTAGAACAAATCCACAGGAGTCACATACGACCGGTACAAAGCCGAACGCGGTGGCTCAGCATTAAACGGTTCCTGTACCCCCAAAAAAAATCAAAATTAAAAAAAAAATAATTAAAAAAAAAACTTTGCATTTTCGTTCAAATTCACAGTTCGTTCGTATTAAAATAAAATAAAATAAAAGAGAGAGAGAGAGAGAGAGAGAGGAAGGGAAAAAGGGCGGGGCCTTGGAATTGATACGGAGGGAAGGATGGCGAGGTGGTTCTTTGGAGTAATCGGAGGGACCTCTCACGCCCGGCATTCTAGAACCTTCTTCTTCTTCTTCCTCCTCTGTTTCTCTTTATCTCTGTCTACGAGAGAGAGATTGCTATGGAATTGCAAGTTTAAATATGGAAAACGAAATTATACACAAATTCAAATTATAAATAGCCAACCAAAATCCGAATACATATATATATATATTGGTTTTCTGAATAACCAAAATCCGAAATTAGGAGTCCTTTGTTCTTGTCGACCGAGTGACCAATAGAGATGGTGAAGTTGTCGGTTTTTTTTTTTTTTTAATAGTATTCTATATTTATTGGGGGGGAAAAAAAAAGAATTTGCTTAGCCTTTGTTGTAAATCATCAAATAAAAATTATTAATTTCGTGTACGTTTTCATTATGGTGTGATTTTGTCACAAATATGCAATATAAGGACAAAAGATCTGTCTTTTTTTTTTGGGTGATGAAAGTGAAAGTGTGGTCTAGCTGAGAGGAAAATGGAGGTCCAGAATTTGGTCTAGATTCAAGACGGCTGTGGGAACCATGGGCCACTAATACTACTACCTATACCCTGCCTTGTTTTGCCTTTTTTTTTTTTTTTTTTTTTATAATTAATGTGGTGCAAAAATTAAAAAAGATACCTAATTAGTTTAGTTATTTTTGTTCACAAACAGACAAAAGAAGGGGTAAAAAACAAGGTTCTTTTTAGTACAAGTGGAGGAAAGCTAGTCATTAGTCACTTTTTTTTTGGAATTTCATGCCAACCAAGTTTTCCTCGATATTTCCTATGTAATTACTGAAAGAAAAACCAAAATAGTATATTAATCTACCATCCTTTAAATTATAATGAAAACCAAAATATTATAACCAAATAATATAATTAGGTCAAAAAATTAAAGTAAGACGTACGAAAATATCATTCAATCAGAATCTTTCCCAAGACCCAAATCTTCCTCACTTCAAACCTTCAAAAACATAATAACTACCAACGATAAAAAAGTAAATCAACAAGTTCCAAAACATTAAGTCTGTTATAATTTTACAGTAACAAACAAATATGCTATATATTTAAACTATACATTTATAATATGTTATATAATATAAATTCTACCTTAATAATTCTATGTATGTAAGCTTAATGGACGATAGAGATACGAGATGGTAAATCCACATGTTTAGCGGACGTCACCATCTCACACTTGATAATTAATAAGAATCTCTTATAAAGTAAATTATTTATAAATCATCACAATAAAATAGTTTAAACCTAAATATTTGAATGGCATATGCATATCTTATCTCGTTCCTAAATGGTGTGAATCTCCCTTGTTTTTGCTTCTCCTTTGATTTCATACTCGTCCCTCCTACTCTGATTTGCAAAGCCATTGGCCTAAACTAAGAGTCCGTTTGGTGAATGAGTTTGAGTTGAAAATTTTTGTTGACTTTTCAGAAAAGATAAAAACTTTTTTAAAAAAAAACAAAAACTGATATGAAAAAGTACAGTTTGAACTCGAACGTCAAACGAGGCCTAAGTTTACCTCGAACAAATTTACTAGTACAAAATTAGCATCTTGCCTCCTGGCCACATGCTTAGCGGCGATTTTCCTTTTGAAAATCGGTATAACTCTATTATTTATTTATAAAAATAAAAAAAATAAAAACTCTTCATTCCACCTATATTTTTATTTGTTATCTTACAATCCGTTCAAAAGGAGCAATACGAGAAGAAAATTTCAAGTCCAATTTCACAATAAAAATAAAAGTAATAGCTGACCATCAATCACAAAAGCAAAAGAATACGATTTCCTAAATCGAAAAATAGAAGGTATATCTTATCAAGTTCTAAACTTGTGATGTTTTTATGATGAATAAGTTCTAAACTTGTAATGTGATTCAAGACAAATTATGACTCAAAAAGGACATATCATACGTCCTCTATATACAGGCCAGTACGATAAAATAATTTAGTGGGCTTTTAAGATAAAAAAGCAGCCTTTTAGTTTTGAGCATGTAAATCCAATTTTTGAGCCTTGTGTGCTTTTTAAAGAGAAAAATATAACGTTTGAGCTTAGTGGCTTTTTCAGAGAGACAATTCTAGTTTTTGAGCTTTATGAATTTATAGTTTTATTTGTGAGTTTTTTTGGGAGAAGAACTGAGATTTTCGAGAGAAGACCTTTTGCATCTGTAAATAGATTTCCAACGTCGACAAATTTTCAAGACGAGTGGTGCTTGTATAAATCCAATTGATGTCTATAATCGTTATTTCTTAGTGGATTGTTCAATAACCTATGATGTAGGTTTTATCAAAACCACGTTATAATAACCTACTTTCGTATTTTAATTAATTACGTAATAATTAAAATTGATAAATAACAAAGATCATTTATATATATATATATATCAAACCAATTTTTACAGAAGCCCACCAAAAATAAGAAAATACTAATAATTAGTTTTTCACTATATACACATGCACAACTTTGAAATGATAATCTCTCATTCACTACAAACACATTCACAACCTTCTAATGATGATCTCTCACTTATACATGCAGCTACATGCTGCTACATACTAGGCTATTTCCACTTGGATAACAATTTACATGGAATAACAAGATCTCAATTTATCATTAAAAAAATAAACTATGTTGCTCAATTCATAATTGATTACAGTATATAAAATAATAGATGTTAAAAAAAAAAAAAAAAGAAGATGTAAATAAGAAGATCATATTGTAGGTGATATAAGACCATAAACAGAGCAAAATGTATGGTAGAGAAATAATGAATACAATTTTTTTATAGAAGCTTGGAAAGGTGAATACTTCATATATTTTCGATGTGAAACTTTTCTCATTTTTTATTTGATATGTGCCGTTACTTTATTTGATATGTTTCATTTCAAATGCAAAAAGTCCAAACACATATTTGAATTAGTCATTCAAATAGAATAGTTTAAGTTGAGGCAAATGGTTGCCCCAAATAGAGACTCAGCCTTTGTTTGGTAGGGTGGATAGGAAGAAGAATGAAGGGAAAGGAGGGATTCTAGAGAGGAAAATAAATTTTTAGTTGTTTGGTAAGGTGTAAAATGGGAAGGAAAGGAAAATGTAAATCCTTAAGACCCACAATATTTTATATTTCCAACATTGGAAAGAAAACAAAAGGGAAAAGTTTGGCTAAAAGAATGTTATATGAAATCACTATTTTAACTTTACTATTTCGTTATCTTCTAACTTTTATAAGGTCATAATTATAAAATACATTAGATTACACATTTCTTTTCTTATTTCTTTCTTTTCTACCAAACAACATCAAAGAAAACCAATTTCTTGTCTTTTTATTTCCTTCACCTAGGTATTTACTCTTCCTCTTTATTTTATATCCCTCCTACCAAACATAGCATTATGTGTTTGGTGCAAGTGGATTGTAGAATTTAGGTTTGAATTGAATTGTGCATTTGAATTGTTGGAGTTAAAAAGTGTAAAAACTTGAAATGTGTTTGGAAAAAAAATAATCAAAATGAAGCTTGTTTCGTTCGCCTCGAAATTTTACGCAATTTGAAAAAAAAAATCCTTATTTGGACTTGAATATGCAAAATTATGGGCTTTTAAAGTTTTACAAAATTGTAACAATAATTGTAAATAGTGAAACTAAGATTGACTTTTCAAGAAAAAAAAAAAAAAAACAAAAATTAAGTTGTAATTTTAGGATCCAAATCATGGTGCCAAACGCAAGAAGAAAAGGAAATAGGAAGAAGGAAAAAAAAATTTGTTAGAGTGAGCTGATTTATCACTTGAACAACTAGCAACAAGCCCTATTATCAAAGTGCAAATTTAAATTAGATTGTAAAACGATGATAAGAAAACCGGTTTAAAAGATCATTTTCCATCACTAGACTTAGAGTTATGATTGATTCTTGATATTATTCTCAATTTTCTATTCAAACTGTCAATAGTAGATAATAATAAGCTCAATTATCCCAATACTTCCTTAATTCATCGTTAGGCAAAACAAGCCCTTCACCTAATTCATTTCCCATTAAACAACCTAGAACAAGCTCTTCAAAATCAATTCAATGAAAGCATTAAGTTGAGAAAGATAGGTTAATCTAGATAACAATCACACAAGCTCGGATCATTCAACCTAGATTATACTCCACATGCAATCACGCAAAAGCCTCTCATAATTAGTAACCGCAATTGCTACTAATGAAAAGGAAATCATGACAATTACAAATCAAGACTCCTAATCTAGTAATAGAAAATAATTAAGTCCTATTTAGTTGGCCACCCAAATAAACAAGAAAATATTCATAGACAATGATATAGAAGAACATAAACAATTTCTATTGGAAAATTGGAAATAATATCAATTCATTCAATCATAAATTCATGTCTAGGGTTTTTAAGTCACCCTTAACCAAAAGAAATCTAGCCTAACATAATTATAAAGACAACAAAAATAAAAACTAACGACGTTCAGAGTTCAATGGAATTGAAAAGAAGAAGAAGAAGAACGTAGAAGACGAGCCAATCCGGACATAGACAATCTTGGCTAGGTCTTCCACTTGAAATTCTCTCGTTTATTTTTCCTTGAGCCTCCTTGGAAAATTAAGAATGAATGAATGCAAAAATAAGTGTATGGGGAGGTATTTATAGGTCTCCAAGTATTCCAAGAAGTCCAAAATTCGGAACAATTCAAAAAGGGAAAGTTTCCTTTTAAAAACCCTTAAAATACACCCTCTTGGCAGGTTCACGGGCGCGGTCACGCAGGGAAGAGGCGCGGGCGCGCAGCTCCCTCGGGTGGAGGTGCCTTCAATAATTCACTCGCGTTGACTTTTGTTGACCATCTTTGACCAAGTCCAAAAACGCTCCATTTTTACTCGTTTTCAACTCCGTATTTGCTCCTTTTTTATCCATTGACTCCAAATCACCTATAAAACATAAAACATAAATAAAAACCAAAGATAAACAAGAATAAACAAGGAAAGCATAGAAAAATTGATAATCAATATATAGAATTATGCACTTATCACCATCTATTTAAAAAATAAAAGATAATTATAGTATGCTCAAAAGATAATATATGATAGAAGAAAATTTGAAAATTTTCACACTGCAATTTCCAACAAAAATTTTCGAAATTTCCTTGATATTTTCTTATATTTTGTAAAAATTACACTACGTTTTACCGATACCGATATTTCCGGATATTTTTGATATTTCCTCGTTATTTTGACAAAAAGATATTACACCTAAAAAATAGTTCGGTTCCCCTCAAACACGGAAACTATAGTGGAAATTTCAAAAATATTATAGATATTTACGACTTTGGTTATAATTTTTGAAAGCAATAAACACCCTTTAAAAGTTTTTAACTTTTTTATTGTTCAGATTTAAACGAATTTTTACATAAAAATTACATACTCAGTTAATTTTTAAAAATATATTTTTAAAATGGCCTTTGGAGAAGTTTTACTTAAGGCCTCAAAATTGCTAGACACGGCCCTGCTGTTGGCCACCACACTTGCAGACCACAAGCCTAAGAAGTTCTGCAACTTTTTTTTTTTTTTTTTCCGAGCTAAATATGGTGATTCATTAAACCCAAAAAGAGAGCCGAAGCTCAATACATCAACGGCAGCAATAACAACAAAATACGATTGACGAGATGCAAAAACTCGGGCTCGAATCGAACCAAATTTCACCTCTCCCAATCCCAATTCTCGTCACCAATCTACCCACCGCTGCTATCGCCGTCCCCGCTGTAATTTCAAGACACTACGCTCGCGAGCCCAACCGACGTGGCAAAACCCAAGCGACAATCAAACCCCACCGTCAGAAAATACGACAACTCGGCACTACATTCGGCGGCAAGAGCGAGAAACGTCGCCGTCGTAAAGGAAATCCTCACCGGTGCCGGAGAAGCCGAGTTGAAGGATCTACTGTTCGTAGTCGTCCATGATGTTCTCGAAGGGTTTAATTTCTCAGCTCTTTTTTTATTTTATTTTTAATATTAATGGTGTGAGATATTATTTTTAATAAGGATATTTTTATTTTTTGATGATTAATTAAGCTCATGTAATTGATTATGTGATTTCTTTTATTAGACACTTAACGAATTTAAATAAAAATAATTATAATTATCAACATTTAAAAAATTTATGATTTTTTTCAGTATATAAAATATAAAAAAAAATAATAATAACAAAAATTAAATTATCTTTTAAACAGTTCATAAAATATTTTGGTGCTGAAGGAATACAAGCTAGCACCAGGAACGTATCACGCAGCGACTGATAATCAAAGCCGCTTTTGCTACACGTGTATCAAGTTTTTGAACAACTGAAGGACGATAGTGTAGTTCTATGGTTTTGTCTTTTTTCCTTTCTTTTATCTTTGTCTTTTTCCCTTTTATTTCTACATTTATACGTAAACATAATCATCTTTATATCTATTCAATAATTTTATCTATTTTTCTCAAAAATAAAAATTAGAATAGATATCTTTGGATTTTGTTTGAAATTTCGTAAGAGAGTTTCATCATAATTAATAGAATTTTGTCTAAGGTTTAAAGGAGTTTTGAGTTTTTTTTTCCCCTCAAGTTTCACAATGGAATTTTGGTTTTTTTTTTTTTTTTTTTTTTTTAATTTTCTTTTCCTTGTTTTTATTTTCTCTTTAAATTTATTAGACAATATATTACTTTATACGTGTGGAACACATATTTCAACTAGTCGGCGAGTGTCCTCTAGTCGTTCTAAAAAGAACGAGAACTCGTTAGAATTTCACCTTTATTTTATAATTCTTATTTGAATTGCACTTTATTCTTTGAGTAAATGTATCAAACTCTCAAATTCTCTCATGCGTATCTAATATAATCTTAAAAAGTTCGTTCATCCTTACCCAGCAAAAGACCACCATATTTGCTTTTTTATGGTACGGTTGATGCTTCATGTTAGTGTGTCTTGTAGTAACTTTAATATACTAGTACCATATTTTTTTTATTCCTTTTTTTGTGCCCCACATGATAGTTCCTTTACATTAAGCCTATATGTTACATAAGTAGATCAATGTACTACATATTATGCATGTTGGCATTCACATTTCTGTCTTTTTCTAAAGATAATTTGCTGAAGGAACACAAGCTAGCACTAGGAACGTATCACACAGCGACTGATAAACAAAGCCTCTAATTCAGGTAAGTAAATAATTAGTAGTACTTGCATCATATATATTTGAAATAGTTAGGTGTATATAAATATATAGCAAAATCTTAATAACGAAGTTGAAATTTAGTAAAAGTTTCAGGATATTTTAAGAATAGCAAAATTAAACTGTAATTACATAATTACCCTTTTGATACACCACATGTATAACGATTTAATTGGTAACTAAATACCTATAATACTTATAAAAAAAACACTAAATACCTATAAATATGGGTTCACTGATGATATATTATTTTTATTATGTAAATCTCTCTCCTTTTTTTTTCTTTTTCTTTTTTCTAATTATATATCTAAATTTCAATTTCAATTTCTAATTTTACTACATATTTTGCCTCACCACCGCAATTTAAATATAAAAAAAAAAAAAAAAAAACATCGCACATATTTCCCCCATTTGTTGCTTAATTATCATATTATTGTGAGAATGATTAATTAGGTCTAATGATGATTAATTCGATTCGTATCATTGTGATTTATATTATTATGAATGTATTATTGAGCATAATTATATTATTGTGATTTGCGTCATTGTGTACAATGATATATCATTGTTTGTGATTCTTATCCATGACGTATAATTGTGGTTCATTGTGATTTGTATAATTTTCATGGTATCACTGTGATTCTTTTAATTGTGATGATGCCGTCTGTAGTTTTCATTTTGTAACTATACATTATGTACCAAGCTGTTTATGAAGGAAAATGGTTAACATAATTAGATAAAATTTTACCAACAAAAAGGTCATTTGAAAGGTAGAACAACCCACAAAACTAAAGGGTAAAACAGATCATAAATGAAAAGGAAATTTAAAAATTTGCTATTCCTAGAATATTTCAAAAAGTTTATTATATTTCAATTCCACTCCAGCCAACCTGTTCTATAGTGTAATTTGTCTCTATGTTTTTCTTTTGCTTATTTTTACCAATTTACCAAATTAGAGTGGAGAGCTTCGCAGACAATAAGATTTCTAGAGGTTGGTAATTTAGTTGGGATGGTGTAGAATTCGTTTCAAAAATTATTTGCATATATTTGTATAATATGTGTTTGCGTGTTTGTGAACCAGTTAATTAGTGTTTCTTAATTCTTGATTTTAGTGTATCATCTTTCATTGTTCCACTATTAATTTTTTAAAACATGTATTTTTTTTTTTTGGGTAAAATTTCAAAATCCTTTTTAATTTTAGTGTGGATGACTAAAATATAATAAAAAATATGGAGTAGTAGCCTATCAAAATTAAAATTGTAATAACGAAAGTGTCATCATGATTATAATTCAGAGACTAACAGTACTAATGATCCTTCTTTTTTTTTCCTCCTCTCCCACCTTGAATGAATTATTAAGAATACGCCAAAACATATAATGGCGGAGGCCCAAGGAGATCAGGATCATCATGTCATAGATGTTGAAGCATTGTTCAGGGACTTAAAAGGAAAGCTATCTGGTGATTTGGTATTGCCGCCTCTTAGCTGCATCTCCCAAATTCCAACCATACTCTCTAGGCACAATCCAAATGCTTATAAACCCAATGCATTCTCCTTCGGTCCTTTTCACCATCACAACGAAACCCTACAACGCACCGAAAAGATCAAATACAAATATTTGCTTGACCTTACCTCTCGTCTTTCAGATCCAAATTATAATCAAAATCCCATCGAACCCGACACAATGTTGAGGACTTTGACTCAAGAAATGAACAAGGTTTGGAAAGAGGCACGTGCTCATTATGCCGGACCGATTGGCATGAATGAAAATAAATTTGTAGAGGTTTTGGTACTTGATGGTTGCTTCATCATCGAGTTTTTCCGCAAGAAAGCATACGAAGATCTTAGAGACAAGGATGACCCGATATTCGAAATGTCTTGTTTGCTTCAATTTCTATTCCATGACCTGATTATGTTAGAGAACCAGATTCCTTGGGTGGTGCTAGACACTTTGTTTAACTTGACCTTAATGATCCGCATAGACGAAAAGCCCCTTATTCAACTTACCACTGAGTTCTTTGGCACCATTTTTTCAACAACACAGCCTTCTATTTACCCTCAACTACTTCTCTCCGGTCCACGTGACAGCAAACACATTCTTGATATGTTGAGGAATTCATTGCTTTGGTCTTGTTCCGATTTAAACACGGCAAATCCAGATTGGAAACCGATGCCTTCGGTTGTCTCAAAGAGGCCGGAATCAAGTTCAAAAAGGGAAACTCAGAATCAATCTTGGATATCAAATTCAAGAATGGTGTCCTAGAGATCCCATCACTACTGATTCAAGAGACAACTGAGCCGCTATTTCGAAACCTCATCAGCTTGGAGCAGTGTTGCCTGAGTGAGCAACCTGTGATCACCTCTTACGCTATTCTCCTGGACAGTCTCATCAAAACTAAAGACGACGTAGAGATACTTTCGCAGAATGGAGTCCTGGAAAACAGGTTGAATGTAGAGGAAGCCACCAAATTCTTCAACAAACTTTACACCGACACTTATGTCAAAGAGTATTACTATCTCGAACTTACCGATGAAGTCGATACATATTGCAGACGAAGTTGGCCAAAGTATCGAAGGCTGCTTGTGGGTAACTACAAGAAACCTGCATTTATTGCAGTTGGAGTTGCTTTTTTCTTTATCATATGTTCATTCTTACAGACCTTGTTTACCATTATCAAATAGTACGTTTATTTACTCCACTTTACGTGCAAGTTCGGTAGAGTAGTCAACTATTGATGAGTTGTATTTTGTCTATTTTTTATGTTATATTGTACCCATTAATAGCTCATATATTTTAGGCAATTGATTATATTGTATTGTTTGTTTCTCTTTTTATTGACTAATGATTTTAGGCTCCGCTTTTCCAACTCCGTATGGAGTCTGCAAATGACGTGGCACTTGCATTTTTTTTTTTTTTTTTTTTTTTTGGGACTGGAATCTATATCCATCACTTTCAAAATTTCTTTTGCTAGCCTTAAAAAGAAAAAAAGCACAAACGTTCACTCAAGAATTTCAAGCCTGAAGGAAACTAAGAACTGAAAATAGGTCGCGACTCCGGCAAGGCGGCCACCACAATCAGCGATATTGCTACCCACAAGGACGCTATTGAACTGTACAAATTATGGCATAGTCTTTCTATTGATGAGATCAAATATTTATATATAAATTACAAAATTCAAACTTTCCTTATCTAGATACTTCTTAAAGTCAAAGATTTACAAATTAAATTAAATCGGAAATATAAACTAGGAAACTAATTAAATAATTACAGGAAATAATAAAATTCAAATTTATAATTATATACATTCTCCAATATGCCCCGCAAGATGGAACTTCGTGAGGAGAGCCCAATCTTGGTCTTGAAAAAACGTTCACAAGGAAGCGGGTTGGTGAGAGCATCTGCCAGTTGGTCCTCAAACGAAACATGAGCAACACGGAGAGCACCACTCTGAACTTGATCTCAAATGAAGTGATAATCTAAAACAACATGCTTCATGCGGGAGTGGAAGATAAGGTTGGAGCAGAGATGAGTCGCACCAACATTATCACAATAGATCACAGGTGCTTGAGGAATGGTGACACTAAGTTCAAAAAGAAGAGAACATACCTATTTAAATTCAGTAGCAGGGGTAGCAACGGATTAGTATTCAGCTTCACTGGATGAATGAGCGACAGACTGTTGCTTCTTGGAACTCTATGAGAGTGAATTACGGCCAAGATACACAATGTAGGCACTAGTGGAAGTGTAATCATCCTTATTCCTAGCCCAATCAGCATTGGAGAATGCATAGAGGGATAGAGGGAATTTTCGATGAAGAACAAGACCATGATCTTGCGTACCATGTAAATATCACAGTATATGCCTCACAACATTCCAATGATCAGCAATACAACAGTGTCTGAACTGTGATAATTTATTAACTGCAAAAGCAATATCAGGATTCGTAAGGAAAGATATGGGAGACTCCCAACAACCACTCGAAATTCATTCGAATCCAATAGAGCTGTGCCTGTGTGAAAAGCAAGCGTTGATGCGATGGCAAGTGGTGTTAAAACTGGTTTGGATTCTGTCATATGGGTGCAAGCCAAAAGATCATGGATATAGCATTATTGAGACAGAAGTAAACCATTAGAGTGTGGATGACTTAAGTGAAAATTGTTTGGCAAGGATGTCGATAAATCGTTACATGGCTCCATCATTATTGCTTGTAATAATGATGTCATCAGCATAAACAAGTACGTAAATCATAGTTCCACCAGTGTTGAGGATAAAGAGTGATATACCAGCATAAGAGTTGGAGAAGCACTAGGTAATAAGGAACTGTCGTAATTCATGGTACCAAGCACGAGGAACCTGCTGGAGATCATAGATAGCATTGCGAAGTTTACACACATTGGTAGGGCAATCTCGATTAATGAAGTCGGTTGGTTGTGCCATAAAGACATCCTCAGATAAGTGGTCTTGGAGAAAGGCACTATTGACATCCAATTGGCATAGGGACCGCCCACGACTGACGGCAAGACTAAGAACCGTGTCGACAGTAGTTAGCTTGACCAACGAACTGAAGGTGTCATGGTAGTAAACTCCTAGCTGTCAATGAAATCTTTTGATGACTAAACAAGCTTTATACCTGTCAATAGAATCATCAAGAAGTCACTTAGTTCAAAAAATCCACTTATGCCCAACAATATTTTGACGTGGATCCGGAGGAACACGTTCCCATGTGTCATTCTGAATAAGAGCATTATACTCGTCTGACATAGCTTGAAGCCATTTAGAATCTTTGACGGCTTGGGTGACTATGGTAGGTTCAAGGGAGGCAGAAAGTTGAAGTTGGTCACTGAGGTTAAGTTTTTGGATGGGTTTATGAATGTTATTCTTGGAAACGGATTATAGGTGTCTGGTTAACCAGTCGAGAGTGTCTGGTCAACATGAGGGCGAAATTTTTTGAAAACGGGATCAAGTTGAGGCTCTGATTGACTAGTTGAGGTGGTCTGATCGACCGGCGGCATAGGTTTTCAAAATGGTTCTGGGGAATGGTCCGATTAACCAGTTGGGTTTGTCCGGTAAGCCAATCGATGTAGATCCATATCCAGAGGCAATGTGGCAGGGTTAGACGCAGATGATATGTCGGGTGACGATGCAGAAGAAAATGTGGTAGGGAGAAAGAATACTTGGCGAAGCCATTCAGAGACGGTGGCAAACTCAGGAGAAAGAGCGTGACTTAGAACGGATGAGAAAGGAAAAATGGATTCAACGTATTTGACATGATGAGAGATATAGAGTTTATTGGTAGATGGATCGAGACTAAGATAAGCACTTTGAGTTAGTGAATAACTGAGAAACGAGACAAAGGAACGAAACATGGAGCAAGTGTATGTTTGGACTAGGGATGGAGACAAGATAAGCAAGTTTGTGTTCGATGGTAACATTGTGCGATACTCCACTATCAAGAAGCCAATTGGAGTTGTTGGTAGTGTTAATGGGCATAGTGAGCATGCGGTTGCCACGATGCTTGGAATTGCATAATTTGGAGAAAGATGGGGCACCATAGGCATTGCAAGCCTGAGAGTAGTCAAGGTAGGGTTTTGGAGACGCCATGCGAGCTACAGTTCTTTAACATTGCAGACATCAGCTTGCCAGGATGGACCGTGCGGAGCTATTTTTATGTAGAGCTAAATAGCAATTACTCTTTTTTTTTTTTTTCCCTCAACTATGTGCACAGGCATAGTATATATTGCTTAGTATTATATGTTTCTTCTCAAAACTTCATTCTTTCTAAAACATTTACTTGTGTTTCCTCTCTCCATCCCGCGAATAACAAAGAAACAGGTCAATCATTTATCAAGGCCACTAAGAGAATAAGAAACAGAATTTCTCCGCAAAAATTTCTAACTTCTGTGAACTCTCCCTCTCTCTCTCAATCTATGAAATCTCTCTCCATTCATAAAAGTAATAATAATGATTGAAATCTCCGTCCAAGAACATAACTTACAAAAAAAAAAAAAAAAACAATAAAAAAACAACAAACTCTTGTGCCTTAGGAACATGTCGACGATTTTAGGGGGAAAAAAAATGTATATGTATAATATGAACGTGCCGACGGTGCCTTGGGAGGCGGATGGTTACATTGCAGTTTCTAATCCTTTTGTTTTTTGTTTTTGTTTTTGTTTTGTTTTTTGTGTTTGGGAGCCAAGAAAGTTCAATACTCTTATCTATGATTGTTGTTAATGGGCGCAATCTCTCTTATGTAGTAGTTCATTTATTGTTGTTCCCTTCATTAAGGGTGAATCTGTTTTTTTCTTTTATTTTTTTTTAATAAGAATTCATTAAGATCTGTGTTCAATATAACGACCACACAAATAAAAAAAGTACATTTCTATTTCCAATGCAATCTATAGCATTTAAAAACAATAAATTAGACACATAAATTTCCTTTCAGCACCATTATGATTAACAAATCACTAAATAATAATCATTATTTAAAAGTATTAAACAGTAAACAACACGTAATTATGGAAAATAAATCATCAACTAAATTCAAAAAATATTCAAAAAATCATAATTAGGCTATATCATATTCTTAAAAATAAAATTACTATTCATAAATAACATAAAAATTCATAAAATAAAGGTTTAAATATTTTTTAATATAAAAATAAAAAAATAAGAAATATAGAAGAAAAACCCTTTAATGAAATTGTCACATGGTTCTAAGATTTTCTTCCATAATTTGGTCTAGATTCAAGACAGCTGTGGAAACCATGGGCCACTTGTACTACTGCCTGTACCCTGCCCTTTGTTTTGCTCTCTTTCTCTCTCTCTTTATTTATTTATTTTTTTAATTAATGTGGTACCAAAAAAAAATGAGACCTAACTAGTTTAGTTATTTTTGTTCACAAACGGACTAAAGAACAAGGTTATTTTCAGTAGAGGAAAGCCAGTCATTAGTCACTATTTCTTGGAATTTCATGCCAACCAAGTTATCCTCGATATTTCCTATGTAATTAATTCTCTGTATGCAAGGTTAATGGACGATAGAGATACAAGATGATAAATCCACATAATTAAAGGATGCCACCGTCTTAAACATGAAAATTAGTAAGAATCTCTTATAAAGTAAATTATTTATGAATCTTCGCAATAAAATAGTTTAAACCTAAATATTTGATGAGCATATGGTATCTAGTTTTTAAATGATCTGAATCTCACTGCTTTTGCTTCTCCTTTGATATCATACTCGTCCCTCCTAATTTGATTTGCAAAGTCATAGTCTAAACTAAGCCTTAGTTTGATAAGTTAGTTGGAGATGAAATTTTAATTAGAGTTGGTTGACTTTTCAAAAATTATTTATAAATTTTGTTGACTTTTCAGAAAAAGATAAAAATTGAGATGAAAAAATACAGTTTAGTTGAAGTTGAACCTTAATACCAAACAAAGTATACGTAGGTTTAAACTCTAACTAAACTGTATTTTTATTTTTTTTTTATTTTTTAAAAAATCAACAAAAATTATAACTAGTTTTTACCAACTAACTCTTACTGAAAAATATTAACTCCAATCGACGATCCTAATGAAAGCTAAGTTTACCCTCGTACAAATTTACTAGTACAAAGTAAGCATCTTGCCTCCTGGCCACATGCTTAACGGCGGTTTCCGCAAAATTTGAACAACAGTATAACTCTATTATCTATTTTAAAATAAAAATTAAAAAAAAAAAAAAAAACTCTTCATTCCATATATATTTTTAGTTGTTATCTTACAATCCGTTCATAAGGAGCAAGACGAGAAGAAAATTTCATGTCCAATTTCATAATAAAAATAAAAGTAATAGCTGACCATCAATCACAAAAGCAAAAGAATACGATTTCTTAAATCGAAAAATAAAAGGTATATCTTGTCAAGTTATAAACTTGTAATGTGATTCATATGGTTTAAAAAGGACATATCATATATCCTCTATAAACAGGCCAGTATGATGAAATAATTTAGTGGGCTTTAAAGAGAAAAAAGCAGCCTTTTAGTTTTGAGTATCTAAATCTAACTTTTGAGCCGTATGTGCTTTTTAAAGAGAAAAATATAACGTTTGAGCTTTGTGTGCTTTTTTCAGAGAGAAAAATCTAGTTTTTGAGCTTTATGAATTTATAGTTTTATAGTGTTATTTGTGAATTTTTTGGGAGAAGAAACTGAGATTTTCTAGAGAGGACATTTTGCATCTTTAAATAGACTTCCAACATCAACAAATTTTCAAGACAAGTGGTATTTGTAGAAATCCGATTGATGTCTATAATCGTTATTTCTTAGTGGATTGATCAATAACTAGATATAGCCTATGATGTAGGTTTTATCGAAACCAAGTTATAATAACCTACTTTCATAGTTTAATTAATTAAGTAATAATTAAAATTGATAAATAAAAAAGATCATTTATATATATATATATATATGAAACCAATTTTTACAGAAGCCCACCAAAAATAAGAAAACACAAATCATTAGTCTTTCACTATATGCACATGCACAACTGTGTAATGATAATCTCTCATTCACTACATACACATTCACAAACTTCTAATGATAATCTCTCACTTATACATGCAGCTACATACTGCTACATGCTAGGCTGTTTCCACTTGGATAACAATTTACATGGAATAACAAGATCTCAATTTATCATTAAAAAAAAAAAAACTATGTTGCTCAATTCATTATTGATTACAGTATATAAAATAATAGATGTTAAATTAAATAAATAAAAAAAGTTGTAAATAAGAAGATCAAATTGTAGGTGATATAAGACCATAAACAGAGCAAAATGTATGGTAGAGAAAGAAGCTTGGAAAGGTGAATACTTCATACGTTTTCTATGTGAAACTTTTCTCATTTTTTATTTGATATGTACAGTTACTTTAAGATTTACCACAAAAAAAAAAAAAAAAAATTTCCCATTTCTTTCATGCGGCCTAAATAATATATAGTACGTGTTTTAACTGATATGACCTTTTAACTAATATGAATCAAATCTAAAATATTTAATGCATATGACAAATATTATTCGAGATTAGGTGAATCTTTTTTTTTTTCCATATAATGTAACTCACATTAAATGGCCCAACTCAATAGATATCTTAATAAGAGAAGGTCCGGATACCTTTTTTTGAATCTAATTTGCAGACAAGTCTTAAATGAAGAAATAAACAAGATGTTAGTGTATGATCATAGAGCTTTTAGGCCAACCCATGTGCTTGTCCACCCCCATAATGGACGTTGAACATTGGACCACTTCTCAAAGTCCAACTCATACAAATTTAATAATTCAAGTAACGTCTTCTCAATAACATTCATTGTAGCTTCCTTCATTTTATAGCAATCTCTTCTAGCTGGAAAATGCTGCCTCAAATGTTTGTTCTCTCTCTTCTCATATTAGCTACATCATCTGCAGGTAAGCTTAGCAACTCTTTTCAATCACCGCCGTCGAAGATCCGGCAAAGTTTAGTAACATGTTCACCCTTTTGCCTTTTTCAGATCTTCTACAGAATGCGGATTTCGAATCCCCACCAACAAATCTGCCAAAGCGAATGAGACCCCCGTTCCTGCTATCTACGGAAAACAACATATTTCCTGGATGGACATTCGAAGGCACGGTCATGTATGTAACAGCTGATGAAACCATTTCGCTGCCGAGTAATGGACACGCCGTCTTATTAGGCGAAGATGGCAAAATCAACCAAACTTTCATTACCAATGCGGATTATATGCATTATGTCCTCAGCTTCACCATTTCCCCCGATGGACAGAATTGTTCGGCTGGTGATGTTGTAGTGTCTGCACCAGATAGTAACGGCGTCTTTTCTTTGAAGCAGCATTATGGTAAGGAGGTTTGGCAAAGCTATGGTCATTACTTGGGAAGCTGGATAAAGAAGAGCCGGTTAACCTTGTGTTTCAGAGCCAAACGGCAGAGTTCAATTCCAGCCCAATCTGCCCGCCAGTGATTGACAAGCTTCTGCTTAAGAGCATGCCAAAACCAGTCCAAGACAATGGTATGCTATTCTACAATTTCGAACTGGATTTTGCTTAAGTATTTTTTGTGTTCATTGCTGTTCGTTAAAAAGATTGGCTTGGAAATGCAGAAAATTTATTGTTGAATGGAGGGTTCGAATATGGTCCGGAATTTCTCAACAAATCTACCGAGGGAATTTTGATTGATCAAGCTCCAAGTCCTGTTCAATCCCCACTGCTAGAATGGTCTGTGTTAGGAACTGTGAAGTACATAGACTCCAACCACTTCTTTGTCCCACAAGGTAAGGCTGCAATCGAAATAGTCTCAGGGGTCTCAACCGGCATACAGATGGCAGCAACACTTGTAGAGGGCTCAACTTATAACTTAGAATTCATGTTGGGAGATGCTAACAACTCGTGCGTGGAAGACTTCGTAGTAGAGGCTCAAGCGGGATCAACAGGTCAGAATTTTACGCTTCCGAGCCATGGCACTGGGTCAGCCAAGAAATTTTCTATGAAGTTCAAGGCAGATTCAAGTGTGACTCCTATCAGTTTCATGAGCTACAAGAAAAGCCAAACGAAAGATGGCGTTCTCTGTGGTCCTGTGGTTGATGATGTAGTTTTGAGAAATCACGGCTTTAAGCCATATATGCAGTGGAAGTTTCTGGTTTCTCTGTATTTGCTAGCCATTCTAAATGTTCAGTAGAGCTGATATCCCGACTCCTTTGAGCAGTTGAATTTGATGCTTTACAATATAGGATGGATTTTTTTTTTTTTTTTTTTTTCATTGAAATAAAATTGTTAGCCTTTTTGAGTTAATTTAGGAGTCATCTTCCAAAGTAACTGACAACTTAAGATTCATAATCACATTTTAACAGGCTTTAGTTTTGGGGTTATTTTAGGTAACCCTTTTTTTGTATTTAAGCCTATATTTATATCAATTTCTTTCGAGAATTGAATCCCATTAATGTGAGTTTTTCCATGTTTAATTCAGGGTAGTCACAGATAGGAGAAAAGAGTCCATCTACTCCTATATATTTCTCTTTTCTGAAATTGGAAGAAAACATCAGAGAAATATACAGAAAACTATTGAGGAAACAAGGTCTCTAGTCTGTAAAAGAGTATGTGATATTCCATCGTTATATGGATGTTAGAGCTTGTATAGACTAGCCAAACTATCCCTTAAATTGGTTCTAACTTTAGAATCTGACTTTTTATGGCTAGAAGTACGATTCTATTCCCTCCGCTATTATTTGTGATTCTGAGAAATTTCTTACGAAAATGTCATTTATGAGCTCCTTTGGTCAAGTAAAAGCTCTGCGTTAAGTCACTCAAAATCAACCTTCTGGCTTCTGCACACACATGATCGTGGAAGAGTGGAAGCGCTCTGAACGACCAAAATACTCGGACTTTGGCGTGGATGAGGGTGAATAGGCAAAAATATTAACCTCTCTTTTTTTTTTTTTTTTCCTTTTTTTTTTTAAAGTTGAGCAAAATTTTAACTTTTAGAAGCACCAACCTATTAAAATGAAAAATTCAAATAAAAAGTTTTGTAACATAAAACAATCAAATCATATAAAATACGTGACACCAGGTATTGATTATTTTACAATATAAAAGCTACTGAAAAGAACTAGATTTGACTCCTCATATACAAAACATACAGATCCAATATATTTGTGTGTGTCAACTAGCACTCATGCAGCAATCCAATTCTATGAGAATCGTATAAAGTATGATTTTTTTTAAAAATTCTTGAAAGACTATACATATACTAAAATCTATGTTCGCTCTCCGAGTTTGAATTGTTTGACACTGAAACAGAAAAGGAAACAATTAATCAAAATGATAAAGGAAATATGAAAACAGATATCACAGATTCACAATTGGTGCATAGTTGTCAAAAGAGGGATGGAAAGAGTGTTAAGGAGTTACCCTGTCCCCTCTTCAAGAAGCTTTTGGTGTTTTTACTCTTATATCCATTCTCCTGTTACCTCTTTACACCACTGGTCTGTATCGCACGGTTGAGGAGATATCTGTAGTCTTGACTCCTAGACCATTCATCAATCTCACGAGCACGTAGAACAGGCAAAGGATGTGAAAGTTGCCTTGTTTGAGCATTCCTGAACAGTGTGAATTAATCCAATCAGACCAACCATATAAGGATGTCAAAGATCGAACACCTTTGGTATGCACATGTAGTTGATTACCTAATGTACCAGCCAACTGGGCTTGATGAAGCTTTGTCATAAGAACGAGCTTGCTCCAGAAACGCATCTACATTCAGTTGATCGGCCATGGACGGACAGCCTCCAGCTAATTTCATCAGAACAGAGATGACCACCTCTTGTAGGAGAATTACAAGGAATTTCAGATGATCAAAATAAGATCATACTAGGTACCAATAAAACATGTAGAGGGCAGAGATTGCATGTATACCTTAGGGTCTTGGGCAACTAGAAGAGCTGCACGATCACAAGTTAGCTCTGCGGCTCGAAGCCAACGGAATAACTGCTCTTCTAAGCTCTGAGCTATCAACCCACCAAGCCCTGTTAAGAAAGCATTTTTGAACCCCAAAACTTGTTGATATAGTAAACAAGTGACACTAAAACAGCTGTATTCTTAAAAGGAAATATTGCATGCAAAAACTGTCATAGACAAAACAACAAGTATTTTATAGAGATAGAGCTAGTACCATTGAAAGTTTGGATAATACTTCATAAAGTGTTTTTATACATTCCGGCCTATCATCACATCAATTGCATCAACTTGGAATTGGATAGAAACTAGACATGTCAACATGTTTCTCTCAAAGATGTAATAACCGCATTCGTTGGCCTTACAACCTATACATCTATTGGCAAAACACTTAGGTTAGGGGCTCTAGATCTAGTCAAAATCCGGGTCAACTGGGCCAATAAACATTACGAAACTAGGGAACTTAGGAAACCGCATACCAGGTACAGTATAAGCTCCAATGGTGAGAATATTTGCAATGTAAGCCACACACCATGGTCGCATTTCAGATGACCCAACTCGTGAGCCAAAACAGCCTGTTTAACAAAATTTAATAGCATGCACCATTTGAAAGGAAACAAGGTAGTGATTATAACCGCGTGATGAGATATTAAATTAGAAACATGATTCTAACAAAAGAATTGATGACCTGCAACTCCTTCCTTGACAAAAAGCTCCACAAGGCTAGTGTGAATCACAACAAATGGCTTTTTACCACTTATGGCCAGAGTGTATGCATTAGGCACGGGACTTTGACGAACATACAAATCTGGAGGCTCGATATCAGAATCTGAGCTGCTTCAACCATTAACTGGTGTAGTTCAGGTAGCTGATACAAGAAAAACAACATAAAAGAATAGTGTAAGAGCTGAGACTGCTACTAATTCAGAATTCGAACTCCCATGACGAGCATTAACTACCGAATAGCATATTCTTTCATAACATGTACAAACACACGACATAGCCTTGCTGTGATAAAGCCTATCTTCCTTACAATCAAATAACCTGATTTTTGGAAACAAGTACTGATGTTCCTATATTCTCCAGAAGCATGACTTGCTCTGTCACAGATCCTGAAAAAGTTGTTAAACAATAATTTACTCAACTAAAGAACTAAGAACTACGAGTTTAATTTGCACATAGATAACTAATCCACAAAGCATGTTTATCAATCCAGCAAACTTTTTGTGTTAAATTCATAGAACTTAGCAAGTGGTGAAGCTAATGACTTCAAAGGAATGAACTCATTATGAAAAATCTTCTTCAACTCTTTGCCCATGTAAAGAACAATGATTTTTTGTACTATTAATCCCGAACAGTTAGCATTGTGACAATTTGATCACTAAATTTTCTTCAACATAAATACAAATATTCAAGTTCAGGACCAGAGAATTTGAAAGAGTAGTGCTAGGATACTAACTTTAACCCCAAGTTTATGAGTACCAACTCACATGTCGTATTTTCAAATTTTCAATGGTTGATACAATTAAACACTTACTAATAAAAAATGATAAATCCTATGCCATACAGGTTGATACTCAAAAGTTACGATTAAAGTTAGTGTCCTAGCATTTTTCCACTATAATTCATCGCTTCCAAACTCAATAAATATTTGAGCACAACAAAATTAACCCCCAATTTTTAGAATACTACTTGGAAAATTAAAGACAATCACCTTAAGTTTAAACAAAAAAAGATATATATATATATATATATGTATGTATGTATAGAAACTTGAAATCATTTTAATACCCAGTAAAGCCTTGCAAGTTCGTTTAACCCCGGAATCGCCCTTAAAATCAGCGTGTTCTGCACAAAGAGAACAAAGAAATGAAAAAAAATTAAATCTTTTTTATCTCCCGCAAGCTTATTTCTTTCTTTCCTCTACTTATACATGAAAAATCAAGGAAAAAAAAAAAAGAGGGTGGCGAAAGAAGAGGAGTGAGTGAAGAAGCAAAACCTGTTTATCGAGAGGGTGGCGAAAATCATCGGCGTCGAGATCGCGAAAAACGATAGAGGCAGCTCTGCAAACGACGCCTTTGGTCCTCGGATTCTTCAAATTGATGGTCCAGAATCCGGTCGGAGAAGAAGGAAGCCTGGGTTTCGTGGAAGCAGCGAAGCTGAAGCTGAGAGTATTGGAGTTGAAGGAGCTTAAGAACGATGGAAGAGAAATGGACGCCATGGAATTGGAGAACAAAGTACGAGGGAGAGGCTGAGAAAGGCAAAGAATTGCAGAGATTTTACGCTGTTTTTGGTGTGGTTTTTCGTATTGTCCTGTTGGTGTCCACAACTCGACTTACGGTGGCTGTTTAGCGCCATTTCGTTTTCCGTTGACCTTCTTCTGTTTTCTTGTGTGTGCGATGAATCTTTAAAAAAAATAAAAAATAAAAAATCTCAAGGACGTAAGGCTTTGACAACTTTGGCATGTCGTTTACTTAGGATTCGAATAAATGTCTTTTTTGTGTAAAAACGACATATCGTCTCTCATTTGAAGGAGAATTATTGAACATATGTCGTTTTTGCAATTTTTAGATGACACGGCTTTTCTAAAGAAGCTTTTCAACGACATGCCGTCTCTTCTTTGAAGGAAAACAACTAAACATTTCGTCGATTTCTGTTATTAGCCAGATCACATCTTCGACTCCAAATCCAAACTTAGAAGACCTCCCCAAAAAAACGACAGTTTTATGTATAAATAATAAGCAATGTTTTTCATGGCTTAGGGGGGGAAAAAAGTCTTTTTCATTGAAATTACTCCTAAACACTGCTGTTCTCTCTTTAAACGATGCGCAGTTCGTTATATTTTTAAAACGACATGTCTTTCCGTCATGTCTTTTTTTTTTTTTTTTTTTTTTTTTTTTTTTTTTTTCTAACGCTTCTAGACGTGTATCCAATCTATCGTACAAAATCTCCCTCTACCTCTCTTGAAGAGGAGAATCTCATTTTACATAGAGTATCTACAAAGTACAAACAACATTTGTGTCAACAAGATATCTGTTTATTTAGGGACAACATATTGTTTTCTCAACTTGAAAGCTACATGTCGTTTTTGAAAAACGACAGAAACAGTTCTTTAGCGTAGTATGCCTTTCTTCATCTCTGTTATTTTTAGACTTTGAGATGAATCCTCTTCCGCATTTGGACTAAAACCAGAGGCTTCCTCAGCTTTACCACAGAAACAATCATTATACAAAAATACTAATACACCATGTAGTCAGATTTTCCTTTCTAATTGTTAACTAAACATGAACATGTAAACTGCGATTTTTTTATAAAAAAAATTTTTGTTAATTTTCCTCAAGATGCTTTTATTTCCTTTGAGAATTTTTCTTATATACAGCTAACAAAATCTCATCTTTACTTTTTCTCTCTCACTCTGTTTTTTTTTTAAACAAAAACTTTTTCTTTTGAAGGAGGAAATCGGTGAATCGTCCTCCAACACCGGATGTTGTGGAAAATCAGGAGAAAGAGCCCACGCTTCAAGAACTCATCAACATAAAGGTGGGGTTTTGTTTTTGTTTTTTTTTTGTTCTGTGCAATTTACTTAATCAATTCAATTTTTATTTTTTAAATAAATTTCTTTTATTAAAAAAAATTATTGAAATCAGACTTGTGGGTGTTTTTGGTACAGTTGATAGAGAGTGGCGAGAAGGAGCGATTAATGGAGCTTCTTAGGGAAAGGCTCATAGAGTGTGGCTGGAAAGATGAAATGAAAGCTCTTTGCAGGTTCTTCCATTTTCTTTTTTTTTCTTTTGTTTCTTTTTTTTTTTTTTTTTTAATTGATTGAGTTGCTTCCAAGTTCTTACCTTTCTATGATCTTACTGATAATTTGTATGTAACTTACGAAGTCATAATAATGTAATGTAGGAAATAAGATTTGTTTGCTTAAATTTGTTAATTAAGTACTTTCTACTTCCCTTTTTTTTGTTGACCAAATAATGAGAATTAGAAAAACCAATCCTGATTTCAAGAAACTTGTATCAATTGCAAGTTTTGTGTTGAATTTGCAAGTGCAATTTTGGGGTCGTGGGGTCCGTAACTGGTAGTATTAGGTATAAAGTTTCTGAGTAAAATTACTGAGTTAATCTGTATGAGAAATTCGACTGCGTTTAGAAATTGAACTTTCTAAAGATAGAAGAGAAATTTCCATTCTAGATGGGTTGTGAGGAAAAGAGAGGAGGAAAGAAAACAGGCAAAGGCCAAGTTCCTGAGAACCCCTTAAGGGATTCTCTCAAATTGTTATCACTGATTTTGTCTGACCTAGATTATGATTAAAGTGACTTGCCTTTGAATTTTAAAATGTGTGTCTCTGATCTATTGATCCTGATTATTATAAATTTGAGATAGAAATTGGGTTATTGAAATTGCTGTTAAAATGGGCTACTCCAACTATGTATCTAACTTGGTGACTAAGATTTAGGCAAATGAATATGTTTGTGTTAAATATTTCAATTTGAAGAGTTTGTAATATACTTGTTTTCCGAACACAACTAACATCAATGACTCGAAATGAAATCCCTTTCCTTTTTCTCTCTATGTTAGGCATTGCCTCTCTTGGATTCGATAATTTTTACAATTAAGAAAAGAAAACACAGTTGTTCGGTCATAAATATCATTTTTTTTTTTTTTTTTTTTTTGGGTCTTACTATGATTATATTTTCATCTAGCCCTTTTTCTATCAATCATAGGCAATTTGTAAAGAAAAAGGGGAGAAACAATGTTACGGTCGATGACCTTGTGCATGTCATTACTCCAAAGGGCAGAGGTAAGAGTGACATCTTTCTTTTGAAGTTCTACATGGCTAACGTTAAGCATTGTTTGTCTCAGTAAATTCTTTCCATAATCTTTTTTTTCCCAAATGTTTGTATAGCAAGTGAATATCTGATTGTATGATACCTCTTCTTTTTCACGCATTATGAGGCTGTTCATTTATAAGGTAGCTTTGTATTTTGGTTCCAAACTTCTGACGTTCTAAGTTAAAAGATTGATTTTCTAGATAATGACAGTCAAGGAAAGAAATGTTTACCATAAGATGGAATTTAAATGCCAAGACTGAATGCCCTGTTTGGTAACCGGTCCTGTTTAAACTTTTTTTTGTTTTTCCCCAAAAGTTTTTGTCTTTTTCTCAAAAAGTTTTTTGTTTTTTCTGAAAAGTCAACAAAATTTACTATTTAAACTTATCAATTTCAACTCAAACTTACACACCAAACACCCATAGATTAGCATATTACCACCCGTATATGTAATCATATATATGCCAAGAATAATGCTAAGGTTCATTACTTTTAAGACCAAAATGGCATCACCTGTGAGTCGTCGTTCTCTTATTGGTAGGTGTTCAAAAAATCTTCACCGTCAATCAGTTCAAAAAGTTGCATCTACGGATGAACTAATCTAACAAGTTAGTGCCTTACATTTGCTGATGCAGCATCCATCCCAGACTCCATTAAGGCTGAGCTTTTGCAAAGAATCCGTACATTTCTTGTATCAGCAGCTGTTTGATACACAACATCCTGGTCTGATCATCGGCGGAAATGGGAATTTTGGAAGATATATCACGAAGCACTAGACATTGGATCTCATTATAAATTGTGTCTTGTTACATTGCTTAATCTGTCTGTCTGGCGAGAGAAGATATTGAATTTGAATTTGTAGGGAAACATCCACCGAGACATGCTTGAGAAAATGTTTCACAAAATAAAATTATTACAGTTGTGAAAAAGTAACTCGCTGATCAAATTTTAATGCTTGTAATATCTAATGTCAAGAACAAAGGCTTAACGTTTTCCAGAACTTTGTACTTGTGTTTATGTTGTATATTATTACAGTGTGAACTTTGTATTGACCTAGGATGTGGAGATTTTGGGTGATTTGCAAGATATCTCTCAAAAAACACATCTATGAATTACCCAAGTATTACGAGATGACAAAAAAACATGAACTTTTCTATTTTAGTAGTTTTTTTTACAATTTTTTCTCGAAGTTCCCAGCGGGCCTTTTTAAAAGGTGCTAGTGGGCCTAATTACTGAGTATTTATAATGTAAAAAAATCCATCATTTTCCTAACTCTACAAAATTTCATATATGTATGCATTTCCTTTTGTCTTCTATCAATATTCAGTATGTATACAAGAGCAGAAACATGAATAGTTTATTGGTTTCCGATTTAGGATTATCCTTGCCACGAGTTTTGTAGTATTCCTTACTTATATAATGAAGCTAACTTACATATATATGTATTCCTTAATTTCTTTTAATTTCTATGTATGTATTCCTTAATTTCTTTTAATTTCTATGTAATGAAGCTAACTTACTCTAGGGTCCAAAGGGATCATAATTATTGATCACGATACCAACTGATTCATTTATAATTTCCTAGTGAACTCAGCGACTCTTTCCTCCTGTCACCGCAGTTAAAGATCTGCAGGTAAAATTTAGTTACACTGTTCACTATTTTGCATTTTACAGATCTTCTGAGAATCCTAATTGTTAACTATATCGTCAAACGTGACAAAAAAATTAAAAACAACAACAACATCAACATCATATTGTCAAATAGGATATATTGTAACAATCTAGAAAATTTATAGAGTAAATTGTTAACCAAACTGATATAATTTTGGGGGCAACAGTGTTAAATATCCTCGGGTATTTACAGCAATTTTGAAAAAAAAAAAAAAAAATCACACGACTCTTTCGTTTTTGAACACAATAACTTTAGACTCCTAACAGAACTATGGGAAAGAGTTTTCATAGATGAGAGTATCTTGTTGATTTTGTAGGGAATTATCACCGATAGACATGCTTGAGAAAATGTTTCATAAATATAAAATAATTACGATTGTAAGAAAGTGATACATGAATCAAAATAATACCTTTGGTATTTAGAGGTAAATAGCCCTTTTTAAAAATTAATTAAAAGGTTTTATTTTTACATGATCAAATTGATCATATAATATAGTTAATTTGATTAATCGGTGATTGACCATAATCAAATTGACCGTTGTAAAACAGGGATTTACGGTCAAATTTCAACTATGGTTAGATGATAAGAAAAATATCATACGGGATTATTAGGGTCCTTGGACATTGCATATAAAAATCATAAAGCAATCATAATCAGCAAATGTAAACAATAAATTGAGATAAAAGCAGTAAATGATAGCAACATCAAAATTTAGAGAGGTTCGTCGGAATGTCGTGCTACGTCCTCTGAGTCTGTGGCTTCACTATATGAATTTTGAGTACAAAAGGTTACAATTTCTGAGTATATTCTAACAGAATAATAGTAAATCAAAGGCTCCCTCCCTAAATGAGAAGGATATTCTTCTATTTATAAAGAGAAGGTAATGAGTCTGAACCCGATGATAGTAGTGGACCATTCCCCATTACCCGAATAATTCGGAACATGTACAAAGACATAGGCCACAATGCCACGATTGATTGTAGGCCTAGTAATTATGGAGACTGATTTCTCATCGTTCATTGTTTGCTAAATATGAACGTTGGACGACGAACCGATCATCCGTGATGACCAATAAATTGCCGAGCATCGAGCGACCAATCAGCATCATTCATTGTTCATTTCGTTGAACCAAGTGCTCACCCAATCTACACTTAGTAAATTTATGAGCCTCATGAGAACTAAGACCAAGTAGTCGAGGACCGTCGTTCGTCATTCGTCACTCACCTAACAAGTGGTAATCATTCGTTGGGCCAAACCTAATGTTTAAGATTAGGAGCACTGAATTTGTCATGGCTCATTGTTCGCCGTTCATTGTTCTAGTAGTCGTGATAACCCAGGCATAATAAAATGGGGAAACGAAGTCTGACCCCAACAGTAATAACTAATTTTTATAATTAATTATTGATTGACCATAATCAATTGCTGATTGATCAAATCACTAATTTTCATAGCAATATCTATACTCAAACCTACTGAACTTTCTCTCTCTTCCCCCCACCCCCCGACCCAAACCCACTGCAGAAGACGAGGAGCTCATGCTCTGACGACCACAATTTCGCCGGAGTAGACGACATCGAGGCATCGCCGGAGGTTGAATTGTGATATAAATCGCGATTATGCTGCAATTCCAGCCATCATGCGAGGTTGTTTTGTCATGGGAGATCGCAATCGACTCTTCCTCGCCTGAGGCTTCATCTTCTCCGGCGATATCATCCTCTAGGACGGCAGCTGTTGCAAGTTTCATAGAGAAGAAAGAGATTGATTGATTGCAAAATGATCATTAGGCTTTTCATTAATAAAAAATTGTACTATCAATTAATTAATTGGGTGATTCAAAAATGACACACAACCTAATTTCTCTATCGTTATGTTGGTATTATAGACATTTTGAACTTTGTATTGATCTAGGACGTGGAGCTTTTAGTGGCTCGTCCTTACTCAATATTCAACAGCCCCGTAAGGTCTCAGGAAAAACATTTAAAATATTTAAAAAAAAACTAATTTGGTAAATTCTAGTGTTAGACAAGGTTGTATACCTTATTCACTAATTAACAAAAAGTAAGCGTCAAAACTAATTTGGGAAACTAGTGTCCGAAAAATTTGGTAAATTTGAAATTTGAATAGGTATATAGGAAAATAATTAATGGACGATCCAACTAGATCTAAAAAGTAGTCACAAGGAAACAAGAATTTTCTCACCTAGAGCAAAAAAATAAATAAATAATATTCAAATTTCGATTTAGTATTACTACATGCAATCACAAAAATATATGCTTTCATAATTCATTCATCTATCCCTAAAAAAAAATATTTAATTCATACATCTATATATATATATATTTCCAAATTATATTATCTATAAAGTTTTTTGTTTTTTTTTTTTGTTGAAGATAAAATGTAAATTATGCATCTTGCTTTTTTCATTCATGAAATTAGTCGCCCAAAAAAATAATAAAAAATAAAGACAAGAAAAGAAAGAAAGAAAGAAAGACTCGTTTCAGCGAAAAAATAGGGCAAAAAAAATTTTTTTTTTTTTGGGAACTCTCAAATATATCAAAATTGATCATCAGAGAGACAATGTCTCATTATGTATAAGGAAATAAATTCAAAATTGATTCTGTTTCCCAAAGCGTAGAAATTAGGATTGATTGCCCATGCAAGGAAAAAAGTCTTATAAAATTGTAAAATGACTCCAATTTATTCTGTATAAATATATGAATTAGGAATGAGAGTGCAATAATTGGAAGCCATTGTCCATCATTTGGTAAAGAAAAGGACGTTTCTAAGGTATTTTCCTTTCTTCCTTTGCTTTCCTTTCACTGTCTTCATGTAATTCCTCTTCTGTTTTCTTGATTTGTTAGCTTAATTATATATTTCTCTTCCTAAATATGTATGTATTTCCTTTATATCCCCCACCAATCGATCATACATCTAGATATTTTGAAACCACCGCATCAATACATATATATATATATATATGTATATGTATGTATGTATGTATATTGCAACTTGTTGATTAACTGTTACTGCCTTCCTTCATTTCTGTACCACTTTCATTATCTTTTTAATAAACTGTAATTTTTCTTTAATTTATAGTTTCCATCTTGCTATTTCTGTCTTCATAGTTAGTTAGATTTTTTTTTTCTTTTTTGGAGTTACCTTAGTGAATGTGCAAGGCTTGAAAATAATCCATTCGTGCATGCGTATACAGTGCTTAATGAAATTTTTACAGCAAGGTAATGAGTTTGTGTGTCTGCAAATTGTCTACACACACAAATATACATGTATACAATTAGTGTATATACATTTTTGTATGGACACGTGTTTATAGATTCTTTTTTTTTTCCTTTTTTTTTTTTTTTTCTTTTTGAAAGTGTGAGTGATAATAATTTGACAAAGCGGTTACTCTTGCCTTTTTCTTTCAATAGCATGACAAATTAAGATGTTTTACTTAGAATAAGGAACGATATATATATATATATATATATATAGATATAGATATAGCGCACTCCACAGAAAAACTAGGCTTGGATTTCTTGTCACCGTATGAATAGCGAGGCATATGGAGTATATCGGAGGGGGGGGGTGGAGTCAGCGAGGACCAGGCCGAAATTAGAGAGAGGGATCAATATCATTCTATTGTTTTTCCTTTCCTAAATTATGGAGATGCATATAGCGAGATCGTCAAATACAACAGTAGAGGTAAAGATAATAAGGAAAGTAAATCTCAATCAAATATGTGAATTATGGGACTGACAATCAATTTAATATTAGTTTTTGGCTATTACGATATCTAGAAATCATGAGTCAATATCCGATTTAGCTTTAGACTAATTTCCCTAATTTCGTAGAGTATATATATATAGATATATATATTAATTTTTTTTTTTTTTTTTTTTTTCCCTTACACAAGCACTACATTTTCAAAGCCATTCACAAATTTGTTTTTCTAATCATCCAAACAGGTTTCCAAAACACATTATTTTCAGACAAGATCATGGGGCGAGGAAAATTGCCATTGAGGCTAATACCGAAAGAGAGAGCCCGAAGAATAACGTTTGCAAAGAGAAAGAAAGGCCTCCTCAAGAAGGCTTACGAGCTCAGCACTCTCTGCGACGTCAAGGTCTGCGTCCTCATCGATGACTCCACAAATCAACTCTCTGATCATCACGACCATCGTCACAATCATGATCATCACGATCATAAATATCAACATCAGCCCGGCCAGATTCAAACCTGGCCAGAGCAGCCTGACGAAGTGGAAAGCATAATCGCCATGTACTCGGCTTACAAAGCCAAGAACCCCGTCTCCAAAAAGGACCTAGACCTCACCGACTTCTTCAAAGACAAGATCAAGCGACTCCAGCACGAGACCAAGAAACTCGCCGAGGAGAACAAGAAGATCATGATGCTCAAATCTCATCCCGATCATCATCACGGTCATCTTGATCAACATCATGATCATCAGTTTGAGTTGTGGGACAATCGCATTGACGGATTCTCGTTGGCTCAGATCGAGGACCTCAAAATTCACTTGGACCAAATAATCAGCCACGCCAACAAGCACTGGTCGGATCGGTGCAACAGCATGATGATCATGTGCGTGACACCCCACGATAGTAACTGCTACCATGATCATGGTCATCATCAGTTTGGTATTAGTACTAGTCATTTGTCTCCGATGAGGATCATGATGGATCATGTAGGAAACTCGTACCAAACATCTGATCATCAATATGATAATTTTAATTATCATAATATTAATAATCAGTTTGTTATTCCTCAATATGATCCTCATACTTATCATGATCCAGTACAGTACTCTTGGTGTCTTGACCAGCCTAGCTCTTCGAAAACGGTGCAGTTTGATAATCATATGGTGAGTTCGTTCATGAATAATGTTCCTAGTAGTGGCTCATTCACGTCCATGATGCTGAACAATCATGAAACTGATTATAATCATGAAGATGAGGGTCAGTACTACAGCAGACTTATGAACATTGGAAGTTCGATTTTTGACGACGACAACAACAACAACAACATTATTAGTGGCAATAATGCTGTTACTTCTGCTATGAATGATCATGATCATCATGTTCTTCATCATCATCAACATGGGGTATTCTTGAACAACCATGCTGACATGGCGCTTCAGCCCTACATGCGTCCATTCGCTGATGGATTGCGGTATTCTCCGTCGATGGGACCGGTCTACGAGCAGTACTCTCCGGCAAATCAATTCCGTGCTAGTAGTTCTCAAAAGGATGTGAAGTTCCACGACAACCATGGGGTTGGAAAAGCCCCAGCTGCGAGGTGTAGTTTGACTATGGATTAGTTATAGTTAGCTTATGCTGTCGGAGATTAACTAGCAAACTTGTCTTAATTGGGATGGTTTATTTTCATGTAAATATTTGCTTTGCTTTCGTTTTCTTAATTTGGTTTGTCGGATGCTATTATAATTTCTTTTTCTTTTTCTTCTTTTTTTTGGGGTTTGTCGCATGCTACTGTTTTATTTGTTTGGTTAATTTGCATCTTGCAAGGATATGAATTTTTAACGGAATATTTTGCTTTTTTTTTTTTTTTTTAAATGTTTTGCTTGTGATTGGGTCCAATCACAGCTCATAGCCTCTCCATCTTTAATAAATCTGTTGTTGGAATAAGAATCTCTTCCTTGTGTCTCATCACTAGTGGGTAATGTTTGGGCAAAAATGTACTAATTTGTTGGGTATATGCACATACGAACGCATAATTGTTGTCCTACATTGGCCATTTGCAAAATAAGTAGAGCCACATTTGAAACTGATTTTACAAAAGCACAAATTTAGGCGTTTCTAATTTCAACCAGATTTGATGTAAATAAGTTAATAAACGACATAAAAATATGGATAGTAGATAGAAGACCCTTTTTTCCAGAGGTCTTAACACAGCTATCAAATTCTTATATAATCTCTCTTTTACATATTGAGATTGAGACAAGTCTGTTGTTTCACAGATACAATAATAGTAACACTCTCAAATGTTACACAAACTTACAAAGAACTCGGCAAAGAGTAAATTATTCACCAGGCTCATCACTCGGCATTAAAAAACCTACTCAAGAAAAACAAGATTTGCTCTACCAGACTTTCACCCCACCTTCAAGCTTGCGCTGTATGGAAAATCTGCTGTAAAAGCACACAACAGGCATTTAACCACAAAACCTACAAAGTTGACTAGCGTTTTTAGCCAACGTTTCTTCAGCTCTTATGCTGCCGATCCGGCTTGCTCGCATAGGTCCAATAGATCCAAGGTCTGCAAAATCATCATAGGTTAAACGACGTAATAAAAGTCATACTGAGGAGACAACAGGCAAGGCAAAATTGATCCGTATCAAAATAAAAATACCTCGGGAACTGAGAGCTCGAGACGAAACTTGGGACCGTCGTAGTGATGTAAGACTGGCCTAAATGCGTCCTCTTCCAAAGCCTTGCAGAGTTTTCTAATACGGATCCTTACCTATTTTTTATCAGAGCGGGAAAATCAGTAAGATAGGTGCTCCCAAATAAATAAATTCAATCATTTTTAGCAATTTCTCAAAACTAATTCTACCTGAGCAGGAAACCTTGACTCGCCTTTGCATTTCTTATCTTCCCAGGCAGTCGCGTCAATGTTTGAACCACCAAAACTTGCTGCCTGTAGAAAAACAGCCGACAAAAGAGAGAGAGAGAGAGAGAGCTCGTTAGAGACAATAAAAGTAGAAAGAATAGGTCGCAGGGGAAGCATTCAAGGAACCAATGAAGAAGCATCTTTCACATCTGCTTTAAAGAAGAAAAGTACTACAAAATCAGCACAAATGACAGATCTTATTGCCCAAACACGGGCACACAGATATTTAAGAAGCGACATGCACTTAACACATTGGCCTTCTTATACCGAGGGAAATTTCGTTCCAAACATGCTAGCACAGGAAGCTAACAACAACATCCAATCTTTGCTTTTTTATTTCTTTTTTTTTTTTTTTTTTTTTTTTTGGTAGAAGACATCCAATCTTATTAAGGCTTCTATTTCCAAACAATTTTATTGCAGAACAGATGCATATAAAGTGTTCTAACAAGAAATGAATAGTTTGAGAACAAACCTCGAAAATACCATGCAACTGGTGAGTAGTATAGTTGTAGAGAAACAGGGGTAAACCAGGTGTGATTGCCCGAACAGAATCCCTGTATCTGGGAGGTAAACCTACAAAAATTAACAGAAATCACCTATTACTTCTTCGATAAAACCAACTTGCTTAGTTAGAGACATAAACCGCAAATATCTCCATTGATTAATCTATAGGTAAATTTATCCTTCAAATCCTAACCATGATCTTCAACCATTCGTAGACCGGATATGAGATGTTTAAATGCCTATTTCTACACTGGCCTAACTATGCAAACTACTTCGGACAACTAACCAAAGATGAACAAAGAAATGTAGAAAACAAAGAATTAAAGTACCAATAACTGTCGCTTCAAATCTTCCTGCATAGTATCATTGTTGCACACAAAGATGTATCCTCCAAGCACCTCATTTCGCGGGAGTGTCTCAGTTGCAGGCAAGGTCTTGAACCTTTTGTCGACTGCACCATTTGCATTGGCATTTTCATTGTTGTTATTATTGTTGTTGTTGTTGTTGTTGAATTCCTTGTTGCTCAGGTTATTGCCACTATACTTGTTACCAGTCATATTCCCCAGTATGTTCGGGTTGCTCTTTTGGTACAGCACGTTCATATTGTACATGCCGTTTCTGAAGGAAGCTTTGTTCACGTTTTCAGTCATCTTCGATTCCAAGTTGAGCATGTTAAAGTTAACAATTTCACACTTGTTATCTTCCTGGAACCCAAACTTGTCCATTGGCCTTGGCTCGGATGGACCCTTCGAAAGGTCGAGGTTATTCATTCGCTCGCCTTTTGTCCTTGTCTGTTCAGCTAACTTAGACGCAGCCATCAACCACTGGTGATCCTCTGAGGCTTTCGATTGCCCGCGAAGCTGATCACCTAGTTGCCAAAAGCTGCTCATGTTCTCCATCTTGTGAAAACCAACTGGCCTACACAGAGAGAAAGGAGATTGGAATTATAAACGGAGATTGGAAAGAGCTATTAAAGAAGTGATAAGGAAAGAAACGGAGATTGGAATTATAAAGTAGAAGAAGACAATTTCAGACGTTAAATCAATTGGAACTCAA
The DNA here is from genome assembly GCA_009761775.1 of Ficus carica. Taxonomy (NCBI): domain Eukaryota; kingdom Viridiplantae; phylum Streptophyta; class Magnoliopsida; order Rosales; family Moraceae; genus Ficus; species Ficus carica. The sequence continues at coordinate 12,858,172 of CM019746.1, forward strand.
ACTTTTGCAATTCTACTCTCCAGATTTTATCTAACAGCAATTTCCATTTTTCTAAGTTATTATTTTTTCTGTTAAAAAATATGTTCTTTTTTTTTTTTTTTTTTTTTTTTGGGTGCTCTGAAAAAAAATATGGTCTTTTATATAACAGCATTGTTACTTTTTAATTCCCCTAAATCTGCCTCTTCGAATACCCTCCTGAAGAATTTTAAAATACTTAATATTAACTTATAGTATAAAATACTTGAAATTTCGAAACTCTTTTTTCCAGAATTTATCTAATAGCCATTTACATTTTCAAAGTGTTCATTTAATAATATTAATATTACTATTAATAATATCCTGTCTTCGTACACCCTTAGGAAGATTTTTAAAATACTTGGAAAAAAAAATTCTTCAAAAAAAAAAAGATGGGTATTGAAAAAAATTAGCATTTTCCCCAAAATTTTCTCCAGGAAAAACAGAACAACATTTTTTCCCTTTGCAACGTGCAACCGACCAAATAAATGAAGCAAAAAAAAGAAAAAAGAAAAAAAAGAAACTCGGTAATAAATTTCAGGATTTCTTATCTTTTCCTCAATTTTCCCACCAACCAAACAGATAAAAATGAAAATAGAAATTAAAAAAATAGTTGGACTAAAAGTCAACGCAGCTCACAATTTATTCTTTCCTGCAATAAAAAAAAGGACACAAACAAGTAGCCTATTTCTAACATTATTCCAAATCTGAGCCTAGAAATGAAGAAATCAGCTGGAAAAAAACCTCAACGCATCAGCTAAAAAACTAAATCGAAGATCCAAAACATGCATTTTCCTTGAACTAAAGACGCCAACAGAAAACATAAAAACTACATTTAAATCATCGAAAGAGGAGGAAATAATGTCCGCAAAAACAAGCTGAGAAATTACCAAATAAACAACGAACCAAGTGAAAGAAGAGCTTCAGCTACAAACTCAAAGACCAAATTTAAGGTCCTAAAATGTCGTAGATTCAGACGGAGACCTAGATTTGGGGATCAGAGAGAAAGAAGACAGAAGAGAGAGAAGAGAGCACCTTTATCCGCTGCTTGGCTGCGAAACCCGGAGGACACGACAGAGGAGAAGAGCAGTTGGATTTTTATGTCTATTTATAGAGCGGAATACCGGAAATACCCTCCTTGATTTTTTATTTACTTTATATTGCCACTCTTTTGATTTTTTTATTTTTTTTTAATTTAAATTTTTGTGTGTTCGGTGTTGTGACATTGTTGCATTTTATGACAGTTGGCACTAGTTTAAAACAAAACAAAACGTATTTGTCCAAAAGCTGCCAAATTAGAATGATAATATCTTTTCGTAATGTGATGATACATTTTTTGTCTCCAAGTTCGGTGCCACTTTGAGCTGACGAAGATACATTTTTTCTTTTTAATTTATTTTTGAATAATGATTTGAATTTTTTCACTATTTGTTTTGCTTCAATATTTGGTTTTTAAGCTAATCAATTAACTTTATAAAGTACTATCATTATATAAAGTAAAAGTAACAACTCACACTTACTCAAAAAAAAAAAAAAAAGTAACAACTCACACTAGTGAAGAGTGGGTTTGTCCTTTGGCTGTTGTTGTCGGTGGAAAGGATAACATCTTTTTATGTATGTATTTTTAAGCTTATATTTTATTTATTAGTTTGAGATAAAAATTTGAAGTTAGAGTTTGTTGATTTTTAAAAAATTAATTTTAAATTTTATTTGTTTTTTTTTAAAAATAAAATTGATATAAAAAACACTGTTTAATTAGAGTCAAACTTGTCAAACAAAGTTTAAATGTTCTTGTTTTAATTCTTTGAGCACTTTCTAGCTAGATAAGCATACCATCCATCCATCCAATTAGAAGATCTATTTATCAATTGCCTTACTCATAGTTGTCCAAATTTAATTAACTTGTACGACTAATGCACATGATGGCCATGATTCAAGTTCAACCACTCCGGTTCCACCCAAAATAAATAAATAAATAAATCAAAATCAACCATATTAATGGTGGTGGCATGATTTAGATATTCTACTTTGGGTTTTTATTTTTATCCGTTCACGAGTTCAATATTCGAATTGTATTGTACGTAAATTTTTTTTTTATTTTTTTTATTTTTATTTTTTTTGATATAGACCCTTTGTTGATGGGTTTTTAAACTTTGGTCTAATAACTATCGAGGACCTAGGATAAAGATTCCCTTTATTATACATGTGATCATACTTAGAGTTGGCAATACAAATTACAACACAACAATAAAACTAAAAAACAACCCAAATTTTACAGATTAAGATTAATAAAAAATGAAGTGCGAATCAAGTCAAGCCGATTTAAATTTGACATACAAAAAAAGAGTCAATTTTAAATCGGACCCATCTAACTCAAACAAGAGACATGAACTTTCTCGACGTGTTATTTTGATATCATTTTGTTATGAAATTGTGAGTTTATTATAGTTATTCTCCTAGTCTTTTACTTTTATTTAATTTTAATTTTGATGAGTATAGATTGTGAGAGTATTTTAAAAGGTGAAAAAATACTCAGAAAAAGTACATTATTTATGTGTCAAATCGCGAGTACACAAATTTATCTAGTGTCACATGTTATTTTTCATATTATGTTCTGTCAACTTAACAAGTAGTTATGTTGTGTTTAAGTTGCGGGTCGTAAAAATTTTCGTTTCACATTATATTCGGGTTAAATCAAAATAAAAACACATATAACAAAAATACAATTCATGAAATGAATGATTCTTTTTAGTCCCAGTTGACTGTTCCAATAACGTTGAATGAAAGACGTAAAAATATTTTTAATCCATTTTTTCATGTGAAAAAAAGTGTAACCACGTGTTTATTGAACATCAGTAACTATCAGTAACTTTTATAAAGTTCTTATTTTAAACTTAAATGAGATATTAAATTTTATATAATCACTGTTAAATTATACATGTAATCACGTTTTTAAAAATCGTTCATTTTAAAGTTTTTACATTTAAACGGACTCCTTTTTGTGTTGGAATAAATTTTTTTCGGGTTACATTTTGAGGAATTACAAAATACCTTTTAAATTTTTTCGATATTGTTAGTGCTTCAAAAAAACTCACTTCTATCGTTAGATTTGACCAAGATTTCATGTACGCATTGATTTTAAGTAAGATTAAAGATAACTATGTGGAAACAGACTTATCAATGTAAATAAAAAAAATTGCTTTTGACTCTTTTCCTTTAAAAAAACAATGAAGAATTTTATGGCATCAGGTCAACTAAAAGATATCAAACGAGAGAAAATTTAAAGAAATTTTGTAATACTTAAAAGATAAGAAATGGAAGAATAAAATATAAATAAAAATTGAAGAATTTTTATTTTTCTCAATGTAAATAAAATAAAAATTGCTTTTGACTCTTTTCCTTTAAAAAAACAATGAAGAATTTTATGGCATCAGGTCAACTAAAAGATATCAAACGAGAGAAATTTTAAAGAAATTTTGTAATACTTCTATCGAGAGAAATGGAAGAATATCCAATTTCACTTAAATTATGGGATGAATGATTTTAAATTTTTGTACAAAAAAAAAAAACATACAAAGGGAAAACAAATAATTGCTCAATTTTAGTTGTTTAATCAATGTGGTATTTGTGTGAGACCTCATATATATATATATTTAAAAAAAAATTCGTGTGAGACCTCATATCTATACTATTGGTATTAAAATAGAAGTTGTGCTGTACATGTTAATATTGGACTGTTTATAGTGGCACACAAAACTTTCGGTCAAACCCACTAATTAGAAGTTCTTAAAGTTGAATTAAAAAAAAAAAGAAAAAAAAAGAAAAAAAAAACACTCCTGCTTGAAAAGTTGAATTCACACTTCTCGTTTGGAAAGCTTTATTTCAGTTGGAGTTTTTAAAATTTTTTTATATTTAAATAAATCAATTTCATTATTTGTATTTCAGAAAAAAAAATTCATTTTCAAAAAACTCAAATTTTAAAAATCTATAACTTTTTATTTCTTATTTCTAGTCAAAATGAGATAATTTTTTTTTTTAATAAATCACAAAATGATGAGAGAAATAAAACAATATGCATATTGTTATTTTGACAAAATAGAAAAAAAGAAATGATATCATTGTTATTAGTTTTTCCAACACACTTTAACTTTTTACTCTTTTTAACAATCATAATTTATCTTTAATCAAATATACATTTTAAAACATTCAAAGAACTCTAAAACTCTAATTTCAGTTCGTGTTCCAAACACGTCTATAAAAAATCCCAATTTGGGGTTCCAAATGCTTCCTTATAAAATAACAGATGAATTTAAAGACGAAAAGAGACGATAATAAATGTCTAGAAGACGGTACAAGAGTAGAGGTTGGCTTTTTTTTTTTTTAAATAATTTTTTTTATTTGAAAATGCATTGAGATAGCACATTGTTTTATCCAGTCTATCATTAGAATTTAGAAGGAATTTTTTTTTATTTATGCAAAGTAATTTGTAGCCAATCGATCTATAAATATGAGTACTCTTATATTTCAAAATGCATTATTTATAATGTAGATGTTCATAAATCATACGGATAAAATTTAATCAAATGTTTAATGAAACATGTACTGTCTATTAGATCAAAATAAGGTGTCTTGTCATATAATTATATATTTATTTATTTTTCTTTTTTTTTTTATTGATTTATTTTCCTAATTTGGTGGGAAGTGGGAGTGTCTTTTAGCTCTGGCATCATACTAAACAGGTGATAGAATTTAGTGCTGTCGGCCAATGGCTCCTTTGGTTCAGTCCAAATCTGTGTAACGTCATACGTTATGTTCATTCCCTTTCATTGAGAACTTTTTCCTTCTATAGACATTTTGAAAATTTTTTTTTGGGGGTAAATATAGACGTTTTGAATTTGAATCATAAATACCCCTCCCCATAATTTAATCAACAAAAACTATGGCTCTGTTTGATAACCGGTCCTGTTTAAACTTTTTTTTGTCTTTTTCTCCAAAAGTTTTTGTCTTTTTCTCAAAAAAAATTTATCTTTTCTGAAAAGTCAACAAAATTTACTATTTAAACTTATCAATTTCAACTCAAACTTACACACCAAACACTCCCTATGTTTTGTTTAATTATAACTCTTTAAAAGTTAAAAGTACCACTAAAATTCTAATTACAGGATTACGGTCAGCCATGTCCTTTCAGCAACCATGACAAGGTCCCTTATTTCTCATTTCAAAATAATGCACGTTTCAATTTGCAAACAAATAAAAATAAATTTTTTAAGTTTTATTTGGTGTTCAATTAGAATTCAAATTTTTTATTTTAATTTTTATTTTAATTTTTTAAATCAATAAAATTTATAATTAGTTTTTAAAAAATTAACCAACTATAATTTAAAATTTTATTTCTAACTAATGAATCAAACGAAGACTTAAGCAAAATTTGTTTAATTTTTTATTTTTATGGTTTTATCTAAGCAGCCTAATTATGATTTGGACCAAATATCTTCAAATGTGCTATATTCTCTCATTCATTATGATTATAGAAGTTTAGTTGAGGAAAAAAAACAGTACACTTTTGTCATCCAACTCATAAGTAGAAGAATAGAGAGACAAAAAATAATGCTCCTTTTTTTTTTTTTGCTAAAAATAATTTTTTGATATTGCAAAAGTCCTATTTATCAGATAACAATAAACTTAAATCATGTTATCTTATAAATACTAAACTAAGTACGTTAATTTTACATATCTTTACAATTTTTTTTTTTTGAAGGACATATCTTTACATATGATTATGATATAATTTAAAGGTTTGTGATTATGCAATACCATACGCATATAAAATGTGAAGGTAAACCTGTGAAAGCTAAGTCTACATAATTTATGGACATCTTTAAGAACGGTGTCGGAGATAAGAAAGGCATATTGTACTACTGAACAAAAGAAGCATCAGGATTTAAAGACTTTTAACATTTCTTTACGAAAATAGAAGTTCAATTTCTTATTTACTTTTTAGATGTAACTTGATGGTTCGGAATTATGCTTTCATCTTTAAGAGTTAAGGGTTTTTTTTCACAACTTTGAAAACATAATGGGGGCAATATTGTAACTCTGATCTACAAGCCTTTATTCTCTGATTGATGTTGGCTTAATGCCAATTTCCCATAAGGAAAAAGCTAGGGACACGAGAAAATTTGCTGGCAAATCACTTTCTAAGTAGGCTGCAATGTCCATATCCAATGTTTTTACGAGGAAAAAGTCCACTATCCCAATAACCCAACCGTCCTTCAACTAATTGTTTGTTTGGATGGACGGTCTAAATCTTTTTTTAGGTTTATTTTGTATTTTTCTAAAACTTAATAAAAATTATCATTAATTTTTAAAAATTAACTAATTTTAATTTAAAAATTTCATCTCAAATTTATATTTCAAACGCATATTAAATTGTGATAACGATAGAAAGACTACAATAATATATAATAATAATAATAATGTGAAACATCAAACACTTAGTGCTTAGTGCTATTTTCTATTTTAAGGAGAGATAGAGAGAGGGAGGAGAGAGAGAGAGAGGAGAGAGAGAGAGGATAGAGAGAGAGAGAGAGAGAGAGCAGAGAGAGAGAGAGAGAGATGAGAGCGAGAGAGAGAGAGAGAGAGAGAGGAGAGAGAGAGAGAGAGAGAGGAGAGAGGAAGAGAGAGAGAGAGAGAGAGGAGAGAGAAGAGAGAGAGAGGAGAGAGAGGAGAGAGAGAGAGAGAGAGAGAGAGAGAGAGAGAGGAGAGAGTAGAGAGAGAGAGAGAGAGAGAGAGGAGAGAGAGGAGGAAGAGAGAGAGAGAGAGAGAGAGAGAGAGAAACCAAGAAACCCTTTTGTTTTTCTTTCTTTATTTTACAACAACTTGTAATGATGGCTTATCTTATGGCATCGTTTTTAATAAGGTTGGTGAGATTGGTTGCCTTGTAATGTATGGGTTGTGGAATCAACATCATTTTGGGCCTTTTTTTTATTTTTTATTTTTATTTTTTAAATGAACTTTCTCATTTTTATTAATTTTGAGAAGGTGACCAATTTGCTTATTTGCATGGCTTGTACTATGTGGAACAAAGACATGTTGTTCCTATTATAAATATAATTTGGCTGGATCATAAGAAAAGAAAGACAACTTAATGGAAATATACAAATGATCATATTCCATCACATGATTGATTAGCAACGGGGCATTGAGTATTCTGAAAGAATAGCAGATTAATCAATATGGTCTCTATAGACTTATAATTGAATAGTTTTCAATTTAATGATATTTTGTAGCTTTATCTAATTAAATTTTTTTTTTTAATACATGATCGAACTCGTACCCTTTCCAACCTTATATCTCCATGTCATTTTAATTCACTTGGTTTGATAAAATGGTCATTGAAAATTTAAGCATTTTATTGACCCATGTTTAAAATTACATAATCATTTGTGAGTTTAAAATTACATATATATATTTTTTTTTTATATCAAACACGAGAATCTGCAATATTTTCATTAACACTTTTAAGATTATTATGTACCAAACGTCTCAAAAGATATGATTAGTAGGCTTTCCTTGCGAGAAATTTTTTACGCACATGTGACAGAGCTTACTAGCAATCAATCAATCAAAAATTATGAACAAAAATTATTTTCTTAAATTATGGTTTATAAGGTTGATAATCAAGGATTTCAAACATCAAAACAAATCAAGTAATTCCAAAACAAAATGAAAGTTAAAACTTTCATAATGAATCAGAGTCGCCATAAAATAGAGGGAGGTTCATGAATCAAGACTCAAGATCTGGAGAGAAGGTCCAAATGCTTCTAAGATTGGGCTTGGGGTCTGTTAAGGCCCATTAGCAATCCCTGGGAGGACCAGCACCGAGTCTCTTGACTCTTGACTTAGAAATACACACGTGTCGTTATTCCCAAAACCACTCGTGTACCATTCCGCATCCCTAGATATGGTGAATGGTAGTACCACACTCTCTCATTGAAGCGCGTACATGGCATTTCCTTACCACCATCTTCAATGCATTGAGCCATGCCAATGCGATATTTGTTAAAAAAAAAAAATTTTGAAAAATAATATTATTTTACTATTGAGAGTTAGCAGCATAAACAAAGATGAATTTGTGAATGAGAAATACAAGTTTCCTATATTCATAGGAATCAATGGAAGGTTGCTCAAGTGGGCTGTTAGGGGTAAGAAAGTTTTTTTTTTTTTTTCATCCCGCTCTAAAAATGAAGAAAGACTTTTTTAATCGAAGGCATGGGAGTCTTATGTTTCAATGTATAATGTTATTTTTACTTTTTGTTATTATTGTGTTTTAGAACTTGTAAAAATGAACATCTATTATTTAAATTAATTTAGAATGAAACTAATGCAATAATTACATAACAAAAGTAAAGCCAATAACTAATATGAATCAAATACTAAATTTGACATTAACTATGTCTTATGGTAAATTTGTCACAAAATTTAGCATTTGACAAATTTGACATTAAATATAGCACTATATTGAATAGTACTTTTTTCATCCAAATGTCAAAATTTACCATTGGTATAACCTTTTAGCATTGTATTAGAGATACTCTAAGTACATATATTACCTATGGAACCTAATAAATGATTGTTGTCTCTAATATAAAGTTCCAAGTATTATTAGGCTCCATTTGAGGATATATTTGGAGATGGTATTTTGGAGGTTAGAGATGATTTGGGTTTTGGAATGTACGTTGGTGAAAATAAACTGTTTGAAGTGAAAAAATGTAATAACTTAAAATGTGTACGGAAAAAAATTAGCAATATAGATCTTGTTTCATTCATCTCAAAATTCTATGCAGTTTGAAAAAAAAAATCATTTTATTTCAACTTAAAATGATTAAATTATGGACTTTTAAAATTTAAGTTTTTTAAAAATATTTAGAACAGTGGATAGTAAAAATTGGAGAAAAAAAGATAAAATTACTTTTAGAAACATAGTTTCCAAAGGTGTTCTCAAACGGAACCTTGTCATTTCATAATTTCGTAATTTTTTTTTCTAATTTTAATATTGTAGCAGGTCATGAAATTTTAATAATGTGTATTTTTTACTCTTTCATTTGAAAAAAAAAAATACATAACTTTCATGTCAATAAAGAATTCATGAATCATATATAAATTTTATGTCTCTGGTTATTTTTTAGTTATATTTTGTCAATCCATTAAACAATCATATCATATATGTGTTTTGATTATTAAAAATTTCCGTGTCATGAATCATAATCAAATTAAGTTAAAGATATTTTTAAAAAATATTAGATTGGTTTCAAATAATTATTTTGTGATATGAATTGCTAAACCTAAAATATATCAAAGTTATTAAAAAAAAATGAAATTTGAAAGAAAAAAAAAAAAAAAAGAAATCGAGAGTGTATGCACGCGCTATATCGCGGGTGAAACTTGAAAGAGCTTTATTTCATTCCCAGTTCCCAGTTCCCACCCTGATGTGAAAAGCGAAATGAAGAAGAGTGAGGACCAGGAAACCGCCTTAGACTCCAAACCGGGTCGCAAAGTTTCAATTTCGGATCCTACTCGGACCTCTCTCTTTCTCTATCTTCAAAAAAAATCCATCGTCTTCTTCACTATCGAAAATAGCCGCTTCATTTGTACCCAACCGCACCCCTCCGTCGAAAGCCCTAGCACCGTCCGTACAGGGGCTCAGCGGAAATAATTTTTTTTTTGTTTTTCCTTGAAAATCTCGCGGCCATGGATTTGCAGCAGAGCGATTTCGATCGCCTCCTGTTCTTCGAGCACGCCCGCAAGACCGCCGAAGCTACCTACGCCAAGAACCCTCTCGACTCCGATGTTCGTTTTCTTTATGGTTTGGTTACAGTTTGTTTATGGTTTGATTGTTATTTATGTCGATTATTTGAGAGGTTTTTTTTTGTATTTTGTATTTTGTATTTTGTATTTTTTATTTTTTCGCTTTTGTTGAACGCAGAACTTGACGAGATGGGCAGGGGCTTTGCTAGAGTTGTCTCAGTTCCAGACTGTTCCGGAGTCGAAGAAAATGGTTCTAGGTGCTATTTCATTTCCAAGTTTTTTTCTTTTCTTTTCTTTCCCAGAAAATGAGTGGATTATTATGCCGGGACTGTAATTTAGTTATCGATTAATTGATAATTTCGTGAATTTAATGTTTCTCTCTTCAATTTTTGGGTATGAATTTGATTGTACAGAAGCGATTTCAAGGCTGGAGGAGGCATTGTTGGTTGATACGAAGAGACCTGATACTCTTTGGTGCCTGGGAAATGCTCATACTTCTCACGCATTTCTGACTCCTGATATGGATGAGGCAAGGGAGTATTTCTCTAGCGCAGCTAAATGCTTTCAGCAAGCCCTTGACGAGGTTGTTCTCCTCTTCTGAGTATTTTTTAAAACCATTAATTTCTGCAAAACCTTTTTATTTATTTATTTTTTATTTTATGAAAAATATAATGAAAAATATAGTTTTGTATTAAAGCAGTTTTTCTTTTCAATTATAGGAACCTGATAATGAGCTTTATCGCAAGTCTTTGGAAGTGGCTCACAAGGTACACCCAGCTCGTATTTTTATTTTCAATTATTTCTTGCTGTCATCTTTTTACTTTGATACTAAAGACAAAGGATAGTTGTAGAATTGCTCTAAGCCTCTAACTGGGAAAACATATTCGAGGTGATTTAGTGGGTGTAGTGTAGGACTTACTAGAAGGTGAGGGTTATCGGTTTATCAGGGCTATCTTTTTGTTTCTTTCTGTTGAGAACAGTTGTGGTTATGGTAATGGGGTCTTGAACATGAAAGTCGCCTTAAAATGTATGTGTAGTCTATAAGATGGCAAACTTAGATTGCACCCTCAATTGTTGACGAGCTTAAACTGCTAAAAAAAATGTTTAACTCTTTTGTTCTTTTTGGAATAGATGAGATATCTGAAGTAGGCTGCATTTCAACTTTCGGTGTATTTACACCCTAAACAAACGATTAGATTTGTATTAATGTCATTTTGTTGTCCTAAAGAATCCATTATAGGCCGTCATTCGAGGTTTTAGGTCTAGTTTATGGAGAGGTAACAGACCAAGCCGAAATGTTGAATGCTTGCCAATTACCATTTGAGTTTCTGAAAATTGGGTTTTCGGAACGATTACAATGCGTTCATGGTTGTGACCATTTTTAATGCTTTCTGTTTGTTTCCTATATGATCTTGCCTTTGGTTTTAATAGGCTGAGGATTCTGTGTTCTTAAGGGCTTCAAATAAGTGAGGCTTTGAGGCCACATGTACGTTTTCGAGGAATTTAGCATCGACAGTGTGCTGAAATAGAAAGGAATTTATCAATTACCATTGACATTGTGCTGAGATAGAAAGGAATTGATAGAGAGCTTAGATTTAGCATCTTGTGAATTGTAATGCCATCCTTTAGTTAGAATAAAATCCTTCCAGTGGTAGTGTAGGGTTAAAATTGTAGACTATATGAGTGGCACTGCATTTGTAGGTGGGCGTTTGCTTGAGTAGCTGATTTTGGCAATCTTTGATTGTAGCCCTTTGAAACACACGTTGAAATCTGTTGAACCTTTATTTGTTTTATGTAATTTAACTTCATATTTGTTTGTTGGACTAATTTGTTCGAGTCTTTGTATACACACTGATTGTAATTGAATCTCTAGGCCCCAGAGTTGCACAAGGAAATCCATAAGCACGGTTTTAGTCAGCAGGCAATGGGATCTTCAGGACCTTCCTCTTCATCAGGATCAGGTGCTAAGGTAATTCACCATTTTTTTTTTTTTCACATGTATGCATATATTTTTTTCTTTAGTGTCTTTTTGATAATCCCAGTGAGAAAACCTCCACAGAAATTAAACTATTGCCACGTGTTGTTTGTCTCCTTGTAGTTTTTGGGTAATTGCTTATTAGATGTGGTCAAAGAGTTCGTAGTTTCTAGTGAAAGATAAACAGACTTAGCACCACCTCATCATGTGGCTATAGACTAATACCTAGATATTTGATGTTTGTGTAAAATTAATTTAGAACAATGAGCTACTTGTGGTTATAATTATATTATAGTGAGTCGGACAACATTGATTACCTTAAGCATTTTAAATATTACAACACTGACGTCTTCAAATCAAAACCTCAACAACTACATCGGCATCGATATTTTAATGTTCAGCTTTATGTCTATTGATTCATACAGTTCTTGAATTGCATTATTTGTTTGTTCTCTCTCTCTCTCTCTCTCTCTCTTGTATTCTTGATCTGGGTTTTTGTTTTGCAGACTGCAAAGAAAAAGAGGAGTAGTGATCTCAAGTATGATATATTTGGGTGGATAATCCTTGCTGTTGGCATTGTTGCATGGGTAGGATTCGCAAAGTCACATGTGCCTCCCCCGCCACCCCGATAAGGGAGGCAATTTCGGTTTTGGTTCTTTTATTTGGCACTTTGGAGAAGTTGGGAGATTCATGAGCAATTTGAGCTTAGTGCAAATGTAGAATTTGAGAATCACTTTTACACAGTCCGGTCCAGATTCTTCACATCAGTGCTTTTCAACGTGTAAGAGGAAATAATATGATTTTTCAATACTGATTCTGGTTAGGTTCTCCGGGTATATACACGGATTTTCTGATAGTAAATGTGTTATGATTCTTTTGCAACTTTTAATTCTAAATTTAACACCAACCAGATTGGTGGTGCCATGCATAAGATTATCCAGAAGACGTGCCTAACAAATCTGTTTAATGAGATGATATTAGCCACTCTTACCGGTTTGGTGGGCAATGGCTGCATCATGAGTTAGTTTTTTAATTTGGGATGTGAGATTCAAACTCAATATCTTATGATAGAGTCAAGAGTTATACCTATATCCTCATGTTCGTTTAATTAATACATAATTGTAAAAGAGAAATTCGATAAATAGATATTTTACAATAATTAAATCCTAATGAAATTATGAATAACATATTGAACAAGTTGATTTAATGGTTTATTTTAACGAGTAAACCGGCGAAAATTATTTTGGTTAGTATTTTGTGTATTTTTGTGTTGTATTTGTTTTTTTTTTTTTTTTTTTTGGATGAGAGGATTTGAATTTTACACTTTTAGATAGAGTCAGATATGATTTTTGATTTTTGTGTGTTATTGTTAATTGTAAAAGATATGTTAAAGAAATTTCAATAAAAAAAAAAAAAAAGAAGATATGTTAAAGAGTTATGTGCATGGTTGTTCAATTACATCCCTCTTTGAGTGTATGTTTGTGAAGCTCACAGCGCATTATGTCAATTGAGTGTTTCATACGAGTTATAGGGTGAAACCAAAATGTTTGTTGTTACCGTAGGCGTAGAATAGATTGTTGGTTGTGTTTGTAGAAGGATTTAAGAAATTTTATTAGAATAATAAAAAGGCAAATAGCTTTTTGTAAACATTATTATTATTTTTTTAATAGAAAGATTCACTTACTAATTATAAAGAAACGGAAAGATTATCTGCGTGTTTAATAATACCATCCACAAAAAAAGTAAATGGTGACAAAAAATAGTATACGGTGAATAATTGAAATTCATAACTGATGTATAATTAAAAGAAAAAAGAAAAAGAGAGAAGAAGAGAACAGACTTCGTTTATTGGGCCCCTTTTAAAGTTCGCATCAAATCTGGGCCTCTGGTGTCGGCCCAAAATCTAGAAGCCTGGAAGTTGTGTATGACCGTGGTAAACTTTTTACAGACGACGTCGTTTATGAAATGAAATCTGGAAATCCAGGGAACTATCTTGTTAGTTGTAGATGAGTAGAGACTTCATCATCTGACATTGAAGTTCGTTTGTCCTTTGTCGTTTCTCTTGTGTTGCTTTTTAGCTCCAAATGTGAATCCAAAGCCTTCGTCTTCTTCCTCAACAGGAAATGGAAATGGCTTTCCAAGCCATACTTCAACCTCGCATTGAAGCTTTCTCACTCTCCTTCTCTTCCACGCTTCCCACGCGCCGCCTCGGCCCGTACAGTAGCCACCTATCCCTCGCCGCCGTCACCACCAAAGTCCCCCGACTGCAAGTCTTGGCTTTTGCCGTTAAGAGAAGCCCTAAGCGTCTCAAATACGCAGCTCCTCGCTTCACCAAGGTCCTACTTCTACTATCTCTCTCTCTCTCTCTCTTGATTTACTAATTGCTCACTATGCTACGCCTTGTTTGGTTGCCGAGAAAAAAAAAAAAGTTTGAAAATTTAAGAAAAATTATCCGAATCAGTTGCTTTCGATTTTGTCAAATTCATTCTCTTCTGTGTATGTGAGTTGTTCCATCCTCTGAAATAGTTTTGTCAAAAGCATTTTTTCTTCATTTGATTAGCCAAAAAATTATTATTATTTTTTTGTTAAGTTTGTCGTAATAACTTTCAGGAGGATGAATTGGTGTATGTTGAAGTTGATCCATCAGGAGCTGATAGCTGGAAATTGGAACCTGTTGTCAATCTTTTGAAAGACGGTGCTGTTGGTGTCATTCCTACTGATACGGTGTATGAATTTGGATCACATGTTTTCAATCAATTTGATACTTATATATATATATATAAATTTGGGTTGAAGTAATTGCATTCTTTGTTTGTAGGTATGCACTAGTTTGTGATTTGAGAAACTCCTCAGCAATTGAGCGACTTCGAAGGTATATGTCCATTCATTTCTACGGCTGGTTACGTGTTTTTATACTTATGCCTACAATGACGAGGCTCTTGTTTGCTTTTTCCCCTGCAGAATTAAAAACATAGAACCTCTAAAGGCAAGGAATATGGCTTATTTTAATTCACTTCCTCAATATGCTCTAGAAAATGATCCAGCATCGTATTGAACCTCTGGATGGATAATGCATGGCTACGATGTAACGAGTCTGTAATTCTAGCACTTTTGATGTTGTGTTTTTTCCATTTATCTCATTGTTCATGCCTTTTCCTATGCAGCCCCTTAGCATTTTATGCCACTCCTTCCGGGACATTGATATGTATACAACAGGGTTCCCTCGAGGTGACGGCCAAGGCCACGCAAACATATTCCGAGCAGTGAAGCATTGCTTACCTGGGCCTGTAAGTCTGGTCTTTGATTTTGCTGCTATCTTCAGTAAGAAGAAATCTTGAATTCCCTCAAATCTACAGCCACTACTATAGCTTGATCACTCTCCTTGTCGTTCCACCCTTTATAGATCTCCACGGCTGACCAAGATCATTTGGGACCTTGAGTATAGCATCAGTTTCTTGTTGCAATAATGGTAATTAGGTTCTCTTGAAGTGGAAAGTTTCTATCTCTAACACAGTTTTTTTTGTAACAGTACACCTTCATCTTAACGGCAAGCAAAGAATTACCTAAACAGTGCATAAAGTACGGGACTACAACTGCAAAATATGCATCAAGGAAAAATGTAGGTATACGTATGCCTGATGATACGATATGTCAAGCGATACTAGAGAAGATGGAGGCACCCTTAATATCTACAAGGCAGGTCTAATTGCTATATTTATTTTGTTTGGTACGAAAAAGATATTGGCGGCTAGATATACTGTTTTCTTCACTACTGTTGTAAATCACTCTATCGAGCATGAAAATATCATGGCCTTCATTTGTCGTTTCTCATATATTATTATGCTTTAATGCTGATGCATGCGTCTTGTATTAGTGTTAAGAGCTTCAAGGAAAACGAATGGATACTCGACCCCGTTGTAATAGCTGATACGTATGGACCAGAGGTATGTTTGTCAAATGAAGCTTGTTTTCTGTAACTGAAACTTTCTGTTTAGGTGGTTTTTTATTTCCAAGAAATATTGTGACAAAATAAATATGGTAGAGTACATAGAAGACAATAGAATGCATAGAAGTTTAATTTGTTGATGACCTTTTCTTTGTTAAAAGATGGCCTTTTTTTCTCCTAAATTTCCATTAAACAACAGCGAAAGTTGAGCATTTGCTCTTTATGCAATCTGTGGGAGCCTTTTGAGCACCTTCTTGTATTTTTCAGTTACTGTTGAACCATACCTAGACCTCGGTCTTGGCTTTTAATCTCTTCCTTATTCTAACTCTAAATTTGTGCATTTGAACTTGTATTAGGGCCTTGATTTTGTCGTTGATGGGGGCTTGAGAATCGCTGATCCATCAATTGTAGTCAACATGACAGTAAATCCTCCGAAAATCATACGGCAAGGAAAGGTAAAACTGGGTTTCGGAATTGAGTTCACATCTTTACTATACAATTTGTATGCAGCACTCCGTTGAATTATATGCTAGGAGTTTTTTCAGCACTTGTATTCGAGAACCTTAATTTCAAAGATCAAACCTATGACCGCTGCAATCTAGTTTACCATGTCCACAAGAAAGTTACATGTTGTGCAACCCTGACTAACTAGGTCTTTTGGGGATCAAACTCAAGATTCAAAACTTGTTTAACAGTCATGCTTAGGAATCTCAAAGAATTGTTCGAGTAAAGTGTTCTCTTCCTGTTTTCAGGGACCCAAATTACAGTGGATGGTTGCGGAGGATTCCGAAGAATCCACCACGGATGAAAGGAAAAGATCACCACGTTTCCCTCTGCCTGCTTGAACCCTATGTAAAAAAAAAAAAAAAAAAAACCATTTGGATGTGCCTGTGTATGAGTTACTGATTGATATCTCGGATTATTTACACATGTAAAGATTAGTGTAAATACAAACTCAGTCAAAAAATTCCATGGTTCGAAAACTGATAATCTAATCCCGGAAGAAAAGAGTGATATTGGATATCATTGTATTTTTGTATTTACCATAAAGACCCTCTTAGAACAAGGGGTGAAGTGTGATTTGCTCAATTAAAGACCGTTGCATAATTTGGACTCGAGCCAAAATTTTTACTGAAAAAAGAAATGGACAAATGAAATTTCTTCAGAATATTAAACTAGATCGAATTACATATAGGAATTTCAGGTCAAAATGGAAAATTGGATCCGTTTTTCTTCCCTTACCGAGTGGTCTCATTCCTGATTCATCTCGCAGTGAATGCTCTGTTGGAATAATAGTTGTGAAAAACAATAAATAACAAATAAAAAATAAAGAGCAACAACTTCTTGGATTATTGTGCGCAAGAGTTTTTGGTCTAAGAGGTACAATCATGGCTAACTTCAGATGTCCTTTAACCTGTAAAATTAGAGACAGAGAGTGAGAGAGATGACATGTTATCAAAATGGATATATCTTCTGTTCAAAATAGTGAAAATATATATATATATATATAAATAAATAAAAATTACAGCTAGGCCGGGTGATGGTAGTTAATAAGGGGATGTGAATTTCTTTAAAGAAGCAGTAATGAGACTGACAACTAGGTTGGTTTGGTGGTTGTCCTTGGCTTTTCCTTGCCTCTTCAACTTTATAACCAAACACAACACAACAGATTAAATGTGTTCTTTTTTCTTTTTTTCTTTTTTATTTGTTGTTGGGGTTCTCAAGGAAAACCAAATATCTTCTCTTTTGGGTTTCTTCTCTCAAGATTAATATGACATGTTCAGGAACTTTCTAAAATGGCCATGCTCAAGCTTCCTTTACTCTATCTCTATGTTTCAGTGACCTTTATGCATGTTCTAAACCCCGTTGAATCGACGGTCCAGATTCGTCTTGATCAAGCTCCTCCAGCAAGGTCAAGGCACTCTTATGCAATTTTCAGATACTCATTTGAGTGGCTGAATGGTTCAAATGCATGCCAGGACAATATGTGTTCAATACACTGTCAAGTATGCACTACTCTTCTTCTTCTTCTCTCTTTTTCTAGTTTGTTCTAATTATGCTTATTTTAAATGACTATTGTATTACAAATCACAATAAGTCTTGGTGGTTTCAAATGGCATTAATGTGGGGCAATAATTTTTGCAAGTTTTCTTTTAAGTATTTTTAATGCTGGAATTTAAGTGAAAGCTTTCTCTGATGTACAAACTTATTTCATTTTATTTTATTTTTTGGGAAAATCTCAAATTGGAATTCAATTTATGTAGCAATGAATGACATTAGTTATATGTGTATCAACAGCTTGATAGGCAAGTCTTGAGTCCTTGTCCAGCTAAATTCCTAATGCTGAAGAACTTAAGTAAGAACCATGACCACAAACTTTTTCTTAATGTCACGACCCGGAATGGCGAGAAAAATTCATCGGCTTATTCTTGGTTCATTGGTGAGAAAATTTTTTTTTCCCGTCTTTTTGGCAGATATTTAGTCATTTTACTGAGAAATTTTTCTCATTTGTTGCTGTTTATCTAACAGATACAATACCACCAACTGCAACAATTTCCACCAAACGGAACTATACTAATGCTAAAAGAATAGACATTGACGTCGAATTCAGTGAAGGTTGCGTCGGACGGGGTGGCTTCAAATGCGTGAACTCCTCGGACTGTGATGTAAGTATCACCAAAACATGCAGTCTTTGAAGATAATAGCCTAATTCTATGCTTTTATTAAGAGGACATTCTCTTTCATAGGTCATTATCAAAGGACTGGCACGTATAGACCCGAATTCCTTGCGCGTTATTAAGCCTGCCGTGCATTACAAGCTTGGCATAATTCTTTCCACGGAGAGCATAGTTGGACGAGTGGTAATTACAATGGCAGATAGCATTTGTACGGATCAAGCAGGGAATTTCTTTAAAAGAACTAATGCTTCCTCAATAATCATTCACTTTGGTGAGATATTGGTCTCCATTTAAGTTTTTGGTGTCATTTCGTAATCATCTCATAAATTTTGGTCACTTAAGCAGATAGAAGGCCGGTGCTGGCGGATTTTTGGACCATGGTTCCTTCATATGAGTTGGTGATTGATGGGGTTCCGAGAACTGTCTTTGCAACCAATAAAATGGAAGATTTAAAGATTTTCTTGGACTTCAGCATTCCCGTAGAGAATTCCACACAGCAGATTTCAAATTCATTAAGAGTGAACAAGGGAAGCTTGACACCTATTACTAGTAGAAGAAATCAAGGGAACCGGCGATTCGATTTTGAAGTAAGTTGAGAACTTCGACTCGTCGCCTTTTTCATTAATTTTTATTGGTTTACTTTGGATATGATTTGTACATTTAAAGCAGAGACCATTTCCTGTATAAACTGTAGTTGAATGTTACATCAAGAACCGTAATCATCACGGTCAAACTACAAACCGAGCTATTGATTGGCAGGAATGGATCTCCTGTCTCACCAGTTGCCTCACTGACATTTCTTTACGGTATGGCAATTCCATAATTTTACTCTCCGTATGCTTTTCAGGAAAAATTTTCAATCTCTCGTTTTGAGCTTATTGCTAGTTTTCTTTTAGATTCCGTGAAGCCTGGTGTAAGACTAAGTACCAGCTCCCCAAATGTTACAAAGGAGTCCGAGATAAATGTTATAGTTGAGTTTACAAAGCCGGTTTTTGGGTTTAAAGCTTCCATGGTAGAAGTGATTGGCGGTAGAATAACAAGGCAAAGTGCTTCTTACTCTCTCTTCAACTCTTGACACAGAATACATGAACGTCAAGTAAAATGTTATACATTGCTTTGTGTAGGTTGAAGGAGCTTTCAAGAGCTCTGTACTCGATGAATGTTGTGGCAGTAACTCATAACATTCTGTCCGTAACCGTTCCTGAAGGAAAATTCAATGATATTTCAGGAAATCTAAACTTGGCATCAAACCAACTTGAAGTGAGGCATTGTATGGATACAATCTCTTCTTCTTTTTAAAGCCTTTTCATCCTTTCTGTGTAGCTATTCTGTTTGGCTTAATTTATGGTTATAGCATCATGTTTCCAGAAATTATTCATTTTTAACCTTTTCCTCTTCTCTATGGCCCTTTTTTCCCTCATGTCAGAGAATGCACTAATACACTACACATTTAATTGAAATATTAATAATAATAAAACTCTATACCTGCTACAGATTCAATCCCTTTGTTGTCGACCGCATTGCACTCTTTTGTGACTGCGGGAATATTGGCGACATCATTAGCAGCAGCCACTCTTTCGATTTCATATGCAAATCTTGGGGCTATAGACACTCTTGCTTCTGGGAGTACCACTATTATTGCTTCTGACCGATCAATGAATCTTCAAGTAAGTTTTGAAGTTCTCAGCAGTATAGTAACCCAAGCAGACCATTTTTAGCTTGTTTGATATGGAAATTGCTCGCGGAACCTTTTTTCTTTGTAAGATCCAATTTGAATATCTGACTGGTTTTCATGCAGGGTATGGTTGGACATCTTCAAGTGTTAGTTCTTTCAGACTGGCTCACAGTTAACCAACCGATTGAATTTTCCGAGACGGCAAAGGGTCTTAGATGGCTTATTCCTCATCAAAAGCTTCCATGGAAACATGATAGTGTTTCAGATTGGCCCAACCATATTTACCTAACGGAAGAGAAGCTTGCAAATAAATTTAACACCATTTCCTTAAACAAGACAGCCAATTATCAAATCAACTCTTGCCTTGGAAATATTTATTGTCCACGATTACAGAACATCGAACAAAAGCCTGGTTGGCTTCAGGGGAAGTACAACATTAGCCTGAAAAAGGCGCCTTATGGACTGCCTCTTGATACCAAAGAGTATTTTATTTATTTCCTGGTGAGTATCTACAATCTAAATTACGCAGGCATTGTTTGTACAAGTTTTTTTTTACCTCCTTTTATGGCTGAAGAATTTGTCTTGTAGAGAGGAGAGCTGTTGTCCGCTAGCGATGTCATCAAGAGAATGGAGAATTATAAAGGGTAGCTACATTATCACCTTTGGCTATGGAGTTTGCATACCAGAATACTCTTTGCCACTTTGCAAAGACCTATTTCAGAATTATAACAGATTGTCGAGGTTATTTTTGATGCAGGTGGCAAGACTTAGAGAGGAACTTGTTTTGGCTCGGGGTGGTAGGTGGAGGTTTAGTCATGGCACATGTTCTGGTGTTACTTTTCCTGAAATGGAGAACAGGAACACCAGTTCAAGGGATACTTTCAGTTCCCCGGTTCGAGATATTTCTTCTTATTCTCGCATTACCTTGCATCTCTCAGTCATCAGCATTTGTAATAAGAGGTAACAAATATACATATTCTACGCAAATTGCATTTGATTTCACTCTGGCAAGGAAGTAAAAATCTAGTCTAATTCGCAGGTGGTACAACCGGGGGAATAATCACAGGAGCTTTATTGCTGGCAGTCCCCGCAGCTTTTATTTTATCCTTGTGCCTTTTTCTCGTTATAGCAGTCTTCTCTGGGAGTTTGGTTCAGTATAAGGAAATCAAGCATGTTGCCATTGACGAACCATGGTACAAAAAGCTCTGGTTCTTTTTAACAATGAAACCAACCACAGGAAAGTGGTTTTTTACGGAAGGGGTTCCTTCATCTTTCCTTTCACGTTTCGGGATTCTCTTCGAGAGTCAGAAAGGTCCTCCATTGTTTGTCTTTGTTGATCAAAACGATTCAAACACAACAAACAAGTGGGGTGGAAGTGGCCATTATGGGACTGGGAGAACACGAGCTTTCGGCTCAGTCAACAGCGCTGAAGAGACTGGAATTCCCTCGTCGAGGAGACTTTTGGGCTGCGCTAGGTCTTCATACATAGTCGTTGATCTTTTAAGAAGGGTCGGTTTGGGGATCATCTCTGGAGCTTACTCATCGAAGAAATCAAGCCAAACTATGTTTGCGTTGACAATCACACTGGTGCAGTTCATGTATCTATTTCTACTCAAACCATACATCAGTTGGGGAATCCATCTTGTTGAGACTGTCTCTCTTTTGTGTGAGATCGGTATTTTTGGCCTATCTATAAGTATGACCGACAAAAATCCAATGGAAGCACAAAAAATCGGATTTGTTATGCTGGCTCTCCTCTTCGTTACTTTCGTTTCTCAGCTTATAAACCAGTGGTACGCACTAATAAGTTCTGTACTAAGACTGTCACATCCTCAGAAAAATTCTCTCAAGCTTGGATTGAAGGTTGCTGCTCAAGGTTTTATTCTTCCTTTCCTTTCAAGGAGACACTGGCCTGGAACGATACCTAGATCCTCTCAAGCAAAAACAGGCCTAGCTCCATTCCTTCCTCAGAGTTCAGAAACAGAGTTAAAAGGAAGAGATGGGAGAACACAAAGTATTGATCCAATTGGTGCCATGAGTTCAACAGTCGTCCCTGTGCTTAGTCCCGGTTCACCGAGCCCTGATGTCATTCAAAGGATGGTTTCCCCGATCGCAGAAAGGAATGTTAGTTGGCAGAGATCAGGAGAAGGAAAACAGATAAAGGGGCTTGAAGTAGAGCCGAAGAGTGAGCTCGAGAAGCTAAGAGCATTGGCAAGGGCTAGTTTTTCGGGGGACTCAAATGCTAAAGAAGCGAGCACCAGCTACGCACTCTAGGTTTTGAATCTTTGCCCAACTAATGAATCCTCTTTCCTCAAACCCCTACTTAAGATTAGAAGAATTCTAATGTAAAAAACTGTAAAATCTAAATTTTGATTAGCAAATAATTTTGTCACTTCCAAATCATTCCGAATTCTCTTCCACAGTTCGATTTGTATTTTTTGCCATTTCATGCTCAGTTAAAAGCAGTGGAAAAGAAAAGTTTTCTCATATGAGGTCTCATTTCCATCAATAATAACACGAAATTCAAGTGTTCTGAAGATTCACAAGAATAAATATTTGAAAAGAATGCTTCTAACAAACACTTTTATTGTATGGCAAATCATGTATCTTACAATTACAAATACAATTTTCAAGACTATTTTTACATCAATGAAGAATTGAAGCTGATCACTAAAGCCGAAAGCAAATTGCTTAATACGAAAACAAAAGAATTACAGAAAAAAGACGAAGAGGAAGAACTATTGTACATACAAGATCAGTGATAGTCACCATAGCTACGAGTTTCCTCAGCAACATCGTATCCATCGGAGAAAGGATCTTGATCGTGTGATTCTTGATCACTCAGACACTTTATGAAACCATCAAGTCCATGAACTACCAGCCACTCGCTGCGATAGACTTCTCGAAACGCAACTGGCGAACCATTCAGCATAGGAACGCCATTGGCCACCCTCATATTGATCGTAAATCCTGGTGGAAACGTCGGCAACTTCGTCTCAACCTCACACTGAATCAAGTCCTTCCACCCCAGACATGCCTCCGGAAAATCTCCATGTAAAGGCCAATATGTGTGTTCTTCGCATATTCTTCTTGGAATGCCCGATCATCCGGCGCAAAGATGGTCAACTTGATCCGATCGTTACCGATCTCCATCAATTGAGCTTCAAGAAACGCGGCAATTACAGAATAGCCTCTGGATCTCAGAAATTTCGCCACCGAACAAAAAGATTCAGCCTCCGCCTTGGGAGAAATCTTGAGAGGCGAGTTCACGAACTCGTCGACGCCGTAGATGACGACGGCGCCGTCGTCGTTGATTCTGACATTGTTGATGGAGAAATATCCATCGGAACTCGGCGAAACTGTGACTACCAGAGAGTGATCCGGAATCAGAGTGGGGATTCTTGTGCCGCGAGGAAGAGTCTTGAGGGTTTCGATGGGGAATCTTGACGACGAGACGTAGTAGCGGAGGAGGAGTAGAGGAGGCTGGCCGGAGCGGAGGAAAGCCTGGTCGGTAGGAGCGAAGAAGGTGGCGGAGGAGGAGTGGGGAGCTAGGGTTTTGGAATTGGCGGCGAGTTGGAGGGTTAGGGACATTGAGAGATAGTCGGAGTTGGAGAGAATCTCGGCGGCGCTGAGAAGGGTGGAGGAAGAGGAGCAGAGAGCGGAAGAGGAGAGAGAAAGGAAGGTGAGAGAGAAAATGAGAAAGAAGGAAGACGCATGGAAGAGCTGGGTTTCTTTGGTGGAACTGGAGAAGAAGAAGAAGTCGTCGGAATGGCTTGACTCTTGAGAGCGCGAATGACCGGAATACTCCCTTTTGGGCGGGAGCGGGAAACTGTACTAATTATAATTATGATTATCATTTTTAGTAATTTAGTTAATAATACTGTAAAAGCAACAATAAAAATAATTGAATCAAACTATGTAATATTTTTCTTTAAAAAATATTGTTTGGTGTGTAAGTTTGAGTTAAAATATTTTAGTTTCAATAGTAATTTTTGTTGACTTTTCAGAAAAGACAAAATTTTTTTTCAGAAAAGACAAAAAAAAAAAAAAATACAGTTTCACTCAAGTGAAACTAAACACTAAACAGGCTTTAAAATATTTTGATAAATTAGACAAAATTAATTACGGAATATCATAAAAGGCATGATAGGCAAAACAATTTAATAAATGAATAATTGACTTAAATAGTCCCTGAACTCTTTTAAAGGTGATGGTTTGGTACGTGTTCTTTTTTTTTTTTTTGGTCAAGATGACTCTAAACTTCTATTTTATTGACTGTTTCAGTATTTTCTGTTACACTCCATTAAATTTTTAATAGAATATTATTCAAATGAACATTTTTGTAATAAAATGATCAAAATACCCTCAAATTTTCTAAAAATCCCTCCCCTTCTCCCTTCCCTCTCTCTCGCTTTCGCCCCTCCCTCATCAAGTTTGGCCCTCTCCGACCCCCCCTCCCTCTGCGACTGGGTCTGACCCCTCCCCCTCCCCCTTCCCCTCCCCCCTGACTGGGTTTGGCCGCCCTCCCTGCAACTGGGTTCAGCCCCCTCCGGCCTCCCCCTAGCGATTGGGTTCAACCCCAACCCCTCCCCCTTGTGACTGGGTTCAGCACCCCCTGGGCTGGCGGGTCCCCCCCCTTTATTGTAAGAAAACCCTAATTTCTTACAAATTTGGGGAAAAACCTTAAAAAATTACCTATTTGACTTTCAAAAATCATGAAACATGCTTCTTACGTTATCAATTCTTTAATTTTTTTTTATAGAAATGACTGAAATATTTAAGAAAATATAAATATAGAGTCATCTCAGAATAAATAAAAAAAATGATCAAATCATTACTTTTAAAAAAATTTATGAACTATTTAGACTAATTATTCTTATTTCCTTATCACATTTGCTATTTTTGGTGAATGTTTGAAAACACGCTATCTCTCAAAATAAAGCCTCCAAGTGGCGCCACTCAAATTTCGCGCCTTTCAGATAGAAGCTTGTCCTCCCAAAAACAAGCTTCCCTCTCACGCTTCCATTCCAAAATTTTCAAATAATTTAAAAAAAGGAAAAACCATCTATATATCATTTTACAAGAACACCCCTACACCTCTCCAAAAATTACACCAAGTCTCTCCTCATCCCCAGTTGTAATTGTCACCCATCTCCAGGGTTATTTCCCAATCTGACTTTACAAAATGACCTTCGTGTCCTTTTCAGTACCACAATCACAAGCCGCGAAACCAGGACCACACAGGCACCGAGTTTTCGAAATTCCGAAAATGCCCTCTTTCTGTTTCATTCTCTCGCAAGCTTCCCAAAACCTTAAAAAAAAAAAAAAAAAAAAAAAAAAAGAGGGGAAATTTCAAATCACCCGCTCTCTCTGTCTAAGGGTATATTCATAAATTCACTTCCCAAAACGACAATAGCTTCCGTGTCCAACACCAAACCCAACGGCACACATTTTTGTTAAATTCCCAAAATACCCACCGGTTCATTCTCGCGCAAGCTTCCCCCAAAACCAAAACAAAAAAAAATAAAAAAAAAAAGAACAAAGGAATTTCAAACCACCCGCTCTGTTTCTGTGTGTCTCTTTCTCTCCCCCCAAAATTCAAACATTTCAAAACCCTCTGTTCTTCACTATATATACCCCCACAAACTCTCACAGCCTCCATAGGCAAAACCTTCGAAAGCTCTCACAAAAACAACCCCTTTCAGCAACAAAACTGTTTGTAATAATCCTTTTCCCAAAAATGCCTGGTATCCCAGACGAGCCCCTTCTCGCCCCGAACCCCGACCGGTTCTGCATGTTCCCGATCCAGTACCCGGAGATCTGGGAGATGTACAAGAAGGCCGAGGCCTCGTTTTGGACCGCCGAGGAGGTCGACCTCTCCCAGGACATCCGCCAGTTCGAAGCCCTCACCCCCGACGAGAAGCACTTCATCACCCACGTCCTCGCCTTCTTCGCCGCCTCCGACGGCATCGTCCTAGAGAATCTCGCCGGTGGGTTCATGAAGGAGGTCCAGGTCGCGGAGGCGCGTGCCTTCTACGGCTTCCAGATCGCCATCGAGAACATCCACTCCGAAATGTACAGCCTCCTCCTCGAGACCTACATCAAGGATTCCGCCGAGAAGAGCCGCCTCTTCCGCGCCATCGACACTGTCCCTTGCGTCGCGAAGAAGGCCCAGTGGGCCCTCCGCTGGATCGACGGCTCCGAGTCCTTCGCCGAGCGCCTCATCGCCTTCGCCTGCGTCGAAGGGATCTTCTTCTCCGGAAGCTTCTGCGCCATCTTCTGGCTAAAGAAGCGCGGGTTGATGCCGGGACTCACCTTCTCCAACGAGTTGATCTCGCGAGACGAGGGCTTGCACTGCGATTTCGCGTGCCTTCTGTACTCACTACTGAGGAAGAAGCTGAGCGAGGAGCGGGTCAAGGGGATCGTCCGCGACGCGGTGGAGATCGAGAGGGAGTTTGTGTGCGACGCGCTGCCGTGCGCGTTGGTGGGGATGAACCGGGAACTGATGAGCCAGTACATCGAATTTGTCGCCGATCGGCTTCTGGGTGCGCTAGGGTGCGGGAAGGTGTACGGAGTGCAGAACCCGTTTGATTGGATGGAGCTGATATCGTTGCAGGGGAAGACCAACTTCTTCGAGAAGAGGGTCGGTGAGTACCAGATGGCTTCCGTCATGTCCAGCCTCAACGGCAATGGTGGGACCCACGTCTTCAACATGGATGAAGATTTCTGATTTCTGATTTTTTTTTTTTTTTTGGGTGGGCTCTGGGTTCTTGACTTCTTGTTCTGTTTGTGTAATATTTGTGTCACTTTTTCAGATTTAATCCTTTTTTTTTTCTCACATATATTTGTTTTAATTTCTTGTTTAAGAAATTAAATGAGAAAAATGATGAAAAAAAAATCGTAGTTTCTTAGTTATATTCCCCTCTTTTATGTATTATAAGAAGCAGAAATAATAGAAATATTGAAGACTTGAATAACTGAATTTCTGTTTATTTACAGCATTGTTTATTTCTGCAGGTCTTCGAGTTAAGCAAACGAGAAGTGCACATCTGGGTTTTTGATTTGATTTGAATTTTGTTCTTGGAAAAAAGATTTGATTTGAATTGTTTAGTATGTTAAAAGTGTAACTTTTTTTAATTTATTATTATTATCGTCTATATTCGTTTTAATTTTTTGCTTGAGAAATGATATAACTACCTACAAAGGCTGATGGCGTTAGGTAACAAGAAATGAGCAACTGGGCTTCTGATCATTAGCATACCCAAAAAAAAAAAAAAAAAAAAAAAAAACTGGGTTTCTGATATATCATAATTTAATCAATTTATTTTAATTTTGCATAACAATTGCATTCAGGAAGGTGCAAAAAGAGGCCAGAAAAGTGTGGAAAATTGGGGAAATGATTTGGAGCCAATGGTTTCAGTGGAAGACACCAGAGATTAAAAATTAAATGAGAAAAGGACATGGTTTTGGCTTTGGGGGAAAAAATGGAAAAAAGAAAAAGGCCAAAAAAAAAAAAAAAAAAAGGCACGGTGTCCTCGCGTACACCTAGATAAAACAAAACGCTTTTGTCGTTTTTCGTTTTTCCTTTCTTTTATCATTTTATTTTATAATAAAAAATAATAAATGAAAATGGAAAACCAGAAAAAAAAAAAATGGGCTGGGCCCTTTAAGCAAGACGTTCTTTCATTTCATGGTTTGGGAAAAGACAAGGCAGAAGAGAAGAGGCAAAATAATCCCCGTAGTATTCCTAGGACTGAGGAAGTTGAATGTTGATTGTTGTTTGTCAGAATGCTGTCGAGACAACAGTTGCTCCATCTCTTCAATCGCTTCTCCTTCCTCATCTCTCAGCCAGGTACATTTCCACTTTCACTTTCATGTCTTCTTCCTTTTCTTCTTTTTAATTTTTATTTTAAAATTGTTTTTTTTTTTTTAATTTTAATTTTTATTGAGGATTTACTCATAAACAGATGTGAAGAAGAGAATTTCAGACGCTGTTCAGGACCAGCAGGTGAATTTCTCCGCTTCTCTGCCATTACTTAAAAAAAAAAAAAAAGTAACTTTCATATTTAGATTATGTTTTCTTGCGTTTAAAATTAGCTGGGGTGAAGTTTTCAAGTTGGTTTCTGAGGTGAAATTAGCTGATTCCGAGCTCGGTTGCCTCATTAATTTACTTTTTTTTTGTTTGTTTTTAATTAAGTTAATTTTTATTCTGATTTCTGTTAACCTGTTAAGCTCATTAAGCTAATGTGTTGCCTTATCAAACTTGGAGAAGTTCGTTCATGATAAAATGACCATTTTGTTATGGACCAAAAAGATGGCAAGAAGCAATGTTAGGTGCCTATTTGCTAAATCCATATGTTCACTTCAAAATGACAAGTAAAACCCAGGTTGGAGATTTCATCTATCTTTTCGTGCGTCTTTGATTAGGATAGGTTGCCGATTAAATTTTGCTCAAGTATCAGAGCTCTAGCAGAAGATCCTCCGTTAGATTTATCGGCCTGAGAGTAGTAGTTTTCTGCTGATGTTATATATGTTTTGCCGAATGTTACTCCGTCAAAATTTTGTTTACTTTTTAAAGTAATCTTTCGTGATTTGGAATGTAACGTTGAAAAATGCAGGAAGCTGTAGCTGTAACAACTGCTATCCAGGAAGAGATATTTTTGGAAATGGGAATAGGTAAACTTGTCCTACATGCCTCAATCTGTAATTCTATTTCTACTTATGTTCTTTCGTACAGTGATCAACTCCAGTACTCCAAAAATGCCGGTTAGCCTAGTTATACGAATTGCTTTAGAAATAGAAAAAGAAGCCATTTGCACTTCTTGCAGCTCTGAAATGAAAATTTTCAAAACTGTTTGACGAATTCTAGTTGTTGTATTCGAGGCATAATTGTGAATTCATGATTGGATTTTTAAGGCTTTCTGTCCGTGCGATGAAATTTTCAATTAGGATATTTTGATGATCTGATCATAAAAGTTTTGAACTATCATCACTGTAGATCCTAGTTTCGGCCTGTCATGCCTGGGAAAGGTGAATACGGTTTATGAGAATGATCGGGAGTTGATGATTCAGTTTTATAAATTTGTTGCAAAGTAAGTTTTCTTTCTCATTATTTTGAAAGTTACATCTAAGTTTGCTGCCTTTTATTTTTTTATTTTTTTGAGCTAGCATAATCTGTGACTATAAAGTAAGGATTCGTGATATCATCCAGTTTCCATAACTTTTCACAAAATCATATATTTGCATGAAATCATAAAGTCAATTATAAAATTTATGTTATCGAAGAAAAATCGCAAACCGAATAGGATTAATAGTATTTTAGTCATATGTCCAAGAAGATATGGAAAGTTCTGGTGCGTTACGTGTAGCATTTTGGTAGTGGTACTTAATCTATGGCAAAACAGAGAAGAGATGGCCTGTGACGATGCACAGCTTGGGCCAGATGAATATGCTGAAAGAATGCACAGCCAAGAAAAACTACAAGAACAGGTAACGTGTTCAACTATTTGGAAATTGTGTTTTGATTGAGGTGGATTCTGAAGCAGAGATTTAAAATTTTCAGCAACTCGAGATGCTGAATTATATGCGCAAGTTTGCCCTTGATGATCAATCTGCAATACTCGACAAGGTAACATTCTCTTGACAGATGAAAATATGTCTAGGAGCATAGATACTGCACTATATTTTAAAGTATGGTTTTATCTGATAATTTCTTTTTTGTTCATTTTGGCAAATAATTTTTCCCTTCACTTGGTTCTTGTTTTTCCCCAGTTGCATCAGCAGATGGAAAATGCCAACTTCGAGTTTGGAATATCGGTTTTGTCATCAGAGCAGATCCAAGAGATTGTTCGAAGGAGGGTTTCCCCTTTATACAACCCAAAGTAGATAGATTGAAATGCTTTGATGTGAAACCATGTGACGTAGGTTTCAGATTGCAATACTTAATCTGGCTGTCCATTACATTTTTCTGTTTATGGTGAAAAGTAGTTTCATGCCTTGCGGTAAATGAATTACTATCTGTTAGTATTTGTTTTTCCCCTCCTTTCACGTGAGGAGACATGATGGCAGAACTTTAATTGGACAATTAAGCGTGGTAAATAGATTCAGTTAATTTTACACGTTGATTTCCACAACCAGATCCCATCTTGTAATTACAAACAAAGACCATACGGCACCGTTTGAAGAATTGAAGAGCAGTAGTTAATCAAGCTCAGGATAAACATGTTTCCATTAACTAGACTAAATTTTTCAAAACACGGGAATTAGATACCGATCATTTGCAAAAAACTAAATCACTACTAGTATGTCGCCCTTACTGTCAAGATCCATAGTAACTGTGTCCCCTTCTTTTAAGTCACCGCCCAAGATCTTCTCCTCCAAGTTATCTTCCGAGAACCTTACAATAACCCTTCTCATCGGTCTAGCTCCGTAGCTTGGATTGTTTCCTTCTTTCGCCAATTTCTTTTTGAACTCGTTTATGTACGCGAGAAAAATGTTCTTTTCTTCTAGTCTTTGGCTAACTTCTTTCAGCATAATATCCGCTACCTGTTCTAGCTGACCATCATCGAGCTGCTTAAACACCACCACTTCATCAATCCTATTCAAGAACTCGAGACTGAAATTTCTTCGCAGTTCATTGGCAACTTCTGCCTTTACTAGTTCAAAACCAATCCGAGCCTCTTCCACAATCACACTGTCGCCGATATTTGATGTCAAAAGGATCATGGTATTTTTGAAATCTACAGTCTTACCTTTACCATCTGTTAGCCGGCCATCGTCTCGAATCTGAAGCAGCACGTTGAAGACGTCTTTGTGAGCCTTTTCAATCTCATCGAAAAGGATCAGTGAGTGGGACCGTCGACAAACAGCTTCTATGAGCTGTCCACCTTCTTCATAGCCTATATAACCAGGGGGTGATCCAATAAGCCTCGAAACGGAATGTTTCTCCATATACTCTCTCATGTCAAGCCTGATAATGGCTTCTATGGAGCCAAAATATTCTGCGGCAAATGCATTTGCCAATTCTGTTTTGCCGACCCCAGTTGGGCCTGTGAATAGGAAGCTCGCCAATGGCCGGCTGGGGTCTCTTATCCCTGCCCTAGCACGGCGAATGGCACGGCTAATGGCCTCCACAGCTTCATGCTGTCCAATTATGCATTTTTGTAGAATTTTCTCCGTAGTCAGTAGCTTCTTGGTTTCAGACTGTGAGAGTTTCTCCAGTGGGATTCCCGTCCAGGATGAAATCACATGTTGAATGTCTGATTTGGTCGCAACAAGTTCCTCCTTAATTGTTACTTTTTTCTGTTGAAAGTTGAAAAAGGATAAAACTAGAAAAGAATTGGGATTACCTCTTCCGCCATTTTGGTCAAATCGGTACCATATTTTAGAAGCGTTGGAACATTAAGATGCTTTTTTTCAAGGTTCTCCATATGGCACAATCTTAGTTTTAGGCTTAAGTGAAATGTAGACTTGTTTGAAGTGACATCTAATTTCCGTTTTTATATGTGATTTGCAAGTAAACATATCAAAAGAATTTTTACAAATTCCAATGCTAAATTCTTGTCTCTTGTTGTTCTCTCTCGCATGTCATAAATACGACGATTGCTGTAACCTATATATGTTACGACGGTGCACATTCCAAGCAGTTTAAAGCCTCAAGGATTTTTCAATTCAACGCATGTTACAAGGATTCCATGCAAAATATAATTCAAATGAATTCCGACTCTTTTAGTTCACTGATAACAACATAATTTAATTGTTAAGCATAAAAAAAATAAAAATAAAAATAGAAGATACATGCATCCCAATAATTTCTCTTTGGATTATACTCATTTATACCCCTTAAAATTTATGATCACTTTCACTTTACCTCATGAACTTTGAATTTAACTATAATTCACCCCATTTATTATAATTTCTGTTAAGCAGATGCAAAAAAAAAGTGAATTAAATGCAATCATGAGATCTCTTTCCGTTTGTTTTTAGCATCAATATTAACATAATGAGCCTAGTACGATTAATTTTCTAATTTTCCTTTTTTTTTTTTTGAGGGATTCCTTATTTGTTTTTAACTGAAATTATAATAAAAGAGGTCAAATGGGGTCAAATTCAAAGTTCAAGAGGGCAAAGTGAGAGTTTTCAAAGTTTAAGAGATAAAAGAAGAAGTAACCCATGTATTTAAGGGGATATATGAAAATACTCCCTTCTTCTCGTTAGATCCCTCAATTGCGTGGAAAAGTGAAAATTTTATGTTGCATATATAAGACTAAGGACTTGTTCGGTGAAACGGTTCAACTCAAACTAAATTGTACTTTTTCATATCAGTTTTTGTCTTTTTATGAAAAGTCAATAAAAATTATAACTAGTTTTTAAAAAATCAACAAATTCAAACTTACAAATTTCAACTCAAACCGTTTCACCAAATAGACCCTAATTTTTGCATATATGCCAAAGAATAATGTTGGAAACACCAATTATAATATCAATTTTCTTATACCAACTGACATGATTGTCATTCTTTTTATGGGTAGGTGTTTGTTTAAAAGATTGTCATGTCAATTAATAATAAGAGATTGTAAATATTACCATTATTATTAAAAATATGACAACTTATCACCATATAAGTTGGCATAAAAAAAATGGGATTAGAATTGGTGTCGTTAATATTATTTTATCACCGGTGTAAAGTGCCAGACACAGAGAGAGAGAGAGAGAGAGAGAGAGAGAGAGAGAGAGAGAGAGAGAGAGAGAGAGAGAGAGAGAACATGAGGCACAACAGAGTATTTTCGTCACCAACTTAAACGTTGTTTACCAATTTACACACATTGATAAGGGTGTTCTTGAAATCTACTGTCTGAACTTTACCATCTGTGAGCCTGCCGCCATCGTCTAGAATCTGAAGCAGCATATCAAAGACGTCTACGTTAGCCGCCGAATCGTTGAAGGCTGAAGTGGCCAGAGAGATATCTCGGCTCTTCCACAGAATTCAAAGGGACAAACTTTGAGTTTGTGCCATTTGGAGGAAGCAGGAGACTGTGTCCAGGCATATCATTTTTGTGTTGCATGGCGCAAGTGTTGAACTTGTGCTTTCTCAATTGTTTTACCGCTTTGACCGGAGACTTGAGAATGGTCGGAAACCAGAAGTGGTCGATGCAATAGGGTCATTTGGACTAACAACATGTCGGAGAAAATGGCGTCTCCACACCACAAGTGTGATGGTTTTTAAGGAGACTTAAAATGCTGGAGTCAGCAGACAATTTCACTTTTTATTTGATAATCCTTTGATGAGAAGATCTTTGAATAAGAAAGAATGATTTTAAATGTACTGTACCATATGGGATGTTCTCACATGTTATACTCTCTCATTCTTATTGTTTGTTTGTTTTTTTGTTTTTTTATTTGATGACAGAATTTTAACTGGGGCAATTTGTGTTTGGCACAACCAAAGCTCATTGCATAATTACAACCGAAGACTGGAAGGCATTCTCCGAAGGTTTGAAGCCCGAAAAACATCATGGTCATGATAAAAATGTTTCCGTTACGTCCCTCGTCAGCACAAGTGTATGTGGTAGCAGTTTCACTCTTGAATTTGCAAAGCTACATAATAACCGGAAACTTGAAAAGGCGCTTGAACTGAATTCAATATTGAACAAGGGCAAATTTTGATTGTTCAAACCTTTTCACGTTAGATTCTAAAACAAGAAGCTTTAATTTGGTCTTCAAACTTAGTACATTACACAGAAACTACATTAAAAAAGAAAGAAAGAAGAGACACCACAACTTCATTAATTGCGACAAAAATGCACAACCTTATGTTGGGGGCCTAAAGTACGCTAGCAACAGGGTTTTTGATGCTCATTTCAACTTGCCGTTTAGTTTCTGTACGCACACAAATGAAAACCATAGATTCTATTAGCACCAAATGACGTTTTAAGGAAATTTCATGACCAAATAAATAAGTAGAGGAATGGATTTTTTTTGCACCTTTCAGCCTTTTTTTTTAACATATAGGGACACAGCTTGCATCGCAATGGGGGTAACTGTCCCCCGCCACTTTGCATGCATCCTGAGCATTGCAGGATGCAGTCGTTGAACTTCTTGGTGTCCAAGGCCTCGGTCCCGTGGGCTAGCATTGTCGCGACGACAACGATGCACATGATGAACAACGTGACGAGCTTCTAGGCCATCCTTTTTTCTTCTTTGTTGTGTGTTTCAAAGTTTTTGTTCACTCTGTTCAGGTTTGTTTACTCTTGTGTTGTGTCGGAGAATTATTAATGGAAGTGGTGTTTGTAAGTTGTAAGAGCATGTGGGGGTTTTAAACAACAAGAACGACAGCAGTTCATGTTGTCTTTGCACGAACGGAATTGCTTAAAACAAGGACTAAACATGAAACTCTGTCCAATTTGTTTCCTAAACTCTAGGAAAATATGATCTCTTTTTCATATATTTATTTCATATTCGTATATGTATATGTATGAATATTAATGAGAAAAGAAGAGGTGTTGAATTTGAGCCCATTCGACTTCAGTTGGTTAGGAGTGTGGTTTTTTTTTTTTTTTTTTTTTTTTTTTTTTTTAATGTAGGTAAACAAATTATAACAGAATTAAAAATTCTTGTCGAAATATAACATAATTATAAAGAGAAAAAAGATAGAACAAGTTTAAAATAAAATATTTAGAGATTGACCTACTATTCTATCTTTTCTTCCAAAACTCTTCAAAAGAAGAAAATTTGTGAAAGGGAGTATGATTAAGACTGAAATTGAAAAGAAATTATTTACTTGTGGAAATAATAAGTTGTAAGTGCATTTATCCAATATTTATAGCAATAATCAAGAGATTTATTTTCTATTATTCACTTTTCTGTTGGAAAGATGTTTAAGAGGTGGTGGAAAAAAAAAAAAAAAGTTGCAAGAGACGTTTAGAAAAAAGAAAAAAAATTGTATTTTATATTGTCTTTATAACACCCCCTTCTTTTTTTTTTTCGAGGGAATAACACCCAAAATTTTTTATTTCATTTTTGAACTTGAGAACAGGGATTTACACTTTACACATATTATAATGAAATCATATCCCCTAAAAAAAATTATATGTTATATTATTATTATATTATATGAGATATTCACAATTAGTTTTAATTATTTAAAATTAAAAGAAATAATTTTTTAGAACTTCGAGGAATTGGTCTGAAAATTATGTTTTACCCTCTAAATTTTAAAAATTATGTTTTCTCTCTCAAAATTTATAAAATTTGTAAAAATTACCCAACCTGATATATATTATTATATTATATAAATATATTTTCCTGCCATTTCCCTCTCTCTGCCTCTCTCTCTCTCTCTCTCTCTCTGTTTTTTCCCTTGTTCTTTTCTTCTTTCACCTCTCTCTCTCTCTCTCTCTCTCTCTCCTGACGGAAGCACATTTCTGTCATCGGGTTCACCACCGAGCTTTGCGGTGAGTACAAGGCCAATTTATGCAGCGAAGCTTTTTGGAGCCAAGGACAAATTTTGAGGTGGGTTTCTCTCTCTTTGATTGGCCTTTTACCTGAAATTTCCCTATTGATTTGGTCTTTCCTTCTTAGATTTCAAATCTAAGTGTGATCAAATCTCTTTTGTCATTCTGTTTTTGCGCAAAAAAAAATAAAATAAATAAATAAATAATCCCCAAAATCCCGAGATTCTTAGTACTTAGAAATGGGCCAAATGAGTTTTTCCTTGATGATTTTTCTTTTAAGTTCTGCAAACTGACGGAAATATATTTCTATTATCTTGGTTCTGAAAGAGTTCTGCAAGCTTAATTAATTTGATTTGTTTTTGTATTAAGCATAATTTATATGATTAATTTCAGTATATATGTGATTTGTTTTTGTATTAAGCTTAATAACTTATGGATAATCATTAGTTAAAAGTTTCGTAGAAAAATGCCCAATTTAAGTCTATTTCTGAATTTTTCATAACCATAGAAGCTGATGGAATGAATTTCCTGTTTTGATGGCATTTTTCTATCTGCTACGGGATTTTATAGTTCTTGGATGAAAACCCGGGAACTTTTTAGATGTTTTTCCAAAACAGACTTTCTAAATCCTTTTATGGGATAATAACAAATTCTTCCATGTGTTTTTAGATTGAAATGCTATGTTTCACTGTTTTAGCAATGCTCAGTATCATTAATCTTTGTTTCTTATTGATTTATATGTTTTTATTTTTGATAGGACTAGTCAAGCTAATAATAATGGATGTGAAACCGAAGAGAAAAACTGTTACAGAGAATGGGGATACTGGAGAGGACTTGGTCCTTGCGACTTTGATTGGGAACGGTGATGATGTGGGGCCTCTTGTTAGGTACGCGTTTGAGATGAGGAGGCCAGAAGCACTCCTTCTCCAGCTCAAACATGTTGTGAAGAAGAAGGAAGTTGAGATCGAGGATCTTTGCAAGACTCATTATGAGGAATTCATTCTTGCAGTTGATGAGCTTCGGGGCGTGTTGGTTGATGCTGAGGAGCTGAAAGGTGAGCTGTCGAGTGATAATTTTAGGTTGCAAGAGGTCGGGAGTGCTCTTTTGATCAAACTTGAGGAGCTTCTTGAATCTTATGCTATCAAGAAGAATGTGACCGAAGCTATCAAGATGTCGAAGAGTTGCGTGCAGGTGTTGGACCTTTGTGTCAAGTGTAACAATCATATTTCTGAGGGTCAGTTTTACCCTGCGCTGAAAACGGTGGATCTGATTGAGCGAACTTACTTGCAGAATGTTCCTGTCAAGGCACTTAGAACAGTGATAGAGCGGAAAATTCCGGTAATTAAATCACACATCGAGAAGAAAGTTTGTAGTCAGTTCAACGAGTGGCTAGTGCACATAAGGAGTTCGGCAAAGGTTATTGGACAAACAGCAATAGGTCATACTGCATCTGTGCGTCAGAGGGATGTGGAAATGCTAGAATGCCAGAGGAAAGCGGAGGAGCAAAATCTTTCTGAGTTAGAAGAGTTTTCTTATACTTTAGATGTTGAAGAATTGGATGAGGATTCTGTTTTGAAGATTGATCTGACGCCTCTTTATCGGGCATATCACATACACACTTGTCTAGGAATTCCAGAACAGTTTCGAGATTATTACTATAAGAATCGCATGTTGCAGCTTAATTCAGACCTGCAGATCTCTTCGGCTCAGCCTTTTGTTGAATCTTATCAAACATTTTTGGCACAGATTGCTGGTTTCTTCATTGTGGAGGATCGGGTCCTGAGGACTGCCGGAAGTTTGCTTTCGGCCGAGCAGGTTGAAACAATGTGGGAAACAGCTTTGTCCAAGATGACTTCTGTTTTAGAGGAGCAGTTCTCCAATATGGATTCCACAACCCATCTTCTCCTGGTGAAGGATTATGTGACTCTACTCGGGTCTACTCTTAGACAATATGGCTATGAAGTCGGTCCACTACTTGAAGCACTAGACAGTAGCCGAGACAAGTACCATAAGCTTCTTTTAGAAGAGTGCCGTGAACAAATTGTTAACGCTCTTGCCCATGATACCTATGAGCAGATGGTTATGAGAAAGGATACTGACTATGAAAACAATGTCTTGTTGTTCAATATTCAG
The DNA here is from genome assembly GCA_009761775.1 of Ficus carica. Taxonomy (NCBI): domain Eukaryota; kingdom Viridiplantae; phylum Streptophyta; class Magnoliopsida; order Rosales; family Moraceae; genus Ficus; species Ficus carica. Next base: position 12,895,853 of record CM019746.1, read on the forward strand.
ACTTCAGACGTAGTGCCAGCCTTCCCTTACATTACTCCATTCTCCTCCATGGTGCCCGATGCTTGTCACATTGTCAGATCGTTCATTAAAGGGTCTGTCGATTACTTGTCTTACGGGATGCATGCTAACCTTTATGACGTTGTGAAAACGTATTTGGACAACCTCCTAATTGATGTGTTAAATGAGGTACTGCTCAATACAATTCAAAGCGGCAGCATTGGTGTCTCTCAGGCCATGCAGATTGCTGCAAACATATCTGTTCTTGAAAGAGCTTGCGGCTTTTTTCTTCGAAATGCAGCTCAGCTCTCTGGGATCCCGATACGATCAGTTGAGAGGACTCAAGCTAGTTTAACTGCAAAGGTGGTCCTCAAGACCTCAAGGGATGCTGCTTATCTTACTCTTCTGAATTTGGTGAATAACAAGTTGGATGAGTTTCTGGCGCTTACAGAAAATATCAAATGGACTTCAGAGGATGTATCCGAGCATGCAAATGATTATATGAATGAAGTCATTATTTACCTGGACACTGTTTTGTCCACGGCGCAGCAAATTTTGCCTTTGGATGCACTATACAAGGTTGTAAGTGGGGCTCTTGAGCATATTTCCAACTCGATAATGGCGGCTTTCCTTAGCGACAATGTCAAGAGGTTCAGCCTCAATGCCATTATGGGCATCAACAATGATCTAAAGGCGTTGGAATCTTTTGTGGAGGATAGATTTCACAGTATAGGCTTGAGTGAGCTGTACAAGGAAGGTAGTTTTCGAGGCTGCTTGATAGAAGCGCGTCAATTGGTCAACCTTTTGTCGAGCAGTCAGCCTGAGAATTTCATGAATCCCGTGATAAGGGAGAAAAACTATAATGCTCTGGATTATAAGAAGGTGGCCACTATCTGTGAGAAATTTAAGGATGCCCCTGATGGGATCTTTGGAAGCCTTGCAAACAGGAATGCAAAGCAAAGTGCGCGTAAGAAGTCCATGGATATGCTGAAGAAAAGATTGAAGGACTTCAGCTGAGGCTCGGAAAATCTTTAACCATCATAAGTAGGAGTGTATTTTTCCCCGTACTTACATTTTTTCAGTTTTGTTTCTTGCCTATGTTTAGAATTTATGGGATTCGCTAATTTTTCCTGCTGATGTATGTCCATGCAATAAATCTGCAATATCCTTAATTAGTCTAGTGTACATTATGAGAACTTCAATTTCCGATCATGGTGCTTTTGCGTTTTGATGTTGTCCGCGGTGAAACAAGGCACTTCAGCATGGTTTGTCAGCATTGGTCTTTTCTCACATTGTCTTTCCTTGTTGTATCATTTGAGAACCAAACAGCCGAATTTCCGGCAAGGGGTTTTTGCATTTGGTTCGGAGTTGGTGTCTGTTTTTAGTATAGGTAGATGGAGCGCAAAGGACAAGGCGCAGTCTGGATGGACGGTGGAACTGCTTGGCACTATGTTGAACAAGCATCTTTGGTATTAGCGTCAGTCCAAGCGGCCTAGGCCAGAATTTCGCACAACTTGCACATCTTCTTGCTGTCATAAACTACAAAAACAGGGCCCCTAACCTGCATACCCGTCTCTATATTCATATATTATCCCCACATCCCCACAACTGCCTCATTACTCGCTGGTATCCCCATCATTGAAATGTCATCCCTGGTGTAAATTAAAAAAAATATTAAAAACTTTTATTTTTTGGTGAAAAAAAAAAAACTTCTATTTTTTGGTGATCATCTCATGCAAACTAGATGAAATTAAAAATAAAAATAAAAAAACTTTTATTTTTTGGTGACCATCTCATGCAAATAAGGTGAAATTAAAAATAATAATAAAAAAAAAAACTAACCTAAGTTAGTGTTTATTTTTTCGACATATCCAAAGTTGTTGACATTGTAGCTATAACATAGCCGAAAGAAAGCTTTAAAAAAAAAAAAAAAAAAACCGTGAAGAGCGGGAAAACCAAAGCTCATGACGTCACAGCTGAACAAGCAATTAGCCAACCTCAAGATCAAGAAAGAGTCAAATCACAAAAAAAAAAAAAAAAAAAAAAAAAAAAAATCCAGCCAAGACTTTGCAGTCTCATCACCGCACGTGTGGCAAGCTATCAACATAAGTGAGAATAATGTACAATCCTCAACCTTTATTTCAATTCACATCCACAAAGAAGTTTTTCAATAATGAAAAAAAAAATCGATAAATATATATATATAACATGGATTTACGAATATGATTAATAAACTAATTACAAAAATCCTACATTAATATTACAAGAATGCCAAAACATCACATCACAATTTAGTAAGAAATTGAAGAGATTTAACGTAAAATTTAACTTGCATTTAGATTTCCACATGGATTTTGACAAGCAATTGAGAGCCTACAACATCACAATCCTCAAAGCTCTAAGAGATTACCCAAGAAATTGCAAATCTTCCATTTCCTTGTTTCAACCATTTATGGCTACAAATTTCCAGAAACTATGCAAACCAAGGGAAAAGAATCCTGAAAATTGAAGAAGAAAGGCGGAGAGGCGATGGTCGGCGAGGTTGCCATAATCCCAAGAGAAACCAGAGAACCGTGTGAACTCGGTGATTATGTGATATTAATTAACCAAAACAAAAGTACGGATAATACATTAGCAATCGGAAGAGATCCAGACCATTAGGTTGAGACCGATTCTTTTAAGGTGGAGAGATTCCTTGGATCTTCCCTTGATTTCAAAGGGACAAACTTTGAGTTTGTGTCAATGTAAGAATTTTATACGTGATATTTGAAAAATAAGGTACCATATCCTATATTCTTACATACTTTCTCGTCCTCGTTGATAATTTTTTCGGTGGTTAAAATGTGAGAATGCTAATTTTACATTAATTGGATTTGGCATAAGCATATCGCATTATGCAAGTACAAAGAAATGACTATAAGGCACCGTTTGAAGATTTGAAGCGTGAAAAGTCATCATGTTTATGATAAATATGTTTCCATTATGAAAGGATCGATGTAGTTGTATGCGATAGCAGTTTCGTTCTTATAAGAAGGCATTGCAGAACTACAAGGTGACCAATCAGCAAGGGTAGAGTTTTGATTGTTAAAACCTTTTGTTTTTAATGTTCTAAAACAACATTACACAGAAAATTTAAGTAATAAAAAAGAAAGAAAGAAAATCCTCCACAACTTTGTTGCAACCAGAAAGTTAAACTTTTAGGCCTCGTTTGACGTTCGAACTCAAACTATACTTTTTCATATCAGTTTTTGTCTTTTTCTGAAAAAGTTTTTGTCTGTTCTGAAAAGTCAACAAAAATTTTCAACTCAAACTGTACTTTTTCAACTGAAACTCATTCATCAAACGGACCCTTAGTTGTGTTTTTTCTGCTGAACAAATAGTTTTGCATGTAAAAGTGCATTGGGGATAACCATCCCCCGCAGCCTTGCATTCGTACTGGCATTGTACCACGCAGTTGTCGAAGGTCACGGTGTTCGCGGCCTCCGCCTCACGGGCCTGCATTGCCGTGACAACAATGACGCACATGACGAACAACGCAACGAGCTTCTTGGCCATTTTTTTTTCATTCTTCTTCTTTGTTGTGTTTTTCTAAGGTGTTTGCTTTTTTCTCTGTTCAGGTGTGTTTACTCCTAAAAAAAAAAAAACGTGATTTTGAATTTTGTGGTATTTTTCTTTTCGAGGAAAAAAGAGTGATGGTTGTTATAGAAAACAATAATGACATACATTTGTCAAACCAAAAAACGACATTGAGTAAGACATTTGTATTTTGAAATTTGGAATGTCTAAAAGAACGTTCTAATAAATTAAGAGTAAGTTATTTGTATATTTCTACATCAATTTCTACATTAAAAAAAAAACAGAAAGAGTCCTTGCCATCAAAACAAACCACAACTTTGGAAGAAACTAAGTTGTCGAAGCCAAGTTGTTGCAGGTGCTCCCTGGTATGTGATAATCATGCACCACCACTAACTATCTCATTCTTGCCTTGCTCTTTCCGACAATGTTTATCCTCTAGCCCACGGACTCACCTCTACTAAGACCCTCACCATATGATTCCCGTTTTCATCTCTAAGGTCGAGAAACTAGAGACAGACCAAATGCTGCCATCGAAATTCGGCCTTAATTGAGAAAAAGGATTGAGAAACCCTAGTCCTCATGCGTTGGAGAGAGAAAGAGAAGAGAGAGAAAAAGAGAAGGAATACCTTTCAAATTTATAATATATTTTTTAAAATATGATAAATTGTAGTATATTTTTCTTGTAAATGATTAGATTTCGTTTTATTTTCTAAATAATTTCGGATCTACGACTAATTTTTAACAAAAAATTTATAAGCATAGTTTTATGTTAGAGAGAGAAAAAGAAAGAAGACGAGTGTTTTTTTATATTATGTGATAAAAATATTTGATTATGTTATTTATTATTATATTTAAAATTTATGATATAATTTACTATTAGTTCATTTAAAAGTCTCTCCCCCTTTTCTCTTATTCTAAAGATTCTTTTGTTTTTTTTTATTTTGTGTGTTCGGGGGGGGGGGGGGGGGGGGGGGGGGGGGGGGGGGGGGGTTGGGTTTGGTAAGTGGGCAATTGGGCCCAACAACAAAGCCCAAAATTGATAGTCCATTTTCTAAGTAGAAACGGTGTGCTGACGTGGACAGCTGAGTTAAACGTGGCCTTCCCTGATTCATGGCCCGTAGTTGTTCACACGCGCTCTTTCTTCTACTTCTACTTCTTCGTTTCCATTTCTATTTTTTCTTATCCACATAAAAGCAGCTCTACTATTCCTTCGCAGAGGTACCAAGATTAAAAACCCTAACTCAAATTTCCTATAATTGCCTTATCTAAATTCTTACAATTCGCAAAATTATCTATCTAAATTTTTTTTTATTTTAATTTTAAATTTAATTTCAGAAAAAATGGCGGCTGTATCGATGAGCTTCAACCTGGTGGGAGCGTTTTAAAGGGCTGTCCATGAGCTCAGGCCCTTCTTCTTCGTCGTCGGCGTTCTTGAGAGGAGATTTAGGTTCGCTGGTGGCGGGGCCCACCAAGGTGTCGTTCTCGTGTCCGCAGAGGTTTCCATTGACCATCGAAAGCGCCCACAAGAAAGGAGCCGGTAGTACTAAGAACGGTCGAGATTCCAAAGGCCAGAGGCTCGGCGTCAAGATCTTCGGCGATCAGGTCGCCAAGCCTGGCTCCATCATTGTCCGCCAACGCGGCACCAAGGTCTTTCCTTTTCCCTTTTTTTTTTTTTCGCAATTTATTTGAATTTGAATTTGCTGTATTTGTGTACAATTCAGTTTTCCCTGGAATTTTGATTCTTGTTTGTGGGCATATAAATTGAGGTCAAAAGTTGTGCTTAGTTGGTATAACAAGCTTGTGTTTCTGTAACTGGTTTATCCTTGGAGCTTTGAAACTACCCTGCTGATTTTTGGGTTTCATTTGGGAATGTAAAGGCAATTTCTAATTAAAGCTTTCATATATCATCATGAAATGAGCAAATTGTGGCGATGTTAGCGTGGCATTGCGTGTCGGTTCTCGCGATCAAATTCTAGAAGTGAAGTTAGGTGGCCAGCCAATCATTGTTGTTTGATTCCCACTCTAGAGTATGATTATCATTACCTGATTAGTGCATACATTTCTTCTTCTGATCTTGTATCATAATTTCAGTTCCATGCAGGAAAAAATGTTGGCCTTGGCAAGGACCATACGATTTTCTCATTGATTGACGGGCTGGTAAAATTTGAGAAGTTTGGACCTGACAGGAAGAAGGTGGTTAATACTTGAGTTTTGTAAACCTTGCAGTTGTTGTTCGAACTTCAAACCACTAGAATTCAATTGTGAAGCGAATTCTGTATTTATGGTGGATTTACAGGTGAGCGTGTACCCAAGAGAAGTGCAGCCCGAGAACCCCAACAGCTACAGAGCTAGAAAGAGGGAGTATTTCAGGATGAAGCGCGAACGCAGAAAGGCAAGGCAGGAAGGTATTGTTCCTGAACCTCAGCTGGTGCTTGCCTCCGCAAATGATGATGCTACGGATGACAACCCGGTTTGCTGATTCTTGTAAGCGACTTACATCGTAATCTGAAGTTCTGAGCATGCAGATAGAGTGATTTCAGGGCCTTATAATCTTTCTTCTTTTATTATTCTTTTCTGCTTGTAGATCCCTACTGAGAAATTTGAACACTTATCATCAAGTTCTCAAATTCTTAATCCGCAATCTGCTGTTGTCTCTCTTTTCATTTGGTCGTGGATCCAGTTGGTTTTGGTAACTTTAGATGAACAAAATATGAAGACCATTTTAATACATCGTGCAATAAAAATAGCAAAGTAATCAGATTCACGTCGCAATTTGCATCATCACTCCGGGGATTTGTATACGTGTTACAGAGCAGCCGATCTTCTAAGTTTCGACTGTTGATCTGACTTGGATGAATTCAACTGCCGACAACAGGGGAAAAAACTGGTTTTCATCACAAACGACAATGTTGATCTAAAAGTTGCAAGTTGATGTACTTCAGTTGAGAATGAAATGATTTCTCTGAAAATTTGCAATCCTGTTTGCTAACCACTATGTCTTTTATAGCGGATTGTCTTGAATAAACTCGGAGGAAAAAAAAGGCCATACCGAGGTTTTCATCAGAATATAATGTTGTTAGATTAAAGTTTGCATGGGAATGCAGTTTTAATGAGGATGAAATGGTTTCTCTGAAATTACTATCGTGTTTCGCTAACCGCAAAGTTCTCTCTTACATTTTTCTCGCAAGCGTAAACAAGATGGTCAGCACTCTAAGTTGCAACCAAACCAGCCAAATTACCAAACTACTCAGACTAAGAAACAAAAAAAGACGTTCAACCAGCCTACAGAAGACACTAGGTTAATCTTTGAACATGGAAATGCGGTTGGTAGCTAGATCCGTTTCCGCTGCAGTGTTCACTCACAGTATCCTTTTTGCACCGAACAGAATGACCTGCTGTTCAACAAAAATAGTTACAAATGTTTGTAACACTGGAAATCCATAAGATTCACGCATGAATGAAAGTATGAAACCGGATAAAAGTAATAGTAAATTTAAACATGAAGATAAGTGATGAAATGGCCATCAACAATTTTTCTCCACAACATTGACAAACCAAAGAATACTAAACAAAATTTCTTGATTCATCAAAAGAAAAAAAAATAAAATGTATCAACCATGGCATAAGACTCCACCGAGGTGGATTTTGAAAATGCCAAGGGAATACAAAATAGAGATGTTAGTTTATTCCATTCATTCTAGTTCTCAAACTGAACTGTCCTGAACAAATACAAAGAGGATCAAGGAACACCAAATATACTAACGCGACATGCACACTCAAAGATCCATAACAAATGATATCTACACGAAAACTTTGCGACCAGACCAAAAAACATCCTGAATTCTGAATTAACAGGCTGCTCAAGGAGGGAAAAAAAAAAGGGGGGGGGAGGGGGTAGCCCAAAGTAAATTAGGAAAAAAGTATTATTGTTGTTGAGAATTCTGAAACAGTAGCAAATATTTTGGCAAATGTACACTAACAATCAGCCATTCATTCACCGTTAAAATAAACAACTTGCTAGATGCTCCTTTATGTTCTATAAAATACCTAGACAAACAAAATCTAATGGGACAACAACTAACAATTAACCAGGTGAAAATCTCATGAAAACCAAGTTCATTATCTTGATTAGCTTTCAAGGAATTAAAAGTTCAATTCTTGAGTGCCTAAAAGATAATTATATTTTTACTTTCTTTCTTTTCCCACCTCAAATTGGCAATACAATAGATAAACAGATAAGCAATCATAAATTCTACATCAAACTCTGATGAGACAAAATAGGAGCACAGAACCAAGTTCAATTACTTGATTGTTTTTTCAGGGGACAAATAAAGCTCCTAAGATCAACAACATTTTCTTTTCTCACAATTCTTTAAAATAATAATAATAATAAATTGAAAAATAATCAAATTGAAGCGCATGCAAAACGGAAAATGAAGAGCAAATACCTAAGCAGATCCGACGATGATATTGTTGATGGGGATGAAGATGAGCTTCACAAAGAAGCCGACGAATCCCATCACCACGAATCCGATCGCCGTACGGAACGCCACCTTCGTGAATTCTGCAATTCCAAATATTACCACCCCGGATTTATTAAGGTTATTTATTTTTTATTTTTCTATTTTTTTATTTTTTTTGCATGAATTAGAACCAAGATTCACAAGAAAGAATTATTGAAGAGTTAAAATTTCATGCAATGGAAGGAAGAGTTAAAAATTTCATGGAAATGAAGGAGGGAAATACCTTTGCGATCGGGCTTGTGGCAGCGCTTGACGAGGCGAACGCTGTCCTTGGCCAAATCTCTCAGAGGATCGAACACTGAATCTATGGCGTCCATCTCTCTCTCTCTCTCTCTCTCTGCTTCATTAAAATCAGATCTTTTTGATGCGAAAGACAACGAAGGTGAATTTGCTGTAATTCTGAATAAACTCCACCTGGTGATGCATCAATAGCTCCGGCGAATAATTTTTGTAATGACAGATATACCCCTCACATTCAATCTTTTGGCCACATAGTCTATTGTTGGCATTTCACATCTGTAAACGACATCGTTTGGTGTCTCTTTTTTCTTTTTTCTTTTTTCTTTTTTAAATAAACTTGCAGCGTTTGGTGTCTATTTTTGATGTTCCTTGTTTCCCAAATTTTGCCTTACAAATTTCTTTAGTTTCTTTCTCTTCTTTTTATTTATTTATTTTTATAACCTAAGATCAAATTCATGTAGCAATACTGATTGTAAGTATAGGCTAATAATAAGTATAACCTTGATTCCACTGTAAGGTAAAAGTTCGAATCCCAAATTCAAAAAGGGGGAAAAAAAAAAACATGAAGTTATAAACCATGAGTGTGCATTATTTATGACATCACGTAATTCATACTTCTAACGATTGGATTCCAACAATATGATTTATGAGTGAAGCAATTATGTGTCGTGCGTTGTAAATTTAAGATGGACATTCATAAATCATATTGTTAAAAAATCAATCCAACGATTAAAAAGTAATTTCTACCGGTAATGCATAATAGTAGGCCCTTCCCAAACAAGTTTTCATTACATTATTGAGAAAAATTAGTGTGAAGAAATAGTACTTTTAGAATGAGGAATAGAATGATAATTTCCTCTTGGAGGGAGGCGAAAGGAAAATAGATAAGAGAACAAAATTAAAAACTCTGCTCTGCTAGGCTTTATAAAGGCATAGGTCAATTGAATAATGCCATTCTCAAACAATATAAAGTGCCTTAATTTAATCAGAAGCCATGTGGTACGGTTTTTAATACATGTGAAAGGTTACATACAAGAGAGAAAAGAATCCAGGGCAAGTATGTCAAAAGGAATTTGTTTGACTCAAATATAACAGCTGAATTTCTCTCCAGAATTCACTTTCTCACAACGCCACTCACATAACCGTGTGTCTAAACCAGATCTGACTCCAAACTGGCTACTTGCTCTACCATGAATACTTCGCATGAAGATTCCGAAAAAAACATGTTAACATCCACCACAGCTCGAAATTCTGTCCTCACACTGCAAAAATTCTGTCACAAAGCTGGTTGGAGAAGCCACCCAACAATCGCCAGTGGGAAGACACTAATGGCAGGCAAATATAGAATTGAATGGGGATGCATACTAGCTGTGTCTTCGTTCCTGGTCACATTATGTGGAGTCTGGCTTCTTGTCACGTTGAACAGCCCGAGGGACAAATGTTAAACCACGAGTGTGGCGGCGACCAAAGCTGATGGATGAAGGTGAGGAATCTGAAGTGCTCAGCTTGGAGACTGCAGAAACAAGACCATCAATAGTTTCATTTTCTACTTCCATACTTGATGCGTCTACCTTCTTTTGATTAGTTTGTTTGCGCTGCTGTTTCTGCCTATGTTTTTTGGACGAACGAGCCTTCTTAAAAAATTCAAATGAATTTGGGAACTTATGCTTGTCAACCAGATGCTGATGTCGACTTGTACAAGTCTTAAACTTCAAATTACAGCTTTCAACGAGGCATTCATACTGCAACCAGAAGAACATTAGGAACTAGTGACGGCAAAGGCATTCAATCATTATTGAAGACAAACAAATACAAGAAAATGAACAAGAGATGGATACCATCTCATAGCCTCGTGCAACTTTCGCTTGAAAGAAAGAGTCGTGTGCTTCAGATATGTGTATGCTGAGTAGCCGTGATGTATAAAGAACTCTAGAGCACACTGAGCATGAAGCAGTATGCCGTGCATTATAATGGTCTTCGAAATCCTCTAACGAAGTCAGACGTGCACCACAACCAGCAATCGGACAGAAAACTCCCCTGCGCATACATTAGATTCGACTACAGACATTATGCAAAAGCAAAAATGAGTATTTTAACAAACCTAAAAACACAAAAAAGCAACCATAAGAATTGAGTGTGAACAATCAGACACAATCCCGTGACATGTTTTAGTTTTCATCTCATTCTCAAATGGAAACTGAAAAGCATAATATTACTAAGCAACTACTAAGCTTTAATCATTGCTTAAATTAGCCAAGTTAGCTCTAATTAACATAAGCATAGAAGTCAGCTTCTTCCCACGCCTATCTGAATGAACCAAAGTAAACACCAGAGTTTTTAGCTCGTGCATTATCTACGTTCCATTTAACTTAAAATTAAGCCAAAAAAAAATTGAAGATTAAAAAAGTAGATGGATAAAATTTATAGGACCCAAAATTTTTTTTTTTTAATAAGTGTACAATGTGACAGTCCAAACCTGAAATCTTCATCCACGAAATTCCGAAGGTAATGCTTTTCGTCGTCAGTTAAATCAAGTGCAACCTGTAGAACTAGAACAGGAAACATCAAAAGAACAGCAGAACATAAAATTATAAAAAAAAATTTGAAAATTTCTGTTCTGTAACCTGTTCAGCTTGCAACTTTAGGTAGATTTACTAGCAAAGCAAAAAACTTTACCATCAAAACGATTAAAAACGGGGAAATGTAACGATTCTTCGATTCCAAACGACGTGGAAATACAACAAACGACAAGAAAAATTACTTCTTTTGATTTGATTTTCTTCGGTTTCGGAAGTTGAGAACAGAAGAAGAAAAATCGAGAGCAGAAAAAGAGAAGAACCTGTTTGGCAAGAAGTTCCCTTTCGATGTTGCCAGAAGCAAAGAAGGGAGAGTCGGGTTCGAATCTTCTACAAGAGGGTACCCAGTACGGAAACCCTAGTTGTGCTTCTTCAATTTCCATGGATTTGCTTTAAAGGTGTGAAGAAATCTGGTTTCGTTTTGAGAAGAGGAACACAGGAAGGAAGGATTTTGATCTGATTCTAGTTCTACTAACATCTAGTGCGCCTCCAACGTTTGAATATTGGCATCTGGGCTTCTAAGTCCACATTAAACAGGCCCAAATTATCAGGCCCAAAACGGCCTCAAGTTTGGGCTTCATCAAGGCCCATTAATTATTTCCAACTGTTAATATGGATCATCCGGTCCATCCATGTGGGCGGGAAGAGAAATATAGGCCGGACCGGGTCTGTCCCTATAAAAAAACGAGCTGGGTCGGTCTGCATATTTATGAGAAACTTTAACTTGTGTTTAGTTTATCGTTGAAATTAAGCTTATGGAGTTGGGGTTATTTAAAAATTTTTGTTGAATTTTCAGAAAAAGACTAAGGGCCTGTTTGGTGTACAAGTTCAGTTTGAGTTGAGTTGAAATTTTTAAGTTTAAATAATAATTTTTGTTGACTTTTTCAGAAAAGATAAAAAACTTTTTAGAAAAGACAAAAAAACATGATGAAAAAAGTACAGTTTAGTTTGAATGGAACTTACCAACTAAACAGGCCCTAAAATAAGTTGGAAAAGTTTAGTTCTAACCGAAACCAAGCGGGATGTTAGTAGTTTATATGGGATTTATAAGGGCCAATCCGGCACGTGCGTTATAAATCGGCATGCATGGCTTGTCTATGTGGGCCAACCAATGGACCGAAGAGACAGGGTCTAATCCGGCTTATATTTAAAGCTCTAGTATGCAACCACACTTAATGATTTATGAAGTGATTGATGTAATTATTTGGTAAATTTTGGGACTTTATTGTTATGATTCTTTTTTTTTTTTTTTTTTAAGTTATTAAAAAAAGTGAAGACTTGTGCACGTCGTGCGTATTTTGCGCTTGGTTACTTTAAGATCATCAAAACTCAAGAAAATATTCCTCAAATTATATATATTGAATCTTCTCCATCCCAAGTCTGCAATTTGGAGGCATGTAGCTAGGTAGGAGAAGATTGAATAAGTTTTTGGTGAGAATAAATGAACTAGCCCTCAAGATAGTTTCAACAAATTATATTAGACTTCTAGACAGTTTCAAGCACGTTTCTACTAGGTTTCAAGTAAAAATAACCCATGCGATATGGCTCTAAGTTGCATTAAAATTGTAATATAATTACTAATTAGTTAATCATGATCGAGTTAATTAATTAGTATTTCTCATTATGTGTTAGAGTTGGAAAAGATCAATTCTATCTACCAAATATTCTTTAAATACTCTATTGCATGAATATGATATTCCACGCCAAATTTCTCGTATGTACGAAAAAGAATACCATATAGAGACGCACATTTTCAAACACACATATATACACACACACACATTCATCTCAAGTAGTTTTCTAATTTGGAAACGTCATTTGCACAAATTTTCAAACAATCTGACTATTAAACTGAAAGTCTCCTAATTAGTTAAGAATTGTGCAAAATTTGGATTTGTTATTTTGTCATTTTCATTTAAATTTACAAGTAATTTAAAATTGGAAGTACCATGGTTGTTTCCAGGGCAATAACCGTTCATGCACGCGTACAAGTTGAAACACATGACGGGATCAATAATTACCAATCCAACCAAAGTGAGAATATATATATATATATATATCCAGTTCTATATATACGCATATTAATATAAAATACAAGTTAAGACCTATACGCTTTTACACAATTATTATCTAGTTGTTTATTTGTATTTGACTTTGCAAAGGATTAACAAATCAAAGAGCTGATGAACAGATATATATTGGCCATGATGAGCCTTGTCAGGAGCCGTCCGCGGATAGGACTGATACATGATCTTTAGGAAAAATTACAATATGGGCAAAATTATATGACAATATATACAAGTATGTTATATATATAAATAATTTCAAATGAATCTCGTATTGAGTCATTTGGATTTTCTACATAAAGAAGTAAAGGACCTAACTCCCAAGACAACATATATATATTTATTTAGAAACAAATTTCTTTGTGACAACTGGGATAGGGTATATATGTTACAGTTATGAAAATGGATGTCGACGAAAATGACCATCACCCAACATCTTAGAACATGTGTACATGTATATGTATATATTTATATATCAACTTTATGTATATATAAAGTTTATATTTCGATGACTGTACGGTCCGACACATATAACTATTAGCTTGTAATATAAATTCATTAATTAATGAGTAAAATTTTTGGATAATTCTTATAATTTGTAGTAAAATTTCAAAAAATATTACTTACTATATATATATATTATTACATAACTATATGTAGATTAATTAGCAGTTAAATAAGTATGAAAAACTAAATGTTATTTACGTAGAAATTGTACGGTTATCGAACATGAGACTCATAAATGTACGCATGTTTAACTTGTCTATTAATTATGAGATGTTGTTACTAGGTCGTCATTGAACTTTTGGAAACCCAATTGGACCAAGTACACTCATGCTGACATCCTATCTAACTATAGAATATATAGTTGTTTAAAGGGTTCTCTTTGCTTTCTACTAATTGCTTTCTTTTTCATAATAAACGTTTTCGCTAGTAGTATATATAGAGAGAGATAGAGGGAGAGAGATCTATGTGGAGAAGAAACTAAGTTGTATAATACTTAATTACAAAGCTGGAGGTAGCTTAAAAGGATAATTCAGAGAAATAAGAAAAATGGATCGGGTGCGAAGAGGATCATCATCATTAATGGTATTGCATCTGGTATTAACGGTTTTGATGATCATGGGAAGATCAAGATCAGATGCGAAGTTGACAAAAAACTTCTACGCAGCCAGATGTCCAAACGTTGAGTTGATCGTCCAACAAGCTGTGTCCACTAAGTTTAGCCAGACCTTCACCACAATTCCGGCCACTCTTCGCCTCTTTTTCCATGATTGCTTTGTTGAGGTACGTGCGTCCTAGTACTAATTTATATGTAATACATACATTATATATATATATATATATATATATATGTAATTGATGTTATGTTTATGCGTTACACTGTGTGTTATGGGGTAATTACTGTGTGTAGAACTTTAATTAGGATATAGAGGTCTTCTTACTGCTGATCATCATGAAAGTATTGCTGTTTGATTTTTCCCATCTTCATATACATATATAGATATAGATATAGATGTATATATTTTTGTATATATATGTGTGTATGCTGTTTAGTAAAGAAGATATAGAGATTCTATTATTAATATTGGAGGCTGTATGTATTTTCTTCTTTTCTTTGGTCTTCCTTTAAACTTTTCCTTTGTAAGTAAATGGAGGGTCGCAAGTGGAGGCTGTTCTACACTATTTTAACTTGGCTATAGTCAGCCGACCTAGATATATATATATATGTTTAACCAAACCATTGACTCTGTTGTATATGTGGTAAATCAAAGACATCATTGGGTACTAAAATTATTACAAGGTATTTAGGACATAAAATTATACTAATTATAATACCCACATCACCACGATTTTAATTACATTATGATGATTTTCCTGCGTCGTTAACGTTTTATCTTTTCCGACTAGTGACCACCATATATATTCTCACTTAATTAATTAACCGTATGTTTCTATCTTTATTATTGTCAATTTGCAAGAGCAAAATCTCCTTGTAACAATCGAATTAAGGAAAAAATTAAAAAAAGAAGAAGAAAAAAAAAAGTCACCTAAAGGCTAAGCTAAAACAATATATATTATTAGTTCTTTACTTGTTGTTTGTTACAAAAACTTCAATTCAAAGTGTTGAAGTTGATTGACAGAAAATAAATATTTATCTTTTTTAATATCCTAATTATGAATTTGTCTTTACCTTTTGATGTTGTGGTAGGGATGCGATGCGTCAGTGATGATTGCATCACCAAATGGGGATGCAGAGAAAGACGCCCCGGACAATCTCTCATTAGCAGGAGATGGGTTTGACACTGTTATCAAGGCCAAGCAAGCCGTCGAAGCTCAATGCCCGGGCGTTGTCTCGTGTGCTGACATTTTGGCCCTTACCGCCAGAGATGTTGTCGTCTTGGTAATTACCCTCTTCATTCTCAACTTAACCTTAATCGAGAATTCTATGATAGAATATGAAAAAATATAATTACGTTATCAATATAATACTGTATTACTGTTTTAAATTGTCATACATCTAGCTATACCAGATTTTATCGGTATTTATTTTTTATTTTTTTAGTTTTAATTTGATTTTGACTCGATGTAACATAACATTAAGAAACCATACAAAACTACAAACTTTTATTGATATCTGTATATACTCATGACACCTTAAATTTCTATTAGCAAGTTGCATAATTTTTTGGAAATAACGGTCTTCACATCTTGGTTCGTAGGCGGGAGGACCCAATTTCAGCGTAGAATTAGGCCGGCGGGACGGATTAACCTCGCAAGCATCTCGAGTCGCCGGGAATCTGCCAGAGCCGACTGCCCATCTGGCCGAACTCAACTCCTTGTTCGCCAAAAACAACCTCACCCAACTAGAGATGATAGCCTTGTCCGGGGCACACACACTAGGGTTTTCACACTGCAGCCGATTCGCCAACCGACTCTACTCGTTTACGCCGGCGAATCCCGTGGACCCTTCATTAGACCCCACGTACGCCCAACAGTTGATGGCTGAGTGCCCTCAAAACGTGGACCCGTCCATCGCCGTTCAAATGGACCCTGTCACTCCGACGACTTTCGACAATGTGTACTACCAAAACTTGGTTAACAAGAAAGGACTCTTTACTTCAGATGAGGTGCTTTTCTCCGACGCGGAATCTCAGCCAACCGTGCTGGATTTTGCCAACAACCCGAGCTCGTTTAGTGCCGCCTTCGTCACCGCGATGATTAAGCTAGGCCGAGTTGGTGTCAAGACCGGTACTGCTGGTGAAATCAGGACTGATTGCACTGCCTTCAATTCTTAAATTTGATACCATTCACCAACCAAAAAATTCCTAAATTTGATACCTTTTTTTTTTTTTTTTTTGGTGTTTATGATTTCTTCTGAATGAAGAAAGAGTCTAATGTCTTCGTAAATAAAATGGTTTTAAAAAAAAAAGCTTTGAAGAAATGTGGTGTAACTCATAATTAATTTTTTTTTGGTTCCTCTTAATTTAATTTGAAAATGTGCTTAAGCTGGCAGACAAAAGGCTTTTCTGCCAGATTAATTGTTTGTATTATGTTAGTGAAAGGTACATTTATCTTTTTTTTCTTTTTTTTTTCTAAAAAAAATCTGGTGGTGACTCCGTAATTTTCCATTTTTTAAGTCCACGTAGGTAATGACACTCTCCTGAGTTGGCTGGAGATTCAAACATTTATATTGTTAATTGCATTCAAAATATGCTCTATGAAAAGTATTATTATATATATAGACAGTTGTAAATATATGTTTTTTAGGTAGAACAAGAAGTTTAGATCAGATAATAAATGGCTGAGTTTGATATGAAAAAGACGGGTCATGACTAACGTGTGTGTGTTTATCGCCTTGAAGCTTCTTTTTTTTTTTATGATTTCGTCTTGTATATATTTTAATACAAGTCGTTACAAAGATATAGGCTCTTTTTTTTGGTAAATACAAAGATATGGGCTCATTCGACTCTTCCATAATCCTTTTTCCCATGTTGGCAATGTATTAGCTGGCAAAGAAAGGCTTTTTTTTTTTTTTTCCTGATTAAATGATTAAAAAAACGTTTATACTTTACTTGATATTCTTTTTTTATACTTTTAGAAGCAAAAAAATTATATATTCAAAAATTGGTTTAGTAGGTAATTAAAGGAAAAGTATGATTAGAACATAAATAGCCGAATTTTAAGATTAGTCGTCGAAAAGGACAGGTTACTTGTAATGAAGGCTCTGTTGATAAACCTTTCTAAATTGTTTTTCTAATTTTGTTATGTACATATTTAAAGGCAAAACTTAATCAAATATATAAGATCATTAAACTATTTGAGGTCATTTACACATAAGAAATAAATGAATATCATACCTAACAACAACCTGTATGAGGAAAGGCTCTACTTATTGAAGAGTTGTTACATCTTTATTTGCAGCCTTAAACCAATTATAGGAACATGTCACTGCTGTTTCATGGCTGTTCTTCATGTTTAATGTATTTGGAGAAACTTGAAATTAGCTTTTGTTGTCGGAAGTTTTCAATTTTGTCTGATTAATGTACAACCACAATTGCTAACCCCCTAACGCTTTTGACAAAGCATATAATTCCAAAGGTCTAAGATCCATTGTTTCGAATTTCTTATTTTATTTGTCGTTTTTCGATATTATTTTATCATATCATTTAGATTTAGACCGTTTTAAATTAATATGGGAGGGATAACCAGTCAAATAGTAAAATAGTAAGGGCCCGTTTGGTTGTTAGTTCGGTTTGAATTAAATTGTACTTTTTTCATCGTGATTTTTGTCTTTTTCTGATAAAAAATTTCGTCTTTTCTGAAAAAGTTTTTTATCTTTTCTAAAAAATTACTATTAAAACTTTAAAATTTTAAACTAAACTCATTCATCAAACACCCCTAAAACAGATATGAACTCATTCTTTCAAATATGCAAAAAATCTAATCATGGATTCTTGCAAGACCAAGATCTCTTGATAAAAAGAGAGAATATTTGCTCCTAATAATTAAAGGGAAATAGAAACAACTCTTTTTTCCTCAAAAGTGTGATGCACTTGATGTTGTTCATATTTTTTTAACGATGACATGAGTACTCCTACAACTAATCCTACAATATTTTTTTCTGACACGCCACACAGTATCACGCATCAAAAGCAAATCAGGAACTTGAAAGTAAAGGGTTATAAAAAAGTTGTGGCAAGTTGGGTAGAAAAGCAAAAATTGTTACTATTTTTTTCAAAGGAAAAACTTGTCCTGAAGCTTGCTTACACGGCTCTGATTGCTCACTGTAAATTATACTAATAGGAAAAATACAAGGCTTAGATTTTAGTTTATTTCCTTTGTCATGTTTTATTTATAAAAAAATTTTATGGTACGACCTCTTATTTTGTATTACTGATAGAAACTGTTATTATAGCTGTTGTTGTATTGATTTCAACAATCTCGTCTACGAAACGATATGCCAAGCACTCTGAGTATTAGGTATCATCAAAGAAACCAACATGAGTTGGTATCATAAGCACACACCATTTGCCACACAAAATGACAAGGAACGAGAGAAAATGGAGTTTAAAGAGAACTTCCATTATGTGAAGCCAAAGATACCACGGTAAAAGAAAAAACATTATTTTTTTCTTATTCACTCATTGAGAATAATCGATACAAACTGACAGAAATCCAAAATTTTCATGTCAATTAAGACCCAAATCTAGAACTGGAAAAAAAAAATTAAAACAACAACAAACTCAACTATATGTAGACTTAAACACGACTATGTCGTAGCAATGAACAGAGACAACGCAGGAAAAACAAATTTGGTTTCTGTTTCCCACTCCGGAGGGAAACTTCTAAAACAATTCTTTTGCCTTCCCATCATTCTTTTGATAATCTTAACAAAAACGCGGAAAAAAAAGAATTCTGGAAAAAAAGACAACTTATACAGACTTCCACAATCATGAAACTGGAATGTGGTGGTTAGGAAACTGCCGCGGTGCGGGAGTTTCCATAGAGATACGCATATACACTCTTTGTCCTATAAACAAGAATCATGCTCAACGCAACAGCAACGACGCAAAATCCAGACATTATTACCAAAGTTAGGAAGAAGCATATGGAACCTTCACACTTTGGTGGTTCCTCAGCACCAAACATGCTTGAGAAGATCGATCCAGTGTAGTGCCACGGGCTGTTTGGTTGGTGAGCTTGCTTCTCTGCTTCACGGTCGTATATGGTGCTAGCAATCAGGCCAGAGAAGACTAGACTACCAGCAGGATTTGCCATGGTGATGAAATTGTACAACGCACCAAAGTTTTTCAAGCCAAATAATTCAGAAGCAGCTGCTGGCACAATTGCCCAGTGAGCCCCATAGCCGAGCCCAATTAACACAGTACCGACATACAGTGCCCCAGGCAATGCAAAAGCAACGTAGACGTGCCCAACTGCCATAATGAGCTGCGCTACAGCCATTGCCACGGGTCTCGGATAAGCATATTCCCTGCGCAAATGAAATCAAAGTGAGAAATTCTTAAGTTGCAAAATGAATAAGATTAGATCATTAACCGAGGAGAAAAGAAGTCATTTTATTACCTCACTACAACCTCAGAAAAGTAACCACCCCCAACACGGCCTAGAAAGTTCCAAATACTGATCATGGAAACAAATATGTGCTGATTATCATATTTGAGAGATTGGCTTATCTGGCCTAAGTTATCGATAACAGTCAAACCAGACCCAGAACCTAACAGAAGTGAGAAAAAAATAAGCCAAAAGTCTGCTTTAATCAAAGCCTGCAGCAAGGTGAAGTTCTCCCCTCTATGCGGACCTCTCCTCCTCTTGACCCTCACCGCTCCTTCAGCGGCTGCTTGAACTAATTTTGTTTGCAACTGTGCAATACGTTTTTGCCTTTCGGATGCTGGAAGCAAGTCTACTCCCTTAGCCTTCTCATCTTCCACTTCACTTTCTACTTCACTGAATATTACCTCGTGCACAACCGTCTCAGATTTTGTCGGTTCTTCTTTCTGTGGCTCAGCTAGGAGTGCCTCTTCTTCCGGAACTCTTGGCTCCGCGGAAAAGCTTAACGCCAAGGGAATCACAATGGGAACTAGAATAATGACGAATAAGATCGTCGTAAAAATTGTGATTACAGTTTGGCTCAGGGTAACTAGATCTTGAACTAACATGACTCCCATCAAATAAGCTGCCAACAGGAGGCACACGCTGTAGATAAATGTGAAGCTCGTGCCATCTGTTGGCCGGACTTGTCTGTGACCTCCAACAGGCCTAACGAAAAACATTAAGGCTATTGCCACCATGGTCGGACCGACTGCAACCATGAAAATTATAGATGCATGGTCCGGTGAATGGATCACCGTGTATATCTGAGTCAGAATTGCACCACTTAACCCAGCAAAGCCCTTAAGGATTCCAACCACAGGACCCCGACTTTTTGGGAAGTTTTGCACACAGGAAACCAGAGCAGCTGTATTGAAGTAGGTCTCACCATTTGTCCCCACAAATATAAGGACGCACATCTGCATATGGATGCGTGTTAAGCTAGGAGTGTAATAAGCTCATATTTTTTCATATTCTCTAATACTTAACAGAGTAGAGCATAACAGCAAGCCATTCGACATTTGAAAAAGATTTATATCTTAGACTTCCATGTTAACTACGATACATACAAGTAAAACTTACTCTCGACCAAAATTTCATATCTTTTCCAATATGAATGGGCCGTACCAGACTGATACACTATCTCTATTAAAAAGATACCAGGAATTAGCGCGCTACTCACTTGTGCAATAAACTAACAAACTGAAGCATTACGAGCACATTGTGTCTGGACACGGGTCGCGGTTCACACTTACGGATTAGTCTAGCTCAAAATCAAGTCTAGACCTTGAACGTTAGCATATAACTGATCTATGAGATGCACTGCAACGAGTTCAAGTTCTCGGAGTTAGATTTTGAACTCACATGTTTTAACTAATCACCAAAATATCCCCAACTCTAAAATCATTGAAATAACAAAGCCATTTTTTATACAGAATAAAAGCTCTAGGAGAATAAGATGTAGCTAAACCAAGCAAATAACAACTGGCAAAAGGTGGATGGGCAAAATTCAAATGGCCTTTTGACTCTGCTCTGGATCTGGGCAAGTTCAAATACAGGCTGTGTCGTCTTAATCCTGATAAAGAAGAACTACTTCCAATCACCAGAATCAGAAAAACACAGGAAATAAAAATATCCCCACTCTTTTGACTTTGAGAAAATCTACGTAACCAAACTCCAATCAGAAACCAAAGTTGAACCCAGAAAGCATATTCTTCTCCCCCAATAAGGGAATTTCAAGAATCAATCATTTGGCAATGGATCAAATCCAAAAACTCAAAAACAGATCCAATCAAGCATGAAAGCTCAAATTTCTTATTAGGATCTGAATTTAAGACCTTGTTTGCCAGGAAAATTAAAAAAAACAAAACAAAAAAGGTTGATAAATCCAAGATTAATAGTTCTTTAGTAGAAGAAAACAAACTGAGTAAGTTATTAGAGAGAAAAAAATAAAAATAAAAAACGACTACTCACAGCCCAGAGAGGCAAAACGGGAGCTCGGCCGGTGACGATGAGCCAGACCCAGCCGTAGCCGATGAGGTTCTTGAGAGCGCCGACGAGGAGAGCAGCCCAGAGGGGGAGGAGCTCGCACAAGCTGCCGGCGAAGAAGCCGACGCTGTCACCGAGGTCCTTGGCGACACCGAGCCTGGCGACCTGCTTCTGGTTGTAGTTGAGAGAGCTTTTAATCACCGGAGACATGCTCCCGAACAAGTACCCGATACCCGCCACCGACTGAAGCCACATTGCCGCCACGAAAACCAGCCATCTGTTGCTCAACAACCCCCTCACCCTCTCCTGCAACCGACCCATCTAAACAGAGCAGAAATAAAACACCACAACAAATTACACTTGTCTCTTTGTCTTGTCGGAGTGTCACAGAGTTGTGTTGAGAAGAACAGAACAAAAGGAATGGTGATTAATTTATGCAGATTGCCACCAACCTTTGTTGAACAGAATAGAACAGAAGATGATGAGATTTTAAGAGAAAGAAAGAGAGGAGAGAGAGAGAGAGAGCGAGAAGATGAGCGTGGCAAGGCTGTCGCCTGTCTCTGAGTGTGTTTGGGTGTGGGTCTCTTATCTAGTCTAAAATTTATAATTACACGAAAAACGTGGGTGACTCCGTGTTACTACTCTACTATTAACTCCTCAACGTTATCACCATAGACTGATATTGACTGTCTTGTCGTTTGCCTCTTCATTCCTTTTTTTCAGATCGGCAAATTTTAGGGGAAAAAAAAAAAAAACAAACAAACAACTAAGAATTTAAAATATTGAGAGACTTTTTATTTGTTTTTATTTGTGGTTTTTTTTTTTTTTTTCTAATTTTGAATTATTTTTAAAAAAAATTTACATAATTAAGAATTTAAAATATCTAATATATTTGATGAGGTCTAAAATAGATGGTACATTTTTTTAATAAATCCAAAATAGAAGGGATAATTTCGACAGATTTCTCTTTCAGATTAGATATTTTTAGCATGGCTTATCACTTTTTTTAAAAAAATCTGAAATAGCTATTATCTGATACGTTATTGATATTTTTTTTTTCTTTTAGTTAATTATTAGTAATGTAACTTTTCAATTTGTTATGAGTAAAATGTTCTACTTTATTTAGATTTTAAAAGTAATTGATAAGATCGTTTTGCATGTTATATATATTTATTTTAATCTAGTTTCTTTATATTATGTTTTTTTAAGTTTTTTTTTTCTTTGAAGGATGTTTATTAAGTAGATTGGTAATTATTGACACATTATTTTTTTTTTTTAAAGTCCGAGCTTTTTTTGTAGGAAAATAATTGATGATGGTTAAAATATTGATTGATTAATTAAAAAAACACATATTAATATTAACTGCTTAACCATCTATCATGTGATTAATCAAGTTATTGATTATTTAAAAAGCGATAAATTTTCTAATTTGCTAAAAATTTAAGACATTTATTTTTAAAAAAAATTTCAAAAATGTCATTTTTCCATGAATCCTCAAGATATTTTTTTAAACAAATATTTGTTTTCAAGATTCTGCATTGGCCTCAAGATGGTCAGTCAACCTTTATATGTTATACCCAAATAATAATAATAATAATAATAACAACAACAAAAATTTTTTGGGTGGTTAACTTTACATAAACGACGTTGTAGGGAACTCTATGAAGCAAATCACAGGACTAGCATCCAAGCACCAAAAGTCCAGATATCATATTCTACCAAAAAAAAGTCCAGATATCAAATTCTACCAAAAAAAAAGTCCAGATATCATACCACAAAGTCGTATTTCTGAATTTTATTAACAGGTAGGAAAAAAGAAAAAAGTAAGGATACAATATTTTATTGCAGTGCAGAGATCCCACATACTTCACAGATCTCCTAAATATATATATATATATATATATATATATATATTGAAGAAAAAAGCCAATCATATTAGATTTGGTATCGTCTTCCTTATAAAATCAGGGCTTAAAAACTATTTTGTTTTAAGAGCAATTTAATTAGAAAATAAGTTTCCAAATCTATTTTTATTCTATATATCACTAGAGTTAAATTTTCTCTTTTTCCTTTTTTTTTTTACGAAAAAAAAATTATGTATCCTTTCCAAAAAAATTAAATAAACACACTTTTCGTAGTTGCCTTCAAGACAATAACGCCACAAATTTTCATTCATCACAAAAAAAAAAAAAATAATAATAATAAATAAATAAATAATAAGAGCACCCACTATACATTTCATTGTTTTATTTAATATGATTATTTTCAAACCATATAATTTAAACTCAGAAAACTATGTATCATGTGATTTCAAAAATTTTATTTCAAAATTAATTATAATTTTTATTTATTTTTTGAAAAAAAATAAAAATTTAGATAAAAAATTTTAAATTGAAATTGAAGTACCAAAAGAGACGTAATCTCCTGTGGATATCTCTACCAACAAAAATGTCCTGAGGATATCAACGTCATTTGCGCCCAATAAAAACATAACTGTCACAGGGGCGAAGCTTCTATAAAAATAATTTTTTACTCGCCTTTTTACGTAGAAAAGTACGATTTGTCTTTCCCTCCATAGTTTATCACTATTAAAACAGACATATGCAACTGGTGGACCGGACCCACCTTGCTTAAATTTCGGAAAATTAGAACATGATGCATCGGAAAATTTTTGGCTGCCCCTGCTCGGGAATGGGTCCATATGTGGGTTCAGGAGGAGGAGGACTTCGACTAGTATTGAAATGCTTCTTGAATTATAAAATATACGTATCATATTATCTGAATTTTAATATATGTATCAAATTATCTTTTTCGTTAGTTTATATTAATTTTTTCATTATTTTTACATTAAAAAGCCCTATGAACATTATATTTGTGTGAAATTGCTCATAATCTTAATATTTGTATAAAAACATTCCTTAATTTTTAATATTTGTGTCAAACTACTTATTGATTTTTAATATTTATGTTAAATTACACTATTTATCTTAATTTAGTTGTCTAATATTATATAATTACCTAATAATTATTAACTTTTAGAATAAGTAAAAGAATTATTTTTTATTCTAATAAAGTGGTATGTATCTTTTTTTAACATATATTTTTTTATTTTACTAATTTTAATTCAAGTTTAATTAAGTTATGGGTTTATTTATACGTAACCATAGTTGATATAACTCAGATAGAGGATTTAAATTTCGAATACGCTGTTTACTTAGCTTAGATAATCAAAATCATAATCAAGTCGTTGACTTATAAGCCGTAGTCTTCGATTCTTGCCTTGGCAGAGTAGATGACTTCTCAGTTGAATATAAGAGGAAGCTTCTGCCCCTCTTCCTTCTTTTGAGTCTACGCGCTTCTGCTTAGTATGTCGTTTATATGCTTAAGAAGCCAGAGGCCAGTTTAATTGATCTTCTCATAGGTGGAACACACTGCCTGTAATTAGCGATTTTCCTCTTTTTCACAAGCATGAGTAGGACTTCTAGTGTTGGGAAAGTCATCCTTGGCATAAGCTCTAGTTGATCTCTGTTATGGCATTCCCATATGCTTCCTAATTCCTATATGTTTCCATATTCCCTATAGTGCTATACCATTCCCTCTCTTTTCTTCCCACTCCCTCACCGGTCCCCTCTGTAAAGATCTTTTCCTGCTTAGGTCGATTTGATTCATGCGTTGGGTTTAGTTTATTTAAACCCATACGAGAATAAGCTATTATAAATTTACTCTTATATCCATTTTAGTTATATTTTTTAATTTAAAAAATGATTGATTTGCATATTTTGTTACCGTATTATCAATCATAATTAAACTAAAATTGCAATATTAGGACAATAAAATGGTAAACACAAGCTCTGCAGTTATTTTTGTTTAAAAAAATCAAAATGAATGTAAACTTGAATTGGGTGAAAAAAAAAAGATACATTTTTTTTATTAGAAAAATTAATTTTTACCTATTCTGAAAAGGTTAATAATAATTAGGTAATTATACAACGTTAGATAAATAAAATAAGATAGATAGGGTAGTTTGATACGATTATTACATATCAAGGGACATTTCGACACAAATGCAAAAATCATGAGGCATTTTGATAAAAAAACAAAGATCATGGGGTATTTTAACGTTTAAAATGACGGAAAAACTTACGAAAACTAATAGAGTATGCAACTTAACAGACATGTAAAGTTCGAGGGTATAATATGTAAATTTCATAGTTCAGGGGTACATTGCCACTAATGACATAGTTTATGAAGAATTTATGAAATTTTTCCAAAAAAAAAAAAAAAATTCTTTGGATTCTTACACTTAGATATTCATAAATAACGTGATTACAGATATAACTTAAAAGTAATTATACATCTAACTTCAAAAATATATATATATATATATATATAAAAAGTTGGAATTGTCATCCCTGATTTTTTATTTAAAAAAACTATATAAATAACTTTTATTACTTAAAAAATAAAGGTGGGGATCCCCATGGTTGGCTATTTTTGGACCCATCCAACACATGCCCAATTTGCAAGCATCCTATAATATTCACACTAATCCCATTTGATCTCTTCATATGCCGTCTCTTCTTATCCACAACGTTTTTTATTTTTTTATTTTTATTATTTTTTTTATTGTTATCACTCTACTTATATTGGGTTTCTTTTTTTTTTCTTTTTTTTTTTTTCAAAATAGAAGTTTTTTTTTCTTCAGAATTTTGCGGGCAATAAAAAAAAAATCAAGTCATGTGATTGTAAGCATAACTTAATAGTAATTTCATGTGTCTAAAGAATTTGAATATTCATTCTTAAATTTTAAAAAAATACAGCTATAATTATGTAATGAAATACAATCAGCTCATATTGAAATTATCAGGAAAAAAACATAAAAAAAAACATAATAAAAATTCAACGGTAAAAAACAACATAATAATTTATTATCCATTTTCTTTCTTTCTTTTTTATTTTTATTTATTTATTTATGTTTTTGGCTAAGCTTCATATTTTGAATGTGGTGGCAATAGCCAATAAGAGCTTGTCGCTGAGATTTCCAAAATTCAATAATCGATCCAGTTGAAACTGACATACAACATGCATTTTATTTTAACTACTTTTCTAAAAATGAGAAAAGACATTTTATTTTGTAGAAAATTCCTATTCTATCCGTTTAAATGATAAAAACTTGTATTTTCGCGGCGACCTGAAGATACGCCCATTCAAGGAAGAACAGTACACTTTTGTCTATTAACATTCCTTTTTTGCACCCTTTTTTTTTTTTTTTTTTTTTTTCTCGTCATAAAAATTCCTTTCTTGCACGTATGGATTCTGAGCTGTTAGGAATGAAGTCACTGCAAAACAGTGATTCGTGATTCGTGCTTTGAGAGCCCATTTGGAAAATGTTTGCAAACCACATCTCTAATTATTATTTTTAAATATTTTTCTTCAACACAAAACTTCTTTTCTATAGTCACATCACAAAATATTTATAATAAACTCAAAATTTTAAACTTCATAATTTTGTTAATTTTTAGTTGAAATAATGTGATTTTTTTTAATTACATATAATTTTGAGAGAAATACAATAAGATTCATATTATTATTTATTTTCTTGAACATATTTTAAGGCTTTAAATTTTTTCACTTTAAACATTTTTTTTTAACCAAAATCATATTTTCAAAATACAAATCATCTTCAGTTCAAAACTTTTCCCAAATTCCGTCCCTACTACTTCCTTCAAACTGACTTGAATATAGAGTAATATATTCTAAGTTGAGGACAAATGATGGAATATTTCAACTATTACATATCAACATCTTAGTCTCTGTTTGGTGTTTCGGTTGGAGTTAAAAATTTTAAGTTGGAGTTGGTTGACTTTTAAAAACTATTTATAATTTTTGTTAACTTTTCAGAAAAATATAAAACTGAGATGAAAAATTTAAGTTTGAATTGGTTTACCAACATAGTCTTAGCTTTAAAAAAAAAAAAAAAAAACATGCCATGAAAAGGAAAATTTGAACTTAAAAAAAAAAATTAAAAAAAAAACTTGAAAAAATAAATTATTGCAGTTAGGTGTAGTTTTAATAGCAACAGTTACGTGCATGATGATATACATGTATATATATTTATATATATATATATATATATTCAAGTTGTTAATAACAAATGTTTGTGTTTTGGACTAATGTCTGTCACTTTGGCCTCTATGGTCCCATGCTTGTAGAGCAAAGGCTTCACTCACAAGTCATGACCTTTAACTTGTTTTAAGATAAACTTGAAGAGTGGTGACAAAATATTTTTAATTATTTATCTATTTTTTTTTTTTGCTGAAGGGCATTATTTAGATATTATATATATATATGTATGACATTTACAAAACTACCCCTCTTTAAGATAGCACATGCACATGCCTCGAGTTTTGTATTATGAAATGAGTATGTTTAATGCTATAACTTTTCACTTCTTTATTTCGAAAGCGTTTTTCAACAGTGTTTTGGACAGTATTTTAGTAAAACTCTCGGTTAAAATTCCAAATATTATTTATTTTAAAAAAACTTGTTTGAAAATATTTTGAAATTTGTATTCAAAATTCGGTAAGTTTTATTTTGACAATTTTGTTATTTAATAGGAAAATTAAGTATCATTTTTTTTCATTAAGCTTATTAAAAGTATAGCTCTAAATGCGGTTATATGTGCAATCTAACGGTAAATACACTTCTAATTTTATTTCAAAATATAGAGTTCAAATCCTTCAATTTAGAATAATAAAAAAAAAACTTTTAAACATAAAAAAAAAAAAAAGCCACAATCTTTATGTTTTTCTGTTAATTAAAAGTATAAGCAAAAAACAATGTTAAACAAGTTCATGTAGTTCTAATAATATATAGATATTTATTTTATTTGAAAATTTTACAGTAAAAATTTAATTAAAAGTATAAGCAAAAAACAATGTTAAACAAGTTCATGTAGTTCTAATAATATATAGATATTTTATTTTATTTGAAAATTTTTACAGTAAAATATGGAAAAAAAAAAGACATCAATACAGTTATGTTCTAAAACCGGTTTTGATAACAGTAATTTATTAACCCTTTTCTGGTTATCAATCTGCGACACTAAATTCCTCTATGTCCTTCTCTGTGACAACGCAATTCCTAAGAATTTTACAATTTAAAAACGTGTATTACCAACCAAGAAAAAAAAAACTCATTAAGAAAGGGAACATAAATAATTATTTTTCTTTATAATCATCCGTCCTTTTCTTGCAAAACACGTGAAAATATTTAAACCTAGATATTTTTTACAAGAAGATTTATAATACAAGATATCAAAGAACCATCAAAGATATTTGTGGATAGGCTAAATTTCAGCAGTTTGACAAACATCAATAAATATATATACTTATATAAAAGGTCACGCATCCATACTTACGGAGCTTTGGCATTTATTTATTTATTTGCTTACTAAATTGGCTGCTATTTAATGGTAGGAGTTGCATAGCATATGCTAAGTATATACTTCATATGTGACTCTAAAAAAATAATATTAATAATAAAGTAATTGGCCTAAATAGTCCATTAACTATTTTGAAGGTAATAATTTGATTCATATATATATATATATATATATTTACCGAGATAACCTTAAACTCTTATTTCTTAGTCATTTCAGTCATTTCCGTCAAACTCCATTTAAATTTTTAACGGAAATCTTACTGAAATATCTTTTTGTAATAAAAATATTAAAATACCCTCCAATCTCCTAAAAAGTCTCTCTATATTCCCTCCCTCTCCCTCCCTCCCTCCCCACAGCCTCCATCTCCGGCCATCGCTGCTGCATCCGCCAAGTTTCCTATCAGGTGCTCCTCCCCCCCCCCCCCCCCCCCCCCCCCCCCCCCCCCCCCCCCCCCCCCCCCCCCCCCCCCCCCCCCCCCCCCCCCCCCCCCCCCCCCCCCCCCCCCCCCCCCCCCAACAAAATCATCTCTAGCCGTTGCCCCCCCACCGCCAAGTTCCGATATGAGTGCTCTCCTCCCCCCCCTCCCACCAAGTTCTGATTTGAGTGCTCTCCTGCCCCCCTGCGTGAAATCATCTTCAGTCGTCACCTCCCACCCGCCAGTTCCAATCAGGTCCCCCCCCCCTCCTGACACACGCAACTTTATCTCTGGCCGTCGCCCCCCCCCCCACCACCAAGTTTCGATTATGGTGCTCCCCCCTGTGCGAAATCATCTCATGCCATTGCCCCCTACCCACTAAGTTTCGATTTAGGTGCCCCCTCCCCCCCCCCCCCCCCCCCAAAAAAAAAAAAGTAGCGATTTGGTTCTTGGCCCCCCAAAGTCCCGATTGGGCTGTCGAATCTAAGACCAGATCGCCGGTGGGGGGGAGGGGCGCGGAGAACCAGACGGAGGTGGGGTCGAGAGCTCGCCGGTGTGGGGGGGCCGACACCCAGAACGTAGGGGTCGAAAACCTAGATGGGGGGGACCCAAAACTCACCAGTGCTAGGGGGAGAGGGACAGGGACCAAATCTAATTTGGATAAGAAATTACCTATTTGACCTTCAAAAAGCAAGAAACGTGCTTCTCACGTGACCAATCCCTTAGTTTTTTGACGGAAATGACTAAAATGGTTTAAGAAATAAGAGTCTAGGGTTATCTCGTAAAAAAAATAAAATAAAAAATAAACAATGACTAAATCATCATCTTCAAAAGAGTTCATGAATTATATAGGCTAATTACTCTTAATAACAACAAAAACAAGAAACAGTGACAGAAGTGTGATCAGTTTTGGGCTTTCCTTGTGTGGGTATTGTCTTGAAAACAGCTGGTCATTTTTTAGCTTGCGGCTGTTCCAAAATATTGGTGGGTCTTGTTTAGCCTTTGGGCTTGGTCTAAATAGGCTTTAACCCATTTTTTTGTGAGAGTCCAATTAAGGAAAAGGAGGAGAACGACAGAGAGAAAAGGGAAAGAGAAAATTACTCAAATAACAACATATTTTTCGATCAACATAACACAAATGTCTCTATCTTGACTAATATAATACAAATTTTAGTTTATTTTAATTTAATTTTATATCATATTAATCTAATATTATTTTTTTTATATCATGTTGGTGTAATGATCTTTAAATTTGTGTCATTTAAGTACTTTCTTCAAGAGAAAATGTTAATTGTACCCAACTAATCCATGCTTACCCACTAAAACAAGGAAAACATATATTCTGATTCTTCCACACATTCCAAAGCTGTTCAGGATGAGCTGAACAAGTACTTCTAGTCTATTTAAGCCGAAAAAAATAAAAAGTACCAAACATCATAATATTAAGTGAGTGTTACGATATTATTAGGGAAAAAAAAAAAAATCATCTTATAACATCTAGCATGATATTATATAAAACGCACCAAAGGCATTATTAGGAAATTGTCGAATTGTACGCACAGAGACATGTTAAATTTCTGTACTAACTATTATTATGCGTGTGGTTTGAGTGTTACACAAGAAGCTTCCTTGTGCAATATGGCAAAAAAAAAAAAAAAAAAAAAAAAAAAAATGGTGTGAGACATGTGAATCCGAATAGCTTGATCCCATAACCTTAACTGTGATTCTTCCTAGTCACCAATCTTTGTCCCTTTCCCCCAACTAAAGTATTCACTCACTTTTATAATCATGTTTCTTTTTACAAACCCCACATTAGGAGAGAAAAGACTAAAGAGAGTTCACCAAGACATTATTAGATCAAGAAGGAGAAAAACACAGAGAAGACACCAAGATCATCAAGATCATCATGTCGGATTGGGGGCCGGTTTTCGTTGCGGTGGTGCTGTTCATACTGCTAACTCCGGGCCTTCTCATTCAGATTCCGGGGAAAGGCCGGTGCGTCGAGTTTGGCAACTTTCAAACGAGTGGAGTTTCCATTTTGGTGCATTCAATCATTTACTTTGCCCTCATTGCATCTTCTTGTTAGCCATTGGAGTCCACATGTACGTTGGCTCTTAATCCTCCACCAATCAAATTCCATGATCTTTTGTTGTATGTCTTGTTTTTTCTTTCTTCCTTTTTTTATTTATTATTTTTTTTGGGTTGTTTGTTTATCGATAAAATAATTCGATCTTTTAAGAAATAACTGCATCTTATTTGCCATTTGAGTAGTGTGATCTAGCTAGTTCCTTCCTATTTGATTGTAAATCTTGTTAGAGTTCTCTTGATCCACCACATCACTTCACAAAATTTTGGTTTATTTGCCTAATTAATATAATAAAGAAAAAGCATATACATTTTATAGGTTGGCTTTAACCATTTTTGTACTTTGCAGCGTATTTAGAATCTGTAAACCAAACTTTACAAGCTCATTTAGCCTCAGGTTTTGTCAAAAGTAAAAATTTATTAGTTGGCGTTATGGATTGAGAATCATGTCCGTACATTCTAACAGTTTCAAAGAAGGCTGATAAGGGGCTGAGTTTGGAAAGGTAATTAACTGAAAAAGTTGAATTTACAAGATCTAACATTCCATTCACAACTTGAAGCTTTTCCTGTTTCTCCTGCCAACAAGGCCTTACATTTATATGGTAATTTATTGGACTTTTCTTTATTTACTTATTTATTTTTTTGGGAGAGGATTGGAATTTATTTGAAAACAGAGTGTTCTGTTTAAGTTGAATGCCAAAACTTTTACTTTTTATAAATAGAAGATTTTCACATTTTAATTTAGTTTGTACTTTTGCCTACATATGTATCAAGCGCAAAAAAGTAGGTCTAAATTTTGGGTCTGTAAATAAAAATTAAAGCTTCTCTATCCTGCAAAAATTACAAAACTATGCATGTTTTGGTTTCACTACAATGTTCTCATTTGCACAAAGCAAAAAATATAGTAAAGGCTTACACATGTAGGGAAAAAAAAAAAAAAAAAAAAAAAAAGAAACCTTGAACTCTCAACTCTATCCACTAAGCGTAGAGGTGGAGGTCAAGAACAACAAGAAACAAAATAAGGAACAAACCGTAGATAACGGTGTGGACGAACATGGAGGCCACATTAGTTTGCATGTTCATGAATTGGAATGGATATTCCTTCCCGGGCATTGGAAGAGCAATCCCGGTGACAAAAACGCGAAAAGCGCCGCGGCGATCAGCGGTGCAGCCCAATCTTTCATTCTAGTCCCTCTTGTAGAGGAAAAAAAAGAAAGAAAGAAAGAAAAAAGACCAAGATAACAACGATGAGCAAGAAACAATACTAACAAAAATAAGATAGAAGAAGGAGGAGTAAAAGAATCAAGAAAGCATATGTATGTTAGAAAAGAGGGTTCTCAGAACATGGTCTTCTTCAACTCCTTGAAAGATGGAATAGGAATCCTATAAAGCTACAACATGAATTATCATTAATCAATCATCCACTTTTGCTTTTTTTTTTTTTTATAACCTTTTTTTTTTTACCTTTAAAGTGAAAATTATTCCTAAAGGTTGGTTTGTTATGGCAGGATAAGCATCATCTCCTATTGTTTTCAGGACAATAAGTTGGACATGGATTTGCGCATTTATTGGTTGGTGGTTAAATAATTCATCACCGTCCATTTCATCATTTAGATATATAAATTGACTATAAGCGATTGTTATCATTCTTTAAAAGCATTTGCAAAAACTTTTTTTAATAAAAAAAAGAAAGAGAGAGAGAGAATTCTTTAATAGGTTACTAAAAGAAATACCATGTTGATACTATTTTATTTTAGACCGTTTGAAAAGTATATATATATATATATATATATTCAAGTTATATTGAAAAATGTATTAGGAATACTCAAGGACAAAAAAGAGAGGGATAGCAGTCAAAAGAAACATAATGCTTGAAAAAAGGAGGGTCCTACGGGCTGGGGCTCTAGTGGAGGGGAAAAAGTGAATGCTTTTTAATTACGTTTTGTACTTTTATTCGTCTAATCTGGGATAAGATCATGACTTGCTTTCGGTGTACCGAAGATGAGAAATTTCATATTTGCACCTTTACTTCAAGAGTATTAAAGATAAGGGTTGTGATGGTACTAATGTCCATTTCCATTCGTCAATGGTAGGGACTACTAGGAACAATATGTCTATTGTGGAGGTAAACCGGAGTTTGGTAAACCGAGTGATGAGAACCTTCCGTCTGCCTAATTTCCATTTTCAAAACCAAAACCGATAATTTTTTTTAATTTTTTTTTAAGTATTTTATCTTGCAATAGTGAAAACAAACCAAACTAAACCAAATTAGTCATGACATGATACCACTAATGGTGAACCTACCACTGCAATGGATGCACGTTGCACGTGCAACCTACCATCTAAAAATCATGGGGACGTTATCCCTTTTGGTCCCTTTGAAATCTTTTTAAGAGTTTATAGACAATTTTTGTGAAAACTAAAATTTTAGTGCCCAAATTATTAGGTTTAGCAAATGACCTGTTGACAGAAATTTTTTTAGAAACTGGTTATGATTTTTTGGGTCTAAAAACTACTATTGAAAGCATTTGAATGATATCCCAGAAAAGATTTTGATCTCTAGAAAAGCTTTATGTTAAAATGAAAAAATATATATATATATATATGAATTTTGGAAAAAAACTCTTTGAATATATTTTAAAACTTATATCAAAGTTTAAATTAGATATCATAAACTTCATTTTTAATATTTTTATTATTTATTAAAAAATTTTAAAATCATTTTGATTTTATTATAAACTCCATTTAAAAAGTAATATTTATAAAAAGTCACAACTTTAAAGCCCGTTTGGGAGCGTTTGGGGAATGATTTTATTTTGAGTATGAAATAGAAATGAGAATGTTCTAAAAATGACTTTTTGATATTTTTTAAAATTGTGTTTGATTGTAATTTTGGAGAAGAAATTGATTTGAGTAGAGTAAAAAATAAATTTGTGTTTGGGTATTTTAAAAAAAATATTTGTTGGGTATGTAAGCTTTAGAAACGAAAACGGAAATGAGAAAACGACTTTATTTTATTTTCTCATTTCTTAACAAAAAATGAAAACGATTTTTTTGATTTCGTTTCTATTTTATGATTTTATGCAAAAATAAACTTTATTTCAGAACCATTTCCAAAATAACTTTATTGAAAACAATGAGATTCTTTTTCAAAAATTTTTAAAAACAATACCAAACGAGACCTTAATTTTTGCTTCTCTTCTTTTCTTAAAGAATAATTTTTGCCAGAGAAAATTAGATAAAGAGTCACGTTTTGAGTATCTCCTTATAATTTTTGCTCACTCTAATATTAAAGTTCATAATTTTAGTGTTATGAAATGACAAAATTATCAACTTTAATGTATGATGGATATAAATATACGGAGGTGTCAAATTTATGACATTATTACAAATAACCTATAGTACTAGAGACACAAATTTTAATCCTAATTTTTTGAGACGTAACTTACGTTGTATATTATCGTTGGTAAATATAATAAAATAATATGACAATAATTTAGGATTAGCATTCGTGTCCTGGACAATTTTTTTTTTTTTTCCTTAAAACACAGCTAAACTAGTGGAAGATTGTCCAAAATTATTTGCTTTGAATGAGAAAATTGTTTTTGTAACAAACTACCAAATATTGGAAAAAAAAAAAAAAAAAAAAAAAGGCCTAGAAACCACGTTGAGTTGTGGGTTCCCAAGTCCAAGTGTCAATTGACGGTGACACACCCGTCCAAGACTCCACCAATAGTCTTAACTTCATCCACGTGGCTACAATATATCATCTTAATATTTCGTCATCTAAAAGGCTACCATTTCCAATTTATCATCCTTGCTCCACTGTTTCCCTCCCCCAAATCTCCGTCCTCACTCAACTCATCACCCATCAGGAATCACCGACGTAACTTTGTACAGAGACAGACAAGAAGTTCTCATCAAGGACCAGCTAATTTAAGCTTGCTCTGTAACGTTAGTCCAACAAATATATTATTTTAGGAATGGCGGACTGGGGCCCGGTGGTGATCGGAGTGGTGCTGTTCGTGCTGCTGCAGCCGGGGCTGCTCTTCCAGCTGCCTGGACACTACCACCCCATGGATTTCGGCAGCATGAAAACCAACGGCAAGTCCATCGCCGTCCACACCCTCATCTTCTTCGTCCTCTACGCCATTCTCATCTTAGTCGTCCACGTCCACATCTACACCGGCTGATCTGATCTGATCTGATCTGATCTTCTTCATCCCTCTTTTTTTTTTTTTTTCTTCAATATATATATATATATATATATATCAATCATCTGGGTTGTCTTAACCCTTCCAGATCACTTTCCTTTTCTTTTCTTTTTGTTTTTTTTTTTTTTTTGCTTGGGGAATTGTTATGCTAATTTCTTGGCTCTGTTGTTGGATCTAATCTTCTAATTATGTACTAAAGAGAAAAGCTTCAGTCTTTCTTGATTTGATTAATTATTTATTTAAGTTCAAAAGCTACTCTTGTTAATTATTAGATTGAAGTCGTTTTTAGAACCAGCGTTTTCAAGAACTTCTTGGGCTGATTAATGTTACGTGGACGAATCATAATGTGGCATGTTTTAGACGTCATGTGCGCTAGCTCTGTGGTCCAGTGGAAAATTACTCCAAAATTATTCAAAAATGATAAGAAAAAAGGCATCAATTTTGTCGGCATCACAGCATAAATATGGCGTACATAGTATGATATATATATATATATATATGTGTGATTATGATATGCCATTTCTGAGTTGATAGC
This sequence comes from Ficus carica, assembly GCA_009761775.1. Taxonomy (NCBI): domain Eukaryota; kingdom Viridiplantae; phylum Streptophyta; class Magnoliopsida; order Rosales; family Moraceae; genus Ficus; species Ficus carica. The sequence continues at coordinate 12,932,125 of CM019746.1, forward strand.
ATTGTAGATATAAAATATACATACTTACATATATGTTTTCGATTGAGATATACATACATGCATGTACGCATACATATATGTATGTATGTATATTGGATATCTACAATGCAATCAACTCAGAAATGGCATATCATAATCATATACATATATATTATATACACACAAAAATATATAATGAATGCCCAAATGACATGCATATATATGGATTCCCATGGGATGGGGCTTCTGCCGAGCAAGTAATCACTCAGGTCTTTTTTTAATTTTAATTATTGAAATAAGGCTTATTCCGCCTTCTTATAGCAAGCCATTAAAATGATAATATTATGGGTTTGATCAATTATCCAACCAAAGCACTAAGCTTTGTTTATAACTACGAGATTTATCGTGGACTGTGTTTTGTCGGTGTCGCACGTGTTTGGACATTGGATTTGGGAATTTAATTGTCTCTGCTCCCAAATTCGTACTGCTAATTTGATTCAAGTGCTTATGTTGTTTTATTAATAATAATCAAGAAATTCAGTTTAGTGTGTTAGAATACGCATTGGTTTCTAGCTATTTGACCTAACTTTGGGTGTTTATGGAGACGTTAACAATTGTATATATGTTAGGATAATATTTCATTGCATACAATCTCATGTCCATGTGCAAATTTTGTTTTTCTACATACAACCAACGTAGTAGTCTGAGAAACTTGGGAATTTAATCAGAATCAACAAACTTTAATGTGGTTACCTGTTTTATATCATTATTCACAGTTGAGAAAGATGGCTATAACTACATAGACATTAGAAACCTAGACAACAAAGGAGACAGTTGAAGAAAGTTGATCATATATGAAAAGAAGAAGGGGGAAAAAAAAGTAATTAACAAGGAGTTTCATGATCTTGAACAAAACAAAATAGACAGATATTGATTCCAAGTTAGAAGATTATAATAAAATAAAAAAAAATAAAAAATAAAAAAAGGAAAAAGGAAAAACCCCAATATATAGCACATAGAAAGTACAACATGGGGAGGTGTATCAGTTAACATGTATGTGAATACCAATGGCAACAACCAAGATGGTGAGAATGCAGAAGAAAATGATGGCATGGACGAGAATAGCAATCCCACTTGTGTTCATGTTTCCAAACTCCATCACTCTTGTTCTTGCTGGCACTTGGATTAGAAGCCCTGGTGATAGCAATATGAATAGCACCACTGCCACTACCACTGGTCCCCAGTCAGCTCCCATCTCTCTTAATTCTCTCTCTCTCTCTAAAACTCTCAAATTGGCTTTTTATGTGGGTGTTCTAGTAAGATATATTGGTTTGTCATATATGATGTTCAAATGAGTGATGAAGAAAGTGAGCCTCTTTCCTTAATATGTAGCTCATGAAGGGTCATGAAAAGGGTCACATAACAATTTCTTAGTGAAGAAGGAGAGGGCTTGGGATGCTAAACTTGGTGGGAAAGAAGACGATTGGTTTAAAAGAGAAGAAAGGTATGTTTATTGCTGGTGGTGGACTTGCTTTTTGGAGCTTTAAACTATAAATACTATTTTTTTTTTTCCCTTTTTTAAACATTTCTTTAGCTTCTGATAATTGTTTTACAATTGGTCCTCTTTTTGCTCGCTCGCTTTTTAGATTGATGAAGGTGGGAGAGGCTTTTTAAAAGTTGAGCAAAACTTAATGCAAAATGAAGTGTAAAGTTGTTACAGATTGTCTACGTGTCTACGTGTTTTCTTGCTTCCATATTTTCACTTCTAGAAAACTATTATTCTTCCTAACAGCTTGAGCTTTGAGAGAATTAATAAACGAATAAGATATTAGAATAAAAGATCCGGTGTTTAAATTTTTTAGTCGCATTTTTCTTTTCATCTCCTGTAAATATTATCATCACATGTTCGCAAACCTGTAAATATTATTTATGTTGAGAAAAAAAAAAAAAAAAAAAGGATTGTGACAAACACACAAACATGAAAAGTTAATATGGGGAGCATAAAACATGGCTTGGACTAGAATATATGTAGGCCAGTCTTTAGAGTTCAGACGATGGGTTTGGAATGAATTGATATATGGGTTTGGACCCACAGCAAGGTAACGACCAGACCTAGGAAGAAAAGCATATATTTTTACAAGTACTTGAAGCAATCAGTAATGAATAATTAGTGAATTACAACTTGTAATATTAAATTTTTTTTTTAAACTTTTAAGTGCTTAGAAAATTTTCACATAAATTAGTGTATGATGATAAATTATTTACCCTTTGAGTTGGTATCAAAAAGTTGGATAAAAGTTAATACACCTAGCATTACTTATCGAGTAATAAGTCAATGTATGTGCATGCATACGCTTATATTATATTATTTTTCAACCATAAGTGTTTTAAGATCTTCTCAGATGTTAAGTCATGGTTAATTCAATGCTCTTCATAAATTAGAATTGATAAAACTTAGCATAGAAGAAACCAGAAAGTATAATCTGCTTAGTAAGAAAACTTACAGTTGAAAAAAATGGTAAGAAAATGATTTGTTGTTCAAACACCAATTACTCTTGAAATTCGAGCCAGAAATCGTGTCTATATATATATATATATATATATATATACGAGTGTCTGGATATGATTAAGGATGGCGGTGAAGAGTGATCTAAATGCACGTTATGGGCAGACAGGCTAAAAGACTCCAATTTTAATAGGATTTTTTCGCACAGCCCACCATTTAAAATTTCTTTAATCTATTTGAATTTTTTTCCCTTCAAAAATCATTTTTTTAAACTATAGTGGAATTGCCTTTCGTTTGTTTGGTACTTCAAATTCCAAATACCAAGTAAATCTTAAACAAATTCTTGGGACATAATCAAGATTTTTGAAAAATATCTACACAAATTTTGCAATTAAAAAAAAAAAAATTGGGGAGATAAACTTCAGAGAGATATTGTAAAAGATATTTGAATGGGCCGAATTGGGCAAGAGAAAACAAATTGGGCTCAAGTTGCTCTTCCCGCTGGCCCAAGCCCATGAAAACAGCCGTCCGAAGACTCCAATCAAAAAGAGAAAAGCGACGCAACGCAAAGCCGTCTGAGTAGGTGGTCCAAAAGAGGACGTAGCTTTCGAAGCAGAGATGAAATGAAGATCCAAGGCAACAACGACCTTTTTGCCGATTCCAAACTCTTTCTTCGTCGCTTACTGATCTATTTTGTCCTTTGTCCAATTAACGATCCCTTTTAATGGCGGTGTTTTTGCAGTATATTTGTCGAAAGTACTAATAGTTCTTCATATAAGTTCCTTAATTATCATCAGCAGATCAGAGAGAGAGAGAGAGAGAGAGAGAGAGAGAGAGGAATATAATTATTAATATAAAAAATGGCGGATTGGGGGCCAGTGCTGATAGCGGTGGTGCTGTTTGTGTTGCTGATGCCGGGGCTGATATGTCAGGTGCCGGGGAACAGCAGAGCGGTGGACTTCTGCAACAGACAAACCAGTGCCATTTCCATCTTTGTCCACACTCTTGCCTTCTTCGGGCTCATCATCATCTTCTTCATTGCCATTGGTGTTCATATCTATATTGGCTAGCTAAACACTTCTATATATATATATATTATATTCACCTGTTAATGTTATGCTCTTCTTCTTCTTCTTCTTCTTCTTGTTTTCGAAAGGAAAATTAAACTAGAGTACACAAACAAATATCAACCTGATAGCGCACTATTTTACAGCATCGTTACTGTTGCATCACTCCATATCCGTTAATTTGGAATGTTCTCCTTCTTTTTTTGGTCTACTAATGTGTAGGGTTGAAAAGGTTACTTATTTTTTTTTACCAATCCTGAAATTTTGTGTGTGTGTATATATATACACACACATATAGTTTTTTTTTCTTTTCTTCTCTTCTGTTAGAGGAGTGATTCATTTGGTATATATATAGATGTATGTACATATTAAACAAGATAAGAAACGACAACTCTTTACGTAAAACATAAAAGACAGATTGTCTTATTTACGTTCAAAACATTTCTTTGGCCGTTGGAGAGCTTTTGCAATGCATTACACCTCCTTTAGAAAACGACAGTCGTTTAAGAGAGAAACAAATGTTTTAGTTGTACCGGAGTTCCTATATAGTAAACGGCATGTCATTTATTAGCTTCAAAAAAAAAATTTTTTTTTTCTTTGGATCTGGAAAACGACGTCATCTCGCCAATTAGTCATGTGACATGCATAACATGTTGCTGCCTGCCTGCCTGGTAATGAATAATGACATAAACGACATGGCACATGTACTAAATAACTTCTAGCTGTTAAATCTTATGATTGATTCCTGCTTTTGATACCGTCTACGTTTGAAGTGAGCACTTTTAAACTGCTAACAAGTATTGATGCAATACCTAGAAACGACGTGAAAATTGTCGTTCAAATGACTTTTATAGTTTAAATATTATTGTCGTTTGACTACGTAATCTCCATCTGTCCTCCAAAAGGTTCAAGTACTATGTGTCGTTTTCCGTCTTTCCAAATGCAAAAATAACATCGTTTTTCAAGTTGGCTGTTGGTGATCGAAACGGTACGTCGTTTATCAGAAGTTAGTTGTCGTTGGGATTGCTGTAACTCAGCTTTTCCATAACCAAATGATCTAAGACGAAAATTACAAATGAAAATTCCAACCCAAAATACACACAAATCAAAGTCTCAAAAACGTATCTTTTTTTTTACTTTTATTTTATTTTATTTATTTTGTGACCTCAATATTGTATCTTGGCATAAATTGTCAAGGCCTGCCTTTGCTGACCGAGCAGATACCTTCTAAACAATGAACTACAAAATTCTAATTTTGTGGTCATGAATTTTGGTCAATACAACTGATATTCTTCAAGTCGAATTCAAACCCTGTATTGTTGATAATATATACGTTGGATTTAATCTGTCTGTTTTTAGATGGAGTTTATGTCTCCTACTTTAATTAAAATTACAAATAAATAAATAAAAACATTCACACGTTTTGAATTTGGAAGTACCTATCTAAATTCTTCATCTCCACCCGTTGAGCTAGCCCAAAAGATATGGGAGATCATAATCCTTATCCACCCATTAAACTCTTTTGTCTTTTCTACAAAATACATAAAATGGTAAACTCAAAAGCGTACCAAGGAAAGAAAATTAACGGATAAGCTCAAAATGTTGAAATTAACAAGTGTAAAAATAACAAAATATCTTTCTAAGGTTCACTATTTGAAACTTTCATCCAGAGTTCAGGCAAAAAAATAATAGCAGTGAAGTGTGGAGTTTACAATACAAACTCGTGGCTGAGAAAATAGCGTTACATATATAAGTATCAAATACCAATGTTTTATAACTACATAAAATCATTAAAATATCTGCTTCTATAATCTCAAAGAACTTACTTCTTCATTTCCTTCACTTCTAGTACACGTGCGCATCATACTCATGAAAAGCTGCAAGATTATAATATGAATTTGCTTCATAATTATCTTTAATTAAACAAGGAAAGAAAATTAGAGAAATTAAAGAGGGTGGGGGGGGGGGGGGGGGGGGGGGAGAAAGAAAGAAAAGAAAGCTTACTCACAAGGAAGGTCTCTCCGAGAAGAAGGTGGGAAAAAAATGGAGCGACCAAATTGGGTCAAATGGAAGAGAATCTCAACGGCGTAGAAGAAGAGGACCAAGGCCATGACTAAAGGCATCAACACGAACCCGATCGCGAACGTCACCGATCCGAAGAGCATCAGAGCCAGCGAAATCCCCAGAAAACAGCGAAGCAAAAGCCGTCGGAGAGGCCGCCGGCATCTGCGTCGGCGACGGCGATGGCTGTCTCGAGGTCGAAGACGACGATGATGACGTAGCCGTTCCGACAGCAGAGGGAACCGAGAGGGGAGGCGATCTCAGGATGTGGACGATCATGGAGCTCAGCTCGTAGAAAACTCTGGAATGCTGCTCTTCAGATCTCATCTTCTGTTCTCTGTTTTTTTTTTTTTTTGGTGAAGGAATTGAAAACTGTTGACCTCAAAGCTGGGGAAGGAGATGAGACTGTTGAGAACTCATGAATTAAATTTCCCTCCTGTTCCTCTCTCTCTCTCAAACTTTCTCTCTCTACAGTTCAGAAAGAGGATAAGGTCGAAAACTGGACTGATTACCAAGCCGGAAAAGGGCAGGAGAAATTGATTCGGCAGAGGTGTCTCGGTACTCGCGCCATGTTCTGTGGGGTCCACAAAGTTATTTATTATTGTTTGGGTTCTAATGGGCCTTATTTTAAGAGTCTAAAGGAGACCCACCGCAAAGCCCATTTCATGTACAGGTCACAGCCCACCATAGACAATGCACATTGACATTTCCGGCTCTCTCTCTCTCTCTCTCTCTCTCTCTCTCTCTCTAGAAAAAATGAAATAACATTAATTTTACGGCAAATCATTGAAGTAAATAACAAATTTAAAGCTACTATTAGTAAATAATATATTTTTGTTGAGTAAATTATTTTTATTTCAAGTAAATGGATTATATACGAAGTAAATTTTCACCTTTATTCACTTTCTTCACTTTACCTCGAATTCTATTCTCAAAATAAAATTTTTAAGAATCCTAAATTGGTGAGCTACTTACTGTCCTTTTAAGTCATGAGCTAGTAGCGTACACAACAATACTTATTTTATTATTATTTTAGTGAAATGATATGTTTTATTTTCAATCCAACTTTTAAGCATGTATGGCAAGTGAACACACACAATAATACACTTTTCTGTGTTTAGCCAACTATATATACCAATATATATAGAAAAATATTGCACAAATTCTGTTCCATTCTACCCAATATTCGGGATAGAAAAGTTTGTTTAACAATAGTGCTGCCAAAAGCACTATGAAAGGTTTATGATTGTTAACAAAAGTGCCTTCAAGCTAGGCCTACTCCCCAATGAGTAGACATGAACTTTGCATATAACAAATATGAATAAAGTGGTCAATAAGTAGCCAGTGATTGTAACTCAAGTGATCGAGGATCAATGTCATGGCAGCTGGCGGAGCTTAAAACTCAAGTTTTGGACAAAAAGCGACCACCAACCTATCAAAGCTTGGTCCTACTTCCTCACCCTTTCACCCAACTTATTGGATTATGCCAATTTGTTTTATTATTTTATACAGCTTATACTCACTTATTTCAATGTCATTTACAACAATGTTACTGCGATTACCAAAATAAATATTGCTTAATTTGTCATGTAAAATTGATAATTTATTAGGTATCATTAATAATAACACAAAATTATGATAATTGTGACATGAAAATAAATTACTAGTGTCTTGATTATTACGAGATTTGTTTATATTTAACGTTATTAAATTTGATAGAATCAAAGAGAAAAAATTAATAAACATACGTGAACTTTTTAATTTTCCATATAGTACTGATAAAAAAAATAGATAAAAGTTATACAATCATATTGAATCTAACGGTTTTAATTGTTTTACGGTATAGTTAACATGATATGTGTTCTTTTTGCCAAGATGTCAATTTTGGTTGTAAACTACAAAAAGGACAAGCTCGAATCCGGAGCATCCCCTCTTGCCATGGTAAAAGAAAGCACAATGTTCTTGCACAATTGCATTATTGTAAATGACTGTTGTGTGTGTGTATATATATATATATATATTATATTCGGTCTTCTAAGGTTCCGTTTTCAAGTTGCTTATTCATAAGTTTTGATGTGTCGACACTGATTGACAGGCTATAGGCCAATAACATGGGTGATTAAGCTCTCTAGATATATATATATATATATATGTATATATATATTTGGTGAAAAAAAGGATCTGGAGGTGATCTCATTATTTCTAGGTTTTCAATCTTACAGGCAGGAACATATTTCCCTACGTATGACAGAAACATGTTCTTAATACTAGTTTCTCTCAGTCGGCCATCTGGGGCTTATACTGCCATCACCAAATCATGCTTCAACAGCAAAAACTGGAGCGAAGCCTAAGGAGAAACAATGAGAATCGAACCTGGATGGACGAAGGAAATAAACCTAATAAAGACACCATCCCTTTATCAATCCATCCACCTGTGTGGGTGTTAAGCTCTCTAGATATTTACTTACCATAAAAGCTCTCTAGATATATATATATACATATATATTATACATGTTTTGTTTTTGGTTGGGACAAAAAAAAGCCCTCTAGATATTTTAAAAGAATTAATATTATTAGGCTAATAATTTTAAGTTAGTACCAACCCCGAGAAATCAATTCCTTTGCTGCTAATTGGGAAACTTCAGCTATATAAAAGCTAGCTGCTCCTTTTCTATGGCCTGTAGCAGTTGATAATGATGTACACACACACACACACATACATAAACATATATTAGGGAACTTTTCTGAATCTGTAAAGAAGGGAATAATTTAGGCGTTTGCTTTTTTATTTGTTCTCTGTCTCTCTCAGTCATCCACTTTAACATTGGAAGGCTGGAGAATGATCAGCAGACTGTGTACGGTTAGATAATAATCTTGATTTGTGGTAGAAATTGCAGTTAAAGAATTTAAGATATGAATGTTCTCCATTAATCTGACACATCGTTTTAATTGGTTAGGTTTCAAAAGGTTAATTTGGAAACAATTTCTGTTGCCACTGTTGAACATACACTGTCATTTAATTTACCATACCAGCTAAAGGCCAACACAAAAGGAATGCGTGAGGACATAATTTTTTAAGAGCAATGTTCTAATAAATGTTTGAAGTTTTTGTTAACTTAAAAAGATTGTTGCTTTTTTAAAAAAATGGTAAATCATTAGGTTACTTGGTTACAATCTAATTTAATTGACCAATATTACACGAAAAGTGCTTCAACTTTAATCACAATTTTTAAGTATAAACTTATGTGACATGTGAGTTGTCATTTTTTTAATTAATATGTGTTTAAAAGATTGTACATCAATTGATTGGATCCAACTTAAAAAGATGACATCTCATCATCATGTAAGTTGGTACTCAAAAATTGATATTAAGATTGGTGTCTCTAGCGTTAGTCACTACTTATTTATGTATAAGTATAATTAAATGTGTGTGTGTGTATAAGTATATAGTACCGAAGCATTGATAAAAGAAATTATTCTTAGCTCGAATACATGATAACAACAAGTTCATGGGTCGAACAATAACTCATCAGTCACTCGGACCCCCTGATGACCTAACTTACAACTTCTACTAATGGTACATGCATGAACAAAATAAAGGAAGAAATAAAAGACAGACCAAAACACCTTCTCTCTTCTACCGAAATCATTCTTCCCCTATATTTAAGCCAATTTATTCTAAGAAAGGATATATATATATATATATATATATATATGTGATCATATGTGTGGCATGATGTTGATCATCATATATGATACACACACCACACACATATATATGTTCATCAACGGATCATTTCTGGGTACTTCACTCTCTCGGAGTTGATTCGTTCAAGCTTGAAACGCTCCTGGACGGAAGATATGTAACTCGCCGCCTTGGAGTCGACACTCTCGTCGACGGCAACGCCGTAGAGGTTGTCGAATTGCACGAGCGAGTCGCGGCCGCTGTTGTCGGGCAAAATGAAGGAGACTTTAGGCTTTGGCTGTGCACTGATCACGTAGTCTTGGGGAACCAAAAACCCTGCTACCGAGGCCGGTACGGAAGGAGTTGTGGACTGGCTAATAATTGGCTTCATCATGACCTTGCTGCTTGTGTACTGTCCATGACTAGTACTACTACTCGTTGAGGATGGCTTCGCCGCTCGGTAGAATGGCATCAACTTTCCCTTCATGAACCCTCTTCTCTTACGGTTTGATTCCATATATATTTATATATAAGTTTGTGTGTGTGCGTGTGTGTGTGTGTGTGTGCGTGTGTGTGTGTGTGTGTGTGTGTGTGTGTATGTATATATTATATCAAAGAAGATGATTGAGAAGAAGAAGAAGAGGAATGATCAGTTGCTTTACTGATTACTCTTTCTAGCTTGTTTGTACTACGAAATGTGCAAGTAGTTTGAGTACAATTGAGGGGTTTATATATACAAGTCCAAGGGGTAAAATATATTTGTTTCTTTATGTGCTTTATTAATTAAATGGAATCATGGATAGACATCAAGTTTTGTATGTGGATGAGTTGTGGTCCCACATCTAAATATCTCTTTTTTTTTTGTTTTTTCAAAAGTACTTTATGTTAGAATTTTGGGTTATTTGGGAATTATTCCGCAAAATAATTTAGAACTATTATGGTCCACAATCACATTTTAATAGGCTTTAGTTTTTTGGTGCTATTTTAATGTGATCTATATGTATTGGAGTTGAAGTCTATATCAATTTATTCTGAGAATTAAATCTTAGCAATATCAGTTTTTTCATTAATTGTGGACAGTTACCGACAGTTAGAGATATATATGTTTTCTTTGATAAAAAGAACATGACAAAAAATATAAAACTATTGTAAGAATATGGTCTCTAGTTTACAAAAAAGTCCGTGAGGTTCCATCATATAAGATTTGTATAGACTAGCCAACTATATATCCCTATTTATCTCCGACAAGCTTTTAAATCTGCAGATTATTATGACTAGAGGTACGATTTATTACTTCCGCTTTTATGATTCTAAAAAATTCTCAACACAATAATTACATTAGGAAATTAACTAGCTAGCTCATGTAAACAAAAGTAAATAAATATATATACTATTCGCAATTGGCCACTATTATTTTATAGGTTTAGCTAGCTAGACATATAAATATTCGCATCAATACTAATAGCAAGACACTTTCTAAGATATGGAGAACATATACTTGCCAACCCATATATAATTAATTACTGAAAAATTTTATATATAAAGTACAACTTTAACTAAAAAAGTGTAATAATGATTAACGTTGTAGCCTTTTATGTATACTTGTTGATTTATTTATATACTTCTCTTTCACGTGATATATATACATATTGATATTCATCCACATCCAGATGTACGTATATAGATATTTATTTAGTGCCAATAATGTATCATAAGTTACTTATATAGCATATTCCTCATAGTATTTATACGTAACTGTAGACAAAAGATCATTAATCCTCATCTATATAAACTAATTAGGAAAATATCTCTGCTATACTGTATGTTAGAATAAAATTTATACTAATGTAGCAAGTAGATCAGAAGCAATAATCTATATTTTCCAGCTTCTTTCTAGATTGTGCATATATGTTTGTCACTTTTTGAATAAAACTGTAGACAATAAAATGCTTATATCTGTCACGATAGACTCACTAATTACGATATCTATGAGGAGGAGAAGAAGATTTTGAAACGCATCCATTTACAAAGTTGTACTACTTGACACAAGTTGGAATAATTACTCTTCATCCAAATTATGCCACTAACAAGTACAAAATGTACGTTTTGTGGTATATATATATGCAGCGAATAAAACAATAATACACGCATTATAAATGGTTTTACGCACGTCATGATATAAAAATATGTACATGTATATACATGACATAAAATATATATGTATATGCATATGTATATACTTGACATAAAATATAAATAAATCTATATATATGGTTTTCATATGTATTAGCTCACGCATTGCGCATGGTTTTCATCATGTATATGGTTTGTGATCCATACATAATAAGTAGGGATATCGTTTTGAGTTAACGACAGATTGGATCCTATACATGCACTTTTACAATTGTACCCACCAGATAATTTATAAACAAAAAGGGCTTGTTTGGAAAGGTAGTTTAAACTACCAACTCAAACTAAATTTTTGTCCTTTTCTTAAAAAAATTTTTGTCTTTTCTGAAAAAGTTTTTTATTTTATCTAAAAAGTAAACAAAAATTACTATTACAACTAAAATATTTCAACTAAAACTAACATACTAAACAAACCCAAAGTATTGTAATAACTTTCTATATATGATTAATTTATTGCCAAATAAAACTTTCTATGATTAATTAGTACACATGTAAATATTTTTAATGAAAAAAGGAAATTAAATAAGATAGCTAGAGGGTCCGTCGAATTGGAATGGATAGGAACGGTGTCGTTTTCCTACACCAGTACACCTTCCGCTCTCATGAGACTTGTAATATCAATATCTCATCTCATTGGAATGGTACTTTTATTAGAATATATATTGCCAGAGACTGGTTAAGGACTTATGTATATCCACAATATTAAAGTAACAAATTATGAAAAATTCTTTTTATAGGCTGTTTTCACATAATTTGAATTCACACTTTTGGACAAGAAACTTCCCGACGTTACATTTCCAATGCGAATTTGAATAGCTATATCTAGGACACCAAAAACGGTGCCCTCAAGTTATCATTTTGCCACTTATGTACTTTTTATGGGAAAATATATATATATATATAATTCCGATCATATAGTATGGGTGCCAATCTACTTATGTATCGTAATTTTTATCATTTTAACTTTCAAAGTTTGCAATTATATAATTTAAAATGTGCAAGTCAGTATTCCCTATAAAATTTAACATGTCCATTACATCTAATAACTCCAACTTACAAAATTTATGAATTCCAACGTAAACTGTACAAGTTAACGTATTCCTGAACACCAGTAAAATGTATAAGTTAACGTAAAATGTACAACGTAAAATATGCAAGTTACGCGTTCCTGACAACGGTGTTGGGAATTCTTGTCCCATGAAAAGAAAAAAAAAAAATTCTAGACACACCATAAATAGATATATATATATATATATATAAAAGTGATTATATATTAATTGAGCTGGGAACTGGTGCTTTTGTGTGATGGAGCGAGCCACGATTAAGGATACTACAGTTACGCAAGTTGGCATGGTTTGCTTTAGTCAGACATGCACTAGACAACAAAAAAAAGTTCCCTCACAAAATTTTTTCAACAAATCCGTGGATAAGATATTCTACCTGATTGGCAAGTCGCATCCCAACAATCAAAGTTGGATTCTTCTGCTGGATTCTTACTGTACTCCCTGCTGTTTTTTTTTTTAATCATTTTTTTATTTTTCATTTTTGTTTACCCTTTTGAGCTTTGTGCCTTTCGCAAATTATTTCAAACTAATATTATGAAGCTGTAATTAATTTATATATACTCAAATATACAAGTTTTTAAGCTAAGTTTACATATACAAAAATATACATAAGAACATATATTTATACAAATATGTCATTTTTGTCTAGTTTGAGATCTTTAAAGATATATGAGTTACTACCATTACCAAGCATGCCTTTTGAGATCAATCAAATTAAACTCATTGTACCTAGGTTCTCATTATATATCCAATTCGTAACACTAGTCTTTTCCACATTTTTAATTTTTTCAAATTTCCAAAAAAAAAAAAAAAAAAAAAAAAAATCTTTGTTCCCATCCACAAAGCTTCAATCTAGAGACGTTATCAATTCTACCAAGATAAGTGCTATTTTGAGTATAATTCCCATTCAACTCTTGATATATATTTGTTCCCTCTTCAGCCCTAGCCATATGAAAAATACAGATAAACGAAAACTAGGATAAAATAATGTGATATGACTCGTGACTATCTTATTATTTTTTTTAAAAATAAATTACGGTAATAAAAATTAGTAGGTACGTCAGGATATATTCCCAAATAGATTGGCACTTTTTTAATGCTCTCATTATCCACCCATCACACATGGAATTAAAAATAAAAAGAAAATACAATGTTGTTTGATTTAAAATAAAATTAAAAATTAAAAATTAAAAAAAAAACACTCCAAAGAGGAGAGAGAACACAAAAACAACCATTACACTACCATCATATATAATTTATCTGAATAATTCTGGTGCCTTATTAAAACCCTTAGAAAAAAAAATTTTGAAGGAAAAAATCCGACATAGAGAAAAAGAGTGCATGATTCAAGGCTAATAAAACAACTCAAAAATGCAAATGAAATTTTAAAAAGAAAAAAAAAAAGGACTATTTATATATCCTAAAGGCTAAGATCGAAAATTTACATATACATGGTACAATACAAAGTATTCTAGGATTTATAATACCAAACGCTAAGATTGAAAATTAGTTCTTATCTGTACTTTTAGATATATTCTACACAAATGATAACAAATGTATAACTAATCCAAAGTTTTGGAAATCTATACGTGTTGTAACTTTAAGTCCTTTTCTATGATATGTTGGGACACTATTTATTTTCAACTATGAATACGGTCAAGTTTGTAGGTCCTTCATACTAATTCTTCCACTTCTTGTTTTGTTTAATTTGCTTTCGGCGTGTAAAGTCGTGGGGAATATTTGTATGGACCAAAAAGATTAGTGCACTTTTCTTTTGTGTCCACAATTTTCTGGGTTTGGGGCTTTAAAGTTGGTTTGAAATATTACAATGGAAGTCTCTAGCTTGCAGAATGACCTCTTCTTATACACCATCTAAATCTCTCGTTTCTCACTCGCTTAAATTAGTCCCAACGGAGACTTAATAAATATATATACTACTATTCTTTCATTATATACATATATACATATATGATATACGAGTCATAACACTACAAATTAATTAATTAGATATAACATAACAAGAAATATGAAACCTAAATCTCTAGTTAGTTTATGGAGCAAAATAAGGGAAAGTTCGTATATATATTTGTTTTGTGGGTCTTAATCGATTAGGAATTTCAATGGGACCCCAACTCATCATACCACATGATAGGATCTCATCTTCATTGAAATTCTTTTAATGAATTGGCCTTTTCGTGAAAAAAGAAGAGATTGCAACTTGAACTATCTCTTTATCTCTCTCTCTCTCTCTCTCTCTCTCTCTTCTTGCTAAGAGATAATCCACCCTTTCGATTGGATATTCGGTCGCCAGAAGCCACTCAAAGTTTGGTTGCTAATGATCAAATTTAGCACTACTAATTTTTCATCTTGGAAACAAGATATGGTTTTCAATTGGGCCAACTTTTTGTTTGAGAAAAACCATGATATCCTATCATGGGCCTTGGCATATATGTGTGCGTATATATATATATATATAGCTCTTGTTTTAGTCTTACTTATACTTGACCACATGGTAGTTATGGCTTAAGATATACAAGTTCCACCACCTTCTTCACTCCTTTGATTCAAAGATTGTGTGCTGATCAATGGCCATTTATCCATATGATCCAGTGACTATTAATTGACTAATATGTTCAAATGTCCATAATTACTATTTTTATTGTCTACAAGAATTTATAACTACTAGTGGTGCTCATCATCCTTAGTCTTCTCTCTCTCTCTCTCTCTCTATTTTTTTTTTATTATTATTATTTTTAGTCACGTCAGCACAATACGAATCTGATCAAGACAATTATTATCACATTTTTGGATTTCGCTATAGACTTATTGTTTAAAAGGAAAAATGTTTCAAAATATATAAATGAAAATCACTTTTCGGTTGGGTTTTTTCGGCCTTGTTTGGCAAAAAGCTCTGTTTAAACTAAATTGTACTTTTTTCATCATGTTTTTTGTCTTTTTTTCCAAAAAGTTGTTTGTCTTTTCTGAAAATTCAAAAAAATTTACTATTTAAACTTATAAATCTTAACTCAAACTTACACACCAAACTCACCCTTCGTTTTTTGTTTGGCTTGTCGGTAAGGTCGGTTTATAAACTTATTTATTTTTAGTTTTTTCTTACTTCTCTTATAATTATTTTAACAAATTTGAGCGGAAAAATTAGCTCCTCTTCTCCAATTATATAGGAATAAATATATGAGAGTCACAGTAATCCTAATGGTCATACATCACGATAATTAATTTAATCTTAACTAGAAATTTAAAATGAGAAAATGGGGTGGATATATATATATATATATGTATATATGTGTATGTGTATATGAAATGGAACCAGGGGCTTGAGACTTGACGTATGCCCTAATAAAGATCAAATTACATGCAGAGATTGCGAAGCGATGATGCAAGGATGACAATTACTATATTACTGAAGGTGATAAATTGATATGTACAACGTCATCAATTATTGTTATTATATATTCTTAAAGAAACAGATCAACTGCTTCAATCTGAGGGGCCTTTATAAGGTGTGCTTTTATTAGACATATCTTTCCAGCAAAATATTAGGTATCAAAAGATGAGAAATCACGTTCTATAATTTCAATCACTTTATCAGAATCACGAACTACATATTTTGATTTTCTGCTTAGTTTCCGCTCCTTAATTATTATTCATGCCATATGCAGGCCTATATATCTATATATAAACCTTAACAGATCTCTATAGATGGCTCAATATCATTGTCCATTTTAACATAATCTTCATTTTCAGTCATACATACATACATATATACACACACACATACACATGTATATATCTTCTTGCTCTCACCAATATATGCATTATCACGATCGAGCCTGGTGATCACTTCAAAGCTGGCCTATAACTACCTAGTAATTTATTCTTTCTATATCCTCTTCTTGATTTCTTTTGTCTCTCTCTCTCTGTCTCTCTCTCTCTTTCTTTTTTTTTTTTTTGGGTAATTGGTGTTTATTAATTAAGCTGGGTTAATCTTCTTTAATTAACGGCTGATTATTGGAAAATACGTGCATAATAATATTATCTCTGTTATTGATGTTGGCATGGCTCAATCAGATCAAAGATTCTCAATTGAAACATGGGGTACTTTCATCCGATTGAGTCGTGCCAATATCACATTATAATACCCATTAATCTGTGGAAAAAAAGAAGAAGATATACACATGAATTAAAATTGATTATTGTTCTTTTCTTTAATTTTTTTCCTCTCTCTTTAGAAATAAAGAAAAAAGAAAAAAAAAAGTTTGCTGATGATTTTGATCTTTTTTTTTTTAGTTGGAGTTATAATATGTATTATATAGCTTATCAGATAGTGCTAATGATGAGTTTCGAATTTTCTACAGAGTGTTAACGTTCGTGGCGACTTGTATGCCAGTGTATTTTTTTTTTTTCCCGTGTGATTTAATATTAAAAAAACTCATGCCTTATAATTATTTTTCATTTTATTGTTCAACATGATACATGTGTGGTTATAGGGATAGTTTGTCAATAATTTCACGTCTAATTTTATCACAAGATGCAGAATTCAAATTCATTATCATTATCCCCAAATAAAAAAATAAAACAAATAAAAAAAATTGTGCATAGAGGAGTCAAGTAATGCTATGGATTTTTTTTTTTAAATTTCTTTTATTGTGAGAGTAGAGCTAGGAATAAATCAGTTTAATCCCTTTTTTTTTTAATCAACTCACATAGGTGAGATGTATTTTTTTTTTTTATTTTTTATTAGCAGATGTAAACTTTAACATTAATTGACAAGATAATTTTCTAATTGCTATGCTAGTGTACTGTAACTTTCACAAATTTTTGTAACACTTGATTGTTTCTTTTTCTTCCACTCATAGTAAGAAAGTACGTGGCTCACATTTACTTTTCTGAGATGAAAAGGCAAAATCCAGGTGAATTTTTTATTTTTTTGGGCAAAAAGAAAAAGCAAATTTCACTTGTGTTAAGTACTCTTTAACTGGCATTAATTAGCATGACAGAGTAGCTACCGACAAACATTGATTTGAAGGATTAATTTAATTAAATTTAAGCATCCAAATCCAATGGATCATGAATCACGCATAAAGAATTCTCTAATCACAGATAATTAAATTCAATTACGAATAATTAAAGTTAGAATAAAGTTCATGTCCCATTCTACTTTTCCATCGCTAGCTATAAAAATAAAATATCTAGATCAACCACTGGTACTTAATTCAATATATAAAAAGCTCAATTTGTTACAAATTTCGATTCTATAGTATTATTCAATTCAATAATATTGGTCACTTCTAAATGTAGCACTCCTTTACATATTTTGTGCAATCATAAACAGTTTGCTCATCACCCAAATATAGCTCTGTCCCCCACATTTTGAAAGCAACTTTTCATTACTTTTTTGGAGTTGGTGTTTGCCAAAATTTCCTGTTGCATTTGGCATGATTGCTACTTGTCACATTATAATGTTATGTAGCATTTTAAAAATATTTAAATGATCTTTGTCATCTTTTGAAAGGTTTTGCCGTCACTCATAAATTATTTATTAAGTGCAGAAAAAGAAAAGATGACATTGCCTGGTAATAGATTGCTAATCCACTACTTTTAATCAGATAACAGTTTACTCAGTATTAAAAATATTAAAAACATTGGAGGAAAGAATTAAATAGCATTTTCAAATATTTAGTTACAAAATTTTAAAATCTTGTTGTTTATATCTTTTAATTTCTAAAAAATAAAAGATTGAATAGATTGAGTTCCTTAATAATTTTTTTTTTTCCTTTTTAAATGTGAGAGTGGGGGGATTCGAATTCTACGTCTTACGATAAAATCAAGTGCAAAACTACAATTAGATCAACCACCCTCACTTTCTTGGGTAAGGATAAAAAGTGGAGAGAAAGAAAAAAAGTGGAAATATTGGTAGGAGTAAGTTTTGGATGAAAACAAACATAGGGGAGTTTAAAATTTTTGTGAACCGATACTTCTTCATCTCTCCAATATCTAGAAAAATGGAAAGAAAAGTTTGGTAAAAGGGAGCCAAGTAAAATTATAAAATAATCCACGCATTAAATCGTAGGAAAAGAAGAAAAACATGATGAATAAAGTAATGATTTCATGAATTTTTTTTTATTTTAAACTTTATTGTCTATCATATTAAACCACAAAAACGATAAACCAACACTTTTTTTTTTTTTTTCTTTTTCCCATCTCCCACAACTTTTTCTTTCCTAGTTCCTACCAAAGCATAGTGCAGGCGGGACGAGTTGATTAGAAAAAAAACGCATAGGATAATAAATTAGTTTTTTACGGAACAGAAGCAAATAACAATATTTGAAAATAACAGTAAATAGTAAATTTATTAGATAAACTATTAACTCCAAATATTATTAAAACTTTCTTTTTGTTTTGTTTATTACTATAGAAATAATATTTACTTGTTTACCTCATACAAAAATCTACTAAACAAACGGGGTTAAAAATAAAAAAGTAAATAAAAACGAGTTGGGTCAAACTATACTGATATAAAAATGGGCTAAAATGAAGGTCCACAAGTAGCCCAAAAAAATTGGGCCAAGGCCCGGCCCAAGAATTTACTTTTGTCGAAAAGCACACCCCAGTCGGCGTTTCCGATCACTCCGCAACCAAGTTTGTCGAAACCCTGGAAAAACCCTTTTTTGAAATTTGGGGATTTTTGGATTCCATTTCTCATACTTGTACTGTTCTGAGACTCTTCTCGTTCCCCGTCTCTGAGATCGGAAATCGGGGAATTTAGGGTTTCAATGGCTTTGACGAACTTCATCCTCACCGTCGCCGGCGTCAGCGCCGTCATACTTTTACTCAGGTCCGACGTCAAGCAGTCGGCGACAATCTTTCGTCGGAATGTCAAGCACATCAGAAATTGGCTCGAAGAAGAAGGCGTAAATGTCTCCAAGTACGAAAATCTCTCTCTCTCTCTCTCTCTCTCTCTCTGTCTCTGTCTCTGTCTCTGTGTATACATGTATATAAGTGTAGATAAAATCTTTTACGACTATCTCACGAATGATCAAAACTTTGTTTCACTATATAGGGAGTTAATTCATTAGCTGAAGCTCACTAAGAAACTCGGAGATTCAATCCCGTTGAATGATTTCAACAATTGGATTTGCTTCGCTTTCAAAGTTTCGTACTTGTATATTGGAATTTGGATCATATTCCTTAATTTCGATTATTTATGAGCCTGATATCTTGTCGTCCATTAGTAACAGGTTTACTTTTACATTTTTAAAGCAAAACATCGCTACTTTTATTCATATTAAGATGATTATCTGGGTTGTTTTCGCATATGGCGTCTAAGTTTTTAGTGAGTTCTTAGTTCATATGATTAGTAATTGAAAAAAAAAAAAGTAATTGGTTATACTGCACTAGCATTCCTGTTAAGCTTAAGGGGTTTTTGTTTTTGGGGTAATAATTCTGGGATTTTCAAGCATAGAGGAGGAGGGTCTCTGGTATAGTTCTAGGCATGAGAAAATTCATTTTTGTTTTATTTATGTTGTGGAACCAGTGGATAGGAGCTTTTCGAAATTTTTCAGTGAATAGGGTTGATGGTTTGGAATATTTATCAGATTTGAATTGTTTGAATAGTCATTCTTATTAGTCTGGTGTAAAATTTAGAGAAAATTGGTTATCATTTCAGACTTGGGGAAAAATATTGAATATGAACTAACTAATGCCTCTTTGATAATCTCTTTTAGAGTGGGTGGTGAGTGGGGAATTTTTTCTTTCCTCCTGAATTATTATTTATTATTATTTTGGCTAAAGGTATCTCTCATGAGGTTGGTTCTGCCCTTTGTTGTCTTTCTCATTATTTAGTTTACCTTTTTCTTTTTTTAGAGTAAGAACATGAATTCTCTTTTGTTTCCTGTTTTATTACTCATCCCCTTTTCTTTTTAACACTATTAGAGATCAAACCCTAATAATTAGGTATTGTTACTTTTTCATTTGGTGTGGGTTGTGACTGGGCTCCCCTGTTGGATTTCTATATTTTTTTCCTCATTAAATTTTTCTTCCTTTTCTGATTTCTCATCCCTTCAAGCATTAGTTTGAGTAAAATGCAATTCAAAATAGGGCAAGTTAAAGCAGTTTCCCCTCGTCTATTGCGTGGTTCTGCATCTTGGCTATGATTTCTGCGGTGCAGCTGGCTTGTTTTACAATCAACAGATGATTTAGGGGAGATTACGTTCTTGCCCACAAATCTAGATGTGCCTACTGATCCACGATGACAATACCACTTAAAATCAAATCACTCACAGAGAGTGAATTTTGAATTCTGAACTAGATGATTCTGATTTTTACGACCATCACTTTAAGATGCCGGTTTATCTTGGTACTTGATGATTTATGCTTTTGATATATACAATATCTGTATCCCCATTCCTGAAAGTTTTTTGTATTGTAGTTCTTCAATCTTAACTAAAATGGATCTACTTTCAGGACAGTGGAGAAGAAAACACCGAAGGAGCTGGAATCAAAGGTTCCAAAAGAAGATATTCCCAAGGAAGACAAGCACTAGTGTCCATATTCTACCGGTGCATGCTTAGTCATTTCTTTTTTATTTTGTTTAATTTTAATTTTTTAATATTATGTTGGTGGGCTAGAGAGAGAGAGAGAGAGAGTTGGGTTTTAATACAGATATGTAGTTATCAATAAAGTTATTGCTTATTTTCCTAAACAAGCTTATCTTGAAATTTTGATACTTAGCATATCGCCCCTAATTGTAGTGATGTGAACAAATTCATATCCATTTTGGCCACAATTGTTACACTTTTGACGAATATGGATCCATCACTATTGTAAAAGGCAACCCCTTTTGTTATATATGACCGAACATCGAATTGTCTTTAAACATTTAATCCATTATTTTTTAGGTGATTGATGACAAGGATTCTCATCAAAGTATATATTGGTTGTCAGACGATTCTTAGGCCTGTTTATGGCATGATCTCATCTCTCTATCAAATATCTGTCACTTATTTTCTTCTTTTGGTTTTGTATTTTGTCTTGCGCACTAGCAAGAATAAGAATTTGAAACCCCATCTTCAGAATTTAGTCAAGTAAGGTAATGATTACTTTGGTCTTTTTTCTGCAGTGAAAAAAAAGAAAAAAGAAAGAGAGAGAAAAAAAAAAAAAAAAGAAACGAAAAGAAAAAAGATATTAGTTATGTTTTCACGTCTTCTAACCTTACGTCACTTTGAAAATTTATTGAAATCACAAGTGAATTTACGCCCTTTCCGACTATTTCATGTCAATCACACAATCTCACCATGCCGTTATCGGGTCACTTTGAAAATTTATTGAAATCACAAGTGAATTTACGCCCTTTCCGACTATTTCATGTCAATCACACAACCTCACCATGCCGTCACCATGCCGTTATCGGGTCACTTTGAAAATTTATTAAAATCACAAGTGAATTTACGCCTTTTCCGACTATTTCATGTCAATCACACAACCTCACCATGCCGTTATCGGGTGCGGAGATTAATTGAAACCGTTTACCCTGCGGGTCTTGTGGGTTAGAAAGAAAAGATGCTGGGTTAATGTAATTGTCTGTTTGACTTCGTTTCTCAATAATGAGTGCTTCCACTAGTGGAAGCATGAACAAGGGCTATCGAACAAGCTTGTCCTCCTCGTCTTGAAATTCGTCCAAGAAGAAGATATATATTTATATATATATATATATATATTTTAAAGAGTTCTGAAATTTAAAACTAATCAAAACCAGGAACTAAAGGCAATAGATTTCTCTCAATCTCTGTTGTTACCTACTACAGGACATCTTTTTTGGGATTTCTTTATATTTTTTTCCATGTTTGACTAACACTAAATCCGGTGGGTAGCAGAAGAGTACTAGTAGTACAATAAATTATACACCGATAATCTGTCTTTCGAAATCAAAATGAAAGCAACACAACACAGGTCTTTGTTTCTTTCTTTCATGAGCAAGAAAGTTTTGTCACAAAAGTTCCGACATACGACAACGAGAGCAACACAAACATCTCAGAAAACTTAAAAAAAAAAGTCTTTTTGGAAGCTTTCTCTAGTTGACTACCCTCGTAGGATAATTTATTCAAAGACCAGAGAAACCAAAACCAATAGGAAAAAGTGAAAACCAAACACAAGATAAGCTTAGAAGTCAACTACTCCAACGAAATCGGTAGCATTTGGAGAGCCCCGTGTTCCAACAAGCCGTCGGGACCCAAGCGAAGCAACATGTTGGTCTGCTTGCTGGTGGCAGGATCATAGATTGGAAGAGGAGGATCCGCGGGCTTGTCCTTCGTGTTGTGGATGTTGTCGAGAAGCTGAAAAGAACAACTCTCCTCGGGCTGCACCAAATGGTTGTTGTTGTGGTTGTTGTTGTTGTTGTTGTTGTTGTAGCTTGAGGAGATCAATTGTGTTGGATGTGTTGACAGAAGATAGAGAGCACGACCACCTGAATCGATAGGCAAAGATATCTCTTCATCAGATGACGTGATTACGGGCTTGTGATTGTCCCTTTTTTCCCTTCCCTTTCCCGGTGGAGACAAAGGGTGGCAAAGGAACTTTTCTGGGTTGGTTTGGTTCCCACCTAATCTGGTGTCGGTGTCGTGTTTCTGCAACAAAAACCGACTTTTATCTCCCCCATAGGAGGGTGTTGGAGGGTGGTTTTGGTGGTAATTAATCACTTGGAACCGTTTGTGAGGAGTGTAAATCCACGATTCCGACCCAGTTTTGGTCTCCATAGGCCACATGCCTCTCACAGTAGCTGTTGCACATATCTGAGGATTGCCAAAATGCAAGATTCTCGGGCCTGAAAACCATTCCAAACTCCATATCACTTATTTTGTACAGAACAAAGTGACTGAGCTTTTTTTTTTTTTTTCACCACTCAATTTCCCTGCCCCAACTAAAAGAAGTTGCAAATCAATTACTTGGACAGTTTGAGTCACCGAAAAGATGCTAAGAAAAAGTGACTGTCATGGCTAATTTCTAAACACAAACTCTAGGCCAAGACAGAAGAGCAGCAAATAGAAAATTTCTCTCTTTAAATAAATAAAAAATAAAAAAGAGTTCGAACCCTTGTGGCTGGAGAGAAAGCTCTTGGAACTCCAGTAGAAAGGTTCCGGCTGGGATTTTCTCCGGCGGCGGTTGTGTCCATCGAGGCGTTTTCTGCAGCTCCTCTTCACCTCATCAAACTCCCCCAGAGAGTGGAATCTACAACAAAAAAGAAAAAAAAAAAAAAAAAAACCGTATCATCACATTTCCAAAGTAATAAAAAGAAAATTTAGGGAAAAAAAGAAAAAAAAGCTTGCTCAATGATTTTACCTACTGCACTGCTGGCAGAATCTCTTCTCTTCGCCCTTGACAATAACGGTCGGGGTCTTTGAATGTTGCTCGCAGACTCTGTGGCGCCTGTGATAGTCCCTACAGCTGCTGAGATCTGCCTTGCAATCATCAACCAAACATGACATCTTTTGAGTCCCACTTAGCCTCTTTGGTGACACCAAAACCGAGCCTCTCGCGGCGTCTTTGTTGTTGCTCGGTTTGTCCATCGACCCTGCCGCTTCTGCTAATTGATCAACCATATTGGCAGTACTACTTGTAAACCTCAAAACCTCTGGAGACTGATCAGGTGGTGCTGCGTTAATCTTGTGTCTTATGGAACTGGTGAAATCAAGTACTAGATCACCGTCATCATCAGCATCAAGTTCAAGTTGTTCGTCATATTTCGGGTCGAAATCAGTTGGTTCCCAACCAAATTCCTTCAAATCCCAGTCCATTATCGCACCATCTATGATCTCTTCAAACTGTTCTTCTCCTCTCCTTTACATGTATATGTATATACCGAGAAAGTAAAAATAAGCACATGGGAGAAGGTAAAATAAAAAAATAAAAATATATATAAAATATAAAAAGTGATGATAGAAAATTTAAGATACTAGTCATCAGCAATGAAATTCCATTCTCTGAAATGGGTTCTTTAAATAAAAAATAAATAAATTAAACCCAGTTGAGGAGCACTTCTTATATACCAAGAAAGAAATCAATTAATCAGTCTTTGAATTGGGTTCTTAGTTGGCATTAAAAAAAAAAAAAAAAAAAATCCCCAGTTGAGGAAAACTTCTAGGATTAAGAATAGCATAGTCTATGAAATGAAAAATATTCAAATATTTGGTGGATTTGTCTAGTTAGAGAAGAAGTTCTGAAAAAAGAAACATACATGAACATTATGGCTAGCAGTACTTTTCATAAGTTCATTTAGTTACTAGACAGACAACCAAGGATCCATATATATATATATATATATATATGTATATGTATGTATGTACAGAAAATTCATATAACTTCCAAAAAAAAAAAAAAAAATGGTTTCATGAAGAGAAACCAAAAGAAAAAAAGAAAAAAAAAATGTTTTCTCCAATGAGGAGGAGGGTCAAAGGATCAATAAGGGAAGGGAGATCACGGCAGAACAATCCAGACAGAAAGACAGACAGACAAACCACAATACAAATAAAGGAAGACATTATTTGAAAGGGAATAAAATTTTTACTAGAAATGGCAGAAAATAACAGCCTTCAAGGACCACCCGCTGAGACATGAGACATGGACCACAGTGTGGGGATTTATTTGTTTAAGTAAGAACGCTTACTTGATCTGTTTTGTGTTTTCTGTTTGTCCCTTTATTTTCTTTCCAGGTCCTCTCCACTGACCTTATTTAAAAATTTTCGAGAACAAATGGGAGTGGAAAATATATTATCTTTTTTACAAAAATAAATAATAATAATAAATAATAATAATAAGAGGGAAAAAAGGGGGTTAGAAAGAGAAAGAAAGGAATGGTAAAGAAAGAGACAGGTATATTGTTACTTTCAACTTTCTAGACAAATAGCAATTATTTTAATTATCTTGATGGGAGAAAAAAATACTAAGATAACGAGCAAGGGAATCCAGGATGTAGCCTGGCCAAGTTTTTGTATATTTATATGTTTATATATATATATATATATGTATGCACACATTTTTTTATAGTACTTTCACAATCTATGACTAATAACAAATAAATGTTTTTCCCAAAAAAAATAATAATAATAAAATAAACCCATGAATTTAAACTCCAAAATGTTGTCTCAAAAGGCTTGATATAAATTGCCATGGTCTGATAACTGATCAAGATTACAAGTAGTTCGTGTTTATAATTAACACTTTCTTTTTTTCCTGAGATTTATAATAAAAAAGGACAATGATTTATGAAAGCCACTGGTTATTATGGTTTTGGTACAAACCAGTCGTTGTTTCATGTCTATTTTTTTAGTAGGAATTATGTTTCCTTACGGATTGTCATAAGAAAAAATTCATACACACACACATATTTATATATATAAATACAAATGAAGCTTGTCTCACTCTTGCGTAGGTAACCTGATCTTATTGTCTAGTGTGAGTGTCAACACTATATATATATTTTTTTTTGTGAGTGTCAACTATATATATAAAATACATATAAGGTTAATTAATGGAGCTTATCTCACTTAGTGAATGTTTTTTTATAAACTATAATTAGCCAACTTTTTGTTTTCAAGTGATCTAATATTACTGGCTTCATAGTTATTTTCGGTTTCATGAAAACAGAAGCGGACCGACCATTGTGGTGGCGGCATGATATCATATTGTGAAAAATAGCGCCTTGGCATAGACAACTATGTTTCGTGGTGTCTTTAAACCACATATTGTACAGTTTTCAATAGACTATTATTTTATTGATAGTGCCATATTGGACATGACTCGTGAAGATATCACTAATAATAACTCAAAAATTATTAATTAGTAACATTGATTTAATTCAAATGTTATAAAACTTGTTATTTACTTTTCTAAATAATAATAATAATAATAATAATAATAATAAAGCCATTTAGCTCTTCCTCCCCTGGTAATTTTACATCCATTGCCAGTGTTAACGTGGAGAGTGACAATACCTTTCCTTAAAAACAAAATTAAAAATTAAAAATGCTAGAATCATATATGTAACCTGTGTATAAGCGAGATTGATCACTATTTTCACTTCGACCTAATTGCTTACTTTCAAGGTTTGAACCTTTTTTTTTTTTTCTTTTTTCTCCTCAACCTATTTACTTGCTTGCTTTCAACTACTTGTTTGCCCTTTTCTTTTATTAAAAGTATTATAGTTTGCAATATTTCTCATGAAATTCAAAAATATATATATATATATATGTATATTTCTCAAGAAAATATATTTTCTTTCTAACAACCCGTTTAGGGTAACATTCCAGACGGTAAAATGTCATCTAGATCAAAAACTCTTAATTATATATCAAATTTAGTGTATTTCATTATCAAAAAATTCAAACTTTAAAAGTCCACAACTTTCTCATTTCAAATCAAAATGAGATGATTCTTGTATCAAAATGCAATGATGATACGAACAAGACAAGATCCAATTTATATATTTTTTTCCGAATACATCTCAAATTTCTGCATTATTTTTTGCATTGAAATATCATTTTATCATATTTAGTAATAATTTCATAGAAATTCTATACAAAAGAAAACATGCAAGATAAAAGTATTATTTTTAATCACTAATACTAGCGGGAACATGCCTGGGGCATGTCCCTTACTAGCATGTTTAGAAAAAAAAAAATTTAAGATTGTCATAAAAAGATCTCACTTTTAAATTTCGTTCATAGATTGTGAAACTAATTATCATTCATGTCACCTGATGAACAAAATCAACACCGTGAAAATCTTAACGACAAATAAGTTTTGGTTTGAATCTAAAGACATATAAAAGTTATGGATCAACAAATTGTTTGAGTTGAAAACACGCCATATAGAGGTTAAAATATTAACCTGCACATATATAGTCATATATACTTCATGCATGACCACTTATACATAAATTCCTTTCATGGTTTTCCTAAGTTTGGCTGCAAGAAGAGCTTTTATTACCTGCTGCCAGTTTTGCTTGTGGCTTCTTTTTTCTTTCTTTCATTTCTTTTTTTGGAAAAAAAGAAAAAAAGAAAAAAAGGAGGACCTTCCACTAGTGCGTTGATACAGTTGTCCATATAAGTATATATTTGTTTTGGTTTTTTGTTAGACCAGTCTAACTAGACAACTAGATTAATGATATTAGAGTCACGCACCTCCAATATACATTATAAGATCGGAAGGCCCATCATTTTTTTCAAGCCTCATATGCTGGTAAATTATATGACTCAAACTTAACTGAAAATAGTGCAATAATCTGCATATAAATAGGGAAAAAAAACCCAATAAAGTTGAGGAAAAAGAAATATCAAATAAGCATGCTGTAATTAATTTAGTCCAGGATATGAGTAAAGTTAAATAAATAACCAAGCAAGAAACTTAATTTTACATGTCCAGTGAATAGCATCCAAAGCGCTACACTGCCTTAATCAAAGAATATTACAAACCTTGGAAATTATCCCTACTTTCAACAAAGCCTAATTATTTTAAGTAGTACTTATTTGTATACATATATATTAATGACAAGCATATAATATATATATTAATGACAAGCATATAATATATATATATATATATATATCTTTAAATTAAGAACAGCTAATTAATTGAAAACTGCTGTAACTGCAACTATATAGAGAGAGTAATTATATTATATATATATATATATATAATAATAATAATATGAACAACTTGGTGATCAAAAGGGAGTGTAAATTTGCATCTGATTCAAGATATGCTCAAAATTGTCAGTATGCTTCTCAATTGGATGTGTGTGCATGCCTTCATAAGTAGTCACCACCACTCCTTCATCCTTTGTTAAGCGTTGCACTTGCTTCTTTACATTGCACCCTTGATGTGTACACCTATAGTAACTCCTGCACATATACACACACATATATAGACACCAATTAGTTTTGGAACCTCTTCATCATGTGTGTGTATGTGTGTCTATATATATACACACACACTCACACATACATATGTATATATTGCATATATATACACCAATCAGTTTTGGAACATCTTCATCATGTTTGTGTGTGTGGGTCTACACACACACACACACATATACACATGTATACATTACAAATATATACACCAATCAGTTTTGGAACCTCTTCATCATGTGCGTGCGTGCGTGTGTGTGTGTGTGTGTGTTTATATATACACACACACACATGTATACATTACATATATATGCTAATGTGTATGTAAATGAGAGTGTGTGTTTCTGTGAACATTATGATCAGAGATTTTTTGTTTCTTTTTTTGTTCAAGTAAATTAAAAATAGGACTAGTTGCTTTTTTAAGGCGAGCTAGCAGGGATGGCATGCGTCATTGCTTTAAAGACGGGATCTTTCCTTGGCTAGTTACCACTCCATGGAAACATATTATTTGCGATGAAATAAGTCTTAATAAGAGGATATTTCTTATATTAATATATTTTTCTTGATGTTTTGAATAGCGCTGTCTTTCATAAGTTTGATCTAACTCCAAATAAAGGGAACTGACCCATTCTCATTTGAGGAAGATGAAAAGAAGGATGTCACAACCTCCTTTGCAGCGTTTTTATTACTAGCATATGGTTATCAGTAGTGGTATATAATAAGCTCGAATAATAATTCACAAAAAAAAAAAAAAAAAAAAATCATAGTATGATGATAGATCATCATACTAAGGAATAATGCTAACACTAACTTTAATATACATTTTTTCAGCACGTCCAATTTATATTATATATATATATATATATATATCTGATTTGTCATTTGGAAATACCAAAATATTTTTAATGATAATCATCTAAATTAAAATTATTTATCTATGGCCTAGTAATTTGCTAACATTGTATCTGTTTTTAATTGTGTTGCCAGGTAATTACGCTTTATATAATTTTCATAGAATGAAATGTCCTAAATCTTGTCTTAGGCTAGCATCATTGTTAGCTATGAGATTATCCTTTTATAAAACTTCATCATCTCCCCAACACCGTATGATTAGGTTAAGACTCTTTTTTAAATATGTAAAAATTAAGGTTATTTAAGACTAATGTGTGATTAGACCATTATATCCCAGTTTGTAGTAATTTTAAGCTTTAATATAATTTTTGAATAAAACCCTAATACTTAGCAAAATCGCCAAGATCTAAACCAAACCAATAGAGTTTTCAGTTCTGTTTGCCCTAAATTATTCTACAAAATAATATTTATGTTTAACTAGGTAATCTTAGATATATACTAGCGTACATATAGTTGCATATTCATGTGTTATATAAGATTTAATTCCCATATAAAAAAGATATAAAAAGGGCCCTAGATCAAAATAAGATGAATCACGATCGAGTCTAATTTTGCAAAAGCCTATATGTACACGCACGTATGAAATGCATTTGGATTCATGGAAATGAATGTAAATCCATTTATGTTTGACAATTCCTCATTTTATTTTTCTTAATTTCTAGCTTGAATTTAACTTCCATATACAAATCTACTATATGCGTGTATATACATATACACACACACACACACACGTACATGAACTATACAGACAAATATGGGTTTCCTCGATCGAGATACATAATTACTACTACTAGCTAGATGAATGAGAAAAATGTGATCATCCAAAGAAATTCAAAAAGACACAGAAAATTTAGAACTGTTAACTAAGAATTATATATAAGAAAGATGAAATGAGAAAAACGTGATTCAAAGAAATTCAAAAAGACTAAATTAAAGAAAAATTTAGAAGAGTAACTAGGAATTATAACATTAATTATTTACCTGGGAAATTTGTTGTTTTTGACGGCCTTTTGGCCGTACTTCCTCCATCGATAGCCGTCGTCAAGTATATCAACCTGACTTCTTGTTTGGAAAGCATACTTGGGTTTTCTCATCTTCTTCTCCCCCTTCTTTTTGTCCGGCACCGACGATGATTTTCCTTCGTCATCAACATTTCCATTATTGATCATCTGATGATCATCATGAGAAATATTATGATCATGATCTTGATTTCTGATCATGATATGGTTTTGATCATGATCTTTCCCCAATCCCAAAAACCCATTTGGTTGACGATCATCATGATGGTGATATTCACCATGATCAAAGCTACTGATTAGACCCTGAGAGCTTGCCATTGACGACGACGAACAAGGAAAGAACATTTGATATTTCTCCATATGAAGCCCCCCCTCCCCAACCCTTTTTTTTTATTCTTTATGTCCTTATTATTATAGAAGAATATGAAAAAAGAGTTCTTTTTTTTTTCTTGAAGAAGAAGAAGAAGAATGTCTAGTAGGAGAACTAGAAATAATATTTAAGAGGGTATATTTAAAGGACGAGGCGGCTTGGTGGTCAAGGCTTTTAATTTTCCTTTGTGTGTGTGCTTTTATAGAAGAAATTAGTAAAAACAAAACAAACAAAAAAATGTAAATCTTAACGTTGCATATATAGGGGGATTATAGGTGTCGTAAACGGCACGAAAATGGTCCATGGAAAAAGAAAAAAAAAATGGAATCATTAGCGCAGAGATTTAATCGAGGAAAAAGGAGAAAAAAAAAAAGAAAAAAGAAAAAAGAAGAAAGGTGAGTTGCAAAAATCGAGCCTGTTGAGGCGGCTTCATCATCAGGAATGCGAATGTGACTATACTTAAATTAACTTTTCCTCTTCTTTTTTTTTTTTTTTGGCTCTAGAAAAAATTTAGGTCAAGGAAATGATCAGAATTAGCATACACCTTTTCTGGACGTTATCAAATGGACTTCTCAGATATTAATAGAAATGCTCGTTAAATCTCTCGATGAGGAGTGCATCATTTCTATCTTACAAAATATACTAACAGTAAGAATATGTAAGGACATGAATCTAAGCAATCAAGTACTAGTATGATAATTAATAGGTTTTCATATTTAAGACCCCTTAAAAAAACCACTAAGAGGATGTTTGATGTGTAAGTTTGAGTTGAAATATTTTAGTTTTAATAGTAATTTTTATTGACTTTTCATAAAAGATAAAAAACTTATTCAGAAAAGACAAAATTTTTTTTCAGAAAAAGACAAAAAAAAGTACAGTTTCACTTGAGTGAAACGAAAGTGCCAAACAAAGCCTAACACTTGAATATATTTGATTACTAACTCACTACAGTAATCTTTAATTACTAGTTAAGCCATCACACTCGGTGGAATTCAAGATTAACTTTGTTAATTAATTATCATCTTATTATAAATCGCAATTATAATTAGGTGGTGCTTAATTAATGGTGGAGTCCAAGGACTATAACGTGGACTAAGAGCAGTTCCATTTAAACCTTTTGAGATGACATAAAATATGTCACACGTGTAGAGGACTACTAGACAGTTTTATTCAGGTATCCTAATGGGGCGCCCCAATAAATGGACCATAAAGTTCTAATTCATTCATTATTTAATTTTCTTTTAATTAAAGTATTTCGGTGGTGGGCCATATTTCCATTCAAATTAAGAATCATATCTTTTACACATGTGTTTGGCAACTACCCACCCATATATAAATATATCTAAGTATGTTAGTGTTCCAAGCAACATCCCTCGTATATAATGCTGCATGTTTTTTTGTTTGTTTTTTTTTTT
This sequence comes from Ficus carica, assembly GCA_009761775.1. Lineage (NCBI taxonomy): Eukaryota > Viridiplantae > Streptophyta > Magnoliopsida > Rosales > Moraceae > Ficus > Ficus carica. The sequence goes on from CM019746.1 coordinate 12,964,319, forward strand.
TTTTTTGCTACATTAATTAGGAGGTTTTGGTTCAATTAATTATCATTGTTGATTGTTCAGTTTTATTATTAATTACTAATGGTGCAATGATTTCATAATAATTCAAGCGTGAATCGACGTAACATTTTTATTTTTTCAAATTTAGGGTATTGTAGATGTTGGGATCTATTGTTAAAATTTTCATCCAAGATTAGTCAGTAAAGATTATCATAAATGAAATTTATTAGGTTCATTTATTAGGGTACTTGAACATCGTTAATGAGAATCATAAAGCAATCATAAATCAGTAACTGAAATAAAAGGAATTGTAAATAAAGCAATAAATGATAGCAACATTAGAATTTAGAAAGGTTTGTCAGAATGTGCTATGTCTTCTATGAGTGTCTAGAGTTTTACTATATTCTGAATGAAAGGTTACAATTACAAGGATTCTCTCAATATTTTGACAGAGGTTTGATAAGTAAAAGGGAAGAAGTCCCCAAATATGAAGAATCTTCCTCTATTTTATAGAGGGTAAGTAATGGACCCGAATTTCTAGGATGGTAGTAGGCGGTTCCCTACTACCCTTAAAATTTGAGGCGTGTGCAAGAACATGGGCCACGATCTATAGTAGTGGGTTGTTTCAGTCTAGGAGTCGATTCTCCTTTGTTCGAATGTCGTTAGTTTTGGATTGATTGAACATGTGTCAAATGATAAGTTGAACACCAATCCGTCCTTAAAATGTAATGGAGTATCCTAGTGGACTCATGGAGCCCATATCGGACAGTCAATGGATTGTGGTTTGATGTTCGTTGGTCACCGGACACAAGGACCTAGATGTTCAAGATTATAAGGAGAAGAAGTCTGACCCCAACATATATATCAAATATGAAATTTCTATTAAATTATATCTACAACTACATCATTCCAATTAATAAATTTCTCAAGAAAATTGAAGTTCTAGCTACGAGGGCATTTGATATATGATTGAAGCTCATGTTATTAATTAATAATAGGTTATGTTCAGAACATGGAAATTTTATATTAATTCATACGTTCTTTTTAGACTAATATGAATTCTTAAGCTGGTGATAATTATTATTTACCTAATATAGAAAAAATTATTGATATTATAGATAAAAGGGATTCTATGTGGCTTTTGTCGCTTTTAGTAAAAGGGGGTTTTTTTTATTTTGAAAAAAAAAAAAAAAACTTTGGCTCAGATAGTTAAAGGCTTTCTTTTCCAGAATTTGTTCCTTTTCCCGATCTCTTATATATTCGGGCCACTAAATCATGTTTTCAATTCAACCACCCACGAGCGTTTAAATTAATAAAGGAATAAAGTATTCTTTGTCCATATTAATTCATGAAATGAACCCTCTTTTTGTCACCTCAAGACACAAAAAAGCAGCCTAGATAGATAGGCTTAATGTGGTCAACAAATGGATGAAAATTAAAATGGATCCCGATTAATCATGTACTACATAAATATCTATATATATATATATATATATTTTTTTTTTCATTCTTGAAGATTTATAGATATGGTTAAATGAAAATTAATGATATAAGTTTGGATGATTTTTCCTAACTTTGTACGTAAGGTGTAAGTTTGGATTATATATGCAAAATTGACGATGATGATAATGATGGGCACGTGCGAAAGAGAGCGAGAGGTGCATTGTATCGTAATATGCTTGCTAGCTTTACTCGTGACTCATAAGGACAGAGAATTAGTCACAATTAGGGATGACATGTGCCTTTGAAGGTTGAAAACACTGACTAATCAGGCTGCGAAAACAGGCGACTGCGCAGCCCCCTCCATAAACATCAATAATAGTACAATAAATAGAATATACTAATAAACAATTCCGTCTATCATCTCTATAATCTGAACCCACCAATAAAACAGAAAATAAATTAATTCAATCGTATTTAAATGATGGGTCCAATTTTATTCGTACAATAAATTGAATACCATACAAGATCTGGATCTAATTCTTGTATCTCTTTTTTCATGTCATTTTTATGTCTTTTCAATAATATCATGACATATATCAATTAAAAATTATATTTAATTATATTATCATATCATATTAATTAAAAAATTATGTTAGTTATACACATATCATATTATTATTGAAGGGATACAAATAAGGAGACATATAAACTAAATCCGATAAGATTTATGTTAAAACTATTAAGTATCGAATTTGAAGATATTTAAAAGGAGAAAGAGGTATTCATTGTCGTTATTAACCGCACTTGGAATATTTCAAATAGCTCTAGTTTGAACCGTCGGATGAATAGTGTGTACATGCTACAAATTCTATGTATGTCAGTTAGTAGAAACCAACGAACATTATTTGGATCCCAACTTCCTTACTCTTTCCTAATTTAAAAAAAAAAAAAAAAAATCCATTTTCAATACTTGTGACCAAATAGGTCACCAACTACATCACCGTATGGAAAAATTCTACTCCTTTTTGGGGGAATCTTTTATCGTCATTCCTATGGAAAATGGTGGATAATATTTCTGGTCTCCTAGACTCAACTACGACCAAATAAAAATGGGCACTTGTATAACAAATAGCTTTGTGGCCTCATTGTCAATTAGGCATTCTAATTCTTTGAAAGAATGAAAGCTAAATTAGTTACCCCACCACAAGAAAAAAAAACAAACACAATTTTCCTTCTCTCTCTCTCTCTATGATATATGACAATCAATAACTACCGTGCCCGGCGGGTTGGATTTTTTTCCCCCTTTTTAAAAAAAAAAAAAAAAAAAAAAAAAAAAAGAATTGTGACGGTAACACTGTAACATAATTTGGACGTTACATAGGTAAGGTCTCACGTCATTTGGAGATATTAATTACAAGAGGATGTTTACCTATTTATATGTATATGATTTTAGAAAATGATGGGTTTTGATATCTAGAGAAGTGGTCCTTATACCAAAAAAGAAAAAAGAAAAAAACAAAGTGAAGTGGTCCTAATAAGTGATACCAATATCAATTTATAATATATAAATTGGTCGATAATTGTCAGGGGTCCAAATTTTTAATTTAATTAATCAATTATGTATTTACATTCTTAGATTTTAAAATTTTGAAATGATCATTTGTTATGAGTCATGAGATTTACCCCAAGTTGGGCATTATCCTTATATGTTGAACATCTTTATGCTTTTAATTAATAGGATAATATCACCTTATTTTTTTAAGTACTATAATATCTCTTTTTAAGTATTTTTAATGAAATCTGAATGATGTCATTGAGTTTTTTGACATTGATCTGGCGTTTTTGGAGATTTAGGTTTCTGGAAAGACTCTCTCGAATGAGTATATTCTTCTTCTTTTTTTTTTTTTTTTTTTTTCAATTACTGATTCCTATTATTGGTTCTGCTTCTAATTTCTTTTAGTTTTTCATTGTTTATTCATTTTCGTAATTAGTGAATTAAGCCAAATTTATGTACATGGACAAATATATAACAACCAAAAAATTCATTACATCATATTAAGATGCATTGTTGAAACTAAGTTTTTAAGATTTTTTTTTTTTTGAAATTGTTTTTATGACATTTAAATAGATGGAAGATTTACTAGCAAAAAAAAAAAAAAAAAGATGGAAGATTACTATAATACATTTTTTAATACCAATTTTTAATTGCCTCGTCTTAAAAAAAAATAAGCGAATTATATTTCTATGACACTAAAATTGACTACGGACTAAAATAATTTTTATTTTTTGCATACAATTCTTTTAGTAGTGACAACTTAGCGGGTAAGAAAGGAGGATTTAGTGTCTTAAGCCTCAAATTCAAAACATGAAAATATTTTCTTTTAAAATAATAAAATAGAAGCTCATATGACCTCACATTGCCCAAAAAAAAAGGGTGGCGGCTTAGGAAAACCCAAGTGATAGTTTCTAGCCGTGGGCTTAAGGAAACAGTGGGATTAGCTCAACGAAAAAAAAAAGGAAGATTGAAAATCTTAGGTGTCAAATATAAAACTAGAAATGTTTTTTTTTAATTAATAAAAATGGAAGTTAATATGACCTCATACTGCCAAGGAAAAAAAAATGTGGCGGCTAATTAGGAAAACCTAAGTGATAGCTTCCAACAGCTTAAAACCCCACTGGATTAGCTCAACGGGTGAGAAAGAAGAATTTAAAGTCTTAAGTCTCAAATTCAAAACCTGATAAGTTTTCTTTTAAATTAATTAAACGAAACTAATATGATCTCATGCCGCCCAAAAAAAAGTGTGGCGGCTCAGGGAAACCCAAGTTTCCAACCAACCTAAAAGGATGCGCAGCCAAGCTGTCTCCTCTCATCTCCTCTCTCTCTCTCTCTCTTTTGCAGTAAATATATATAATATGTGTGTGTATAGGTTAAAGGTCACAGAAACACAGTTGATTCTAGAAGACATGACTTGTAAACTAACAGGTTCGCAATTGATTCCGTATATGTCGAATATATAATATGGATAAACTTGGCGCGAGCATTTGTAAATAGTAAAGTTTGTAACAGAACTAACATAGAAATATTGAAATACTTCTGAAACCAATAAATACAGTTGAGAAAATTAATTAAAAGTACTAAACCCAACGATCTGTCTAGTAAAACTGGAATGATATTAACTTAATATTGTTGTTCAAAGAACTGTAATTTATCTTTTATATAAGCTGGCCATTATAATTTTTAAGTTGTTGTTTCGATCGACTTTTTGACCGTTCATGTTCTAGAATTTTAGATCACCTAGTAGCAAAGGCTGCTGCAAACCGCCGTTTTCTTCTTCTTTATTTATTTAATTTTTTTTTTTGGGTCTCCTCAATTATTCCATGCATGTTCAGCTGCCATTGTTGAAGGGACGACCTTGCTTCATATCTAATTAATGGTTCTATGTTGTTATATAGATATGTATATATATATACACACTATCTACTCTACATATGTATATACATATATACATGTTCGGATCCACGTACATACAAAATGAGATCACTTTAAGCGACAAATTCAAATATTAATATGTGTGCTGTATAAGATAATATCAACAATATATATCCGCGGTGGCTGAGTATGAAGTATATATATATGTGTGTGTGTGTGTGTGTGTGTGTGTGTGTGTGTGTGTGTGTGTGTGTACACTTTCCTCATGCATGTTTTCTTTCTGGAATGATTTGTGGTCGGTCTATAACTTAGAGACAGAATCTCGTACGTTCAGTTTCTTTTATAACCAAGAGCGCAGTACTATTCTGATCAACTATAATAAAAAATCAACTGCAATGAATAATTATCAAGCTAAGCTAGACTTATGTGAACATTTATTTAATTAAGGTTTTGGGACTAAAACAAGAGATCTGAATTAGTTTTTGAAACCACCCATAAAGTTTTTTTCCCCCCTCTCTGGAAGGTCTAGAATGCTAGAAACTTCCACGTTACCCTAGGTTCAGAGAGAGATGAATGTCTCTTTTTACAAAAATAAATTATGACCGTGACAGAAAACAGTACATGCATAAATTAAGCCATATTCAATTAATAGAACAGCATCCTTTTAACATCTTCATGATCATTTACATATCTCGTTGTATTATTAACACACACAAAAATTAAAAAATATAATACTGTCACAAAAATAAGGCAAAAAATAAAACACCCGAATAAAGGCAACAGAAAAATAGAAAACTCTCAACACTACACTATATATATGTAAGTTGTCTTTCTGAATCTTACGTGTACACACAATATATATATTATATACATTATATAAATATATATATAAATCTGCGGCCAAGAGTATTTTGTTTTCACTGTAGTTATGTTAAAAAGCGGTACATATGTGTACATACAAAATATATATGTAGATAATCATAATTATAAGAAGAACATATGTTTCAACAGTACAAAAGCTTAGACAGTTGCAGATTTTATAAAACTTTTTAGGGTCATGGGTGGGGGAAATTTTGTACGGCCTTGACAAGTTAGACCTAGCTTACTTGATAGGATCCCTACCTAACAGAACAGAAACTTCAAGTCCAAACTCTCCCACCTAATTACAGCATTATATTCGTCTAAAACAAGTCAAGCATTTATGAACCAACTCACACACACACACACACACATATATATCTATACACACACACATATATAAACATAAATATATATGTACATATCTTTATGATCACAGAATAAGGTGTTCTAGTAATATACATCATAAGCTCATGACTACAAGTAATCATTATTTAATGTCATATTTCTGATTGCGGACACATTGATGAACAGATGCCTAGTTTGAAAATTCAGCAAATGGAGACACAAAATATCGTGTCCAATATATATATATATATATATATATTATACTAATCATTAGAAAGTTGAAAAATAAAAAATAATTAGAAAAAAGCATGTGCGTCCGTTGCCTCTCAGCGAAATTAGGTCCCAATTACCATCCGTTTGTTTGAAAAATATGCACATTATCTATAATCATTCTTTGACGATTCATAAGAAATTCAAAATCGCAATAATTATGGATAAATGTCTAATACCTGCACCAACCAAAGCCGCTCCTCTCATAAAGAGGAACATCATATCTTATATGTTTAGATCAGACTAGCTTCTTTTGTAGGGTATATTTATTCCATGTATGTGCATGTATATATGTTAAAACAAAAAATAATAGTGCTTTTATCTCTCAATTACTTGGGAGTTTATAAATTCTCTCTAAATTTTTAGTTTTCGTAAATTTGTACCTACTGAATTTAATAAAGTATAGCAGAGTAATGCCTAGCTCAGAGTTGAAAGCAGTAAAAATTTAGATGGAAAATGTGACATGTTTCTTCGTCATTTAAAATTCCAGTCCTGTTCTTCAAACAATCATAGAAGCTAATTGCTTGATCATGTGCAGGTGTTTTTGTCTAAATTATGACATTTGTGATATTTAGAGCACATTAACACAATATATACTTAAATATATAAATTTAAAGATAATTTGTCAAGATTACAGATTCCAAGAGCAAAAACATATTTTGCAAAAAGTTCAGGAGATAAAAACGCTAAATGCCTAAAAACCCTATACGTATTGTGCAGTTCAAGAGAATTAAATATTCATCAACTTTCTCTAAATTTTTCATTTTTTTTTTTATAGTTTTAATGTGATTTGACAATCTTCTATGAGATTTTCCATTTTATTAACTGTTTACTAGCTAGTGAAAGTAAATTTAAAAAAATATATAAATTGGTAGGTTGGTCCTTAATTTTTCAACTTTGTGTAATTTTGGTCCATGTTCTTTTTTCGTAACTGGAATAATCCTAAACTATTAAAAATATTGCTATAGTATTAATTTTTGGATAGAATATGTTAATTAACATCATTATTTGATCAAATTATTAATAGACTCTATCCAAAAATTAACGAAAATGACTATTATAATAATATTTTAATAGTTTATAGGCATTCCAACTCTGAAAAAAAGATCAAGGAAAAAAGTTGTACAAATTTAATAGATTATAGACTAAATGAACAATTACCCTTAAAAAGACCAAAAACAAAAGGTGCCGGCAGTCCCCATGTTAGAAGGTATATCTTTAATTGACATTTCCTACACTTTAATTTAAATATAAAGAAATTTACCTAAATGACAATATTTTTTTTTCATCTATTAACCAATATGACACATATTTTCTATTCTTTACCACCATAACACAAATTTTAGATAATTTTTGTTTAATTTTGTGTTATATTGATCTAGTATTAATTTTTTGTGTCATGTTGACGTAATGATCTCTAAATTTTTGTTATTCAGACGCTTTTACCTTTAATAAATTAGATCTTAAATTTATATCCTGCAGTCCTGCACTAATTTCTTTTTCCAGTACCTCAGGCTCAGTCATGTTTCTTCTTAAAAACATTTTTTTTTTTCGCTTTGTGTTTCCTCTACGACAAGAACTAATTCTAATAAAAGTTATCATTTCTTAATATTAAAAAAAAAAAAAAATTTCTCTAATTTTTTCTCATAATAAAATGCATAAATAAGTATAGTAACACAACCTACATTTGGAATCGATTGAATAGTTGTAACATTTATATCTCCAAGAATTACATAATAAAATTTTATAAATGATATAAATTTTTTTAAATGATAACAAGTTGTTTATAAGTATTAAGTAATGGGGTAGGAGGAACAAGAAGTGAAGAAGAGAAAAGGAATCATCACATGTAAGAACGCATCCGAGGCCTTGTAAGAGACTGTGCCCCATCAACAAAAATGGTAGTGCCTGTCATGTACCTAGACCCATCACTTATTAAATAAATAACAGTCGAAACGATGTCGCTTTTTGGGTCTAGCCATCTCTCTAGTGGAGCTGCATCCTTCACCAACTTCTCTGCCCTCTCTTTCCCCACAGCCTTTGGGTATTCATCTTCTATTTGCAATCCTCTCGCTATTGCATTCACCCTGATCCTGTATTTCCCGATTTCTAGAGCCGATACCTAAAAAAACGATGCGACGTACCATTAAAAAGTTAATCTAATGGTTAAAACTGTAGTTGCTAGCTGTAGTGGAAAATGACGGTTCCTACACTAGAATGTATGTATACCTAAAGGAATAGTGTGTTTGTTCAAATATGGAGTGCAAGTGATCTTGGTAACAATGTCTCTCCATTAGGTGTTGTACGTTTGTTAAGACTCGAGATGTGTAAAAATAAAAATTTGCTAGTTGTATACCCGAGCTAATTGCTGCAACCCTGCTGAACACGAAGCATATGCGGCGGCTCCCGGATGAACTCCTCTTTCACCACCAACAATTGAGGTCAACAACACAATGGAGCCCCCTGACTCGTTGTCTCGCATTCTTCTTCCAACGGCGTTTAACAAATACCACGGAGCCATGAAGTTTATCTTCAATATCTTCTTGAACTCGTCTTCGGTTAACTCTAAATGGTTTTGTGACTTTCCTGTTACAAGCAATCAGAAAATGGGAAATCTGCAATTAGCTGCTGCTACAAAACTGCAATTTCCTCTCTCTGAGGCATACACACGTATAAGCTTACAATCTTTTAACGTAAGAAAATAATAGTTATTTACGTAAGAGTAATATTGTTTCGTTGTTACTAAACTTAAGAACTTTGTTTAGAAGTAGCTAATTTACATTGTTGTTAATTTGCATCCGCTTTAATTAAGTACTTGTGGTCTCATCAAGCAATCTTCTCCGCCAAGTATTTTCCTTGGTTTACTTTTTTTTTTTTTTTTTTTTTTTTTTTTTTTTTTTTTTTTGCTACTGAGTATTTTTCTCTGTTTTCATAACCCCAGCAAAACTTTTCCAAAGTTTACTCCTAAATATGGGGGCATTCTAAAAGTCATATTCCCTGTTCTTTTCCATGGACATAGTAATTATAACTAATTTCTTCTTAAACTGAACAAAGTATCATCATAAAGTTGCATCTGAGTTGAAAAGAAAGAAAGACAAAAACTATAAAATCCCATCTTTCTCTCTCTCTCTCTCTCTATATATATATATATATATATTTAGATATATATGTATCTGTTTGTGTGTATGTGTGTATCCTTGCTCTTGAATTTCCATGACTGAGCAACTTTTTGGTCGTGTGGAATGGAATAAATGTGAACCCTTCGTTGAATAGTAATGCATTGAAGAGGTCAAAGAAGGAAGACAAACAAAGAGTTTTTGACTTCCAATTTTCCAAACCGTGGTAGAAAAGGTAGAAAAGCCACCCAAGGGTCCTTCTAGGATTTGATTCCATGGTCATGTAATTTGGTTTGTGCATAAAGTTCCAAACACAATCTTGTTGGTTTAAAGACAACTTTCAAGGTGATTGGTACAAAATCCAATACATTTTCTCTTGAACAAAAACAAAAAGAAAGTAAAACATGACTTTTGGAGTCCTTATAATTTGACACACACAAAAAAATAAAAATAAAAACAAAAATTATAAAAGCAAAATCAATCATAATTCCAAACTTGGCCCTAAAATGGCTTCAAGATTTGTAATTGACTCCAAAAACCAAAAGAAGCAATTCTATATTTCTATTCTTTTACTCACCCTCTAAAGTCATAGTAACAGTCAGAGACGAAAATGGCGCCCAAATTTACTTCCTCGTTTCTTTTCTTTTTTCTTTTTTTTTTTTAATTTTTATTTTAAATTTTTGAGTTGAAGGGAATGTCCCAAATTATGAATATTAAATAAATGGTGGGAATCAAGTAAGAGGCAATTTTTATTGAAGGGGGTTGAGTACAGTACCTTGATAAGTGTAACAATGAACAAAAGCGTCCAAACTGCCTAAAGCAGTGCATGCCTTGTCGACAGCCTCACGGAATGGTCCTTCTCTCTCTTCCTCCATATCCACACCCACCACCTCCACCACCCCACTTCCTATCTTCTCTGCCACACTCCGGAGTCTCCTCTCATCTCCCATCAACACGACCCTTAAATCCCCCAAAAAAAAAAAAAAAAAAAAAAAAACAAATATTAATAAAAAGAAAAACCCAGATTACAAAATTGAATTTCTAACTTTATCTAGCGGTAAATTCACGCCTGAGTTCTGTTACCGGAAACAAGAGTAACAAATTTAATAGAACTGACCTGCAACCTCTTCGCGCCAGATGAAGAGCTATGTTGTTGGAAATCTCGTCTGCGTTGGAAGTGAGCAACACTTTCTTTCCATTACTACTCCCCATGGCCATTTGTGATTCTGATTTGTGACCCACTCCCAAGATTCAAAACCACCTTTTATATGACAATTGCAATTATTTTAATGATTAAAAAAATAACACCGCCACTAAAGCATTACATTCAAAAAAAGAAAAAAAAAGTAAATGGGGTATAAAATAATCTCACCTCAATATCCCCTAAAGCGTTACATTCAATACTACCCACACAAAAAAAAGTAGTAAATGGGGTTTAATATAATATCACCTCAATATGAACTGAAGTTTAGTGGGGAGAGAAATTCAAAGTCTTTTGCAGCCACCGAGTCAAGAAATAGTTACTCGGTCAGAGGAGAGAGACTTGGGGGAATCCAACGGAATAACTTAAAAACAAAAACAGCTTTCTTTCCTTTTTTTTTTTTTTTTTTTTTTTCTGGGAAGGACTCTAAATTTTCAGATATAATATCAGGAGATTTATAGAATAATATTGAAATGTATTTGAAACTAAATAATATATAAGAATCTCCGCCGGTGAACTGAACAGAAGTAATCCAACAGCCAACAGCCAACAGGGGAGTTTTTTTTTTTTTGGATAGAAGCCAAAGTGGACTTATATAATACAGAGAATGTGACGCTGGGGTAGGGCCTACATGCCCTGAAAAGCATCCATCCACATGGTGATTGCTGATTGCAGCCCCAAAATCGTAATTTACTCAGCAACAAAATAACCAATTGTTGCATGTGGGTGTGTCTTTTTTTTTTTTTTTTTTTTTTTTTGTCCTTTCTTTCTTGCTGCTTTGGGCTCCTAGTCTGTGTTTGCTCATTCTTTTTAGAGAAAAAAAAAAAAAGAAAAAAAAAAAAGCCTGATCATCATCAGAGTTCAATCATCGCGTGCCTCTTATTTTTTGTTGTTAAAACATTTATTAGAAGAAAAACAATAGTTTTCAACAACAAACGCATAAAAAATATAAGGAACAAAAAGATCAAATAACATATTTCACCAACCAAATCATTGTGCTCAAAGAAAAATTAGGGTGCGTTTGGACCACAGGTCCAAACCCATGGATTTTAACTCAATTTTTGTCTTTTTCCCCAAAAATTTTTTGTCTTTTCTGAAAAAGTACACATCAATCACTATTTAAACTTATCAATTTCAACTCAAACTCATACACCAAATAAACCCAAAAGAATCGAGAGGACTTGTTCTATAGGTTCAAAATGGTATTTAGAAAACAGTAAAAACCCAAAAGACGAAGAACTTCTCCTTCTTCTGTTTTCTTTTGGAGGTTAGGCATCAGTAGCATTTTCGTAAAATACATATAAAAGATAAGTTATTGTTTCATGAAAAGAAAAAAAGTGGGACACGTGGCTTGCATTAAAACTAGAGAGTGAGCAAGTGAGTGCTAGAGTGATTGCATTTAGCATTGCTCGCTGAGATGATACCAAACAAATCCATTTATGCAAGGTTTTTGTACGAGTGAAGACCGAAACGAGAGAAAATGTTGGAAGGATTTTAGGACGAAAATTTGTAATTTTGAGTGCTTTTATTTTTTTTTACTGAATTGATAATTTTGAGTGTTTGTTAGGGTGGAATTGCAGACAGAAAGAAAAAGATGGTAAAAGAATTATAAAATAGGTATGATGTAGGAAGAATATTATTATTAACTTATTTTGTTATTTTTGTTAAAATTTTGTTATTTCATTTAAGTGTCGTTTCTTTATTTTAGTGTCATTTTAATTATTATTAGTAAGATTATATAAGCCTAAGGTAAGAAGTGTATTGAACCATTATTGAATATTTGATATTGAAATCAGAGTACTGGTTTTTCCTCTCCATTTTGGGGGTTTCCCTTTGGCCACGAATTTGGCTTGAGTTCTTCTCAATTCCGCGGCATCATTTGGTATCAAAGAGCATCCCATTGAAAAGGTTGTTTTGGTGCCTTTGTGGATTTGGGATGAGTTACGGAGAGACTTATCAGTCAGGGTCTACCACTCCTACAAGATGAATAAGATTGTTTTCTTCGTCAACTTTTCAGAGCTTCCTTCATTCTTCATTTTTGCTAGCCGTGTCGCTTGCTACATGATTTTCCTTTCCATGTGCTTTAGCAGAACTCAAGATCGAGTTCTTTTCAAAGAAGGGGTGAGCTGGTGTAGGAAGAATATTACTATTAGCTTGTTTTGTTATTTTTTTGAAAAATTTTGTTATTTCATTTAGGTGTCGTTTCTTTGTTTTAGTATCGTTTTGGTTATTGTTAGTAAGGCTATAGAAGCCTAAGAAAAGAAGTATAATGGACCACTATTGAATATTTGAAATTGAAATCAAAGTACTAGTTTTTCCTCTCCATTTTGGGGGTTTCTCCTTTGGCCATGGATTTGCCTTGAGTTCTTCTCAATTCCGCTGCATCAAGGTCCCATCAAAATTAAATCTTCCTAAATGTGCAAAGATTTTGGAATGGGAAAGATTGACACAATGTAAAAAAGTAAGAGCATCTCCAATGCAATACTAAATTAGTTTGCCAATGTTAAATTTTGACATTGTGATGAAAAAAGTGTTATCTAATATAGTGCTATATTTCATGTCAAATTTGTTATATGTTAAACTTTATGGCAAATTTATCACAATGTATAGTCAATGTCAAATTTCACTTTTGATTTTTATTGGTTGTTGTCTCAATCAATTATTACAACATTTTTATTTTTCATTTATTTAAATACTAAAAATTTACTTTTACAACTTCCAAAGTAAAATAATAATGATAACAAGTAGAAATAGCATAATGTATTGAAGCATAAAGTAAGATAATGCTATTTTTCACACTATTTTGTAATAAACATAGTATTGGCATACACAAATGCATTTGAGATGGTCTAAAATTACACAATTATATTTGTAATAGTAAGTTTTTTATCTCTTTGGTTTTACTTACAATACCAAGCAAGAGAAAGTCAAATATTTTCTTTCCACCTTCTCATACTAAATAATTAAAGGGAAAATCAATAAATTTTCTTTCCATCATAGTTTTCCTTCTTTCATATTTTCTTTCATTCTTACCAAATTGAATGTTAGATAGAAACTTGAACTAGATAATATTTATTCTTATTTAGCTGCTCTTTAGTGTTTTTTTTTTTTTTTTTAATTTTTGAAACTTAAGGCGTGGATTTAAACTTCTTTGGAGTCCCTGCTACATTATACCTACAATTACTATTTAGTATTGTCCTACATGAAATAAAGAACCGTTAACGTCTTTTAGGGTATGTTTAGTTGGAGGGAGAGACGGAGGGAGGGAGGGAAAGTGATGTGGGGAGAGATCCAATCTCTTGTTTGGTTGGAAAGAAGGGGGGAGGGAGAGGAGAGGTTGTCTCCCTCTAAATCCACTAAATTGAATCCTTCCATCGGAAGGATCCATCAAATCCACCAACTTTTGGATAAAAAGTCTATTTTACCCTAAAAAGAATTATTAAAAAAATTGTTCCAATTGACAATATAGTAATTAAACACTTAATTATTATCCATCTTTTTAACTCTCTCTTCCTTTTACCAAATAACATAAAGGATTCTTATAATCTTCTGCTTCATTTATACTCCCCATCCTTTCTACCCTCTTCATCCCTCCTCCTCTCCATCATTCCAACCAAACGTAGCCTTAGCATTGTTCTAATTGAAGAAACCTCTAACCAATGGAGAATGGTTGACTTTTCGGGCCCACGGTGTTTCTGTGTTGATTTCCCCCCGTCCTTTTTCCTTATGGTGAGGAATTCTTTGGTTTGTGGTTGTTGTAGTCAGACCCAACGACATCGAGTAGAATGTGGAAGGTGCGATGCAAGTTTAATGGAGAACCATTGAAATTCAAGTATAAAAACTCAAATGGTAGTACCAAGTACTAACCAGTGAGCCCACTGAAAAGCCGTTTTGAGTAAATTATTGTACTCCGAGAAAACGACCAACTTCAAAGACTATTTAACATGGTCTTTTACAAGTTTTTTTTTTTTTTTTTTTTTTTTTGGCTTTTTATGAACCCCCCCCCCCCCCCCCCCCCCCCCCCAAAAAAAAAAAAAAAAAAAAGCTTCTCCATGTGTTTATATACATGTCATAAGATCTTTTTTAATAGATTATGTCAATTCTAAATAAAAAATTTCTTCTGAATTATTATTATTTTTTTAAAAGAAGTACTCCATTTTTTTGTGCAACATACAAAAAAAGAAAAAACTCCTTTATAATATTTTTATTATTTATTCTTTTTATTGCTTAGAAGTCAAAGTAAAAAGTATATTGGGAAATTCCATGTCAATTGTTTCGCAATATTATAGAAATTTCTTAATTGCTCTTGGGTCTACTAAATGCGAGTGTCTACATTGGCCCCCAAATAACAACCACCAAACGTTTTCCAAGTTTCTTTCTTTTTTTTTTTTTTTTTAAAGAAACGTTGTCCACGTTTCAAGTACGCAAAGTGTCATGATTCTCGCTTTCATAAATCACAGTTGGACTCAAATTATTTAAAATAAAAAGAAAATCACGGTTGAGTTGGATTTGGACGTGGTTGTTTTAGTCAGCTATAATCCGAATGTCACGGTTGGATTGGAAGAATAGATGTTCACTAACTTATGCAATCTTATCTTGAAATTCAATAATTGAACTTGGACATGATTTTTAACCAATCTTTTTGTCATGATTTATGAATTGGACATGATTTTAATTCATTTATCAACTTATTCTATGTAGCTTCATGGATCAAGATTGTATTGGACAAGTCACGTGGTGTTAAGAGGAGATACAGTGAGTCTATTTATTTATTAATGGGACCAATATAATTTTAAAGAGCATCTACTGTTGGTATCAATTTTTTTTGATGAGATCCTACCAAATCAACAAAAGCGTGAGACGTTGGATTTAGAAAAATATTTAAAAACACCACTGATATTAAATATCATTGCTTTAATTAGAATACAATTCTTATGTAAATATCATATGGCATACTTTTTTATTGGATGATGTTTAACGATTTCTTTTAGCATTGTTCTTAAATTGATGATATGTTATAAGATTGGGGATGAATTTATATTTAAGTAAAATTGAGTAAGTGCTCTCCCGTCTATTAGTGGATCCGTGATTTCTCTTGTAGATAAAGTAAATGAACAATGGAAAACAAAATAATTATTAGTGTTATTATTATTATTATTATTATTTTGGCTGAAGTATTGTTGTTATTATTATTATTATTATTTTCCCAAACAAGAGACTAATTCTATGTAGAAATGGGAAGTATTTAAATGTAAAAGTTATTGAAGCGTGAAAAGGTCAGTGTTCACGTGGTCAAGCATTTTCTTCTGAAAAGGAAGAAAAGTAGTACCCTTTCGTTTGTCTTTTAGAATATATATATATATATATATATATATATTTATATATATATAAAAGTTGAATTGAGATGATTTATCAGAAATTCAATCAAAATTATCAGAATTATTTTCTTCCAAAAATTTCACAATATTCACCTAATTGGTCATTAGATCCTCCCATAGCCATGAAGAATATAGCAGCAGATTGCCCGAGGGTAGGGATAGTGCCGATGAGACATGAAGAATATTATCAAAGGGAATTACCCATCAAAATCAAAACTGATTTTCAGGTGGTGCACTGCCTTCTGCAAGTATACATGAAAATTTCTGTTGTTAAAAAAAATTAAAAATTAAAAATGTGTTTGGTAAATAAGTAACTTTCGCAACAATTTCTATGGACACAAAAATTGAAGAAGAATTAGAAGAATTGCCGACAACGACAACCACTTTTCCTCCATTTGATTTGCCCACTGAGGCCGACCATTTTTTTTTTTTTTTTTATTTTTTTTTTTGTGGAAAAATAAAGTGGTTGGCCGGTTTTTGACCACCTGTTGTTTTAGGTAAATTATAGTTTTCAATTATTTTGTACTGATTTACTATAATCAGTTATTAAATTTACCAATATCAATCACCATCTGACCATCAAATAAAATCAATCACTATTTAAAAAGAGAATGTCATTTTTCTAATTTAATAAAAATCTCATATATATATTTTTAAAGCTTTGAAAAAGGCGCTTTCATAGAAAGAGGCTAAAAAACTAAGCCAAATCACCAAGAACATAGTTACAAACCAAGTATAGGCATCTCAGACAACTAGTTGAAAATTAGTTCCTGAACTGAAAAATATTCAAAGCAAATTTCGCCAAGAAGTGAATTATTCTAAGGTTTTGTAGTATTTTATTTGTGGGATGTTTTACCTTTTCTTTTTAATTCTTTTTAAGTTAAAATTTCTCAATGAAGAGTGTGTCACTTTAATCCGATCGAATATATTAACTATAAAAAAGATGATATTGAAACGTGATCTTAAATGATCTCATGGAGTATTAGACTAACAAAAACAAATATCACACTTAACATTTTTTTTTTTTTTTGGTTTTTAAACACTACTTTTGTCGTTACGAATCAAAATAATATGTGGCTAATATTTTTAATAACAGAATTAAAAAAACAAAGTTCAGAAAGTGAAAAACTCATAAAACATTATTTTTGTTATAAAAAGTATATAAACATGGCAATTATGTATATACATGCAAATACTCCATCTGGGACCAAAGATAGTGGTTTGGATTCAAGGACCGACTTAGGGTCAAGATTAGGGGTCAAGATTAGGGTTAGATACTTAGATCAGGATCGGGTTTCAGTACTTGTGTCATGATTGTGGGCGGGTTTTATTATTAGGGTTGAGGTCGGGTTTCAGAGCAAGGGTTGGGTTAGGCTTAAGACCAAGTTCCGAGGTAGGTAGATTTTTGGGTTTGAGTCAAGATCTGTTTTTCATGGTTGGATTTTGAGACTAGGTCGGGATAAATTTAGAGACCAAGATCTGTGGTTCGGATCAATGATAGGTTTTTGAGGTTGTGGTCAGGTTTCAACACTAGAACTTGGTTCTTGGATCGGGTTCCGAGGTCGGATTATAAGATTGAGGTCGATTCAAGTTTCAGGACCAGTGGTCAAGGTTAGGTTTCGATATTAGGGTCATAAGATTTTGAGATTGGGATCGAGACCGAAATTAAGGTTGGGTTTCAGGACTAGAATCAGGAGTTGGGGAAATTTTGAAATCGAGGTTAGGTTTCGGGACTGTGTCAATATTGCGTTTCAAGACTGGGATCAGGTCAAATCTTTGACTAAAAACCCACCACGGCCCACGGTTACCACCCCTGGTTCTATACTTATCTTGTGCATCGACGTCCTTCTGCCCCTGGCGGTAGTCCGGAGATGAAAAACTTGTCGTTTTCGATATTCTCTTGGTAGAAGAATGTCGTTTTTGGTTTGTAACTGTAAAAGCAACGGCAGCTTAGCCAGTAGGCCCAAATTCATTCTCAAATGATCTGACGGGAGAAGCATGGCCAGTAGCAGCCTTTCTGGTTTCAAATTCGTGAAACCCAGGCACTCTTTTCCTCTTCTCGTTTTTCAATTTTCACTATTTCCACATTTCGTTTCTTTTATTCCTATATTCATTTTCTCTTTGTTTTCTTTATAACAGTTTGAGTTTCAGAAACTCTTCTCGGCCTTTCAGACCTAAATGCGATTACTCTTGCTTCGAAGTAAGTTTCCTATGCTTCAAAACATTTTTTTTTATATATAATTATTTTTTCAATTGAAATTTGGTTTCAACCACTTGATTGAATTTTTTAACACATTCCAAGCTCATCCGTTGTTGTTGTTGTTGGTTTTTTTTTTTTTTCTTCTTCCTATAATCATGACTTGTAGCATGTTTCTGGAATATGTAAATATCTCTGAAACTGAAAAGAATACTTTTGAATTCGATTCTAATATCTGAGTTTCTGAAAGATTAGCAATTCTTCAATTGTGTATGCTTTATGATATTGGCATATTGTTACTATCATCAACATATTTCAAGGGATGTACTATTCTGATGCCACGTTTAATTACTACAATTTTTTTTTTGTTTTTTTTTTTGGGGGTAATGAGAAAAGTTTACATACTGATATTCTACTCTGAAGGTTAGGGATGTTAGCTATCGACCTCCAGGGACTCAGCTAAGCCTTCTAAATTCAGTTAGCTTTTCCCTTCCTGAGAAAAGGTATCTGTTTATCTTCTCATATTGCTTATTGGTTAAATCCTTTAAGTTCATTTAATCACTCAGGCCTTGTTTGGTAGGTGGGAAAAGTGGAAGGAGGGATAGAGGTGGGAGGATTAGCAGATGGAGTTTTAAGACTTGCAGTTATTTAGTTGGAGGGATTAGAGGAGGGTATGAATTGGGTGAATGATCCTAAATCCACAAATGCCATGGATGTCATGGTTAATCACTGAATTGTTGATCTGGGATGGCCACTTTAGTATATTTTACTTAAATCATATGTAAAGAAAACTAGGGCTATAAAATTCGACATTTGCTTGACGGTTAGGTTGACATGTCCATGTCTGTTATCACAGCTTTGGCTTAATTTTTGGACGGAGTGGAAGCGGAAAAACTACTCTCTTGCAGGTCTACTACATTTGACTGGTCCGTGTACTTGTGTTCTTTTTCTGTTTGTTTTTTTAATTTTTGTTCCCTTCATCCGTCCAGCTTCTTGCAGGGCTAAGTAAACCAACTTCGGGTTCCATTTGCATTCAAAGATATGGAAATGATGGAAATCCCAGTCAGTCTCCTGAACCCTTACCCTCAGAGAGGGTTGGTATTGTCTTTCAGTTTCCTGAGAGGTACCATGTGTTTATTTTGCGAATTTTTTTCTTGATATTTTCTCGTCTCTAGGACAGTGCATAATTTGATTCTAATATCTTCTATCAGCACTAAATTTCAGTACTTTTGTTTTCTTGGCCCTCAAATGTATAACTAGTTATCTAATTTTAATACCTAAAACCTTTGCGCTTGATTTTAATTGCACGATTTGTTGTTGGAGCACGAAATTGAAAATGTGCTCTTATTTCCCATGTAGTGGGTGTTGTATCTGTTTTGTTTTCTATTCTCATTCTGTTCAATAACATGTCGTGTTTTCAAGCTAGGTATTTTCTGGCAGATAATGTGCTTGAGGAAGTTACATTTGGATGGCCAAGGATAAAGGGTGATCTTCAAGTGAAGGAACATCTTGCTCTGAGACTTCAACAAGCAATTAACTGGGTATTTGTACTATCTAGTATTCAACTCGATTTGACATATTTATATCATTTTCTTAGATATCTAATATTTATGGCTCTGTTTATCCTCTTTGGTTTCAAGTTCGAACTTTATCTCTTTTTTTTATTGATGATTGTAGGTTGGTTTAAATGGAATCTCATTGGATAAAGATCCTCAGTCTCTTAGTGGTGGTTACAAACGCCGTCTCGCATTGGCAATTCAATTGGTAAGGACCTCATACGAGTGTACATATAAATAACAGCAGCATGTACTCAAATACACAAATATATTCTGAAACATGCTCAACCATGTTTATAATGATTAATGAGTTTGACTTATTTATTTTGTTTGTTCACCTTATTTCTCAGGTGAAGACTCCTGATTTGTTGATATTGGATGAACCTCTTGCTGGTCTTGGTAAGGAGATGACTTTAGTGGCATATTTCACCCTTTTTTCCCCTTAAATTCTCTCAGTTGTATCCTCAATATAAATTGTCCTAATCAATGATAGCTACCAAGCAATTTGGCATTCAGGATCCCTGCAATGCCCTGCTTGGAGGAACTTTTTGCTGTTGTTACCTAGCAGTCAAGAAACGCCTTGCTCTATTTTTCTTCTAATAAAGTTGGTTTCAATTTTAATCCAATCTTAGGTTGACTAACATATCAAAACACTTGGTACCTTAAGCTAAATAAAATAAAATAAAATAAAAAGGTAAAATTCGTGTTGCAAATTGGCCATTGATATGGAATTCAGATTTTACCATTGCCACTAAGGCCCTAATGGCAGAGAAAGACGTGCCCTCTTTTTCTTCCAGAAAGGATGGTTAAGAAATTGTAATTGGATCTTTCGTAGAATGCCTGTTGTTATTGGCCACCTAAACAGGATCCAAGTTGGTATTATTTCTCAAAGTCCTTCAAGTTAATAGTCATGTTGCTCTTTTATACTTTTTTTGAGAATACCTGTTTTTCTTTCAATGCTACGTTTCCAATCCAAATGAACAATTCTGCTTCTAAAATATGTCGTTGCTGTTTTGCTGGTCAGATTGGAAAGCACGTGCAGATGTTGTGAAGCTTTTAGAGCATCTGAAGAAAGAATTGACAATACTAGTTGTCAGCCATGATCTCAAGTTGGTCTTTAATCCCTCTCTTTTTCCAGTTTTTGTCATTGTTTAATAGTCAGATTTTTTTATTTATTTAATTTTTTTTTTTTTTTTTTTTTTTTTTTTTTGCAAACCATGTTTTCAATTTGGTAAGATAGAAATCTATAGTTGGCAAAGAGTTATTTTATTTTGGATCAGTTTCTAGAATCTATTAAAACAAACGAGTGAGTTCTTTTTATCAACTCACCGACTCATTTCCTGTGTATCACCATATACTCCTCTGCTGTTTCAATGCACTATCACATGTCCACAACATGATGAAAACTCTAAGAGCTCGGAAGTGATTAAAATTTCAAATATGTTTAGATGGAAACCTGGCTCGAGTCTTTTTTTAAATCTACTATTGATTTGATCGACAAACCATGAGAATCTGATAACCAGAAACTTAATCAAGTGTTAAAAGAGGCTATGTAACAACTATAATAATCTGCATCTCCTGTTTTCCTCTTGTTCTTTGTGTTCGATGTTCTGCTTATGGACCTTTTACTGTGTTTTTCAGAGAGTTGGCTACTCTAGTTGATCGATCATGGTCGATGGAAATGGGTGGGATTCTTAAGGAAGAGCAACTACCTGTTTAATTTCCGGATGCTTCATTCTGTTCAACTTTGTTGCTGTGAGGTTTGATCCAGACGCTACTAGTTATTAATGCATATTTGTTTCTGGATGGCAGTGCTTGATGCAGTTTAGGAGTAGAAAGAAATCTACAACAGTGCAAACTAATACAAGTAAATTGTTCTTCGTCATGATTTCTATGTCCTTGTTTGTTTGTTTGTTTTTTTTTTTTTTTTTTTTTCCTTTCTTTCTCCTTTAGTGTTTAGAGTGGAGGCTTACATCTGTGTATTTTTTACAGCAATGTCTTTGTTATTAAAGTATGGGATGTTTCCCATTGTAAATGATTTTATTTTCATTTTCCTTGTGGTGTGTTTTCTATAACACCAATATAAATTATATATATAGATTATCGTAGACTAATTATAGTTATAACGTTGAACATTTGCTAGTACGATATTGTAGTAATGAATCGGGATAATGTTTTGTATATCATGATATAATGACTAGTATTAAATTTATAGTGAAAATTATAAATTGTCCATTAGTTTGCTATTGCAATCAAATCAATTAGGAATCAACAAAAAAATTGGAACAATAGAGCCGTTTTTTTTTTTTTTTTTTTCATTTTCTTTTTTGGGTAATATGGATGTTGCAGATTAAATTTTCTTGTTCCTAGATGTTTTATTCTATAGGAATAAGTTGATATTCCCTTTCTTTGTAGACAGGTTTTTTCCTAGTCAACATAAGAATGTTTCAACCATCTTTAATTCCGAACATCAGACAATATCATCGTATTGTAAAATATATATATATATATATATATGTTATATTGTATAGAAGTTTGATGTAACAAATATTTCTTCAGAGCGCAAAAATTTATCAAATATTTCCATCTGCATGGATGGATACGAAATATATGTTCTGACATTTTGATGTAAAACGAAAATGGGTTGAAAAAGAGGCTTTCAAGTCTCCTACTATTATATTTTAAACTAATAATAGATTAAATGTACTAATTGGAAATTTTTTTAAAGGAAATGAAAGAGTAAACTGTAAGGTAATAAAACATATGTTACTGAAATAGTTTAACTAAGTATAGATGATCAAGTTCAACATTAATATTAGGAAACTTAACTTTATAACAACTTATCATCACACCAGGAAAACAAGTTCGGCTCGTTTCCGATTAAGTTGAATTTATCATCACTTAAATCCACACAGATAAGTACATAAGAAGATCGCACTATAAAACACGACATTCACGAGCAAGATGACGTCTGAAGACCATTTCTTACAGCTTCTGTTGCTGGAGCTCCAACACCAAATCTACAATTCCAACAGCAGAAATAGGTTGTTAGATTCGCAAAATTTGAAAGATATCTCACTCTGCTATCAGGCTACGACTTTGCTCTATAATTCAGTTCCAAGTACATGCCTGTAAAATTTTTCACTAATGTCGGAAGACTGCGTTATAAGCAGGGCGGCTCAAGTGTAACGCGACTGGGGAGGCCCCATTAGACACACACACACAGTAGCTTTGTTTTTACTGTTTTTTTTTTCCTCTCTCTCTCTCTCTCTCTCTCTCTCTAACTTGTATCTATTATAATTTGAAAGATGTAAAGTTTACTTTTAATATAATATAAGCCCATTATTATGATTTTACTTAACATAGTTGGTACTATAAGTTTTTCCCTTTGTGATTTAACTTCTGAAAAAACATCTGTATTTTAGGATTTCCCCAGCATTTTTTTTGTTATATAGAAATATAGCACCTTACATGTTATATCATATATACAAATACAATACTTAACATGACTATCTTTCATTAATAAAAAAAATAGAAACTCTGAATACCATTCACTCTTTCTTAGAAAATTGCTCGAACAATTTAGATTATATAATCTGTTGTATGTCTCGATAATCTGTAATACTTTTTTGGAGGAAAAAAAATCTAAAAAAAAAAAATACACATAAAGAGTGTGACTTACAGTCGTCGTCTATTTTGATCCAGTGCTCGCCCTTTCCTCTAAGATTGTTGCAACCCAGGCTACTTTCTTGGGGCGAGTTCACATTTTTCTTGCTGCACTGGATCCCCTCCCACATGGACCCTTGAGGAAAACTTTTGTTGTCTCCACTGAGGCGTATCGGATTGGCGCTGGCACAGCCACCTTCTTTTGGAGTGTTCTTGGACTTGTATTTCTGAGACCTGGCAAGTTCTCTTTCAGCCATAGAGCTTTCTGGATGGATTTTTCTATGGAACATACGCATAACCTGCATACCACTTGCTTAGAAGTTTGCAAATTAAACTGAGAAATTCCTACTTGTTTCGTCTAGTTAGCGAGGGCATAGAGCATAGACCTTTTTTAAACCATGCTTAAAAAGCATTTATTTCCAGATGAAGACATTTCTTAGATTTAATGACAGATTGGGATACTACAATGACTACAGTTGGATGCCAAGATTCTCAGATTGCTTAGGCCAAGAGACTAACATTTAACTTTACAACGTATGCATCATCAGAATGGAGTGATATAGTCACGGGCTTTTTCGGAAGGGCAATTTGGTATGCTGTTGGAATGGTAATAGAGATCTAGATAACGAGGCCTACCTTTTGGAGATTCTTCTTTGATGAAACTGAATTAGTTGCATTGCCAAGGTCTTTCTTGGTCGAAACAGAATCCAGTGCACCGCCATTAGCAGAATAGCAAGAGAAGTATGAAGAATGATTAACCTGTTTTATAATCTTCTTCACGAAGCGCATGGTAGACTTGTGTTTATGCTCGTCTGGAATCTCCTCACTAGCATGCTTCTCTGTGCAAATTTCAGCTGTTACTTTTGTTCTATGAAACAGCTCTCCTAATGAAGCCTTTTCTTTCTTTAGTTCTGTTTTTGCATCCGGTAGTTCAATGGAAGACCCGAATAGATATCCTTGGAGTGGACAAACCGTTGTCTTCCAATAATCCTCATCCTCAGCTTTCTCCATTTGCTTCCCACCAAGCGTGATGGTGCTGACATTGCTGTTCCTTGCCGACGATTCATCGGAGCCTTCTTCTTTACTTTCAGCCTCGAGGAACTTCTCCAGCTCATAATTGATGAGCTTCAAGTGATCCTCTGTTACCTTTATTCTTCCGTCAGTTATGTTCTCCAGAGGCGTAGCAAACGTTGGCGTTTCTGGCTCGTTTATGCCTGCATCAGAACCAAGGGTTCCAATGGTGAGAAAGCCATGAAAGAGTTCAGAGATAACAGTAGAAGCTTCTTCTTCGTTGCTTCCTTCAAATTGAGAATAGTTGTTTTCTTCCTCCTGTTTAGGCTGCTTCATGGAAGTGAATCCATCTCTGCAGCCGTAGTTTGGCTTTGTGTAGGGGTCTTGGTCATCAAGCAATGTCTGAGCAGAGAGGCGAATGCAAGAGTTCCCTGTGATTTGTTGCCAAAGAATTAGACACGAGTCAACAACATTTAGAGGGAAAAACATTTTTCAAGTTTTTCAGCAAATATGTGTTTTTATTTATTTATTTAATGATTTATTTTTTTGGTCCTCTTATCTCGAAAGGGAAGTTTTGACCAATCCACTGGGTGCATCATCCTGAACACGCTAACTTCTTTGGCGTGTTTGACCGGTTCATTAGTTGCATATGGGGTGGATTAGATGATTGGTGCAACAAGGTGGCCCCAACACTTTTTTTTTTTTTTTTTGCCTGGGAAGCAATCAGTAGCTCTACTTTGTCTATAGAGTTGTGATGACTAAGAAGGTTAGATATTTCTGATACGAACTCGTGGTTTGAGAAGAAAATGAATTTTTACTGTTTGCTTGAGGTGTAGCACTTGTCTCCTAAATTTAAAAAAAATATATATTTATATATATATATATATTTTTTTTTTTTTTTTTTTTTTTGAGGCCTAGCTGCAGAGATATAAGTTGAGTTGGACCGTTATGGTTGCGTTTTAGTGCAGTGCAGGAATACCGATATTCAGGTCCTTGAATGGCTTGATGCTATTATGCCGAAATCTATGATGCATCCATTCTAGTATCTGCAACAATGGATTCACAAAGATGAAATTACAGGATCGGAAATAAACATATTCTCTGCAAACGTAATTTAGTATGAGTTTGGACTCACCTTCATTTTTAACCTGCTTTGAGGCTTGATTATCAGATTTCCTAGATTGATAAAATAAACGCAAAGTAGAGAGGCGGGATTTGGTGTACGAGAGGAATATCAGTTTTAAGGGAGAAGTTAGAATTGCTAGAAGAGTGAAGATCTTTTCATCGCGACTGTTAGTAAGTTGGAAGTCACTGGTGCTGGAAGGGTCTGATGTTGTAGGAAGAGAAAAACATTTAGAAAGATACAAGATTGCGGTTGGCTTTTCTTTTCAATATCAAATCATGTAAACAAATTTGAGAGTGGTTTAAAGCCCCACAAGTTGTTCTTATGTATATCGTGCTTATACGTGCATGCTTGGAGTAGGTGGCACAGGTGTGTTATATACGCATTAGCGCACATAATGATTGAACGATAGATATGGTAAGTGTAGATACAGTATGCCATACAGTCTGCCTCACAACTGATAAAACTAGTGCATTGAAATGCACATATTGTCCAACGGACTCGTATTAGGAGTATCATAGGACATCAAGGGACGTAATTTAATCTGCTTCCATGTTTACTTTCCATCTGAACTGATTATAATTGCGTTAACATATCAAACTGTTCGATATGTGCAATAATTATACTTGACGAGAGTCCCATTCTGATGGACAAGAAACTAATGTGTTTTTGTTAATTGTTGTTGGTCCTTAAAATGGTCAATTTATGACGACATAACACCCCAAGGACCTAAATAGTGTGGATGTAGTTTTAGAAAGCTTTTTGTAGGGTAGGATAATGTCCTTAACAAAACCATCTTTGTTGGGTTCACTAGCCCCACTGCGACTTTCTTATAGCTAAAATATCTTTGCACAAGTGTTACAAGTATAACCTGTCCCACAGTTAGACTGCTTCATGATAAACTTTGCCGCCATTGTGCAAATTTAGTTTCCTTGTACTGTGCCTTTTTCTTATTGCACTAGATATCAACTCTAATCCCAACTTTTAAGTTCCAACCTATGTGGTATGTAAGTCGTCATTTTTTTAATAGTAGGTGTATGAAGGAGGGCCACTGTCACATCAGTTAATTGTATCTACCAAATGAAAAGATGTCAACTCACTACCACATGATTTGATACTCAAAAGATGGGATTAGAGTTTGTGTCCCTAACACGACTCTTTTAGGAATTGCTTGCTATTTTTGCAGGAGTTAATGTCTTTATCTGCGGGGCCTTGTGAAGTTGGGAGGTTGGAATTACTTAAATGTCCAAACTTGATATGATGATTGGCGGATTTGCAATTAAGTAATATTTCAAAGCCTCTTATATATGCATTAAGGTAACTTTTCTTGTCGAGTTTTAACTTTAATCAAGTATTAGGCTGTAAATTTTTCACTAAAACGGATGTTTACTTGCTCTTGTTGCATCAAAGATCTGGTATCGCCATGACTAAGGACTTAAGAGTAGAAGCAAGTGGAGTTGCACTTTACAATATTTGTTTGTTCTGTTGTTTGCTCAGCCCCGGTGCTTCCATGGTTGTGCAATTTACTAGCTATAATGCCGCATTGCCGACTGCGTTGATTTGCCCGCATCAAGCATCTTTTGTATGGAGGAGACATGAAAACAAGGTTGCTAGCCAGGTTATATGGGCAATACCCCACAAGCAACTTTGTTAAGTTTGAGTGAGCTGGGTTAGGGGAAGATGTCGAGAGCTCTAAGACAAAACCGACTTACAGCCATCTTTTCTATTTCCAATAAATCCTTTTTTCCCACAAGTGGGCTTGTTGATGCTTTCTCTACCTTCTAGGAAATAACCGAAAAGCCCTGCACTGCACTGCACTGCACGGGCGGTGAATGTGTCAGTCTTAGGTATAGAAAGAAGGCCACCTGTGCATTACTTTGTGTCGTCATTCGTTCGTCGTCTATCTCCACTTTTGTGCTATGTAGCCGAGTTGAGAATCTGATTTGATCACAACCTCTAAGAGGAGGAGGAGGAGAAGCAGAAGAAGAAGAAGAAGAGAACCGAACCGCATCTTTTTATCCGCTTTTACTGTGGAAAAAAAACTTGACAAGAGTGAAGAAGGTTGTCCTACCACTATAATTGCTGGTATTAGTTTGGTCGAGACATGCCTTCCCTGATCTGTCAAAGTTGTGACCAATGGAGTTGATTTTGGTGTTGGCGGGGTATCTTCATTCTTAGCTAAAAAGCATTTCACTATAGTCCACCACTTTGGAAGAGTACACCTTTGTACCGTTCTAATCAAAATAACACGTTGCCATGAGCCTGGAAATAGTATTTTAGAGTATTTAAGATATATATATATATATATATATATTTTATTTCATTTAGGGATGACTTGGGCTCTGTTTGTCCGACTGTCGCTTTCCGTCATTCTCCCAAGGATCCAGTCTAACTCCATTATCAGATGGTGACCATGTGATTTCCACATGGATCTCAAACCGTGTGGTTTCTTTTCTTGCTTCCTGTTGTTTTATTACTTTAGAAAACTCATATATATATATATATATATATATGAGTTTTTATTCCTTGTCAAGTTCAGTCGTCATTCGCATCGTCATCTTCAGTCGTTTTTTGCATTATTTTTATAGCTTGGAGATTTGTGTTAAGCAATTGGATTGCGTATCTAATACAGGATTATCCACCCTTTAGTTTTTGTTATGTGGGGACAGTTTTTGGTATATCATAATTTGTTTACTTAGCAAATTTGTTTTCAACAAGTCTAACACAGGAATTAAAAACTCTTGCATGAGAGCTCTCTAATCAATGGCATTCGATTTTGATTCCATTACTATGTTTGAGTTCTTTAAAGGAGTTTAAACTTTTAACATAGTTTAAAATTCTCTATTTTTAACCGTGAGAACTTACATAAGGTTTTTTCAGATTTAAACACCTATTTTTTCTAATTTGATAAGATTTAACTTTCATTTTCGTGCACTACTATCTATTGGTAGGATCCTACAAACTCATTTTTCAATCTTTTTGTTTTTCAATCTTTTCATCTCCACATCAAATTGTTTTAGTTAAGAAGTCTTTACTTAAAAGGAAAGATTAGTAGGAAGCTAAATCTCCAATTTAAGATTGTTACTGATTTCTTTAAAATTAAAAAAAAAAAAAAAAAAACAAAAACAAAAAAGGCTGTAATTTTCAAAGTCACGACATCAAATCAGTAACCACAGACAACTTAACTGGTCCTGAGTTACTTGGATATTTAAGAAAACTCTTCAAAAAAGATTGGATGCCTTTCTATCTCACAGTCCACACAACTAGGCTGCCCAAACATAGGGAAAGGGATATCAGTAATGATTCTTTGAGACAACAACCCATCTAAAATCACCATATTTGGGATTTTTCTGTTTTGAATAAATCTTAAGTAGGACCCTCAAAGGCTGTTTAAGGGATAAAAGATCTATTTTTAGATTAACCAAATATGGTAGGTACATTTACAACTGTAGATTTCAATCCCTTTTAGATTTGACCACTGATTAATAGGTAGAAAAATGTTTGCTCTCTTGATTAGATGTCTTAAACTTAAATCATAACCGTCGTAATAATTGAGGTATTTGATCAATCTATTTTGAAAGTAATTTATATATCACTTGGGGACTCTCCTCATATTTAGATTATTTAGGTACGTCATTCTCTACTCTTATGATCCCATTTTAATTATTTAATAACAAAAAAAAAACATGCATGAAGAAGTCAAATACTTCTCATATTCTTTTCCTTGGCGCAGCTGGGCCATCCTGGACTTGAACCAGAGACCTCGCCCGTGAAGTAAATCATTGCACCTACGGTCCCGAGAGAATCAATAGATTTTTTTTCGGGAGTGATTTGTCCTTCCCGAACACGACATACAACTCTCCGTTGTACTGCGCTCTCCAAGTATGCTTGTTCCTCCCTTTTTCCTTACCATGGCAAGTCTTTGTGAAAGAACTCCGATGAGAAGAAAGAGATGAGAGACTTGTTGTCGTTTTAACTTTCCCCTCTTGAGCCTCTGTCTAATTGCTTTCTTTTCTCAACACTTTGCTTCAACTAGCTAAATTAGTTTAATAAAGTTAAGGTAGAAAATTATGCCAAAAAAAACTTATGACCTGTTTGAGGGAACATTTGGAGATAGAGTTTTGACGATAGGGTTGGAGAGGGAGTTTTAGAGCTTAAGTTGGGAATATATGTTGTGATATAGAAAATAGTGTAAAAATTTAAAATGTGTTTAGAAAAAATGCACAATGAATATTGTTTTGTTCGTCTCGTCGTTGTGAACATTTTGACACAAAAATCATCTCATTTCAATTTGAAATGATAAAGTTATGAACTTTTAAAGTTTAAGTTTATTATAAATATTTGGAAATGTGAATAGTGAAAAATAGTTTTAATTTGAAAAAAAATTACAAAAAAATTTGAAAAACACTTGAATGATACAAATTTAAAAACTATTGCACTAACGTGACATAAAAAATTAGCATTAGACCACTATAACACAAAGTTAACTAAAATTTGTATCATGTTGGTCAAAAATAAAGAATTTGTGTAATGTTGATCAATAGATGAAAAAAAAGTGGTTATTTAGATAATTTTCTCAAAAAAAATTTGGAGATAAAATTGGAGATGGCTCACAAACGGGTCCTTAACTTCATCCAAATGTTGTCGTCCATAACAAAATTTGAAAAATTAGTTTATATGATTTTTTTTATAGGTGCTCACGCAAAAGGAATAAAACCTAATTCACATATCCTATCAAAAAATTTTGTTATGGACAACATTGAGATTTTATAAAATTTAGTAGACTTGTTTTCTATATATATCTAAACACACATTTAAACAATCTGATTGCAAATATCCAAACACTATTTTAAATGACAATTCAAATAGTTCTGTTCGAATATTTTCAAAATATTACTGTTCAACTTGATCTACTCAATGGATCCTAAGTTACAAAAAAGTCATTTTGATTCTCTCTGTATAGTGTAATATATATATTTATATATATGTGTACATATATATACATATATATATTTATGTATATTTCAAAAGCACAACTCTAACAGTCCGTTGGTTGGAGGGAGAGAGTGAATCACTTCTTTGGTTGGAGGGAAGGGAGACATGGATGGGGAAGCTTTCCTTTTGAACCCACAAAATTAGTTCATTCTACTAATAGAAGAATCCTTGAAATCCTTCCTCTTAAATTTAAAATACCTACTTAATCCTTTAAAAAAATAGTTAACTAATAATAAAGTGGACAACATAATAATTTTAAAATAATTATTTATCCATTCATTCACTCTCTATCCTTATTATCAAACAACATAAAAAATTCATATAATCCTCTCCATCTTTTACCAAATATATATGTTTGGATGACAAATCCAATTTTCAAAACTGGAAATTTTTTGCAAAAAAAAAAATGGTTTGTCTCAACTTTTTTCATAATTCTCTCATTTTAAAAAAGAAAAACTATCTCATTTTCAAATTTACTTTATACAATACCTTTTAAAAAAAAAAATGAATCTTTTTTCAAATCTTCTCATAATACAATATTTCTAACATCATATTTTCTCTTTTTTTTTTTTTTTTTTTTTTTTACACATATCTAAACACCATTTTATTTTTAAAAGAAATTATTTTCTCATTTAAAATAAGAAAAATTTTCTTTTAAAAGATGGACACAATCCAAACGGATAAGTCTCTCCTGTGAGCAAGATAATTTTGAGTTATGGCCGAGGCGTTGAAGACAAATATTATGTATATTCTTGATGGGCTTCAAGTATGGGCTCCCAATCTTACGAGGTATGGGCCGTTTCTACAGAGAGCCAGATTTTATGGGCTACTTTTTTTTGTTTTGCTCTGAAGGATTTTATGGGCTTAGTATGTCAGTGTAAATTATCCATATCTATGTCAGTGTGACTGTGACGTAGACGTGGAATTCCCAAACAGTTCCATAAAACACAACGCACTTGAACTGGAAATCCCAAAAAAAAAACAAAAAAAAAAAGCGTCGGAGAGAGAGAGGGGGAGAGTGCGGCCCAATTGGAATTGCCTAGGCTCAGCTGCTGTCAGAAGTTATCGTCAATAGTTACAGACCCAGTGCCTGAACATTTCACCGCCGCCATCACCACCGTCCAAACTGCCCCGCCCGGCGGGAGGTTGGAATTGCAGTTCCCTATGAAATGTCGCAATTCCAAAAGTGGTGACTGCAGCAAAAAAAAATAAAAAATAAAAAGAACACGTGCTACTTTCCTCGTCGACAGTTCAAACGGCAACAAACTCACACCCTCGTCGTCATTCCCCCACTTCTTATTGGGTTTTGAGACTTCCCCAAACCCAACTCTCCCACCTTTCTTACTTTTTTCTTTTTTCTTTTTTCTTCTGTTGGGTAGGATTTTTTTTATTTATTTAATAATTGATCTAAATAGTCTATTAAATTTTTAAGAGTGATAGTTTAGTTCATATTTAATTTTTTTTGACCTGTATAGTCTTTCGACAAGAATCCAAGTCTAATGAGTCGGTAGTCTCTGAGCCTTTTAATTCATCGAGAAGATATTGAAGTCTTAAATATTGGTCACTATAATTCTTTCCATCTAAAACCGTTAGGTTTCTAACAGAATTTTATTCAAGTGATCATTTTTCTAGTAAAAAGATCAAAATACCCTTCAATTTTCTCTTTCCCTAAAATTCTCCCAAAATTCTCGCCCCTCCTCCCCACCCCACCTCTATCTACCTTTGGTGACAACCTCCATCTCCAGTAATGCCAGCCCCCATTCTCTGTCGCCAAACTTAGCCCATGCCTTGATTAGAGAAAGCTAGATCCCCCCGCACGAGAGGGGGGGTGTCGCAGGTGTTGGGGGAGAGGGGTAGGGGGCGTGCAGATCTCCTCCCCCCCCCCCCCCCTCCGTCTTCGATCTGGGTTTACACCCCCCTTCTAGCTGCGAGACGAACTTCGCCCCTTTGTCACCGAAACACATGCTCCACACCCCTACCCCTCGGTCGCTGTTTTCGATCTGGGTTTGCTACTTTTAGATTGGAGGGGAGGAAATGGGGGGAGAGAGAGAGATTTAATTTTTTATGATTTTTTTTTATTAAATTAATTATTATTAGATTACTAAAACACCCCACTCAAATCAGATCACATATATTGCACATGGCTTATTCTGTTAGAAACTTAACCAATTTAAACGGAAAGAACCAAAATGGTAAACATTTTAAGAGTTCAGGGTCTTCTCGGTTAAAAAAATACAATAGAGACTAAACTGTTACTTGTTAAAAAGTTCAGGGACTATTGAGACCAATTATTCTTTTTTTTTTTTTTAACAAAAAATAAATAAATAAAGAGTCATGTGTTTATTAAATTGGAAAAGGCTGTAGTATAACCTCGTTTATATATCCTACCAGTAGAGCTCATTTTATAAAGTTATTTGATATATTTCAACCGCTGAGATCTTACTTGTACATGATCAGGGGTGGAGCTACGAGGTAGCCCCCACTAATTTTTTTTTTATTTTCCCGAAAAATTGTATAATTTATATTATCAATAAAAATAAAAAAATTCTTATATAGTCTATATTTTGGCCTAGTAAAAATAAATAATTTTCACATAATCCATATTAACATTAATTATATGTCAACAATTTTAATAATTTGCCCTCACTAAAACTAAAAATTCTCACATAAACCCACTAAAATTAAAAAAATTCACATAGCCTCCATTAAAATTTATTTTATCTTGAATTTTTTTTTTATGTACACCCCCACTGAAATATGTTTCTAGCTCCACCCCTACGCATAATCATTACCATGCACCTTAGCTCACAAAATTATAGACTAAGAAATTCAAAAAAAAAAATTCAAAGAAAAAAAAAACCAACAATTGCACCGGAACCACCCCCCCCCCCCCCCCAGCTGACCTTCCACCGTCGCCCCTGCCCCCCAGCCTCTGGCGACCTTCGGGCACCCACCGGCCTCGAACCTGCGACCCCCCTACTCCCCTGGAAATCGCCTTTTCCCAGGCCCCCTCCCTTTGCCGTTGAGTCACCCCCTTGGCCGCCTTCCCCGATGACAAGAACCCTCCACTACATGCCCAAACCTCAACGACGGGACCCCCCCTCCAGATTCATGAGACCCAAGCCCCCTCCCTTCGCCGTCAAGTCACCACCCCCCCCCCCCCCCCCCCCCACACAACACACCGTGCCCAAAATTTGCGACGACCCCCCATGAGCCATATCCAAGCGATCTAGCCCCCCGACCTTCCACTAGTGAAGGTTTTTTTTTTTTTTTTAATTTCTTTTTTTATTATTATTTTTATTTCTTAGTATATAATATTATGAGGTAAGATGTTTTATAATTATCGTACATAAATAACATTTCAGCCGTTTACTTACAACTTAGTGGTTTAAAAATGAACTCTACCATTATGATATATAAAAGGAGTTGTGCCGCATACTAGCCCTATTAAATTAATTAAAGCTGTACATTTTTTTTTCTTTTAGAGCATCGGGGTCCCATTTGAGAGAATTTTTCAAACATATCTGTAAAATGTTTTTTTTTTTTGGTCTTTTTTGCGGTTCAAAACTATTTTTTTACTGCTCATATCTCTAAACGGATCCTTAAAGTTGTATACTATAATTGTTTGGTGGATATAATTTTTTTTTTTTAACACACATGTATGTGCTTCAAGTTTAACTTTTATTTTGAGGAGGATAATTCAATTCTTGAATTATTTAAGTACTTATAAAGTTTTTTTTTTTTTAAGTATCTTTTAAAAACAAATAAAAGCTTAAAAAAATAGAAAGAAATGTACATATAAAAAGTTAATATAGATAAGTGATGCTTATTAGTGGATTCCATCTAAAAATTAATGAAGAATGCTATTATAACAACATTTTAATTAGTTCAAGGTCACTCTAACTACAAAAAAAAAAAAAGAAAAAAAAAGAACAATGACTAAAGTTATACAAAATTAAAAATTTAAGGGCCGGCCTAGCAATTAATCCAAAAGATATAAGAACAATCTAGGTGCTATGGGGCATATTTATTTATTTATTTTAAGCATGGGCAACCATAAATTTTTAAAGAAATACGGGTTAAATTTAGAATTCAAAAAAATAGAGGGGGCCATGTGCCCTTGGCTCCGTATAGATCCATGATTGCGACGAGGTGCGTTTGTTTTGTAGAGATAAACGAGTTTAATACCCGTGCATTGCACGGGGAAGGGAAAAAATAAATAAATAAATTGAGCATTATATGATAAAAACAGTTTATTAAGATAAATGTTATAATTATAATAAGTATAATTTTTCTCAAAATTTCTTCCAACAGTGAAGATGTAAAATTAAAATAATAATAGTACTAACAATAATAAAAACGAAACAAAAGTAAAAAAGAAAAAAATTTCTGTAGTTATACTCATTTAAAGAAAAATTTTAAAACAAAAATAAAGCATAGAAAAAAATATTTAAACTCAAAAGAATCGGAAAAAAACTAACTCTAACAAAAATATTATAACAAAATAAAATATATATCTCATTTTCTCCTTTTTTTACTGTTTTTAAAAACAAATAAATTTTTTTTATCAGGTTATATACATACAAAAACTATAAAAAAAAAAGATTGTTAAATATAAAACAAAACAACAAAAAGGAAAAAAAAATTGCATGAAGAATCCTTAAAAAAAAGGGGGTCTTTAAAAAATAGAACAAAATAAACAAAAAAGACACACAAAAAATCGAAATAAGATAAAAATTTAAAGTAAAAAATCGTTTAAAAATAAATAAAAAAAGACAAAGTAAGCAAAAACACAATATAACAATATATTAGAATCTAATGTCTAAAATTTAGCGTAAAAAAAAGGTAAAAATAATCTTAAGAAAAAAAAAAAACAAACTCTAGATAGAAGTAAAACCGACAACACACTGTAGGAAAAAGAAAATGAACTAAAAAATAGGCATAAAACGGTAATTATACTGTGTGGACAGCCGGTAATTTCTGTATAATAGGAGTAAAAATGTCAACTCACTGTAGATGAAGGAAAACCAACTAAATCAGAGGGCAAAAAAATCTCTGCAATATAGATAAAACAGTATAATATGTGAGGACGAAACTGTCCTTTCACTGTAGATAAGCCAAAATCAGCATATAGGTTAGGGGCAAAATCGGTAGTTTAATATAAGAAAAGCAACTACTGTGTATTACTCTAAAAAAAACTGTACAGCAAAAGCAACAAAAATTTTATAAAAAAAATCACTGTTTATTAAACAGTGAAATATTGCATCATTTTACTGTAGCAAAGCAGCAAAAGTTAAAAAAAAAAAAACAACTGTAGCAAAGCAACAAAAGTTTTAAAAAACACTATTCACTGAACAGTAAAGCAAAACAGCAAAAAAAAAAAAAAAAAAAAAAAAAAACTATTCACCGACTTACATTCCTTTAGTGAAAAAACAACAACAACAACAGAAAAAAAAAAAAAAAAAAAAAAGCAGCAGCAGCAGCAAAAGTTAAAAAAAAAACAACGGTAACAACAGCAAAAGTAAAAATAAAAAAAAAATAAAAAAAAAAGCAGCAGCAAAAAAGGAAAAAGAAAAACAGCGGCAACAACAGCAAAAAAAAAAAAAAACAAAAAAGCAGCAGCGGCCACAAAAGAAAAAAGAAAAAGAAAAAAAAACTTCAGTCAACATGGGTCAATTACATCCCTTTAGTGACAAAGTAAGCAAAAACACAATATAACAATAGATCAGAATCTAATGTCTAAATTTAGCGTAAAAAAAAGGTAAAAATAATCTTAAGAAAAAAAAACTCTAGATAGAGGTAAACCGACAACACGCTATAGGAAAAAGAAAAAGAAATAAAAAAGAGGCGTAAAATGATAATTATACTGTGTGGAAAGCCGGCAATTCTTGTATAATAGGAGTAAAAATGTCAACTCACTGTAGATGAAGGAAAACTAACTAAATCAGAGGGGCAAAAAAGTCTCTGCAATGTAGATAAAACAGTAAAATATGTGAGGACAAAACTGTCCTTTCACTGTAGATAAGCCAAAATCAACACATAGGATAGGGGCAAAATCGGTAGTTTAATCTAAAAAAAGCAACTACTGTGTATTACTATAGGAAAAAAACTGTACAGCAAAAGCAACAAAAATTTAAAAAAAAAATCACTGTTTATTAAACAGTGAAACATTGCATCATTTTACTGTAGCAAAGTAGCAAAAGTTAAAAAAAAAAAAAAAACAACTGTAACAAAACAATAAAAGTTTAAAAAATACTATTCACTGAACAGTAAAGTAAAACATCAAAAGTAAAAAAAGAAAAAGAAAAAAAAGAACGCATCAAAGTAGCAAAGTAAAAAAAAGAAAAAAAAAACCTATTCACCGACTTACATTCATTTAGTAAAAAACAACAACAACAACAGAAAAAAAAAAAAAAAAAAAACAGCAGCAACAACAAAAGTTATAAAAAAAAAAACAGTGACAACAACAGCAAAAAAAAACAAAAAAGCAGCAGCGGCCACAAAAGAAAAAAAAAGAAAAAAAAAAAAGCGACGGCAACAAAAGTTTAAAAAAAAAAAAAACAGCAACAGCAAGAAAAAAAAAAAACCCTTCAGTCAACATGGGTCAACTACGTCCCTTTGTATATATATATATATATAATGTAATTTTTCTTTTTAATTTGTAACGAGAGAATCCAACTATAACTTAAAACCCTTCAAGAAAAAAAAAACTATAAATTAGAAATAAATTATTCCTAAACTATATAGACAATTATAGATCTTAGGACCTAGGCACATCTCTAAAATCTTTTTTAAATATTTTTTTATTTTTTCTTTAATTTAAAATTACTTTTTATTATTTATATATTCAAATACTTCAATAAATTTAAACTTTAAAAT
Organism: Ficus carica; assembly: GCA_009761775.1. NCBI lineage: Eukaryota > Viridiplantae > Streptophyta > Magnoliopsida > Rosales > Moraceae > Ficus > Ficus carica. Next base: position 13,001,787 of record CM019746.1, read on the forward strand.
ACTGAACTTCATATATATATATATATATATTTTCTCAAATTGTGTAAAGTTTGGAGAGAAACATGCATTTGATGTACAGATTGAAACTGAATTTTTTAAATTTGAATTAAATTAAATGTGCGTTTGATGAGGTATTTTGAATTATCGAAACTAAAAAGTGTAAAATCTTGAAATATACTTGGAAAAAATTGTCACTATAAACTTTTTTTATTTATCTCGAAATTTTATATAATTGAAAAAAAATTATCTCAATTAGATTTATATACATATAAAATTATGAATTTTTTAAATTTAAATTATAAAAACTGTGAATAATAAAAAAAAAAATGTTGATTTGTTTAAAAAAGATAAAAATAAATTAAATTTTTTGAGGTATGATAATTACACCTTTTGCTCCAAACATATGATAAGATCCTTTTTAATATCTAAAAAGAAATTCAAAATCAAGGCATTGGGCAGTCACACCACCCAAGCCGTCAAAATCATTCCATTATTGCACAGTGTCTTACCCACGGCATAAATATATCTGAAACCCACACGTCCTTCCTTTCCCATTTTTTTGTTTTTTGTTTTTTGTTTTTAACAAAAAAGAAAAAAAGACAAAAAGAAAAAAAAAACCATCTTCATTTTCACAGCACAAATAGTAGAACAGAATCCATCTCATCCCATATTCCATGGGGACCGTGCGAACATCCGTCGAGATATCGGAGCCGTTGCTCGACGATTCCGAGAAGATCTCGGCCGTCGAGACCGAGGAGCCCATTCCGGAATGGCAGGATCAGATCACGATCAGAGGGCTGGTGGTGAGCGCCCTCCTCGGGGCCCTCTTCTGCATCATCACCCACAAGCTCAATCTGACGGTTGGAATCATCCCCTCCCTCAACGTCGCCGCCGGCTTGCTCGGCTTCTTCTTCGTCAAGTCCTGGACTGCTTTCCTCTCCAAATTAGGCCTCCATGTCAGGCCCTTCACCAGGCAGGAGAACACCGTCATCCAGACCTGCGTCGTCGCTTGCTATGGCCTCGCTTTTAGCGGTACTCTCTTCAATTTTTTTCTTCTTTTCGCATTCAAATTTACTAAATTTTTGGTACTAAAAATTTGGTTTGAATCTTTGTATATGGATATGGTAATTGGAAAACCAGGGGGTTTGGTTCGTATCTAATTGCCATGGACGAGAGAACGTATCAGCTAATCGGAGCCGATTATCCGGGAAATAGAGCGGAAGATGTGAAGAATCCGGGATTGGGTTGGGTGACTGGCTTCTTGTTTGTTGTCGGTTTTCTGGGGCTCTTCAGTCTTGTTCCACTTCGCAAGGTACCAACTTCATTGCCTTTTTGTAATTGGTTAACTAAGAATTAACTAGTAAACTCGATTTCCTTCTAAAGATAATCTGGATTTCAGTTGAAAAATAGTTTTTTTGTTTTCTTTTTATCGATTTAATGTAATTTATGTCATGTTTACTTAATTGTAGGGATGATAATTTTCCTCACGGGGATCTGCCCTGAACAGGGCGGGGATGGGGGATAAAGTTTAGGGATGGAGACGGGGATGAGGATGATTTTTTATACCTGAAGAGTAGTGGGCAGAGGACAGGGAAAACACTCCCCGCCCCATCCCGTCCCCGTCCTGTTCCAATATATACGTGTGTGATATTATATATTTATAAATATATAATGTACTATAAAAATTATTTTTAAAAGTGTGTCCATCCATGAAATTAAAATTGAAATCATAAGGGATAGACAAATGAGGATAATTTTTATAATTTTATGTTTGTTTTTTATGGTTTCAAGCTTTTTTAGCTTAAGTATTTTATAAAGGTTTTGTTTTCAAAGATTGTAATGTTTTGATGAGATCTTTAATAGCTTTATAGTTAAAATTTCATTTGCATATGTTTAGAATTTGATTTGTTTATGAAATCTTTTATTTTGAACTAAAGTTATGGTGTATTTATATTTTATTGTTTGTTTTTACTTTGCTGTATTTATAAATGTTTATTTATAATAGATGAGAAATGAGACGGGTATGAGAATAGCCCTTCCGACGGGAAATCCTCATTCCGGATCTCACTTCTATTTAAGTGGGGATATGGATGGGGATGGGGATGGGGATGATTTTAGGGGGCGGGGATGGGGATGATTTTAGGGGGCGGGGATGGGAATGGGAAAGCAATCCCCGACCCTATCCCGTCCTGTTGCCATCCCTTCTCGATTGTAATGGGGTGTTATTGAAGAGGAATGGTTCTATAATTGGAAAGGAGATTGATTTCATTTCGAATAATTATTTACCTCGTGAATAGCTTCATTACTGAAATATCTTCGTTTATATATTTATTGAATTTGGCTAAAATTTAGTAACGATACAAATGAATATTTATTTATTTAAATTCAAAGGGATTCGAAATTAAGATTTTATTTCCTATATCTTGTGGGCCCCTCCAAATTTGTATTTCTGATTTTGTTACTCCTTGTGGGTGTTTTTGTCTGGCGATTGACCTGTGGATCATTTAGTATCCAACTTGGCTGTGCATAATGATGGGATTTTCAGATTGTTCATTAAGCACTCTTTGATATTGTAAAGATGAGTGTTGTAAATATAGATTGTCCAGGCATTTGTGAATGTAAATTCTTTTAACTTGGTATTAGACGAGGGAGTGAAAAAAAAAGTCGTGGAATCGAACACTTTCTCCAACACTGATTCCTTTGTAAAGTGGGTTAATAAAAGCCATGCTTATCATCTATTAGCGTTTGACATTGTACACTCCTTCACATACATCTCTATGCATGCAATTTCAGGTTATGGTCATGGATTACAAGCTTACATACCCTAGTGGGACAGCAACGGCTATGTTGATAAATAGCTTTCACACGAATTCTGGAGCTGAACTTGCAGGGTAAGTTCGGAAAGAAAAAGCCCTTCTAACTTACTCTGCATATGTGTACATACATCAAATCAAAACGTAATTAGTTCACAGAACATATCGGAATCCGGTAGAGATCGTGTCAAAACTTAAATTGTCATGCTTAGAAGAGATTAGATAATGTTAGACTGGTTATCAATGGACGACTACCTAAACATGTTGTGCAGGGACTCGTACATCCTCATTCGTTCATTTTAGTTTGTCTTTCTGTGGATGTAGTAGCAACAACAGTCTTGTTGTAGCAAGTAGAAGCTACCAGTAATGTTTCGTAGTAGGCTGCAACTGACATTGTTTATTCTTCTAATTCTTATCCCCCCCCATGCTGCTTCAAGCTTTGTACCTTTATTCAATAAGAACTTATGCCTGTTCTGATATAGAAACAAGAAAGTTCCATTATAATTGTTTTCCATATTGTCTGTATAATTTTGTTTTTACAGGAAGCAAGTACGTTGTCTAGGAAAATATTTAAGCATAAGTTTGGTTTGGAGTTGCTTTAAGTGGTTCTTCGGTGGGATTGGTGATTCATGCGGGTTTGACAATTTCCCCAGCTTTGGATTGACGCTTTTTAAGAACACGTAAGTCCCTGTGATACTTCTTAGAAAACAATAAGAAAAAGACATTTTCCTGTGGCCTTCACTTCTTGATTTATATATCAAATTATTATTATTTTTTATTGATAACTTTTCTAATATTTTGTACGAACCCTTCTTGTAGGTTTTATTTTGACTTTAGCCCGACGTACGTTGGATGTGGACTCATTTGCCCTCACATAGTCAACTGTTCGGTTTTTCTCGGTGCTATCATATCATGGGGTTTTCTTTGGCCTTTCATCTCCACACATGCTGGGGACTGGTATCCAGCTGACCTTGGCAGCAATGATTTTAAAGGTCTTTATGGATATAAGGTACATTCCACTAATTTCTCTCTGAATTAAACTAGCTTTATTCTTGTATGCAAATTATATGATTGCAACCCCTGTTGACTGGTCATGTCGTTCTTCTTGAGCTGTGCATTAAAGCTTGCAACGAGGAGTTTTGCAATTGAATATTTCTGAAATGCTTACTTGACAATATTAATTTTATTTCCTAACGAATTACTGTTGCATTGCTTTGTCGCATTTCTCAAAAAGGTAATGCTTCTTCCTTTCTACGTTGTTCTTTTTTTTTTTTTTCTTCTTCTTTTTTTTCAGGTCTTTATAGCTATTTCTCTTATCCTTGGGGATGGAATCTACAATTTGATTAAGATTATAGTTATTACTGCTAAGGAAATGTGCAACAACCGGTCCAAACAGGCCGATCTTCCTGTCATTAGAGAATCTTAGGTGAGTATATACGTCCTCCTTGATATTGAAATGCATTCCATCGACTTTAGGCAGTCATATTCTGTCATAAGCATGTCTCAGAACTTTGAAGTTTGAACAAAATCTTCTAATTTTGTTTGGATTGTCATTATCTTTCATGAGGGAGTGCGTAATATAGACTTATAGCAATCTACGTTGTATTTTTTGCATTTTTTGATTTGCTTATTGTTATCAGTAAGTTACTGATGAAGAAAATCGGGTGGAATGAAGATTAAAAATAATTACTGGTTTGTTATGGAACATATGGAGAAGTGAAGAAGTTACTGATGTACCGTTAATTTAGATTTAAAAAATATATATATTTTTAAGACAATTTGTAACTGTGCATGATTTTGCTTAACAACCAAAAGAAAAGGCAATTTGCTTTAAATAAAGTTATAAACCATGGTTTTCCAGCCAAATGTTAATTGTTTTAAATTTGTGCGGAGCAGATGCAGAGACCTCTAAGTTACAGCTGGAGCAAAAAAGAAGGGATGCGATATTTCTGAAGGACAGAATTCCTTTGTGGTTCGCGGCTTCTGGATATGTTGGCCTCGTGGCGATATCAACTGCAACCATGCCTCTTATATTTCCACCCCTCAAGTGGTATCTGGTTCTTGGTTCATATATTATTGCTCCCGCCCTGGCCTTCTGCAATTCCTACGGAGTGGGACTTACGGACTGGAGCTTAGTCTCAACTTATGGGAAGATAGGTCTTTTCATAATTGCTTCGTTGGTTGGAAGCAATGGCGGGGTTATTGCTGGATTATCAGCTTGTGGGGTAATGATGTCCATTGTTTCCACTGCAGCTGATCTCATGCAAGACTTCAAGACAGGTTACCTAACTCTTTCCTCGGCCAAGTCCATGTTTGTGAGCCAGTTGTTAGGAACAGCCATGGGTTGTGTTATTGCACCTCTCACATTCTGGCTCTTTTGGACCGCCTTTGATATTGGATCGCCTGATGGACAATACAAAGCACCTTATGCCGTGATCTTCAGGGAGATGGCCATCCTAGGTACCGAGGGCTTCTCTGAGCTGCCAAAGCACTGCTTAGCCTTATGTTATGGATTCTTTGTGGCTGCCTTGCTTATTAACCTCCTCAGGGATGTGACACCTACAAGGGTTTCACAGTTCATTCCCATCCCTATGGCCATGTCAGTCCCTTTTTACATTGGAGCTTATTTTGCCATTGACATGTTTGTCGGGACTGTGATACTCTTCGTGTGGGAACGACTGAATAGGAAGGACGCTGAAGACTATGCTGGTGCAGTTGCCGCAGGATTGATTTGTGGTGATGGGATTTGGACGGTTCCTTCGGCGATCCTCGCCATTTTCAGGGTCAATCCACCCATCTGCATGTACTTCGGGCCTTCTTCAAGCAGCTAAGTGAGGAGTTATCTGTTGTCTCAGTTTGTTTATGTAATTTATGTGACTTTGGTTTGTTATTTCTACAGAACTTTTGTACATATTGCCCTTCTCATTTATTGGGGGTTTCTCACATCTCAAGACCGGGCATTGTAGTACCCCCATTCTCAGATTACTGCACGGGCCTCTATATTTTTGCCTCTTAATTTGTCTTACCAAATTTATGACCAAATTCCTTTCTAACTAACTAACTATGTATATATATAAATACGGTATACTATTCGGTACTTGTATCTTTCTGTCTAAAATCTCGTAACAATTAATTGATTTACTTATAACTTTTTATTTAGAATTTTGTCATATGATACTTTTTAGATTTTGATATAAAGGATAAGTATAACTGAAAAAATATTACATTAAAATCACATGGCTAATACAATATATTTACGAATGAGTATAGGAAGAGAATCATATAACAACCCCTTCCTCTTTATATATATATATATATATATATATAAATTTTTATATCTACCGTATGATATCCGGCATGTAAACTTCAGTTGTATATATTTACAAATGAGTATAGGAAGAGAGTCAAATAACAACCCCTTCCTTTATATATATAAAGTCTCATATCCGGTATCAACGGTATCCGGTATGTGAACTTCAGTTATTATAAATGTAAACTTTAGTTACTAAGAATGTGAATTCATGCAAAAGGTAATGCAATTAAAGTGAATGTGAATTTCCTTATCTTACATTCACTTCTGTACGAATTCAAATTTCTACTAATTAAAATTTACATTTGCCGAATAATATCCGATACTAGATAAGAAACCAACCTCTGTATATATATATACATATATATATATATATATATATTACAACTAGAATATGTGTTCATGGTATTACTTCTACATTGTATCACCACATGTCTCGTCCCCTATTTAAGCTGCTTTTCTTCATATCTTATCCGATGGAAAGCCATCCAAAAAAAAAAGGCCTTGTTAAGGTTTGCCATGAAAATAAAGATTGTATGGTTACATATATAACCTGATGATTAATTTAAATCTTAACTTCTAATAACAAAATTTTTTAAAATTTGAATTTTATCCTTTTTTTTTTTTTTTTAATGGAGAGATTCAGCTTTGAATTGGTGGCTTTGTGTGAGAATTTGTTCTTAAGGCTTTTCTCAGTCAACAATATCAAACACAAGAACTATATATATATATATATATATATTTTGCCGGTGAATAACATAATAATTATCTTATAGCTAGTCTTTTGTTTTCTATTTTAATTTGCTGAAGAATCAAGCATTTTAGACTCATTAATCATGATTGCCCATTATATTCCTAATGCAGATAACTTTCTTGTAATATCAAGGTGGGACACGTGGCGCCCAAAGGGAGCCCAAAAGGGCTAACAAGACTAATCATTTATTGCTACGTCAAAAGTAAATAATATATTATGCTTCCTAATGGTCGATGGGAAATAATGACAAGCACGATAAGGGGTAGTTACAACAAAAGGAAAAAAAGCTTCTTCCACTTGAGGATAGAATTTAATAAATAAATAAATAAAAATCCTTTGTTACGCCCTCTATGGATTTTTTTTTAATATTAATTATTGAATAAAAGTACACCTAGTTTTAGATGAAGATTTGGTTTGCATAGTTTTATTTATTTATTTTTTTAAAGGAATCTCTAATGTGCACGTAGAAAGGTCGCTAAAGAAGATGCTTTCATATTATATATACTTATACATATACATTAGAAGAATTATTTGTCACGAGTGCAAAGTAAATATCTTATTATTATTGTGTAGTTTTATACAATCAAAAAAAAATTAATCTTTTTTTTGAAATCATATATATATATATATATATTTCTTTTGATAAGATTATGATTTTGGCTCAAAATAAAAAAATAAATAAATAACGTATTTTGTACGCTATGAAAGATTTGTTCTTTGTATTACGTTCTTAATCTTAATGAGTTTCAATTTGAATATTTTTCTTTTGCCTTTTAAAGAAAACGTGAATGTTGTAGTCATAGGTGGGTAGCGGGTTTGAGTTTGAAATTGAGTGGACAAATTAGAAGACTTTTTTTTTTTTTTATAAATAAATAATTTGGAAATCAGTACTGTTTTGAGAATTTTACAAATTTAGATTCTCCACGTCTAAGTGTGAAAGGGAAATCTACTAAAGTCTCTCAAGGAGGAAGGGCTCTTTTAGAATTAGAGGCGCTTAATTGCTAACAATTTTTCAGCAATCAGGGCACATGGCTAAAGATTGTGACTTTTCAATGTTTATATATATATATATATTGCTTACAAACACCACTTATAACTTCTATGCTCCAAGTGGAGTGTATTGTTTCATCCCAATTTTTTTTGATCTGATTGATGCATCTCAACCACCCACCTGTCGAGTTTAGCTAGCTACAATCGTTGCGATGAATCCGTTCGATAAATTTTCAATTATCCCCTTCCTCGCAGCCAAATAAAATTAGGAAAGAAAAAAAAACATTTATTTATCCTTGAATATTTATTACTTGATTATATTTTTCAAACTTTTATCGCATTCATTTTGAATCGATATTGAACATTTCTGAATTTCAGTGAAAAAAATAACAAAATATAACAAACATGAATATTGATAAAATTGTGACTATGTTGTTTTTAATTATAAATATCTTACTAAAGAATCCTCCAAATGATTTTCTTTGGATAGAGAAGTTTGGTTACGAAAATTTGAGAAATTAATTATTTAAAAAAAAAAAAGACGTTGAAAGATGAAATAATAATAATAATACAAATGAAAAAAGCAAAAAAGGATGGCACGTATAAAAGAGATGTGACATGAGGATAATGGAAAGGGGATTATCTTATCAAAAGGAGTGAGCCATTTTGGATCGGTTAGAGATTCTGGCTTTACAAGAGACCTCAGCCATTGAAGGGTGTGGCTCTTATTTTATATTGTAGTGGGAGAACTACCCCCACTTTTTCGGATTTTATTTCTTTCTAATCTCAACAGTGAACTCCATTATTCTTTCTTCACATTTACATATATATATATATATATATATATGTGTGTGTGTGTGTGTTTTTATATTTCTATATTAATCATATCCATAATCCATGCATAAAATTAAATTGCAATTAGATTGGGCAACAATATCTTATTTAGATGCATGGGAGCAAATAAATCTCATATATCAAAGCAATGATTTTATGTGGACTTTTATTGTTGGATATGAATAAATTGTCATATAGAATTTTGAATCGAATGGGAATTATTATTTAAAAAAAAAATTGAAAAAAGTAATGAAGTAATATTTAAACAAGAGCACATTCAAGAGAAATATTTAAGTGGGGGAACAATACTAACACTAGAAAAATTCATGATCTAAATTTAGAGGACGAATTATTTTCTGCTTTCTTAACTTCTAGAACTATTCCCAATCCAATTTAACGAGTTAAAAAGATAAAATAAAATAAAATAAAAAATGAATGCATATATACCTCTGTGTGTGTGTGTGTGTATAAGATCTCTCTTGCTACCTGTCTACCAAAAGCAGACTCGCTGCCAAATTATTACTTTTGGGAAGTGTTTTCATTTCATTTAATGAGATATCACAAATTCATCACTTTAGCATAAAATAGTTAATTTCAGAATTACTAATATTCCTTTTCTCCCTTTTTATGAAGCATGAAAGACTAATGGCTAAACAGATGGTGCATGGTGGATCAGATGAGAAGTTTGTTTTCCATGATTTCATTATAACAAACAAATAAATACCTTATCCGTAATCTGCCGTTTTAAACAGTTAGATTTTTATCATTTTTTGGTTAATTTTCATATATATATATATATATATAACATTAAAAATATACAAAAATAACAGAGAATTCTTACCATTTAGATCTCTTTTTTTTTTTTTTTTTTTTTTCTCTCTCCTTCTTTAACAAAAAAAAAAAAAGGTGTGAAAACTACCTCAAATACCACTTTCATGCGAGTGCAGGCAAATTATATTATGGAGGCATTCTTTGCACTGCTCACTACGACAGCATTAGCACTACTCTTCTTGACGTGGGCACATTTTAGAAACTCTCAAAGTGTATCTGTCTGCAGATATACACTTGAGATCAAACTGAATAGTTACCTGTGTAGTTCCTTTTCCTAGTCCATGGTCAACTATATAGTTTCTCTTAAAACAAGGAGTAGTTCAATTTTATAAACTATATATATACCCATTACCTCGTATCTGACACCTTTATAAAAGTGATATTTGTATGTACCTGTTAGATCTGTACGACTATCAGATTTGAGACATATATATGTACACAATTAGTTGTGAAGAATTTCTCATATAAGAAAAACCCAACAAAGTGATGATTATGATTGTGTTTTATTTGGTAATGTACTTTGATAAATTCAACCCAACCTTCTGGAGGATTTAGCTTAATCTCATTATGCCTCGTCACCTCCCATCCATAGAATATTAGCCACTGCAATGACCCAATAATATATAAATTACATATAGATATTAGGAAATTATATCTAGGAAAGAAATGACATAATAATTTTGACAAGAAGTTGATAAGTCTTTATCTATTTTTTGGAAAAGATGGATCTACATGAATTTGCCTATTTTTAATGATTAAGACGAACAAAAATCCATCGTTATCTCTTATGGAAGTAAGTCTTCCATTGTTTTTCTATTAGTTAGAAACCTACAAAAGAGGGGACTTATTAAGAAACAATTTAATGTAGGAGAAAAAAATGGAAGTAGATAAGGAAAGGAGGAGGGGAAAAAGGTTGGAGAAATATATTTCGATAGGGTCCAAAAAAATTAAAAAAAAATAAAATTAAACTTCTTAATTAGTATTGTACGTGAATTTTCATTAACCTTTCACTCAATTTACATATATATATATATATATATATTTTAAAGTTTGATAATGATTATCTGATAAATCTTAATTGAATAAAAGGTTATCCCGTATGGAAGAAAGTCTTTGAAACCTATATGAAAGCAAAGATGTATTCCCATTGAAGATTTGAATTTGATGAACTGGTAAGGGAAGTTATGATATTTCAACAGCTAGCTTTGAAAGAGGGGCCTCCTTTGTCTCCATGATAGGAAGCACTACTTGTGACTAGCAATTCAATCACCTACACACACAATAGCCCTTCCCGCCATTATTATTGTCATCACACACGACCATAGGCAATTTATTGGTCTTTCTCCACATCCAAGCTGCACAAAGCATGAGAATTTTCAAAAGGTGAATAAAGGAAAGATGGGAAATTGAGAAAAAAAAAAAAAAAAAACAAAATTAAAAAAGAAAAAAAAAAAAAGTCACTCCCTTCTTATACCTTCTTAGATTATACTAGAAAACCCTAAAGTTTTGTTACTAAACACATTATTTTATTAATTGTATTATAGAGTTTTTAAGACAGGGATACCTATTGATATAAAAAATGATGTATGTATATTTTATCAGACGTTAAATTTAATCAAAATCATGATAATATAAAACTAAAAACTGATAAAATATACGACAATCTAAATGATTAAAAATTGAATTTTATGGATATGTCAGATATATTTATCATGTCTTATATGGTAGAATTTTCAATTATAAGAATGTGTCTTAATTTTCATTGATAATCTCTCCACGCATGGGAGTGGATCAATCGAGGGCTTTATCATTGGGAGTGATTGTCGCGAATATGGACAAAGCTAAATTAATGAGTTTATACTTCTCTCTCACTTTAATTCTTATTATTATTCGGTCTTCAACAGGAAAAAGTCGACATCATAACTAATGATCATACCAAACTCACAAGCTTTTGAATTTTGAAAAACTAAAGCAACTTTGGACCATTTTAAATCACCCACTACATGCTCACGTTCTTGTCAACGACATATATAGTTTGAAGATATCATACAATCACTTACTGTATATACGATATATATATATATATATATTGCGTCTGAGACTATGTTATCTAAAATTGTAACTTTTGGATTTACCATGTCATAAGGTTGCTCTATGTAGTTGCGTGTTGTTGGAATTCATACGTTTGCGTGGGATGTAAGGGGTCATCTTTAATAAGAAGCATATATAGTGCAATATCCGTGCATTATCCATTTTTATTGTTGGATATACATTAGTAAGATCTTAAATTCGAGATATAATATCAAGATTAATACACTTTCTGTTTATATATATCATTAGTAATAGAAATTTCAAAACATAACAGATTACACAAAGCTATATAAGTAAATCAAGTAATATTACATGAACATAAATAAATAAAAATTAACATTTATTGTGATATAACCACCAAACTGATATAGTGACCAGATATACGATCAATCTTATATATGTGTATATATATGTAATAATCATTTTTGTCCTTCTCCTCGTTCCCTTTGTCTATGGCAGACATTCCGTCCATTGTATACCATATATTTAGGGTTTGAGTTTTGCGGTATATATAAACAATTTTTTGTTTTTTTGCTAAATTGTCTCTGGATAATAGTACTAGAAATTATTATATGATGATGTAAAATATATCTAATTAATGAAACATTTACCGGCTCTTAATATATTAGCATTTATCTCCCAAATAAAAATGTGGCCGCCTTGTGAAGTTGGGTGTGATATTTAAAGGTGTTTCAATTCTTGAATGTTGTGATTGACATCGCCAAGCTCACCAATAAATGAGAGACACTCCCCAGTATACTTCAACACCATTAATATGTCACGTTATTCGCAAAGGAGAGAGAGATTTTAGCTTAGGATTCTTCGAATGTACTTACACGATATACGTGTGTGTGTGTGTGTGTGTATAAATATATATATATATATATATATATATATGTAGCAAGAGAGAGAGAGAATAGAAACTGTGTTTGATGTACTTGAGATATGCACAACACAACTTGATTAATTAGCTTGAAGAAGTTTCAACCCCCAAAAAAAAAAAAAAAAAAAAAAACTTGAAGAAGAGCTCGTAATGAGTAAAACAAATTCATTTTCTGTTTAAGTACATAATCCATATAATGGTTAGTTTTATGCTCTTCACTTTTCATGAAATTGTTTCACTATAGTGGTATGTATGGAAACTATATATATATATATATATATATAGCTTGAATAAGTCCGAAGGTACCTAATAAGGTCCTAATATTGCTGGTCTTGCCATAAACCATTTGAGTATAACATACATATAAATACATATATGTATGAGTGTATTGACATTGGCAAATGTTACAATATCGCCAAAGTAAGGGCTTTTGTCACCAAACAAGCATAACAAGAAAGAATTGACGGGGACGTCAAGAACACAACAACCAACAATTATTGGAATTGGGAAGGGCTAAGCTATAGCTACATGATTATCTGCTTCTACTTCAATTTCTCTGTAAAAAATTTTACCTCACTTTGTTGTATAATTAGCCCTCTCTACAAGTTCTTCACTAACGAAAATATTCCATATACATACATATATATATATATATATATATTTGTTTACATAAGTCTATTAAGAAAGACCGTCTTTTACCAAAAATATATATAAATGAAATAGATAATGCTATTGTTACGTTGAATAAATTCCGTGATATATCTCTCGTTTTAATTATTATGTAGTGAAGGATTATAAAATTAATATATTTTTTTGTTTTTTTTTTTTTAATTCCTATTCCACCTGTGATATTCTGCAGTGGAATAGGTATATTAAAATAGACTTGGATAAATTACTTCAAAAGTCGGATATCAAATTTGGATTTTGTAAATATATGTATATCTCTATATAGAGGTCTAGACGGCGCCATGTTTCAAGGCACTATGTGTGGATTCTTGTGGGGGGTATATTTGATATATATGTTGTAGCTTTCGCTGATTGATTTAATAATTAAATTAATAAAAGCTAACATCAAGATCAACCATATTATGAATAATTAATTATTAAACAGTAATCTATCCAAAAATTAATAATTAATTAACTAATAGTATAAAACCACGAACACACATGACACATGCACCTACCTCAGCAAATAATATTACATTCCCTTGTTATTACTTGTTAGGATTCGTTTGGTCTTATGCACATATTTTTACGCGTTAAATTATATATTATATTAAACAAAACAATGCATTGACATTTAAGACACAGAAGGATATCGCTTTCAAAGCAGAAAGAAGCCATCTGAAATATTGGTTGCCATCCCCCTCTTGGCTCTTTTTTAAAATTTCAGCATCTTTGTTATTGGAGAAATTTAAGGATTTTCTTTTTCTTTTTTCCTTTTACTCCAAGAGAAATTCAAGGGGTTTCCCAGAATTTTCTTTAGCTCATGCATCCACCCAAATTATTGAGTATAATTATGTTAGACAAGTGTCCGTTTCTAGTTCTTTCATTTTGCAATGCACAAATTGAGTCAATACTTCATTTCCTTATTTTCTCTCTCTCAATTTTAGAATTGAATTCTTTTGATTTTGATAAAGTTTCGTTGGATATAAAAGGTCATAGTAATCCTAAAAGTCATACTATTTATTTACCTTTTATTTATTTTGATTGGATTTTCGAATATTTTTAACGTTTAGAAACATATATATTATAATAATAATAGGATATCTATATTATAGAATGTTAGTTTGCGTTTAGTTCACCAGTTAGAGATGAAATTTTTAAGTTGAAGTTGATCGAGTTTGTAAAAACTAATTATAATTTTTGTTGACTTTTCAGAAAAGATAAAAACTGATATGAAAAAAATATAATTTAATTGGAGTTAAGTTGAAATGTCAAAAAAAAAATCTTAATTTTCATTTTATTTATTTTCAAGTTTTACTGCTTCTTTGCAATTGTGTGCTCTGATTTCCTTATTTGGGAAGTGGGAAAAGGAAGCAACTAATTATAATTTTTAAGTTGAAGTTGATCGAGTTTGTAAAAACTAATTATAATTTTTGTTAACTTTTCAGAAAAGATAAAAACTGATATGAAAAAAATACAATTTAATTGGAGTTAAGTTGAAATGTCAAAAAAAAAATCTTAATTTTCATTTTATTTATTTTCAAGTTTTACTGCTTCTTTGCAATTGTGTGCTCTGATTTCCTTATTTGGGAAGTGGGAAAAGGAAGCAACTAGGCAGCAAAGGTTCAAATGGTACAAATCTAAATAGACAACAATCTATATTCCTAAGTGAGATCTTTGAGTCTTAATATTTGACTGTGTATTGTATATGTATGGATGTCCCATGAATTTTGTCAGAGAAACTCTTTTAGGTTATATAAACATCATCATCAGGACCCAAAAGGTCCCACTTAGACAGTATCTTTCATAAATAAATAAGAAGCACACAAAAACAAATTTCTCAAAACCCCCTCCCTTGCCTCTTTTCTTTTTGTGCAACTGCAAATGCAACTTCCTATTTTTTTTTTTTTTTTTTTTTTTTTTTTTTTTTTTTGCGCTTAGAGTGCGTTAGAAGCAAACATGCAAGCACCCATTCATGACTGTACACGTGTCAAGATCTGAGGATGTCCAGATAGGTGCTTGAGTCCCTTAGAAGAGATTTGCCAAAGGCAAAGGCATGAACTGTATTGAATTGGCTTTTGGTGGGTTTTGTTTGGGGCTGGCTAATAATTATAACATGTAGGGGAGAGGAGCAGAAAATAATAATTGATTGTGTAATGGAATCCATGAAATGTGGGAAGGTAATGGGCTTTGGCTTTTTTTTTTTTTTTAATATATATATATATTTTTTTTCCTTAAATGTGCTTATGAAGTAGGTGGCGGTTAAAAAAAAATAAAAATTGACAGTTAAAGTTTTTGCCTTTCAGATCAGGCTCTTGGCTCCAGTCAAATGCTGAGAGAACACAGTATCAGTGAAAAAAAAAGGGGTAACAACTAAAACAAGAGAGTTAAAATTAAATAATGCATTTGTGATATGGATAGGTACAATGGGATTTCAATATATTTTATTATTA
The DNA here is from genome assembly GCA_009761775.1 of Ficus carica. Lineage (NCBI taxonomy): Eukaryota > Viridiplantae > Streptophyta > Magnoliopsida > Rosales > Moraceae > Ficus > Ficus carica. The sequence goes on from CM019746.1 coordinate 13,017,412, forward strand.
ATATTACAATTTTTTGGTTCTTTTGTCTTTGTATTCCTTGCCAGAAACAGTGAAATCTCATGAAAGTCTTATATGACTAACTTTTTTTTTTTTTTTTTTTTTTTTTTTTTCAGGTCACCTTCTCTTCTTCAATCAAAGGCGGCCCTTTTCTTCTTTTTTAATTGTTTTTTTTTTCTTTATTTTGTTTTTGCTTTTAATTTCTTTTAACTTTTTTGTTTTCTTTGGTCCCTCCTTATTCTTCATGGATCCCAAGGGCTCAAAGGAAGCAGCAGCAGCAGCAGCACCAAAACCAAACTTCTTGACCCTCCCAGTCCCACCATCACCACCCCAACACCAACATCAACACCAGCTGCAACAGCAGACCAACAACAACATGGGGGAGAACAAACCTGCGGAGATCAAAGACTTCCAGATTGTAATAGCGGACAAAGACGAGACCAAAAAGCAGTTAGCTCCGAAGAGAAGCTCGAACAAGGACAGGCACACAAAGGTCGAAGGCAGGGGGAGGAGGATACGGATGCCGGCTCTTTGCGCCGCCAGGATATTCCAGCTGACGAGGGAGCTGGGCCACAAGTCCGACGGCGAGACCATCCAGTGGCTGCTCCAGCAGGCGGAGCCCTCGATAATGGCCGCCACGGGGACGGGGACGATCCCGGCCTCGGCTCTGGCTGCCGCCGGCGGCTCCGTCTCGCAGCAGGGGAGCTCCGTCTCCGCCGGTATGCACCAGAAATTGGAGGGTTGGGGGAGTTTGGGGAGAGCGGCGGCAGCAGCCCATGTGGTGGGCGTGGGGCCTACCGCTGGGATGTGGGGTCCACAAGGGGTGGTCAGTGGTGGCGGCGGCGCTGGTGGTGGTGGATATGGGGTTGGGGTTGGGGTTGGGGTTGGGGGATTTCAATCATCAGCATCAGGAGGAGTGGGATCAACTGGGCCAACCTTAGGGAGTGATGGAGGGAGTTCAAATTACCTGCAGAAAATTGGGTTTTCTGGGTTTGACCTGCCAGTAGCAAACATGGGACCTCACATGAGTTTTACATCAATTTTGGGCGGTGGTGGTGGTGGTGGGGGCGGTCAGCAGGTTCCTGGGTTGGAGCTTGGGTTGTCCCAAGATGGGTGTCATATTGGGGTTTTGAACACACAGGCTCTGAACCAGATGTATCAGCAGATGGGTAGGGTCCACCAACAACAACAACAACAACAACACCACCACCACCACCAACAACACCAACACCATCAGCAGCAGAATCAGAATCAGCAAACATCTGCTAAGGATGATTCTCAAGGCTCTGGACAGTGAGTGAGTTGAGAGTGTTTTCTGGATTTAGAGGAGGAGATACCTCAGAAGGTATTGAAAATATTTGGGGGAGAAAACATGAACGAGACAGAGATGGGAGGCTGGGTTTTTCTTTCTTTTTCTTCTTTTTTGGGGGGTTTCTTTCATTTTCTTTTGTTGATGCGTATTTTTGTATTGTATAATTGAATAGAGTATGAAGAAGAAAAAATATGATACTTGAGAGAGAGAGAGAGAGAGAGAGAGAGAATTCAGATTAGGCACTGGGATTTGGTTTTGCCCCTCCCTTTCTTCTTTCTTTTCTCCTCGCTTGCCTCATGTCTCCATGTGCAGGTGCTACTCAAGTTTTTTTTTTTTTTTTTTTTTTTTGGCTTCTTCTTTCCTTTGCCTTGAGGAAATTTTTGAGATGGAATTGAAATTCAAGAATGTTGTGTTGTTTTCTTTTTGGCAGGTGGGAATGTTGCAACCGCCATTTAGCATCGGTTTGGGCTTTAATCTTTAAATTCAGAAGGTGTGTTGAGTATAGTTTATGGCAGTCTTTACTTAATTTGATCTGTTCTAGTCCTTGAAGGAGGAATGCTCTTTTTTTTTTTCCTTTGTGAAATTTTACAACGGAGAGTTTTATATAGTCACACTTCTCCAATTTATACTACATCTTCCTCATGGTTCTTCATTTTATATAATTGAAAATCTTTATGCAACATTAGCAGAAGAGCGCTGCCATTCATCACCATTGGCGATGCATCACCTCTAGCAATTTTGATGTCATGACACCGGCACCCAACTCACCGATTAGGATAAATAGCATTTTCCGATTCCTTAATACAGCATACGACGTCTTTGTGACTCCATGCATTTACCTGTAGTTTCCATGTCTATGCCTAATCTGTTCTCCAATTTTAAGTTGTTGTCTTAAAGGAACTTCCTTTATCAATCTCTATGGACTATAACTTCATGTTCAGGTAATTGTTGAGTTTAATTCTGATGTAGAAGTATTGATGATGAGGACTCGTTATAGTCATTTTTGCAAATTGAAAGACTGTCGTCCCAGAATAATGTGCCATTTTCTTGAATTGGTTAGCTCTTAATCCACGGCTCAATTAGCGCTAACTTCAGCGCAGGGGTGGGAATTCACTCCAAAGTGGATTTTGTTCGTTCTGCTCCTCTTTCTTCTGTTGTTCTAGACAAACGCTCCACCCAACAAAAAGAAATTTTCGTTTTTGCTGTGTTGGTATTGACTTCCTTGTCTGTTTAAGCGGATGTTTCAGATTCAGCTTCTTCGGAATGTCTTGTGCTAGTCAAACTTTGTGACCAAAGGCCCTGGACCTTGCCTTAGTTGTGTTTGTGATAGGCCAATGGTTACATGTTTTTTGACTTTTGGCTCCTCAGTTTCCAACTATTTTTCAGACCCCCACAATGAACTAAACTAGCCTGGGATCTTTTCTAGTATTTCAGAACACATGCTTCTCAATTGTGGCCTAGGTTTATCTTTTCTGATTTCCTTTTTACATAACCGTTGAGAACTCTAAAACTAATCTCTCCAAAACTAAACTATTTGAAGCTGGGAAAGAAGCTTTTCCTCAAAGCTTTAACTGATTTTGCTCGATTCGGGACTCGGCATATCCTACTGAAGAAATTTAGATTGTCAAATATGGGTAAGTTTATTAGCAGTTGTAAGTCGTAGAATATAAATAAATTGTCCATGAGTTTCAAGTAGAAGATACTTTCTTATATGCTAGTTTGGAGTGCCTTGGGACATTGTATGATTCAATTTTAAGTAATTTTTTGTCAATATATCTGAATTTTCATCACCCTGCAATCAAGTACTTGGGTGTTAGTGTGTCATTGAACGTTTATGTTTCTTTTTCTGTTTCGCAGAGCTTTTACTTTTTAATAAGTGTTTGAAATCATATTTTTGGAACAGAGAATGCGTAAAAAATGAGAGATAAATTTCTTGAGAAGTAAGATTTTATGCTTTAACTGAAAGCTTTTCTAGAGATGCGAAACTAAAGTTGTTCGAATACTCTGTAAGCAGTTTAGAAAGAAAAAAAAAAAAAAAAAGAAGCATGCCAAACAGGTGCTTGTTAATCTCATTTCGAACTCATTTCTTTTTCTCTTTAAATTTTCCATGGTTTATTATTGGTGGAAAGATCAAGTTAGAAAGCTACGAAGATATTAAGATTGGACCATCAGGTTGTTAACAATTCAAAGACACCTGTCAGGTATAAATCATTTTCAGCTTTAAATCCTCTAACCATATCACACAAAAAAAGAGAAAAAGAAAAAAAAATCTAAGGAGGGTGAGAAAAAGACGTCTGACTAGAGAATCTACGAGAAAAAAGGGAAGGAAATTTGGCAATGGTTTTGGAAACAAAAACCAAAGCCTTTTTTTTTATTGGTTACTTTTATGGGTTCTTTGCTTTTGTCTTTTGAAATTGACGCTTACCTTAAAGATATGAACTTTGCTTTGTTGTTGTGTTGTAATACTCTCTTTCTTGTCGGCAAAGGAAATTTCTGTTTGCCCTTTTCTATATTGCGGCAGTCACCATGGTTCTCTGGCCCCATCGCCCTAACTTCCATAAGAATATGAACACCAAAAGAAGACTACAAAATGTCTCAATTCTCAAGTGTTTTTCCCTTGATTTCTGAACAGCTCGGAATGTTTTTCTCGTCCTGGTAGTTTTACCTTAGAGAATTTTATGATAAGATCATTCCTCGTTGATATTACTACGTAGCTGTAGTTCCATATAAACGAAAACGGCTTTTAGATTCTTGTTGTGTGCTTTAGATTGAGACGATGGATCAATGGATCTTTGAACCAAAAATTGCAAAGCTTCGTAAAATGGCTATCAAATTTTGGTCAGAACTGCGATACATCCTATTTTTCAGTCAATTAATGTTGGAAAAATGATCTGAGTTGCTGAAAAAAAAATATGTACTTTTTTTTATTGTTATCACCTGATAGGAATTATAAAAGATTTCGACGAATCAAATCGTTTTGAACCTCATTCAATAGTTGAGAATTAGAAAATAGACAATCATAGTGAGGAAGGACTCTTAAATTTTGTACTCTTAATGGTGTAGTGGAAGACGTGGATTGGTCTCCATTCTCTCAAGTTGATTGATGGCAATGCACATTCATTTTAGCTTGGGCTTCCTATTAAAAGATAAATGACTAATTTGAATCTTCCCCCACTTTTACTCTAACGTGGCTCGTTTTTTGTCTTCTCGCTATTATTTCCATCAAATTTTTCTTCCAAGTGTCAATATTGGCTGGCAGTCTACTATCTTTCCATTAACATTCGCTTGTGATTGTGATGTGTATGTTTCTAACTGTTAGATTTGACTAAATTTATGTCAAAATAAAAAAAAAAATTTGTATAATTTTTGTTATAAATCTAACCGTTTAGAATAAGTATTTAAAGAATTACAATTTTAATTAATTGTATCTATTAATGAATGAGAATATGATATTTTATTATCATATAAGTTGATATTAAAAATTAAAATTAAAGTCCATGTCCCTAATACTATTTGTTTTGAAAAGTCAAAATGTAGTGGGTCAAAGTTTTAATTGGCACACAATGGACACGTTGTACGCAAAGGGTACTATTATTTCACCCAAAGGAACTGCTTAATAAAAAGCTTATAAAGTTTGATCTCTAATCTCCCTTGCGGTCAAATATTCCTCGGCAGAATGCATGCATTTGTTGTGAGGAGTATCAATTGAATTATAAACTGCATAACTCAATTTAATAAGCACCTGGTTTGCTGATTTAGTCGAGCAGTAATTCTATATTCACCAATAATGTTAAGATTTGGAATTTTAAATCTTTTCACCTCTTAGTATATAGAACATAGTAAGAGTTCATTGCCTGACTGCATCTTTACCAACCATGGCAAGGTGATACAATAACGCGGGGGCCACATAATAAAGATTACCTCAATCAATAAAGTAATTGATCTAGATAGTCCATGAATTTTTGTAAAGATGACAATTTCGTCCCTGTTCTTTTTTTTCCTAACCGATATGACCTTAAACTTTTATATTTTGGCCGTTATGGTCCTTTATGTTAAATCCGTTAATTTCTAACAAAATAAGAGGGTATTTTAGTAATTTACTAATTATTAATTAAAAAAATTAATATCTCTCTTCTTTCTCTCTCCTCCAAACCAAAGCCACTCACTCTCTCTCCCTCCCTCCTCAATCTCTCTCTCTCCTTGAAACCAAAGCAGCCCAGCTCTGAGGCCAAGAACTAGGGGCGGGGCAAAGCTCGGCAGTGGGGGAAGGAAACCAGATTGGAGTGCTCTGGCGGGGGCGACAAAGTGGGGGGGGGCCTTAGGCTGCAGCTAGGGTTAGGGGAGGGGGGACCTAGTTCGATTCTGGGTTTTGAGTCGAGCTCGGCGAGGGCGAAGAATGGGGGGGTGTGGAAAGCTCGACCACGGTGAAGACAGGAAGGGAACCAAATCGGTGATGCTGGGGGGAGGGGCTTGACGATGGCGAAAACGGAGGGGAAAACTCCGATCTGGGTTTCGGTTGGGGGGGGGGGTAGGGGGCTGGCGGCGAACGGCAACAGAAAGAGGGGCCAGACTGAGAGAGAGGGGGTAGGGGGCGAACGACGACGGGAGGGGGGGGGTAGGGGGCCAAACCGAGAGAGAGAGAAAGAAAGGAAGGGGGAAGGGTGGGCGAAACACAGAGAGAGGCGAGGGGGGAGGGTGAGAAAGGGAATGGTAATTTAGTAATTTAATTATAAAAATAAGAATAATTAGCCTAAATAATCCCTGAACTCTTTTAAAAGTAACGGTTTGGTCCTTAAACTCTTATTTTTTTTGTCGAGATGACTCGAAACTCTTATTTTTTGGCTATTATGGTTTGTTCCGTCCAAATCCGGTAAATTTTTAACGGAATCTTACTGAAATAATTAATTTTTATACTAAAATACCCTCTTCTCTCTCTTCCCCCCCCCCCCCCCTCCACCCTTTCTCTCTGTGTTTTGCCTTCCCCCTCCCTCCCTCCCTCTCTCTCTTTCTCTCTCAGTCTGTCCCTCAAACCCCGACTGGTTGCCTCCCTACTCCTCTCGGTTTCGTCGCCCCCCTCCCACTGCCGTTTGCCCCCTACCCCACGATTGGGTCCCCCCCTCCCGCCGCTGTTCGTCCCCTGCTATCTTAGTTCCCCCCACCCCACTACTAGGTCCCCCCATCCCGCCTCCACTCGCCTCCCCCCCCCCCCCCCCCCTAATTTGCGATTTGGGTTTTTGGGCCGCTCCCCCCACCACGACGCCGACGCCCACCCGACCCCACTGCGTCGCCAATGCCCCCCCCCCCCCCCCCCATGTCTCCTTCCAATCTGGTTCACACCCCTTTCGCGATCTGGGTGTTGGCTTCATCTGGGTTGGCTCCCACACCCCCCCCCCCCCCCCCCCCCCCCCCGCGCCCATGTCTCCTTCCAATCTGGTTCACACCCCTTTCGCGATCTGGGTGTTGGCTTCATCTGGGTTGGCTCCCACACCCCCCCCCCCCCCCCCCCCCCCCCAATGCATCGCCGAACTGGGCTTTGAGATAAAGAGAGAGAGAGAGAGAGAGAGGGAGAGGAGAGGAAACCTTTTTTATTTTTTTATAATTTTTTTTTAAATTTTTGTTAAATTAATTAGTGTTAGATTACTAAAATACCCTCATAAGTTAATGGATTTAGACGGAAATGACAATAACAACCAAAAAATAAGAGTTTAGGGTTATCTCAATGAAAAAAAAAAAAAACGGAAATCAAACCGTCACTTTTAAAAGAGTTCAGGGACCATATAGACCAATTATTATAAAAAGAATCATTTCAATACGGAATTTGATGAAAACGATCATAACAATAAAAAAATAAGAACTTAAGGTCATTTCGATTAAAAAAAAAAGAACTAAACTATTATTTTAATAAGAATTACCAATTAATCTAATCAATATGCCGATAGATTCATCTATATTATATTATATATATGCAAGGCAATTTTGTAGTCCCCACGTACCAAATTGGGGGACATTTTCCACAATGCATGGATAAACGTGCAAATTTGTCCTATTGGTTTTGAAACCGGTTACAGCCGGTTTTGGTGTGGGTTAAAGGAGGTTCATCAAAATCGATGCAATATAAATAATGGGAGGAAGGGTAGGTTAGTAAATTCATGGAATAAAAAAATCATATCTGATGAGGTAAAGGGATGAATGATTAAGGATAAGTTAGTAAAAGAGTAATGGTCAGAATGGTAATTTAAAGCCATAAGTATTATAATATTATATCTTTTTATTTGTAATGTTAACTCCTTGCTTCGTAACAAATGTACATAATGCTGTATTAGTATGACGCACACTGAAAATTTGTTTCTCGCCATTTATGGGCTTTAAACATAGTTTTATTGGGCCTGTAACTTGTAAAGAAATAACAGTTAAAAAAAAATCATTTCTAAAAGTAATTAAAGTAAACTAAAAAAATATTTGAGATAAATAACATAATTGTTGTAAACTAGTTATTTACGAAAATTTTTATTAAAATTATTTTTTTTCATAAATATACTTTGTAAATAAATTATGTAACATAAGTAAATATTTTTTTAAATAAATCATTTTATTTACAATAATATTGTTTAGGATTTTTGTGTTGTGAACATGTTTGGTAAATCATTTATTGTGAATATGCTATTGATCATTATCCAAAAAGTTTTTTACTATTTATTTTCATTGCTAGAGGTCTTTCACCTATTTACCTCATTCTCCCTATATTGTGAGAGAGAAAATAATAGTAAATTACAATTTTATGGGAAAAAGCAATGTTCTAAAAAAGTTGAAATAAATAGTAAATTTATTAGGTAAATAAAGAAATTATTAAATGAACAACAAAATTTTTAGGAAAACATATTTATAAAAGGTAAATAAATCATTTAACTGGTGAATTTGTTATTATTGATATTTACTCTAAATATTTATAAAACCAAATATGCACCTTAATTTTTCTTTTTCATGAAAAATGCCATATACTTTCTTCCCCGTTGTAATATGGCCAATTCTATAATGGGTACACTCACTTTACCCCATCAATGGAATAAAAATTATCAATCTTACATGGTTTAGATTAAAGAGATGTATCAAAATTATTATAGAATGCACCGCACAAGATTACACTTTAAAAAAGAAAAATCTCTTTCTTTTCCTCCTGTCCACCATGGGAGCTCTCTCAAAATATCATCTTCCGAAAAATTGAACTCGTTGGGTGAGTTCGCGTAGGAGGAGAAGGGACGGCAATGGCCTCGCCCCGCCGTGGGAAGGTGGGGTTCAGTTCAAGGAGCCATGGGGAGGTTGGCTTTATTCACACCGCCGTTGGGAGCGTGGGCTTTGTTCCTGCCGCCGTTGGAGGGAAGTTTGTTCCTCTCTGGCAGATTTGCTCAATGATTTTAAGTGGGTCATACCCATCCACCAAGATAAAAACAATTTTTTTTTTCCCACCATTTTTCTTCTTTTTTCATTTTTGGGCTCTTAAAAATTATTATTGAGAGAAAAATAAAACTTTGCTTAGCATTCTCCAAACAGATGAAGGTGAAATATTGTTGGCAAAACGTTTTGGTTTTGCAGTGGTTTCTAGAGAGAGTTAGAAAAGATTTCAAAATAAAAAACTCTTTTTGGTGGCTTTTGGGAGATGCAATTCATCATTTAAGCAAGATGCATTTTTGATCTTGGAGATGTGATTCAAATTTTTATGGGAGAAAGATAATGTAGATGAGTAAAGAAGATGAAGTAGAAGAACAGAACTAGAGATAATTGGATTTTTAAAAATATAATCAAATGTGATAGTCACTGTATTAAGTTCAATAAGTTCTGCTGAGTTGTATCTAAACATTTGGATTTTTCCACATTGGTGGGGAAAAGTAACGGTCCCCCACCATAGAAGTCCCCTTGCAATATTATGCTTATGAGAATAACGCAAATGACTCTTTTTGAAAACTTTTTTTCCAATTTGAACACTATTTTGGACCTTTTTTTTTTTTTTTTTTTGGTTATTGTAAAAAATAAAAAAATTGGAAATGGTGCACTCTCTCTCTTTCTCTTTCTGAATAAGAAAAAAGTTACAGTGTTTGGTCAGCGATGTTTGAGTCTCGGTACTTGAATTCACCCATGTGTTATTTTGGTCTTTATTAGCAGATCCAATATTTGATTTGGGATCAAATTCTTTTGTATTTGGGATCATTTGTGTCTTATGTATTTTGTTTCTTGTAAAATGAAATTTTCCTTTAAAAAAAATACCGCTCAAAAGTCAACACAATTGTTATATCCAAACTTTTCTATAAATTAAAAAAAAAAATCTATTAAGATATCAAAGATGTCGTAGAAACCAATAGTGATCACCGATATTGTTTGTTGTGATAATTTTATAAAACAAAACAAAAAAATCATTCAAGAATTCATTTATTAGCAGTTGTCGTCGGAGGTTTTTTTGTCATGTACAATTTCATTTGTATGTATTAATGGATATGGTATGAAAATGGGTAACATGAAAGAAATTTTTTCAGTTACATAAATAAAATGTTTATTTTACAATATAGTTGGAAATTTTTTCAGTTACATAAATAAAAATGTTATTTTACCATATAGTTGGAAGTTAGATGTCATATTAGTTTTCTTCTTCAAAATATATGTATATATGTATAAATCTTTCAAGAGGTGGAGAATTAAAAGTTGTTATTGTGGGATGTTTTATGTCGAATACAGTTGTGCATTGATATGTAAACTTGGACGTTGGATCAAATTGAGTGGTGTGGATTAAAATTTTGTCTTTTAAATAGCATAAATGTAAATTAACATTTTTAGATTACATGTCTTTGAAATTGTTTTGATAAGCTTGCATTAAGCCACTCTACTAATATTGTAGAACATCACTATGAGTAATAATTTGAGATATATGCAATAAATAGATTGCTTATATAATGGTTACACGGCTTAACAACACGAAAAATAAAAAAGAAAACAGAAAAACGAAAAAAGAAAAAAGAAAAAAAAAAGATGAAAAAACTACTACAATACAATAATAGCATGTTTACTTATTAAAAGTAGGAAATGAGAGTTGAGAATGGAAGTCAATCCCTTGTTTATTTGTTCATTTTTTTTTGGAATGGGAGTGAGAATGGTGGGTCCCATATCAAATTGGGATTGATGAATGAGATTTGCAATCCCATGTCCCCTTCCGGATTGTGACTCACATTCCCACTATTAACATTAAATTACCATTTTATCCTTAATTTATTTGTTAAAAATTGTATTAAAAAATAATAATAATCTATATTAATTATTTTTATTAACCAAATATAATATATTTTTATTAACTTAATATTATATAACTATCATAATTACTATTAACGTTATTAGAGTAAATAAATAATTTTTTTATCACAATATATTATTATATTTCTATTTTTATATTGTTTATACTTTATTTATTTTAATTCATTTTTTTTTTACTCTTTTAAATTTTTTTAAACAAAAAATTACACAATTTAATTTTATTGTCTTAATATCATAATGGTTATTTTATTTTTGATTAATAGTATGATAATAAATTAAAAAGAAAATTATCATTTTTTTAAGTTTTGAAAACATAATAAATTAAGGGGTATATAAGTAAATTTACAGTAACTGACTCCGATTCATGTTCTAAGTAAATGCATGAATAAGATTGACAGTGATTCTGACTCCAATTTCTGAAACCTAAATAAATAATATATTCTGATTCCGAATTCAACCCATTCCGATTCATGATCGTTCTGATTACATGTAAGTAAACATGCCATAATAGTATACTAATAATAAAAATAGTAGTAGACAGAAATGATGTTTAAGCTTGGATGAAGGTGGGACCCTCCAGAACTTGGTAACTACAAGTGAAAAAACATTTTTTAATCAACCGGTTGTTAACCGGTTGCACTTTTCTATACCCCTTCAATGCCCTTACATACCCTCCATCAATCTAAGCCGTCGGATCATTTTGGTCTTATTAAATAATTCATGTCAAGCAATCTAACGTTCATTATTTTGTGGGAGAAATTTCCTCCATTTTAAAAGTGGGGTTTGGTAGAAGTACATGTATGTATATATAAATATATATATATATATATATGTACAAGTATTTTTAGGGTCCGTTTGGTTGGAGGGAGAGGGGTGGAGGGAGAGGGAAAATCTGTTGTTTGGTTGGAGGGAGTAGAGGAAGGAAGGGAAGGATGGAGGGATGAGCTCTCCTCTTGGGCCCACAAAAGTGGATTCTTCCACTAATGGAAGGATTCATGCAATCCCTCCCTTTAAGTTTGAAATGTTTATTTTATCTTTTTAAAAAAAATAGTTAACTTACAATAAAATAGACAAATTAGTAATTTTATATTAATTATTCATCTATTCTTTCAACTCTCCCTCATTCTTATCAAACAACATAAAGTATTCTTACAATCCTCTTCATCCTTCACTTTCTCTATCCCTCCTCTCCATCCTTCCTGTCAAACATAACCTTACTCTAGTTAGGTGGGGACCAGACCTGTGTGTATGGTCCTATTTTACTATTTTACTTGTGTCATTTTCTTTGGTGCCCGATCTTTTCAAGTTTGTCGTAACTCTAGAACGTCACTGAAAGTTACAAGTTTAAACTTCACTTGGATAGTTTGGAATTAGTCCCAAAAATGAAATTCAAAAAAAAAAAAAAAAAAAAAAAAAAAAAAAGAATATATATGGGAAGGCTAGGGAAAGGTGGTTCAAGTTGAGTAGTTATTTCATCACGAGAACATAGAGTAGCTAGCTAGATGCATGCATGCGTATCTAAGCCTTAAAAGAAGTTATATATCTGTTCGCGCACACACGCACACACACACAGATACATATATATATATATATATATATAGTGTAAACGAATTAAAGAAAGAGAATTAAAAAGGAATCAAATATGCATACACACGAAATAAGAAAAGTCATGCACATCATGTACAAATGTTGTTTCGTCTTGTCAAAACCCCAATCCAATCTAGGGCATACCATCAAATTTTGGGAAAGAAAAAGCTTTGCTTTTTTTCCTCTTTGAGAGAGACAGAGATTGTTTTTATTTTTATTTTATTGTTAAAGTCATTTTTATTAGTTGTAGAATTGATTTTTTTTTAATTACATCTTTTCGTCTGAATAATTAAAATTTTAAACTCAAACTAGGTTTTAATCTTTTAATTTATCTACTAAGCTTTACTATTGAGACAAATTCTTTCACGTATTTGACATTTAGTAATTCCACTAAAATAAATAAATTTCAATTATGAGAAAACAAATTATTATAAATGCAAATTTAGGGACAAATTGTAACTGTCCTAAAAAGTAGAGAGTATATTATTTTAAAATTTCTTGATATATATAGATAGCCTCGAACTGAATGTCGACAAGTTTGAAATTCTGGAGTAGGAATTAAGATAAGGAAAAAAATTCATATCAACAAGGCATAATTCTAATCTATCATATTATTATTAAGTTTTGTCTAATTATCATACTTCTTTTAATTTATAATTATTTTAATATTATCTGACCGTTTTGAATTGTAACTTACTATCTTTACAATATATAATTTCTGCAGTAGAACTCTTATTTTTTACTATTAATAGGAAGTGTTACTTTAGACATAGTAATTAATTTTTCAGCTGTAAACCGATTGAACAATTATGTATGATGTACAACTAATTAATTTTTTTTTTTTTGAAGTTACAACTAATTAATAATTACGTATGACATACAACAAATTTTTATCATGAATATTTATACATCAGAGGGTTAAAAAATTAATTTAATAATTGTAACACAGTTTGTATCAATAGCAGAAAAAAGAACAATTCTTTTTCATTCCCGGCCTAAGAATTCACCTTGACCATCACAATCTCTACCACAAAAGGAAGCCCACATGTAAACGATGGACAGGCCCATGTGGCCTGTTTTGTTTGGAAGCCGAAATCCGCTTTATCCGTTTCTTCAGTTTTCCCGTTCCAACTAATTTTGATCACCTCAATACTTATGGCGATCTTACGTCATATTAATGTCGGATGATGTAAGCATTCTAGTTTAGTTTGTATAATATATATATATATATATATGTGTGTGTGTGTGTGTTTGTATTTGAATACTAAAAGAATTATTTAGTATTTAATGTGAACACAACAATGTGGTTGTAGCTTGTAAGTTTAAGAGTACTCTAGAGTGCAGCAAAAGGATGATCCTCTTTTAATTTCAAATTGGTAGGTTAGAGGAGGTCATGATTATGTCGACGACCCACAATTAGGAATTCTAGTAACTAAGCACATATGAGCAGCTATAGCCGATTAAAAGAACATATGGACAAATTTTATTTATCACCATCCCAAACTATATATTATGACCGTCATATAATATAATAAGATTCAGTTTATTTTCTAAAACTTTTGTTATCTGATAATTCTATTTATTGAGATATTTGTGATGATGTATGACCGAAGCGTCACGCATAATGTGTGTACCCATATTACTTTTCTTCTTAGAGAGTATGTGTACTCTTAATTTGAAATAACTACTTTTTAGATTGTGTGAGCTAGCAAAGAACCCACCGTCCAAGAGGCTTCTCAACCCAATTTCCACCAAAAGAGACTTCTCAAATAAAAAGGGACTTAGTGGAGCTGGCAAATTTGCAATCTCCATTCATCTATAGTTGACTACCAATAACATTGGTATCCTAGGAGATCTCCAACAAATGAAATCAGCCACAGACTTCACATCCCTACATTTACATTCAAAGTTTTCAACGCACAAAGTACACACATTCCACTGTTTGTGTTATATATATAGGTCACAAACCATTGAACGATCATGACGTATGGATCAGATCGATCGTCAATCCAATACAAACCTAATGATTTAAATTAAAATCTAATGGGATTTTTTTTTTTTTTTTTTTCATATTCTACTGTAAAATTCTCTTTTAAGCTAGTTATATGACAATTATGTTTCTTGTGAAAAAAAGAAAAAAGAAAAAAGCACTTGTATCATAAGAGATGGCTTAGACTCCAATAGTGCATTAATATTTTTTTTCTCGAATACAATGGTCGGCACTAGATATAACAATAATAAATTATTTGTTTGATTGAACAATTAAGTAAATTAGATTGACATTTACCTTTTATTGGATTAACCAGTTTAAATGTTCAAGTTTGTATAGTAAAAGATGATATAAATTGGAAGTTTTTCTCTTTTATTTTTTACCCCAAAAGTTTTATAGTTTTTCAATTTTTACTCCTATTAAAAATTAAAAATTCTCACATAACTCCCACAAAATTAATTCTACTCCAAAAGTTTTATGGCTTTTCAACTTTATCCCACTAAAAATTAAAATTTTTTAATAATCCCCACTAAAACTTTACCCTTTGGTTTTAAACTTTTATGTTATTTATTTTTTCTTAAAAAACAAAATTGTTATGCGCACCCACTAAAACATTTGTCTAGCTCCACCCCGACATATATACTAAGCATAATTCTAATATAGACGTAATTACCCTATACATTTATATTTTATAATACAGTTTTAAGTGTACTTTATATATATACATGTTATGTATCCATCTATTATTTACTGATTTGTGGATAGAGAATAATATAATCTTTTCTTATTAGATGAAATATGAGTTTCTGAGAGAGATTATAGAAGAAGAAGAAAAAAAAAAAAAAAAAAGGAATCCAAATATAAGAAAATAGTTTTTACCTGTTGATTTGAAAAACCCTTTTCATGGATAATATTTCAGTATTTCCATACAAATACTAAAAAAAAACAACTTTTTTTAAAAAAAAGTATATATTTTTGGTTTTACGTCAATAATTAGGTAACAACAATGTCATTAACATCTTGTCGTATGAGCTTGGGCACAATTCCTAATCAGTTTTATATATATACCCAGCGAGGCAGGCCATCATATATAATTAACATGAGTTATGACCCGCCATTTGGAAGAAACTGAAGTTGTACAAATCACAATATTAAAAGCGATGGTTTTGTTTTCCCTACCCAACTGTACAACAATACTACTTTTGAGTTGCTTATCCCCAAGAGACGTCTCTCAATTTCTAATCCAAGACTCCTTTGAAACCCAACTAAAATGCAACTCAATTTCATTCCATTGGTTAACTCTTCTTTTCGTACATGTATAGTTGACACCCATCATCAACTCAATTTCAATTATTAGTTGGTCTCCTTTTTTGAAAAATCACTAATAATATGATTCCTAAAAGGATACCAATTATATATGTACTAAATTCACATATGTTTGCATGCATTTCTCTCTTAAATTAATGACGATTAAAAGTAAAAACTATACCAAACAACCTTTTAAGCTTTCATAAATTAGGGTATCAAACAACCTTTTAAGCTTTCATAAATTAGGGATGACAACGAACGTGCATGTTCAAAATGGGGTGGTCTTGTCGTCAAACCGCCCCGTGAATAAAATAACTTCTTATTCTCATCCCGATAACTTGTTCAAATTGAAGAGAACAACCGTGGTCGTTCTTATGTTAACATGAGAGAATGTTATTTTGTTAATTTCAACTCTTGAGATTGTTATTTTGGCAAATACCTATCATGAGTTCGGAGCACTCACGGACATACTTTTTGTCCGATTGAATATTAATGATTTCAAATTTTCATCTTGTTAAAGTTTTATATTTTAAATTGTAATATATATATATATATATGTATATAATCATGCTTATAATCTTTAATTTAAATATAATATATAATTAAATAGGGGCAAGTAAGGGCGATTACGGTCGGGGGCTCTTAAAACAGTTTATGTCTCATATTTCATGACGGACCCGTTTATAACCCGAATCCATTTGAATACTATTTTCCCGCCCCATTTAAAGCAAGTCCTTGCGAATTAAGGCGTTAACAGAGAAAATTTTCATCACTTAAAACCGTATTTTATAATTTTAATGGAGGATGTTTATCATAGGCGTTAACAATATATATATATACCGGTACTTAGGATTATAGATCGATAGATTATAGGAAAATATATCATAATCAAAATACTATATTCAATGGAAAGCGTTAATGATTTAATGATTTAAAATCATCTCCTGAGAGGAAAATTTTTCACCCGACTAAAAAAAAATCTAATTTCAATATGTTTTTTGGTTGAAATTTTCAATATGTTTATTATCATTTGTTATGTTTCTTTTAAAATGGATGGAACCTTTTAGAATGTGACTTTGAATTGGTGACTTCCTATCTATTCAATACTCAATAATAGGTAAATGTATCCAGTAGTTATGTATTCAGGTAAGATTCTGCCTGACCCAGATAGCTCAAGCTCAATAATCTTTTTAGGAAAACAAAAATAGTGTAGATTTTCTAATTTAGAAAAGTACAACATACATAAATATATATCTTCTAAAATATGTTGTCAACATAAATCCTTCTTTAAACCTAAACCGTCATCCGATCCCTAATCATGAATCCAAAAACTGCAAATTGATGTCAATTGTGAATTATTTTATTTTATTTCATCTTTAAGGAAATCAAAATATTAATTTTAGGATAGCTAATTTAAGCCACTTGTTGGTCTCGATATATTCTCCGACCACAAAATACTGTCTCCGAATGTAAACGGCAAGTCTTAAGGCCGGACGTTCTCCGAGAATATGTCCTTTGGCCGACCACCTCCCGCGTTGTCGTCGGAACAGGTACGTACTCGGACGGTGTTGTGCTCCGAGCACCTCGATCCGGGTAGTACAGCCAGCCTTGCTTCTGCACCTGTCAGCTACGGAGACCATCCCCCTACTCTTGCAGCACATCACATCACCAACAACTACCACCTGCCCTAGCAGGATCTACCGTCAGAGACAACCACCCTTCTGTCCCCCGCTCTGACAGGCACTGTTGCCCCCTTGCCGGTGACGCCCGTTGCGTCCTGCTGCTCACTGCGCAACGCCTAGGGCCACGTGGCACCCATCCATTGGGCTGGTAGCCCCTGCAGGCCTACCTATCCACCCTGTACCCTAGGCAGCCAGCTCAACCGGGTCGCCCCGAGCACCCAGGCCCACTAAGAACACCTATAAATAGAGAAAAAAACCCTCACTTCCAGGTATGGTCATTCT
Organism: Ficus carica; assembly: GCA_009761775.1. NCBI lineage: Eukaryota > Viridiplantae > Streptophyta > Magnoliopsida > Rosales > Moraceae > Ficus > Ficus carica. Next base: position 13,034,864 of record CM019746.1, read on the forward strand.
TGCCTTGCAAAAACTCTGCCTCTCCCCTTGCATCAGTACCCTGACTGACTTAAGCATCGGAGTGCCCGCGGCAGACACCACACCGGTGTCCCCATCATTCCGAGGTGCTTCCATTTTGCAGGTGATCGACGGCGGAGTAACCGGCGAGTATTAGTCGAGATACCCGATCTCATTGGGTGTTGTTGCCGGAACCATTTCTGGCATCAACATTTTGGCGCTAGAAGGAGGGCGCCGCGCCTTTCCAGCAACACAAACCCACTTCCGCAAACGCTCCCGAAGAACTCAACCACAAACCATGGCTGAGCAAGATAATCAGGATTTCCAGAATGACGACCAGGCTCCTACTGGCTCGCGGGGGGACTCAGAGGACCCAGCGTGGAAGAGGTGGCCGGGCACGACGTGGGCCCTCACAGACCGAGATTTTGGCCGGGAACGTCAGGGACTTAACGGAGCTAGTAATGACACTGGTGGGTAACCACCGGAACACCAACGTTGTTCGGCTCCCCGAGCAACCGCCTGAAGTTGCCGAGTCCACGCCGAGCAGACCTCCCAGGTCGGGCAGCCGACCGCGTAACCCCTCACCGACGGGCGGCCGAGGGAGCGATCGGGCGCGCCGAGAGAGCCCTAGACGGCAGCAGCAGGAGCGGGCAGATCCGAGCAGAGTACGGTCTAGGAGCCGCCACTCCCTGGCTACCCGCTCAGCCGCTGCCGAGCCGCCGGCCACGACCCGCGGTGTGCAGGGTGACCGAGCACGGGAGACCATAAACGTCAGGGGAAGCACCACCTCCGTCTTCGACCGCCTGGGGAGGCCCGGAGTCCACCGCCGCATAGGCCGAGAACGCTCAGTCGACAAGCCAGCAAAGGATGAAGACAATAACCAAAATAGGCTGGAACAGCTCCAGCGGCAGCTCGACCAGCTCGTGGGCCAGCAGTACGGGATGGACCAGTTTGGGGCGGTGGCCCCACCCTTTACTCCATTCATCATGGCGTCTCCGTACCCGACCAGGTTCAAGATGCCATCCATGAACCCTTACGACGGCTCCACGGATGCAGATGAGCATATCGAGAACTACCAGGCCCATATGCTGATCCAGAACGCCAACGAGGCAGCCCTTTGCAAATCATTTTGTTTGACCTTAACCGGGGCAGCTCGCCAGTGGTACCGGAGGCTAGCCCCCGGGTCGATAGACTGCTTCAAGCAGCTGGCCGACGCCTTCGCAGCCGCGTTCTTAAGCTCGAAGATGAGGAAACTAGGAGCATCCCACCTGTTCGGCATCAAGCAGGGAGAGACCGAGGCGTTAAAGAAGTATCTTGAGCGCTTCGACAGGGCCGTCGTGCAAGTCGAAAACTGCACCGACGAGACCCTGACGCAGGCGTTCCGAGAAGGCATCAAGGACCCGCGTCTCGTTTGGACGCTCGCCTATGACAGGCCACCCACCTTCGCGCAACTGAGGGGGATCGCTTGGAGGCACGCCGAGGCCGACGAGTACGTTAGGGGACGCGGCCTCGCGTCCGGAGAACAATCCCGGCCTCCCGGAAGGAGGTCGGAGAAGAATCAAAACCGACCAGGGCCGACAAGATAAGGGGAAGTCCGCGGTCGTGGACAACTCGGGGTCCAATCCTAGCCCAAGGACACCAGCGGGGAGGTTCCAGCAGTACACCCCGCTGGTGACAACCATTGAGCATGTCCTCAACCAGGTGACTGGCCGGGGACTGCTCCGAGACCCTCCACCACTCCGGAAAGACCGTGCCCTGAGAAATCAGAACAAGTACTGCAACTTCCATAAGGACGTGGGCCATGACACAAAGGACTGCATCCAGCTCCGAGACCAGATCGAGCTGCTGATCCGCGATGGCCACTTGCGGGAGTTCGTGGAGAGGATAATTACCCCGGCAGGTCCGAGCAGACCTGCGAGGGCCGCCAGACGGAACCCGAGGCCGAGCGATCATACTGACGAACAGGAGCAGGAGCACATAGTCCACACCATCTTTGGTGGAACGGCTACCGGGGACACACCGAGTAGCCGGAGGAGCTATGTCCGCGAGGCACGCCAGTACGCTCGTGGGGAGTACATTAACATGGCTGAGCATATCTCCAAGATATGCCGCCAGGACAGTGCCCCGATCACCTTCACGGATGATGAGGCTGACCGGCTACTCCACCCCCACAACGATGCACTGATCGGGGAGATCCGAGTATTCGGCAACGTCATCCGTCGCGTCCTGATAGACAATGGGAGCTCGGCCGACATCATGTTCATGGACGCATTCTCAAGGCTCAAGATCGAGGGTGTCGCGCTCACACCCGCCCGAACACCTCTATACGGGTTCTCGGGGAATGCGTCTGAGCGGCCGGTACCGTCAGCCTCCCGGTCACGATCGGAGATGGCCCAGAGAGAGTGACGCGGATGGTGGAGTTCATTGTTGTGGACCGACCGTCCGTCTACAACGTCATCCTGGGAAGACCAACCCTAAACGCGATAAAGGCCGTGGTCTCCACCTACACCTTGCCATGAAGTTCCCCGCCGAGGGAGGGGTCGGCGTGTTTCGGGGAAACCAGGAGGGCGCGAGGAAGTGCTACATGGAGGCGGTCAACAAAGTGTGCCGAAAGGCCCCTGCCCCGATCACTGTGGCAACCGTCTTCAAGGTGGACGAAACAGAAGCTCCGGGCGGAGATGTCGCTCGGCTGAGTGACTTGGACCCCAGAATACCCGAGGAGGAGGTCCGAGCACACCCGGTCGAGGACCTGGTCCCCTACAACCTTGACCCTGAGCATCCGGAGAGGACGGTGATGCTCGGATCGAGACTCGATCCGGGAACTCGAGCAGCCCTTGAAGAGTTCCTTACGGAGCATAGGGATGTCTTCGCCTGGTCGCACGAGGATATGCCCGGAATTGACCCGGCTGTGATGTGCCACCAGCTGAGCGTCAACCCGAGACACAGACCCGTGATCCAGAAGAGGAGAGCCTTTAACCCGGAGAGGTATGCCGCCATCAACGAAGAGGTAAAGAAGCTGCTCGCGGCAGGGTTCATCCGAGAAGTGACCTACTCGGAGTGGTTGGCCAACGTGGTCCTGGTCAAGAAGACCACCGGGAAGTGGCGAGTGTGCATAGATTACACGGACCTGAACAAGGCGTGTCCGAAAGACTGCTTTCCGCTTCCCCGGATCGACCAACTCGTAGACGCGACAGCCGGGCACGAGCTGCTCAGCTTCATGGACGCGTACTCGGGTTACAACCAGATACCCCTCAGCAGGTCCGATCAGTCCAAAACGGCCTTCACCACCGACCAGGGTCTGTATTGTTACCAGGTCATGCCGTTTGGCCTGAAGAACGCCGGGGCGACCTACCAGCGGTTGATGAACAAAATGTTCGCCCCGCTCATCGGAAGGTCTATGGAGGTCTATGTGGACGACATGCTGGTCAAAAGCCGGATCACTGCCGACCACGTCAGAGACCTCGGGGAATGCTTTGCCACCCTGCGCCAGTACAGGATGATGCTGAACCCGGCCAAGTGTGCCTTTGGGGTGGAATCCGGAAAGTTCCTGGGGTTTATGGTGAACCACCGGGGGATTGAGATCAACCCCGCCAAGGCCCAGGCAGTTGCGGACCTCCAGCCGCCGCGGACAACAAAAGAGGTACAGAGATTAACCGGGATGGTTGCTGCCCTATCCCGGTTCGTGTCCCGGTCGACCGATAAGTGCTTCCCCTTCTTCCAGGCGCTCAAAGGCCAAGGCAAGATTAGCTGGGATAACAGGTGTGAGGAGGCCTTTGAAAACCTGAAGAAGTACTTGGCCAGCCCACCACTGCTGTCAAAACCGCTTCCCGGGGAAACGCTGTACGTCTACCTCGCAGTCTCCGAGAAGGCCGTCAGCTCCGTGTTGATCCGAGAAGACGGAAAGGTGCAGTTCCCCGTCTACTACAGCGGTAAAGCGTTCCAAGGAGCCGAGGGGAGGTATACCCCCCTGGAGAAGTTGGCACTGGCGTTGGTCTCGTCGGCACGTAAGCTGAGGCCCTACTTCCAGGGTCACCCAATTCGTGTACCGACCAGCTACCCACTTCGCCAAGTCCTCCAGAACCCCGAATTATCAGGACGAATCGCCAAATGGGCCGTGGAGCTCGGAGAGTTCGACATCGAGTACATCCCACGCACCGCGATTAAGGCACAAGCCTTGGCTGACTTTGTGGCCGAGTTCACGGCACGCCGGAACCAATCCTAGGGTTCCCGGAGAAGTCGGTCGAGACACCCGGGGAAAAGACCCGGAAACCAGAGGCCAAGGTGGCCATAGGTGGAAGCTGTTCGTGGATGGATCGTCCAACTCGGGTGGTTCCGGGGCAGGCCTTGTACTTGTGAGCCCCGACCAGTACAAAACTAGCCAAGCACTCCGCTTCAACTTCAAAGCGTCAAACAACGAAGCAGAGTACGAAGCTGTTATTGCAGGGCTCGGCCTGGCCAGGGAACTCGGTGTGCTGGACATCGAGGTGTTCAGCGACTCAATGCTCATCGTCAACCAGGTAATCGGGGAATTCCAAGCGAAGGAGAAAAGAATGGCCAAGTACTTGGAGAAGGTGAAAACCCTCCTCGGCCAATTCAAGCACTCGCTCGTTACCCGGATTCCTCGTTCGGAGAACATTGAGGCAGACTCTCTAGCTCGGCTCGCCTCGGGGAATGACTTAGACGGTCTCGTCTCATTTCCCATCGAGCGGCTAGACCAACCGAGCATCGAGCGAGAAGAGGTCCTCTGTTCCGAGAACGTCGTGACTTGGATGGACCCGATCGTCCGCTACCTCGCCGAGTCCCAGCTTCCCGAGAACAAGGAAGAAGCCCGGAGGGTCCGGAACACCTCGGCAAGGTACACATTAATCGATGGAAAACTGTACCGCCGGGGGTACTCCGCCCCATACCTACGGTGTGTTGGGCCGACCGAGGCCGAGTACATTATGAAAGAGATCCACAGTGGAGTATGTGGGAATCACTCGGGGGGGGATGCCCTATCGTTTAAGTGTCTCCGACAGGGGTACTACTGGCCGACCATGCGCAGAGACGCCGTGGAGTTTGCCCGAAAATGTATGAAGTGCCAGCAGTTCGCCAAGGCCATTAAGTCTCACCCCGAGAGGCTCACTTCGGTGGTATCTGCATGGCCATTCGCGAAGTGGGCGATCGATTTGATCGGACCACTCCCGATGGCCCGGTCTCAGCTTCGCTACTGTCTTGTGGCGATTGACTACCTCACCAAGTGGATCGAAGTGGAGCCCCTGGCCCAACAAACCGAGGCAAAGTGCACGGGTTTTCTATGGAAGAGCATCATCTGTCGGTTCGGTCTCCCCCACACTGTAGTCACAGACAATGGGAAACAGTTCGGGAACAAGTTCCTCGCACTATGTGAGCAGTTCGGGATCAAGAAAGCCTTCTCCTCCCCAGGGCATCCTCAAAGTAATGGGCAAGTAGAGGCCGCCAACAAAACGATCAAGGAAAATCTTAAAAAGAACCTTGAAAAACACAAAGGGGCCTGGATAGATGAGCTCCCCCGAGTACTCTGGGCATATCGGACCACTAAGCGTACAGCGACCGGTGAAACGCCTTTCGCCATGGCTTACGGCGTTGAAGCAGTCATCCCGGTCGAAGTCGGGTTACCAAGTTTTCGAGTTGAGAACTACGGTGAAGACGACAATTCTGGTCGGATTATGCCCGAGCTGGACCTGGTCGAAGAAAAACGAGAGCAAGCCCTGATCCGTACTGCTGCTCGCAACCAAGTTGTGGCCAGATATTACGACAAGAAGTTCCGACCAAGAGTCTTCCGAGTAGGGGACCTAGTTATGAAGAAAGTACTGGTCCAAGAACCTGGGCTCGGCTCCTTTGGCCCCAAGTGGAACGGGCCCTACACTATTACCGGCGTTGTCAGACCCGAACTTATAGGCTGTCCGACCAGGATGGTAGAAACTTAGGGCTCCCGTGGAACGCCGACCACCTGAAGCGTTTCTACCAATAAATTTTCAATTATTTGTTTATTTTTGGTTAACGCAATGTAAAAGCCGGGTTGATTTATACAACGGCATTTTTTCCAACTTTTGTTATCTTTTCCATCTTATAAGGTTCTCGGACCACAGGTCTTATGACCGGGCACCGACCAGAATTGGACGTGCCCGACCAGGACCCACCTGCCTTTGCAGGCACCCATCTTATAAGGTTCTCGAACCATAGGTCTTTTACCGGGCACCGACCAGAATTGGACGTGCCCGACCAGGACCCACCTGCCCTTGCAGGCACCTAACCCCTATGGTTCTCGAACCATAGGTCTTTTTACCGGGCACCGACCAGAATTGGACGTGCCCGACCAGGACCCACCTGCCCTTGCAGGCACCTAACCCCTATGGTTCTCAGAAAAGAGGTATTATGACCGGGCACCGGCCAGAAATTAACGTGCCCGACCAGGATCACAGTTGGAGTTGGATGAGAGACACCCAAACCAACTAGGGGGGAGATCACACCAGAAGAAAAAAACACAGAAAAAACAAAACAAAAATATGTCTATTAATTTCCAAAATTCGGAGGGGGGTACAAGTTGGGCACCCCCAAACCCAAAAATACAAAAACAAAAAAAACACAAAAAGGACCCTCAGTCTAGTTGGTCCGGGAACAAATCACTCATCGACACGTCGAGTCCGGGAGAGGTCGGCTGGCCAATAGCGGGTTGCTCTGCGGCAGCAGGCTGATCGGGCGCCTCGGGCTGAGCAGGTGCATCAGGCTGATCCGGGTCGTCGATGACCACCAAATTTTCTGGGGCAGGAGCAGCGCCCGTCACCTCGCCCTCTTCCGCTTCCCCTTCGACAGCGGGTTCCTCCGACTCCTCGGGCACAAAAAGACCAGTTCACGTCGACCAAGGTGGGGTTGGCCGAAATAAAACCGGCCTTCATGTCCCGCATACCTTCCTGGTACTCGGAGACAAGGCGGGCCTCGAAGTCCTCGGAGTGGAGGAACTCTTCTACCGCTTCGGCCCGGGCATTGGCGAGTGCGGCTGGAAATGCAACCTCGAGGTACCGTTGGTGCTCGGCGCGGGCAGAAGCGAGCTCCTGCTCGGCTTTCTTCTTCGCAGCCTCCACCTCCAGCAGCGAGGTCTCGAATTCCTCCCTGTCCCGCTCGGCCCTCTTAGCCAAATCCTCGACGCGTCTGAGCTCCTCCTCCGCGGCCTGTGCGCGCGCCTCAGCCGTCCGTCTGGCTTCCTCAGCAACGCCCAAGGCGGTCTTCGCGTCCTTCTCGGACCTCCGAGCTGCACGAGCGTCGGCCTCGGCGGACTTAACTTCGTCCGCCATATGGTTGGAGTGCGCCTTCGCTGCCGCGCTCCCAGAGAAGAGGATACAGACGGCCTGCCGACCAGAAAAGCCCATAAAAAATAAATAAAAAAAAAAATGGAAAGAGAAAAGGAAATTGCGTAGCAATGCCCACCTCGATCAGCTTGGCCGTCGAGTCGTCGATGGCGGCCACGTGGTCGGAGCGTTTGGAGGACTCGGCAACCTCAGTGCTGAGTTGGTCGGAGAACTTCGTAATATACACCCGGCGCACCGAGGACTCCGGAACCGCCTCGTCCCGGCCGCTGCGTGGCGCGGGTGGAGGAACCGCTGGTCGGTCCTCTCGGGGGCGACCCGAACGAACCTCATGGCGGCTCGGCTGGCGGTCCTCCCGCGGCCGTTCCTCCCGAGGCCGATCATCCCTTGGCCGCTCCTCTCTCGGCCGGTCCGCACGCGATTCTGGGCGGCTCGGTGGTCGGCTGGACTGCGCCACTGGGGGTGCAGCAGTCTTAGCCGGAGCGGTTTGCGGATACTGCACCCTCCTTGCCCTTGCCCTTTCCGAGCCTCGCGTTCTTTTGGAGGCGGGCGATCCTCTCTTCATTACTCGGGCGTTTTGTTCCGCGACGATCGGCTATTGGTTCTGCAAAACACAAGTGAGTTAGTACCCGGACAACAGGCTGCAAAATGCAAAAAACAAGTTTATAGCGACCTTCGATCCGGAGGCCTCTGGCCGGGAAGAGTTCCCGGATCACCAGATCCAAGTCTTCGTCGGCGACCCGAGGACCCCAGGCTCCAGAGGTCGGGTCGCCCGACGAAGACCCATGGCCCGTGACCTCGGGAACCCCCCGGGGAACCCCGGATCGAATGTCCGCCGACGCGACTGGGCCGCTTGTCCGAGACTGGTATCGGGCTGCTGGCTCCGGCATAGATGCGATTGTAACCCCAGGCGGGGCAGTCCTCGGCTGGTCATCAGGACGCCCGGACGTCGAAGAGGAGCCAACCCAATACTCCTTCAAGCTGCCCTCCGAGAGCAACTTGTGCTGGCTCCGCTCAGGTTCGGATAGCTCCCGGAGCACCTCAATCTTTGATAAGGTTTGTGCAGGGGCGTGCGGTGCTCGGGTCCACACGTAGCCTCTCCGGAACGCTACGGGGACTCTCTCCGACGCGGGAAGTTCGAAGTAGGAGAGATCCCCATGCAGCCACCGACCACCTGCGTAGAACCACAGGTGCTTGAACTGCTTGTCCGAGTCCGGGCACCCCGTGATGAACGTCCCCTTGAAGCCTTGGAAGTAGTAGAACCCCTTGGACGAAGGAGCCGTCTTCATCCGGTAGAGGTTCTGGAACGCGAAGAGCGGGAGCGTTTCCGAGAACTTCGCCGCCCAGAGAACGTAGCAACCGATCAGGATGCGGTAGGCGTTGGCGTTTAACTGGGCGGGGGAGACGTTAAAGCTTGTCAGAGCTCGCCTCAAGAATGGATGAAATGGGAGGCGTAAACCGGCCCTGAAGTACTCGGCCGACAAAGCAATGTGGCCGGAAGGCGGACGAGATGGGAGGTCGTTTGGTCCGGGCACCACGAGGTCAACGTCGTCCGGGATGCTGAATTCTCGGCGCAGCGCAGCCAGATACCTCGGTGTAACGGCAGAAGTGTAATAATCTGCCGTGTACACTGGACGATCCCCCGCGAGTCCAACCATCTCCGCGTCTGCCCTGCGGTACACCCTCATGTCGTTGACGCGCGACCCCCGGGTACGAGGCCGTTCGCGGGCGTGGATATCCTCCCCAGACAGGTCGGTGCTGTCGGACGCCACATCGTCGCTCCGACCAGATGTGCTGGCCTGGCTGGCAGTCCTCCCCGCAGCGTCCCCCCCCTCGGCCGCGGGGCCGGGAACTGAGGCCGGTCGCGTCTGGGCTGCCCTGCCCAAATCTTCGATAAATCGGCGGTCAGGGGCGGTACTCGGACCCACTTGAAGAATCTCTGCCAGTCGAGAAGCACCCTCCTGTCCTCGGCTGGTCGCGGTGGCATGCTCGCTCCCGGACGGAACGTCCGAGAGTCCTGACAGGTGGTCGGGTGTACGTTCCCCAGGACCCGTTGCTTCTCCGGACGACGACGAGCTAATACTCGAGGTCGAAACGGCATCCACGCTCTCGGACAAACCGGCGTTCTCGGAGTCAGATATATCACTCATGATTACAAAATGACAAATTATTACCTTCTCGGAAGTTGTCGGCGCTGGTCTTCTAAATCCTTCGCTGATAGTCCTCGGCAGTCTTCGGCAGCTCTCGGCAAAACTTGAATTCTCGCAGGCAACGTTAGAAAATGTGGACAGGCCTTCGCTATTTATAGGCAAGAGTCGAGCGTGAAATCCGGGCGCGGTTGTCGAGGCGGCGATTGGACTTCCCGCCAACTTCCAATTCGAGCTCGAAGTTCGAAATTTCAAAATTCAAAGTGCCGCTTTGTCTTCCCGCCCGGTGTGTGTGTGCCACGTGGCACAACGCACAGTACACCAGCGACACGTGGCACGAGGGTGCGCTTCTCCGGAAGCTGTTTGTTGCCCAATACGCCGACCACGTCCCGACTACTAGAACATTGCCGTCACATACCGACCAGACGACTACAATAGCATCCCCGGCCACGTCAGCCCGGAGATGCTGGGGGGCTTATGTTGGTCTCGATATATTCTCCGACCACAAAATACTGTCTCCGAATGTACTCGGCAAGTCTTAAGGCCGGACGTTCTCCGAGAATATGTCCTTTGGCCGACCACCTCCCGCGTTGTCGTCGGAACAGGTACGTACTCGGACGGTGTTGTGCTCCGAGCACCTCGATCCGGGTAGTACAGCCAGCCTTGCTTCTGCACCTGTCAGCTACGGAGACCATCCCCCTACTCTTGCAGCACATCACATCACCAACAACTACCACCTGCCCTAGCAGGATCTACCGTCAGAGACAACCACCCTTCTGTCCCCCGCTCTGACAGGCACTGTTGCCCCCTTGCCGGTGACGCCCGTTGCGTCCTGCTGCTCACTGCGCAACGCCTAGGGCCACGTGGCACCCATCCATTGGGCTGGTAGCCCCTGCAGGCCTACCTATCCACCCTGTACCCTAGGCAGCCAGCTCAACCGGGTCGCCCCGAGCACCCAGGCCCACTAAGAACACCTATAAATAGAGAAAAAAACCCTCACTTCCAGGTATGGTCATTCTTGCCTTGCAAAAACTCTGCCTCTCCCCTTGCATCAGTACCCTGACTGACTTAAGCATCGGAGTGCCCGCGGCAGACACCACACCGGTGTCCCCATCATTCCGAGGTGCTTCCATTTTGCAGGTGATCGACGGCGGAGTAACCGGCGAGTATTAGTCGAGATACCCGATCTCATTGGGTGTTGTTGCCGGAACCATTTCTGGCATCAACACCACTCTTTTTCCGTAAATAATATATCCATCTAATTAGCAAATGTTTATAAAGGGCGTATGCAAACGAGTTTCAAGTTGGTGTCAAAAAAGCTAATAAAGATATCACAAATTAAAGTAGTTCCCTATTGAATAGGGAATTAACTTGACTAATAAAGCTCCCACTAATAATTTGAGGGAAAGTATTACATAAAAGATAATATATAGACCAACTTTTTAGTACCAATTCATCTAATAAAGTGAGCATATCTTAACTATAATAATAGAGTGGAAATACTCCTCACTGTTCCTTTTTCGTCGCCAAAAACGTGGATTTTGGAAGCGTTTTGGGAGATTTTAAAAATCGTGAACTATTTTTTTTCTTAATCTTAACAGCTTTTTTCCGCCCTTTCTGTCTCTTTCTCTGTCCTCTTTCAGTACTTTTTTTTATTATTTATTTTCAATTTCCGTCCCCCTCTCCTTTTTCTCTCTCTTCTTTTTGAGATATGACACGTACCTTCTCTTTCCCACTCTGGTTTCATTCCGAACCACTCCTTACCATGTCTTTAGTGTTTTTTTTTTTTCTCAGACTCATTTTCTTTGTTTATCAACTATCTTTCTATTTTCAGAACAAAAAGGAAAAAAAAAAAAAAAAAACTATTTTCTATTTCGTATTGCTCTTCTATTTCTCCCCCACTTCTCATTTTTCTTCATAGATTTTTTTTTTTTTGTTTATCTCTTACTTTTGGTCTCCCCTAAATCATCAATTGATTCTCCCTCTTGGAAAGCCAACTTGTTCATTTATCTTGGGGTTTTTTCTTTAATCCATATATATGTTGGTATTAAAATTCACAAGAGTCCAAACGTTACAAAAATGCACAGAGTAAGCATGTAATCATCACATTATACATATACTAAAATGATACTACCTTTTTACTGTTACTTTAACATTTATGAACAGTGATTTTTTCTCTCTCTATTTTTACTTCTTTAGCTACAGTACTGTATATTATTGTAAAGTAACTTTGCTATAGTAAATGTACAGTACTTTTATCTTTTTCTACAGCATAATGACTTTTTTGCCCTTCATCACTAACTATTTTTTTCTCCGCTACAGTTAATGCCGGTTTTACCCTTTATTTTTTTATCAATTGACAATTTTGCCCTTGATTTTTAGTTACTTTTACTATTTGATACAGTGTTGGGACAACTTTGTCCTTCTAAAATTATTAATGGACGATTTTACCCTTTATTTTTAGTTGCTTTTTTTCTTTGCTACAGTGTTATTCCGGTTTTACATTTTCTTTCTTTTTTTTCCCGATTGGCAATTTTGCCCTTGGGTTGTACTTACTTTTACATCTTGCTACAGTTTTGGGATAACTTTGTCCTTCTAAAATTATTTATGGATGAATTTACCCTTCCTTTGTAGTTGTTTTTTCTGATAGCTATAATAACTGGACATTGTTACCCTTTTAATGTGCATTTTTTATTTTGTCTATTGAAGATGTGTTAAAGTGCAATGTTTGTATGTATATAATCTAACTAAAATTTATTTATTTTTTCTTTTCTTTTTTTGTAAAAAATAATAAACAAAAAAATAATAGAATCTATTTTTCATTTTGTTGTTTTTTTTTAATCTTTTTTTTCCCCTTTTTAGTTTTTTTTTCCCCTTTTAATTTTTTTACATGTTTTTTTTTTTCTGCTTTCTAAGATTTGAATTTTAAAGTTTAGTTTTTTATTCATCTTTTCTTCATATTTTTGTTATTTTATAATTTTAATGATTTTTATTTGCACATTTCCGATTTTCAAAATTTTTTTATTCTCTTTTTTCGATTTGTGCTTGGTTTTTTTGGCTTTTTCATTTGTTGGGTTTTGTTTTTTTAGATGTTTTAGTTAATTTTTGTGTTTTGCATGTATATACTCTAACTGAAATTTTTTTTTTGTCAAAAACAGTAAATAAAAAAATAATATAATTTTTTTTGGTTTTGTTGCTTTTCTCTAATCTTTTTTTCCCCTGTTGAGTTTTTTCTCCTTTTGTTTTATTTTTATTTTTATTTTTAATTATCGTTATCATTTTTATTTCTCTATCTTTATCTCTGCATTACCAGAGAAAAGTTTTTTTATATTATTATTATTATTATTATTATTATTAGTTTACATTTTTATGATTAAGAGAGAATCTGAAAAAAAAAAATTAAAGATAAAAAAGATAGAGCAAAATATAGGTATGGTCTGCTTTCTTTTGTTTTGTTTTTTATTTTTATAAGTTATTTCTGGTTTTTTTTCCCCCTAGATTTATATATTTTGTTTTTCACTTTTTGATTTATGTTAATTTGTTTTTCTAGTTTACGGTGATGATGGTTTATAATGGGAATGCAAAGATAACTATTGAAGACCTTTTTTTGTTTGTTTATATTTTTGGAAACTTATTGTAATTATATTATTTATCATAACCAACTATCATTATTAAATGTTATTTAATTTTCTTATTTATTTATCTATTTATTTTTCTCTCCTCCTGTGCAACGTACGGATATTAAACTAGTGTCAACTAGAAGTAAGTTTTTTTGCTGAGAAAAGAGGGAAGTAGAGAGCTAATAAGAAAGGTGATCCGAAAAAAATAATAATAATAAATAAGTAAAGGGGGAAAGAAAAATCTGATGAAGAAGAAAATGTTCTTTAAAAAAAAAAAAAGTTTAGGAGAAGATGACGCGTGAGAGAGAGAGAGAGAGAGAGAGAGAGAGAGGCATGTGTTGTCAGATAGTATAAACCCTTTCATTCATACTCACATACTCTCCTTATAAAAAATAAAATAAAAACAATACAATAATGAAATCTTACATCTATAAAATATATTATTAAGGCTGTATTTAGAGAAAAGAAAATGTGAATAATGACATTAAATGAACAAAAGTACATAAAATTAAAAATGTTAATTCAACTTATTTAATGTTTGATAATACTAAAAACATAAAAAAGAAAAATGTTATGAAGTATACTTAGGTTTTTATTTTTATTTTAGTATAAGAAATTAAGTGGGATTGAAGAGAGAAATTAAGAAGGCAATTGAAAAATGGGTGTCACAAATTCATAATATTATCATGTCATAATAAAGTGAACAGTCACGTATGTCGTCATATCTATAATAAGGTTTACTCTTTACTTTAAAATAAAACGAGTTACATTAAAAATAAAATACTTTTTTATTTAAAAGTCTAAACTTACAGGTCAAAGTTTTTTATTAACATTATTCTTTAATATTAATAAAAAATGATTATTTCAAGTATTAAAATTCTAAATTGAAACTTTTAATCACACGTCTAAAATATATTTTAAAAATCCTTACTTATTCATATATCTAATTTTTTTTTAAGAAATGCTCATCGAAATAAGTTTTAAATAGGATAAATTATGATGCATTTTTTCCCTCAAATTCCAAGTTTAAAGTTAAGTTGTGCTCAAAGTCTAATTGTCATCGAATTTTTTATTTATTTATTTATTTTTACTTCTTTTCAAGATCTAATTCATGTGTGTGTTTTTTTGGATTTTTCGGTTCATTAAACTTTTTTTTTTTTTTTAATCCTTCTTCATAAAAGATAGACAAATATTTCTACTTTTGTTGGATGATATACATGTGATTGTTTTCCTAATAATTGGCATTTCCTTGTAATAAATATTCTAACCTTTATACTTTATCATAAAAGAATTAAGTTCAACAAGTATACTCGTAGTCTATTTAATAAATGATGTAATGAGTTTGCTGTTATCTTTTTAGCAATTATATTCAACATTCTGTTATACAAAATAATTTAAGATAACAAATCAAAAGTTGTAAATTTAACAAAGGATTATAAGAAATTATATTTTGATTATATTTTATGTAGTAAATAATTTATCTTCATAAATAGTTAAATATATTGCTGTTTATATTTTACGTTATTTAAAATATAATTTAAATTCATAAATAGTTAAATTTCAATTACAACTTACCACGTGCATTTGCACGTATTTAAACTAGTGTTGATAAGTGATCAAAAAACTCTATTTATAAAATAAAAAACTAGGCCAATTCAATCATTGATTTGGTAAAAATTAAAGACTAGATCAGTTTTTAATGGCTGAGATAAAAAAAAATACCAAACAATCCCAAAACAAATTACACCTGATGATCAAAACATTTGAAACCGTCACTCAACCGGCGGCCTCCCTCCACTGGCAGGCCCTCCAACCCACCGGCCACCGGCGCAACGATCAGTGCGAACTCGCCGGCAAGGCTCTGTGGGTGGGTCTCGTCACCGTCGCAGGGTGGGGAGGCAGGGAGTGGGGGAACGGTGAGGTCGCCAGCCGGGGGTGGGTCGCCGTCACAGGTGGCTCTAGGTCGCGTGGTGGGGTTCGCCGTCGCAGGGGTTGGGTCGTGCAGTAGGCTTCGCCGTCACAGGGGCTGGGTCTCCGTGGTGGGGTGCTTCGAACCAACCAAACACCGATTTCGGGAGCACATATCCGATGGCGCCATTTCCAGATCTGGCACAGATCAGTCGCCCATGAAGGATCGCCCCTCGGCCTTCCCCACGCCGTCATTGCCGTTGGAACTTTCCCCCCTCCGTGCCATCGACGAGCTCTTGTCCCATCTCAGTGGCTCTTCGCAGACGCCTCGAACAAGAAGCAACCC
Organism: Ficus carica; assembly: GCA_009761775.1. Classification (NCBI taxonomy): domain Eukaryota; kingdom Viridiplantae; phylum Streptophyta; class Magnoliopsida; order Rosales; family Moraceae; genus Ficus; species Ficus carica. Next base: position 13,050,207 of record CM019746.1, read on the forward strand.
CAGCGACGGAGATGAAGTTCCGTGCTCCAGTGACCAACCCTAGCTAAGGCGACGGCGACGGCGACAACCCCAACGACGGCAACCAACCCCAGCAAATGGGTTTTCCTCCGGCGACTCTCATTTACCGGCCGGTGCGTTTGGGAAGAGCAAGAAAAAAATCAGATGTTTTTTTTTTCCTTTTAATCAGATGTGGTTGAGTTCACAATGAATTTTGTGTAATCATAAAATCTGAATCGTTTAGATGAGATCCATCAGTTTAAAATTTTTACCTCATTAATGATGTAAAATTGAGGTTGAGAGGTAAAAAAAAACTAAAACATGTAAAGTTACTTTTTTAAATAAATCCTACAAAACTCTACGGGGGATTCCAATTCTCATTCCTTGAATAATTATACAAATTGATGCTTTAGTGGATCATAAACTCTTCCAAATAAACGTGTGAGATTCAATTAAAGTCTTCAATTAAGATAATTGAGAATATAAAAAAATCTCTATAATAAAAAAATAAAAATAAAAAGGGAATATCTCACAAAAAGTGATCCTTCTTTCTTTCCTTTTTTTTTTTTTTTTTTTTGGAAAAAAGTGGGGGCGGCCTATGACACAAGTCATATACTTTATAGCGTTGGGCCCAACTTTTTTCCACATTTGGCACACCACAATACAAGTGTGCAAATGATACGTTAATCCGTACAATTAATGGGCCCCACTTGGGCGGTTCTTCTCCAATTGTCCCAAAAAGCTAACCTTTTACGTCGCTTTTTTTTTTTTAAACGACTTTTTTTTTTAATTTAAATTTTTTGATAAAAAATTATACTTCTATATGAATAGAAGTATAGACATCTAACATTATTAAAAAGATGTAAGATTTAAACCCCTTTATTTTTTAATTTAAAAAAATGTTCTTAAGTGAAATACATTTTTGATGATTTAATCAGTCAATATCTATATTGAAAATTTATAACGTATGATGTAGAAATATTTTTGATTATTAATCATATCATTAAAAAATTAATCGGATAATTAAATTATCATTAAAAAGTTAATTTGATAATTAAATTAATATATCAAAAATTATGATAAAATTATTGTTGTACATAGATTTTGCCTTTTCTATTTAACTAGTTATAGACACGTGTGTCGTGTTTAATCAATTTGTTAAATAAAAAACTAATTATAAGGTATTATGAGAGATTAGTTGTTCATCCCCTTTCAAAAAGAAAGAAAGAAAGAAAAGAAAAGAAAAGAAAGAAAATAGTTATTTAAAAAAAATTGATGAGAAAATATTTAAGTAATAAAAAATTAGATAAAAGCTAACGAATCATATAAAAAGTTAATTAGGTAATGTTATAAGAAATAATAGTTGAGATAGTCATAAAAAAAATATTTTAGTAAGGATATCATTTAAAAAAAATTATTTCAGTATGAATAAAAAAGTGAATAAAATGAAGATTAGTTTTAAAAAATACAAGAATAAAATATTATATATATATATATATATATCAAACTTATGAAAAAATAACAGTTAAGAGTCTAAAATAGTCATAAAAAAATAATAAATATGCTGAGATAATTTTTTTGAATAAAAAAAGGAGAAAAACTTTTAGTCTATGTTTGGTGAATGAGTTTAACTCAAACTCAACTCAATTTTTATTTTTTTCAGAAAAGTCAACAAAATTTATAACTAATTCTTAAAAAGTCAACTCAACTCAAACTTAAAATTTTCATCTCATCTCAAACTCAACTCAAACACCAAATGAACCCTTAGAAAGTAAATAAAAGAAAGAAAAGAAAAAGAATGAAAGAGAATTAATAAGAAAAAGAAAAAGAAAAAAGAAGAGAAAATAACATGCGTTAAGAAAGACAAAAACATTTCGGGCTTGTTTGTTTTCAAGTCCTGTTTAAACTAAATTGTACTTTTTTCATCATGATTTTTATCTTTTTTGAAAAAGTTTTTTGTCTTTTTTTGAAAAGTCAACACAAATTACTATTGAAACTTAAAAATCTTAACTCAAACTCATTCACCAAACACCCCTTTCATTCTTTTATATACATGTTATTATTATTAAGGGGGTGTTTGACATTTCCATTCAACTCAAGTTAAATTATATTTTTTTTATCTTTTTCTGAAATTTTTTTTACCTTTTCTGAAAAAATCAACAAAAATTACTATTTAAACTTAAAAATTTCAACTTAACTCAAACTCAACTCATTCACCAAACACTCTCTAAGGGTGAGTTTAGATGCCAAATTCAAACTCATAGATTTAAACTCAATTTTTAGTCTTTTTTGAAATTTTTTTTTGTTTTTTCTGAAAAAGTCAATAAAAATTACTATTGAAACTTAAAAATCTTAACTCAAACTCATATACCAAACAGGTCCTAAGATTAATTAACCTATTCGGATTTTCCTCGGGATTGTGACACGCCTTATGGTCGCAAAAGGAAACAGCTGGATTATGCTTATTCTTGACGGCACCCACGTGGCAACATCTTAGCATTTATTGTTATGTGATGATGCGATGTGGATATAGCACGTGACTATTTGGATTTGGAATTATTGCCCCTGTTGTAAAGACGTCTAGGATCCTATTCTTTTTTTGCTTTTTAAATCTCAATTATTAATCTCAATTGGCATTATAGCTGTTGTTTTGATGATTATTATATTTTTTTATAGCATTAATTTACCCATGCTTTAGTATTTTTACACTTAGTTTATATATAGTGTTCGAGTTTGTTTTAAACTCAATTATATTTTGCAGTTGATTTTTTATTTTTATTTTTAAAAAATAAATAAAAATTATAATTAATTTTTAAAAAATTAATTAACTTTATCTTAAAAATTATATTTTATTTCAAACTTAATCCGAACACCATACGTACCCTTATATTATTATTTTAGCATTCTGAAAGCCGTTTTAAGTAGGAATATCATTTTTGTTGTTTCATAGCAAAATTTTATAAGAATTAAAAAATTAATATTAATTTAACGATTTGATGAAATTCGAACTATTCAAAATCAAATAGTATGAACATAATATAATCTACATGGGTACATCCGTATTTTGTAGTTTGGGAAACTCCACGTTCATGGCTTGTTTGTCACTCTATGATATAGTAGTAGATAAGATATATGTAGTTTTAGTAGTATTATCTGTTGCTGTTTTTTAAAATGTGTCATGTTGGTTTATATATAAAACACTTCGTGACGTGACCCACTTCAGATTTCTCTATCAACAAAGCCTCGGTTGGTCCCAATCCAAATTAGACTTTCATCCTAAGTCCCCACTTTTGGATTTTCCCTCGGTGAAAAAAAAAAATCTATCTGTCTATACATTTTTTTTTTTAATCTATTCAACACTTAAAATCTCGATAAAAAAAAAAAAAAAAAAAAGTTTGAACTCCCTTTAACAGTAATAAATGTAAAATTACAAAATCAACTCTTATTAAATCACACATGATCCTTACTCCCCTTTTTGTTTTGTCCGGTAACATGACTAACTTGAAACAATTTTGATAGATTGAGAGCTTATTCTAAAATGTTGAATCGAAATAGGATTTGGCAAGGTCTGAAAACGAATTCTATCATTTTCCAAAAAATTAATATTTATCATTATTATTATCATTTTTGAATTATAGATCCAATTCATTTTAGTCCCTGAACTTCAAAACATCTAAGGATCAGTTCTCGAAATAGTAATTGGCCTTATAATAGTCATTATCTCAAACACTAATAAAAATTAAACCGTAAACTAAAAATTTTCGAAAACAAAAGCAAACAAAAGGGGCATTTTGAACGGTATTAAAAATTTAAGGGGCAAAATAAACGAAGGTGCATCTTTCAGGGAGGATTTATGAAATTAAACTTTGTAGTTTCTTTAATCAAGAGTCCCGATGAAATAAAGGTATGAAAATGCATTTATCGTGCCAAAATTTGTCATTTTCATATTGATATGATTTTTTTTTTTTTTGTTTTTTTGGGGGAGAGAGAATTCAGTGAACAAAGGCAAAGTCAGAAAGAAGCCAGACCAAACAACTAAAGGCCAAAGAAAAGAAAGAAGCAAAATATAATTACCACACTCAGTCTACAAAAAGTTTATTGCTTATCTCTAAAATTAAACCCAAAACTCAATATGTTAAAAAACAACTCACATACCGATCAATCCAACTAGTCTCAATTGGTTTTTGGATAGTATATATGTATATGTATATGGTGCTTCTAATATGGCCATGTTCCTATAAGAAGAAAAGAAGGGCTGTGTCATTATCAATTACTTCATTATTAAGCATCGCATCATCTAACATCCGTAATATTTTTAATAGATATAAGTGATGGTGATATATGATCTAAGTCTAAATCTAAACCAATTTTAGAGAAGCTTGATTTTTAAAATAAAAGTATTTAAGGTTATAAGTCACAATATAAATTCCCCAAAAACACTGCATAACTATTATAGTACCGATGTGAAATATGAAGAAGTTGTCAAACTTGATTAAACTATCCAAATACAAACAAATCATAATAATCAACTTTATACAAATACATAACAAGTGGAATTCTCTAGTAAAAGTCTAAGGCTTTGTTTGGTGATTTGGTTTATCTCAAATTAAAATGTATTTTTTTATCTTAATTTTTGTATTTTTCTGAAAAAGTTTTAGTCTTTTCTAAAAAGTCAACAAAAATTTTCAACTTAAACTTAAAATTTTCAAACTCAACTCATTCACCAAACGAACCCTAAATACTAACTGTTTATTTTTAATCTCAATACACTTATGAGCTGTTAATTAAATAATCAAAATTTTAATTTAATACTATCTAAATCAGATAGTTCTAATTTATTCTCGTGCTTGAAATATTTCACTTTAAATTTAAACTCTCTAATGATATTAATGATAAGTGATAAGTCACATATGTAATTAATTAAGCCAAGACCATGCTTACAATACTTATTTTTCATTTTTCTTTTAAAAGAGACATTTTGTTTCTCTTTTCATATGAAAAAGCTTGTCACGTTGTAATAGCAATTATATTAATTTTTCAATGGTTTTGCATATCATTACAAGCAGGTTTACGTAGTGTATAAAGTTTTAACAAAATATGCAATTATATATATGAGCTAAGACGTAATTTTATATTTGATTTCACCTAATGTGTAGAGTTTGATTTTGAATTCCCACGTCAAGCTAAAAAATAAAAGAAAAAATCTTTGTACTCAATGTCCAGATTAATAAATTAAAGGGTAGTTAAAGTTTAACGTGGGAAGAAGGGAGTGGCTGCCGCTGGATTTGCCGCCAAAATAACTGGCAAAATCTCCGACCAAAGAGCACAAAACACGTGCCTTGCCACGTCACAACCCCAAAAGTCATGTGATTTTTTCGGGAACCGCGCCTCTTCGTACGTATGGAAGGACGGGATTCCTTTTCCCCTTCCCTCCCTCCTCCCGATAATTTGGCGACTTCGTCCAAAATTGTCAAATTTAATCCTCACCGGCTGTGACGCATCACTCCTCGGAAACCCCTCCCTCACCCATTCACAGCCCGCCACGTCTTCTCCAACCCGGTTGGTTTCTTGAGGTCCTGTTTGGTCATAAGTTTGGTTCAAATTTTTTTTTATCTTTTTTCCCAAAATTTTTTTTATCTTTTCTAAAAAATCAACAAAATTTACTATTTAAATTTATAAATCTTAATTTAAACTTACACATCAAACTCCCCTGATAGTTTAGGCTCTAACCTTCATTTTTTTATTATTATTATCTTTTAAATTAATGAAAAATCTTTTTTGAGATAGAATGTTTTTTTTTTAATAATTTAATTAGAATGTTTTAACTGTCAGATTATATTAGTGACATAACATGTCAGGTTAAAAACAGATTAACAGAATTTTTAATTAAATTCAAACGGTTAAAATATATCTTTAACCAGTAGGATATTTTTTTATTTAAAAAAAATATATGATATTGTTCAGTTTGTATTCTTTTCTCTCTCTATATCTCTATTGTATTGCGTATAGGTTGTCAGTTTTCTCCTTGGATATTGGAGGAAGCATCCTAGAATAAAAACACTTTCGACCAGGTTTTTGGTTCTACAGTTTTGTTTAAACTCTCTTTCTCTCTCTCTCTGCTCTCTTCTGTGTACTTCTTTGTTTTGCTTTGAGAATTTTCAAGTTTATTAAAAAAAAAAAAAAAATGGATGATGAATATGAGAAGCTCATCAGGAGGATGAACCCACCAAGGTAAATATCTACTCTCTGGGTTTTCGTTTTGATGTTGTTTTTTGGGCTGTTTAGTCATGTGTTTAAATTTTCCATTTTCCATTTTTTGTTTTTGTTTTATTATTATTATTATTATATTTTTTTTTTGGCTTCTTTCTCAAGTTTTCCTTCGAGCTATTATTTTACAATCTCAAGATTTTCACTTCAGTTCTTGAGTTTTATTTCTTAAAATTTTTGCTTCGTTTTGTTTCTTAATTTCCTCTTTTGAAACTGTACTTTATCCTGTTGCTCTTTGATTGTTTATACTTTACAGCACTCAACCTTTTAAGTTTGTTCCATTTAGGGAAAAAAAGAAGTAATTTTTAAGTTATTTGTACAAGTGTTTCAAGATGGGTTTTCATTTCTGAATGAATCATTAAGAGTTTCCTCCCCCCCCCCCCCCCCCCCCCCCCCAATTCTATGCTTTCGGGGAATCATGAGAGTCTCTTGATTCCTTCCCCTTCCCAATTAGTATGGGATTAAAACCCTTTTCTTTTCTTCATTTTCTCCCTTTTGTTCAATATACAACAGCTAATTTTTTAAGCCTGCTTTTGTTTTGTTTTTGTTTTTTAATATATGTACATATATTTCCTTTTTATTTATTTATTTATTTATTTGCCATTTTCCAAGGTTTCGATTTTGAAGCTCTGCGGAATATAGATCTTCCTTTTGAAATTCCCTCTTTTCAACTAACTTCTTGGCAAAATCCCAGAAAGATTTTTCCTCTTCTTTTAGGTGTGTGTTTGGGAGGAAAGAAAGTTGTTGCTGCTTCATCTGACTTACCCTCTGTTCTTGCAGGGTTGTGATTGACAACGATGTTTGCGAGGATGCTACTGTTATTAAGGTAAATTTTGTGCCTTCTTTGTTTGATTTGGTTATGTTTTTCCGAACGTTGTCGAGATGATTATTGGTATCTGTCTGTTAAACTGTTATTATCACTTGTGTTTTATTATTTCTGTCAAGAGTCAACTCTGTAACAGAACTTTAAATTATTGTTTCCTAATGAATTATGGAAACTAGAAAACCAAATAATTATGAATAAAAGTCGACCCTGTTTCCTTAGCTTTCTCCTATTCTTATCTGTTAGAAGTTTTTGATTCATGAATTGGGGTTTTGTTATGTTAGGTTGATAGTGTCAACAAACATGGAACACTCTTGGAAGTTGTCCAAGTACTCGCAGATGTGAACCTTACGATAGTAAAAGCGTATATTTCGTGTGATGGAGGATGGTTTATGGATGGTAAGGCTACTTCTTCAATAGGAAACACATAATTGAGAGCTTCAATATTGTTTCTGATCGCCTCTTTCTTTATGTACCTTTCTATCTTTTATTTTTATGCTAAGTCTTTGTTCTTAATTTTTGGTTTCAGTCTTTAACGTGGTTGACCGCGAGGGGAAAAAAATTAGAGACAGGGAAGTGTTGAATTATATTCAAGTGGTAAGCGTGTGAAATTCTAGAGCGACTCCTCAAATGAACGCTAACAATCACTTGGTCTCTTTTTGAACCTGAATGTTGATGAAGCTTTTTATTTTATTTTTTTCTAATTTTTGCAGAGACTTGAAAGTAATGACAACTATGCATCCTCGGTGAGAGAGTCTGTTGGTGTGATGCCCTCGGAAGAGCACACCTCAATCGAGCTCTCGGGCACCGACAGGCCAGGCTTACTGTCTGAAGTATGTGCAGTTCTAACAGATCTTCATTGCAATGTGGTGAATGCCGAGATATGGACGCACAATGCTAGAGCTGCAGCAGTAGTGCACGTCACGGATGATTCCACCGGGTGTGCAATCAAGGATCCGAAACGCCTCTCCACGATTAAGGAGTTGCTTTGTAATGTCCTCAGAGGGGACAATGACCGCAAGGAGGCAAAGACAACGCTCTCACCACCTGGGGTTACAAATAGGGACAGACGGTTGCATCAGATAATGTTTGCTGATAGGGATTATGAGAGAATTGAAAGGGTTGATCTAGGAAGAATTGAGGATAAAGGCTCACGACCTCGTGTAAATGTGTTCGATTGCCTTCAGAAGGATTATACCATGATTACTATGAGCGCAAAGGATCGCCCTAAGCTGTTGTTTGACATAATTTGCACTTTAACAGACATGGAGTATGTAGTTTTTCACGGAATGGTCACAACTGGGACGACAGAAGCTTATCAGGTGAGATCACGTCCATAAAACTTGCTGGTTTTGGAGCATCTAGTTGACCAAGGTTACTGGAATTTGCGACTGTATGATTAAAAGGATTCTGAAATGTTTAATTGATAAAGACAGTATGGTAATGGGACATTTGTAGTTGATTAGGAATTGAAAACTAAACTACATTTGTTCAGTTTTTTGAAACTATGGTTTTGTTGATTAGAAATATCTGGTCGTTTCTCTGACAGTGAAGTTCTTTGTTGTAGGAATTTTATATTAGACATGTTGATGGGCTACCTATAAACTCAGAAGCAGAGCGAGAGCGTGTCACGCAGTGTCTTGAAGCAGCCATTGAAAGACGAGCTAATGAGGTATGGAACGAGGGATAGCCAAATAGGGAGGAGAGGTGTAGCGGATTGATTTTAAGACTTGTGATTGTTTGCTAGGAAGGATTAGAGGAGGAAAGAGATTGAATGAGGGATTCAAAATCCTCCACAGGACTCCAATCTCCATTTTATTTCTTTCCCTCTTAGCAAACACAGTCTTACATTAGTGAAACTATATACACAACTTGCCTAGAAATCATACCGAATCATGTTGCATTTGTGACGCAGGGTATAGAACTGCAATTATGCACTGATGACCGAGTTGGACTCCTCTCCGATATCACCAGGATATTCCGGGAGAACAGCTTGTGCATCAAGAGAGCAGAGATTTCAACGAAAGACCGGAAAGTCAAAGACATTTTCTACGTGACAGACGTGGGCGGGAACCCTGTAGACCCCAAGATTATCGATTCAATCCGCAGACAAGTTGGCCCTAGTGCACTGCAGGTAAAATATGACAAAAGCCCATCACCAAAGCCACCTCAAGAGACAACAATGGGATTCCTATTCGGTAACATCCTTCGAGCTCGGACTCTCCAGAACTTCAAACTGATCAGATCCTACTCTTGATCTCTTCCTGTAAAGTCTCAGAAATAAAACTGTAAATGGATATTAGAGCTTCCCAAGCTAAGGTGAAAATGTGGGGGACTAAGACATGGTGTAAGTAGGTAACTCTCCTATACTCCAAATTTGAGTAGTGTGTATATACTAGAAACCCAGAAACCACCACTGTAAAAAAAGAAGGTAAAAAGCTACTGGTTTGGGTTTTGTATATCTGAATACTAAAAAACTGAGAAGGCATTGCAAGAATACTTGAATAGTGTGTACATACATGGGTTGTACAAAAGACACCAAGACTTGTATAGATACTTCAAGCTCAATGAAAAAGTTAATGTATATTTAAAGTAGATAAATTTGCTCTTTTCCTTGCGTTATTTTTTACAGTATGCTTGAGAAAACAGACTTTGATGAGGACGTTTAACCATACGAATTGTAAAGATTTCTCCATATTAATGGCAGCAAAATTCTATGCAATTGGTTACAGACTTTTAGAATGATGTTATTTACGTTGGAAAAGAAAAAAGGCCACCCGTTTAATGCCAAAAAAATAAAAATAAAAAATAATAATATTAATAAAATCACGGAAACTGTATATTAACCTTATTAGTTTTTGCTGCCAAAATAAAAATCTTTTTCGTTTTATATTAAAAAAAAAAAAACTCTTTTAATATGTTGCTAGAGTTCACATTTCTCGACTTTTTTTTTTTTTTGAGATACATGAAAGTTTATAAAATGTATAATTAAAGGCAGAAAAATGATTCCAATCACAAAATAACTATCTCAAAGTATAAGTTAAGTTAAATTATGAGTCATTAAAACACAGTTAAATATATGATTAATCAATTAATTATAATAATTTTTTTTTAAATTTTTTTGCTAAAGGCTCTTAAGAAAATCGTTGTTTCTATAAGAAAGAGTAACACATACATCTTCGTATCTATGTAAATATTTTGAAAGCATTCTTTTTATTTATTTATTTATTTTTTAAACTAAAGAATATATTTTGTTTGATTGAAAAACACAAGTAATAATCTTACCTTTTTAAACAGAATAAAGTAAAAAAAAAAAAATGATTGATTGAAAGAATGTATGTAAGGAAAAAAAATGATTGATTGAAAGAAAATATGTAAGGCTTCTACAATGAGGTACACATATTTTACCCTTTCAATGAGGTAAAGATAGGTAAAAATTATTGACCATTAGATTTTACCCTTTCAATGAGGTAAAGATAGGTAAAAATTATTGACCATTAGATTCTATTTAAACGATTCAGATTAAAAGTTTACACTCAATCATCATGAGATTGGCCACATACTATAACATATTATTAAAATTTTCGTTGCTTTTGAGTTTTTTTCCCTCAATAATACTAATCAGATGTAGTCGAATGTATAATGAAATTTGTGTACTCACAATGATAATGAAAATGTTGAAAATTTTTACCTCATTTACTCAAATATTTGGAAGCAAAGAGAAGAAAAAAATAAAATATTGATTAAGACGGTTTTGGTGCTTGTCTTCTTCCTCGGTCCATTTCTCTGCATCATTTTTTTATTTATTTAAATGATGGCTGGTTGTTCGGCAACTGAGTTAGCAACTCGGATCAGTCGAGCTCTCATCTCCGCTTCCAACCACACCAGGCCAACTCGCTCATGGACACCTTCCCTCGAACTCACTCTCCACCGACTTGCCTGCCGCGACTCACTCACCCCTTCCCTCGTCGCCCGAGTCATCGACCCCTTCCTCCTCACCCACCACTCTCTCGCTCTCGGCTTCTTCAACTGGGCCTCTCAGCAACCAGGCTTCTCTCACACTTCCATTACCTACGAATCCATCCTCAAATCTCTTTCCTTTTCCCGCCAATTCACCGCCATTGGCGCTCTTTTAAGGCAAGTCAAAGCCCATAAAGTTTCTTTGGATTTTTCTGTTTATCTCTCTATAATTGCTTCGCTCATCGCCGGGAAGAGACCCAGAAACGCTTTCTTGGTTTTTAGCGAGGTTGGCTATCTTGTGCAGGATATTGGGTCCGAGACATGTAACTCTCTTTTGGCTGCTTTAGCTTCGGATGGGTATATTGAGCATGCACAGAAGGTGTTTGTCGAAATGACTCAGAGAGGTGTTCCTTTGACAACTCTTGGTTTTGGTGTGTTTGTTTGGAGATTATGCGGAAACGCTGAATTGGGTGTCGTTTTGAGTTTGTTGGACGAGGTGGGAGCTTCCGATTCCGAGATTAATGGATCGATAATAGCGCTTTTGGTCGTTCATGGACTTTGTAAGAATTCGAGAGCTTCTGAGGCTTTCTTTATTTTGGATGAGCTTAGAAATAGGAACTGTAAACCTGATTTCATGGCTTATAGGATTGTCTCTGAAGCATTTAGATCAACCGGGAATGTAGTTGAGACAGAGAAGGTTTTGAAGAAAAAGAGAAAGCTTGGAGTAGCTCCGAGGATTAGTGATTATAGAGAGTTCATCTTGGTTCTGATTCGAGAGAGGCGAATATGCGAAGCGAAAGAATTGGGGGAAATGATTGTGAGTGGGAATTTCCCCATTGAGGATGATGTTCTCAATGTTTTAATAGGATCAGTTTCAGCCATCGAGCCCGATTCCGCGCTTGTGTTTTTGAAGTTCATGGTTGGGAAAGAGAGGTTTCCAACTCATTTAACTTTGAGTAATTTGAGTAGGAGCCTCTGCAAGCATGGCAAGATTGATGAACTGTTGGAAAGTTTCCAACTTTTGTCTTTCCACAACTACTTTAACGATTTGGAGAGTTACAATGTGATGGTGTCATACTTGTGCAAAGCTGGGAGAGTAAAAGAGGCCTATGGAGTTCTTCAGGAAATGAGAAAGAAAGGCTTGGGCCCGGACATTGTGTTGTATAATTCTCTCATGGAAGCATGTTGTAGGGAAGATTTACTACGACCCGCAAAGAGGCTCTGGGATGAGATGTTTACAAATGGGTGTAGTGCAAATTTGAGGACTTACAACATTCTCATTGCGAAATTCTCCAAAGAAGGTCAAGTTGAAGAGGCTCGGAGGCTGTTTAACCACATGTTGGGAAAAGCAGTAGCTCCCGATGCCACAACTTACACATCTCTGCTTCAAGGGCTTTGTCAAGAGACCAAGCTTGAAGCTGCTTTTGAAGTGTTAAACATGTGTGTGAAACAAGACTCGATGCTTGCAAGAAGAGTGTTGAATGCATATATTCTCTATCTATGCAAAGAAGGTACGTTCTTTTCTCATTCAAATTTGTTGGACATGTCAAATTTATCACTTTGCTGTAAGTTCTTCATTGGAGTTTTTACAGTTGGAGTAATAACGTCTTTGGTGTTCTTAAATGTTGATACTCTATGCAGGTCTTTTTCGTGCTGCTTCCGAGTTACTCCGTGGCCTCGATTATGATCTAGCACATTCAGAGCCTCATGTCATCTTGCTGAAATATTTGGCAAATGCTTCAGAAGTTACAATTGCTATTGAACACATAAAATCAATTCGCGAAACTTCTCTTTCAATGCTGGAAGTCATATTGTCCGAACTTTCAGTATCACTTTCATCTTCCTCAAAACTGGAACCAATTCTCCAGTTACTGAAAGCAACACAAGAAGCTTCATTTCTCAAGCCATAATTCTTGAAAAGAATTTGCCTAGTAAATCAGAGTAATCATATGTTAATGATGGACATTAAGCAGAACTTCCTTGAATTGGCATTTCTTCTTCATCATCCTTTATAAAATCCGGGTCTTCAAGGCTTTGTTTACGGCTCTCACTGCCTTCATTCTCTAAGTTGTTATGTTGTTGGACCACTAAAATTGTGGCGTCACCCTTTGTATCTGCTGAGGCAAAAATATCGCCGATTGCTCCCAACTCTGACCGCTCACTCCAATCCTTAAGCCCTGATAATAATTGCGACCGTCTGACATGGCTTCTTCCCACCAAGACTAGTTGATAGTTGTTTTCCATTAAACAAATCACTGCAACAGTCCCCGAGCCATCCATTACCACTTCTTCTATGTAGGTCACCCGGAAGTTGCTCACCATAGATTTTCTGAACTTGCTCAAGAACTCATTGTCAAGCCTCCTTTCCTCGTCATTACCTGTAACATTTCCATTCATAGCAATCCTAATCATTGTCAAGCTTATGTTTGGATGTTCTGCCATTCGCGCACCTATAGCTAGTGCTTCCCTGTCGTGGTTGCCACCCAAAAAGACAATGCCAACTCTGTATGTAGACCAGCTTCCATGGTTGTCCATGATGTTCTCAAGAGCCCGCGATCAAGAAGGATTGCAACCGAGCAAGGCACCTTCTTGAACACATTTTTGTTCATGATCATCCTGGCAGCCTTTTCTGACAAGTCTCTTGTGTCATTGGCATCAAAGCTCTTGTGGAGAGGAATGATCACGAGGGAAGTCCTCTTCTCCAGCGCGAGCATGCATACATCATCATGCATTGTGGCACAGGGGGATATTCTGGTGTAGGGAGAAACCGAGACAAGGTTGAGGTTGCTTTGCTCATACTGTCTGAAGGCCGTGAAAACACCTTCCGAGGGTCCTACACTTGAAGAAGATAGCTTGTCACTGAGCTTGTGAGGGATGAGGATGGGCTTGGCACGGCCAAGAAGCTCGATTAGGTGGAGGACACAGACGTCGACCCGGCTGTCAACGGTTGGATTTAAGGCCTCTGGGAGGTTGATTGCAGGAGGAGCATTGTCTTGGTCATGCAAGCAGACTAGTACTCGGAGGTTAGAATCTGGTTTTGCACTGATCATAGTTCTTCTCTTGTAAACTACGTACCTCCTTGAAGGATCATAGAGCTTTTTTTAATTGGTGTGACAGAGCCGGTTATGATCAGCATTGATATGCACATTATTGCAAATGATTCAGCGTCTGCCACCTGCAAAACATTGGGATTTACAAGATTTTATAGAGGTTATTTACAAATTCTTTTATTTACCATCATTATTTATTTTTTCCAAAATAATTTTTTGTTAAAAACAATTACAATTTGATGTCGTATGCTCGTTTTGTTTATTGATTCAGCCCATCACAAAAAGGGGCAAAAAAAAAAAAAAAAAAAAGGGTGAAAAGAGTGGAGTGAATTGAAGCATACTTTATTTTCCTTCATCATCTTAAACAAGCCGAGCTCAAGAAGGCCTTGGGTGGTCATGAGGAGGCCAAGCTCCAGAGCATCCACCGTTGGAATTTTGTTGTAGAGAGATGAGGCAAAGGCTCCTATAAACTTCCCTACTGCTGGGACAAGGGCAACGGTTTGAAAGATTATATAATTATTGATCTTAATGTTAAACACATCAACCACCAAGCCATTATTGACGAAGAAGTATGGCATAAACATCCAGTAGGTGATGAATTCAAGCTTCTCCGCAAGCGCAGACCCTATCAGTGGCCCCACCAGTATGGTTAGCCCGAGGAGGATAGGCCTGTAGTAGAGGTGCAAGCTGCTGGCATGGCTGCAAAAACCCGTCAACAAAACCACCACAAGCAAAAGAAAAGTGGCTTTGCGTCATTGGAGCTCCTACAGGATTCCTCCTTAACATCCATAAAACTCCAGGGCAGATGATGAAAATTAAAAGATTGCGTAAACGGTTCCTGCAATAATCGACATTAAGAGCAGATTTTTGTCGCGCAGCGACTGGCCTGCCAGAACCACGGATGTTGTTATGATGAGGTTGATGATGCCACCAACTGTTGACGAGCACATTGCTAACCTGCCAAACTCAGAGTTGATGATCTTGAGTTTGGTGAGGAGGATTGCCATGGTTGGAGAGGCTGACACACATTGAGCTTGTGCTTGTATAGGTAGGAACCTTGCCACGCGGGGCTCCAAATCTATGTTCATGCTAAGCAAGAGAAAAGTCCTTGACTGGGTTAGCACTATTGGCGCTGGAACTGTGAGAATTCCAATGGTGAATGTCTTCCTTCTGATTTTCTTCAGTATCTGCAGATCCAATTTACCCCGACGAGGAAGAAATAGAAGGTGTATCCGATCGCGGAGAGGAGATCAAGGTGTATGAAGCCTCTTGGAGGGAAGACATTTATGGTAAATTTGTTACTCCGGCCTAGAAGAGATGGACCTAGTATTATACCACCCTGACAAAGTTGTAAGGTAACCGAATCAAACATCAAGCTTGCATTTGGTTCGTCAGTTGGGGATGCAATTTTTAAGTTGGAGTTGGTTGACTTTTTAAAAACTTGTTATAAATTTTGTTGATTTTCAGAAAAAGACAAAAATTACGATGAAAAAGTACAGTTTAGTTGGAGTTAAACTGAAACGTCAAATGAAGCCCAAAATTTAAAACTTTTGAGCAATTTGGCAAGATGGGATTTGTTTTCTAAGTGTTGTTCTCGAGGACTTCCAAGAGTTTGTGCCACAAAGATGGATTGGTGGAGAGGCTTGAGGAGGAGAGAGGTGAAGAGGATGGAGAGAGAAGCGAGGGTGAGCTGTGCTAGGAGAAGAGGGAGTGTGGTGCTGAGAGGATTGGAAAGGAGGAATAATCCCTGCCCGTGCACCTTCCCCAACAGCATGCAAATGGTCGTCAAATTCTCCAAGTCTTTCCATCGCTCGTTGGTGTATGTTACTATGTCTTCCGGTTCCATTACGTTCAAACCCATGGCTTTGCCTTTGCCTTTGGTGCCTTTGGTGTGTATGTGAGAGAGAAGATGGTAAGAAAAGTTTCCAACTGATGAATAGAAATGAGAGAGAGAGAGAGAGAGAGAGAGAGAGAGAGGTGGTTGATACAAATTTGACGTTGGCAATGGTTCATTGGTCAAAGAAAAAACCAGTTGTGAAAAAAGGGTTAAAAACAAGCCATTCATTGAATAATGAGGCAAGTTTTTATCCTGTGTTCAGCTTGAGGATTATCTTTTAAGGCAACGTGAGAAGTTAACTAACTTAAATGAGGGCCGAGTTTGTAATTGAATAAATAAAAAAAAAAGAACTAAAATAAAAAGGGTATTTACTTAGGGAGACAGTTAAATGGAAAAGAAAACAAAATTGAAAAAGACAATTGTTACTTCTTTGAATTCTACGTTAATCCATCAAACGTGAAATGGTGGTATATGCCATCTTTTTCTCATTACCTTTCACATATTTTAATCTTGATATTATTTGAAGTGCTGTGAGGCTAAAATTATTACCGTTGTAATGTCTATAGACCCAAATGGAACTTCCAGCAATACTTTAACAACGTAGATTAAAGTCTAATTGGGAAAACGGAAATGCTTGTAGCAAAATGAAAAATGAAACACAAACATGACAAAAAAGCAACAGGCTATGTCTTTCTTCCAATGTCTTGCTACCCACAAACCCCATATTCTAAGGCTCACCAGAATGATCAAGCTCGCTCCACAAAGTAAATGAATTCGGGCAAAGACGTAAAGACGTAAATGAATCGGGCAAAGACAAAGGGGATCGTGGTCGTAGATATGCTTGTTTGAATCATGCACCACTGATAAAGAGCTTCAAAATTGTAAAACTGGAAAGATAAATCGTCTTCCAGTTGACTCACTCAACAACTAAATGTTTTTTCTTTTAAAAAAAGAAAAAAAAGGAACAACAAAATCTGCACGGTAACTTTTTAACTTCAAACACTAGAAGGATACTAATTGACAGACAAAATTTAAGACATCCTTTGAGCAGCTTCTTTCGCAAGGAGCTTCTCTTTTGCCCTGGTTTTGGCCTGCGACTTGGAACCCATGATGCCGCCACCCCACTTCTTCCTGTACTCGTCGTATTTGTCATTAAAGTTGGCCTGAAAATAGCCGCAATAAACATTTCTGATTAGATAAAGCTACATGATAAAAGCTTTGAAAGAAACAGAAAAACCACATTAATTTCTATTACCTTTATAGCCTCTAAGATCTTGCTGAACTCCAATTTATCCTCATTCTTGACTGTGGTCAAGCAAAGGACTGAAGCCGTTTTCTTATGGATGATCTGCAGAATGTAAATTTGCGTGGCAGTCCAGTCAGTCCACCATCTGATTCAATAGGAAAGTAATACAAAAGACAGTATTGTTGTGAGTATATTTACCGATCCCAGGCGTGACTTTCCCTTAACGATGCAGTATGGAATTTCCATCTTCCTACACAAGGCCGGAAGCCAAACAACCAACTCAATAGGGTCAACATCATGAGCAATAACCACCAGCTGGGCCTTGTTCTGCAAGGAAACATATTTCACAAGTCTCTAATTTAGAAAAATTCCCGTGAGCAAAAAGGGACACACTTAGAAGAACATATTTACGTAATTAAAGAATAAAACACTACAAACCTGCTCAATGAGGTAGGTCACATGGTTGAGACCATACTTCACCACAATAGGCTTCTTAGCTTCGGCAGTCTTACCCTCAGCCTCAGCCTGAGCCCTCTTCAATAGTCGCTCTTTCTTTTCGGCTTTGTCCTCGGGCCTGTACTTGAGAAGCATCTTGAACAGGTTTGTTGCTGCTCATGTGTTCAAAAAAGGAATGTTATTACATAAGCATGCATGCATATATATATATACACACACACACATATACAACAAACAATTTTATAAATAATACCGATAACAATCCATCCTAACACAATATTCTGGTAACATAGGGCATCTATCAAAGAATTCCCTACTAAAACACTGTACAACTGATCATGCATCTTGCATTTCTTGAAAACAGATTGTATCGCTAAATATGAAATGTCTCTTTTAACCTTCCTTCTACCTGAAGATGTTGAGATCCGAATAATGGTGTAGTTCATTGGTTATGTTAAACCCCTCTTAATGGAAAAAATGCGATAAAGCATTGACCTTTGAGATGCTAGATTGGTGTAACTTGATCATATAATGTCGGCATCACACAATGCAGTATATGACATAAGAGGAAAGCAAAAAGGACATCACACATGTACGCACACTATTCTAAAGTGTAATTTAGAAAACAGAGATTGCTGAATATTAAGAAATTCCATGTCTAACTGAATAAAGCAAACCTGAACAAATAACCCCAAGACATGGTTACACAACATCTACATATATACATCTATAATTAATTGGTTGAAATAAAATATACATTCATATGAAAGTTTTTTCCTTCTAATTATTGGGATTCAGAATAATCGCCGATCGACGCAAGCACATTGATTATAACTGTATTCCAAACAATCCAAATTAAAGCGCATAAAAAGAACAAAACCGAGAATTCCTATATGAAATTCCTTTCCTAAAATTTCCACATAACAGTAACATATAATTCCTGAGAATTCTAAAGAAAAAAAAAATAGAAAGGAAGAAAGTGAGGGAAATGATACCGAGGTTTTTGTCGAGAGTCTTGGTGAACTGGTTGAGAGCAGGAGGGACCTTGAGCCTCTGCTTGAGAATCCTCCTCTTCCTCTGAATTTGAACGGTCTTCGGCCATTTCACGAACCTCGTCAGATCTCTCTTCGGCGGCAATGCTCCTCCGATACCGAACTGCTTCGTCCTCTTCTCGAACAGCGGGTTCGCAACCTTCTCCTAAACCGTTAAAAAAAAATTAAAAATCAAAATGAAGCTAAAATCGAGAAATCGAGAACAATGAAACTCAATTTCGAGGATATTTAGTTTACCGGCTTCTTCTTTGCGACTGGAGCTTTGACGCCTTTCTTCGGAGCCTTCAGATTACGAAAAACAAAAAAAAAAATCACATCAAAACATGGAATTTCAGGTGGAAATGTTGGGTGAAAAAAAAACCCTAGATGCAGAAATTAGATTGGGGAAGAACAAAGACTCACCATTTTTGCGTCAATCTCTGGTACTCTGGTAGAGACCTTTTGGGCGTTGCAACGGCAGAACGTAAAACCCTAATTCACAGGGCGAGCAATATATCTGGGTTTTGTTTAATACGGCGTCGTTATGCTAGGGCTAGAACTCCACATTATGGTCCAAACCTGCTTTTCGCAAGCCCATGTGGCCCAGTTTGAGTGTTGTGGTCCAATTATGGCCCAATACAAACAGGGAGAAAGTAGTTAATGGCTTTTTATTTTTTTTATTTTTCTTAAGAACCTAAAAGAAGTACATAGTTTTTTTTTTTTTTAACAAGGTTGTTAGGATAGAAATTTGAAGATAGTAGATGGGAACATTACAACAGATTGGCACCTTTTAATACACTCATCATTTACCTATTTCCAATGTTTCATTAAAAAAAGGAAAAAGAAGCTTGGTAAAACTTAATAAATATGTAAACAGTAATTGAACTGGGAGAATGTAAGGGAGGCATCACCAAATATCTACCCCACACACACACATATATATATATATAAGAAAAGTCTCGCATCCGGTAGTCTGACGTCTAGTGGAGAGAGAGAGAGAATGGTTCATAGGACTGTGGTTATCGGGAATAAGGCACCCAATGCTGCCGCCACCAAGAGGATCTCAAGCCCGTCATCGAAGATCTCTGAGCCATCTCCATTTGCGGTCATGTCTTCCACGAGCTCTGTAAATGCATTCTCACGAGCTCTGTAAATGCATTCTCTCTCTCCTTTTCGGTAGGCTTGGCTGAAAAGCCATTTCAGAGGCTCTCGATGATTTTGCCGAAAATCATGGTGACCATCGTTGGAACTCATGGCAAAGAGCAGTGAAGGGTAGATGACGACTCTTCGATGGTGCCTGACGTGGTAGAAGGCGAGGATGTGACACTCTCGGACTGAGCTGTAGCGTGTGGCGCCTCTCCAGCCGCACTCTCTCTCTCTCTCTTGGGTTGTATCCCATCTCTTTCTCCCTCTTGTCTTGGCCTTCAATCTTGCATCCAACCGCTTCGGATCTCTCTGTCGGACTACTCCACAGCCGGATGATCGTAGATATACATATAAATTTAAAAACATATACTGGATTAATATAAATGTGACATCAAACATAATATTTGTCAAATTTAACATAAAAAATTAGACTATATAGGAAAAGCAATTTTCCTAAACAAGTTTTAAAATATGACATTCATAAAATAAAGGGGATGGATGCTAAAGATCTATTAACTAAAGGACTGAAACGTAAAATTAAAAATGCAGAAAGGGTAGAAGTTGTAATATAATTGCATCTTCCTTCACTTCTACGCTCTTCTGGTTTAAGAAAAACAAAAGTCCCCCATCATTCTAATTCTAGAACCCTGTCGTTCAGTGAGAAGAAGAAGGAGCTGAATATGGACAACAGAAACGTCGTCGTCTGCGACAATGGCACCGGCGTAATCTCTCATTCTTCTTCCTCTGATCTCATTCCTCTTTTCTGCAAATTCAATTTCCCATAAAAAAATTATAGAAATTCCTTTCATTTTAGATCTTCGTATTGACGGTAGAATTAACTACAGAAATTTCACCTCGAAAAAAGAATGCAATTTTTTCTCTCAATTTCAGCTTAATTTATACTTGCAGTACGTGAAATGTGGGTTCGCCGGCGAGAATTTCCCGACCTCGGTGTTCCCTTGCGTGGTGGGGAGGCCCTTGCTTCGCTACGAGGAATCACTCGTCGAACAAGAGCTCAAGGTCTGTAATTGCTCAAAAGTTTGTTCCTTTAAGCGTTTTATGAGTTTTATTTTGAATTATCATGGAGGAATTTTTGGTTTTGTGAATCTTAGGGTTTGTTTTCTGTATGATCTAGGACATTGTAGTTGGAGAAGCTTGCGCAGAATTTAGGCATCAGCTGGATATATCTTACCCTGTTAACAATGGCATCGTGCAAAACTGGGATGATATGGGCCATGTTTGGGACCATGCTTTTTTCAATGAACTCAAAGTAAGCTTTCTATAATCTTTTATTTTTTATTTTTTATTTTTATTTTTTTTAATTTCGCAAATTTTCTCCAAGTTCAAATAGAAAATGACGTTGAACCTTGCATTGTTATAATTATAAAATCTTGTATCTCTTTATATTGCTAATCCTTGAAAATTCTACCATCAGAATTCGACATGAGTGTTGTCTTTTAAGTAATGTTAAGGATAGGTGTGCAGATACTAGATCAGTGATCGTAAAGTTGATATTTCGCAAATTTTATGATATTAAGTCAATTAAAAGTTGTTAGAAGGGATTGGCAATCTCCAAGGAATATTTTTGTAATCCCTGAAAATATAAGGTTGAACATCACAGTTTTACTTGAACTCATGGGTGGACATTGTAATTTCTCTGTTCTGTTTTTTTTTTTTTTTGGGTGTAATTTGAGTGCATATTAGTAAGTCTTTAAATATGTTTTGCGTCAACAGATAGATCCAACTGAATGCAAGATATTGCTCACGGACCCGCCTCTTAACCCTTCAAAGAACCGTGAGAAAATGGTTTGTCTGGTTTTTTCTCACTTTTTTCTTTATAATATTTGTGTGTTAGTCTAATCAATACCATGTGGATATGTTGAATCTGTGAAGCTTTTGAATCCTTATTGTGGTTTAGCCTGAATTTAACCTTGTAGGTTGAGACCATGTTTGAGAAGTACAATTTTGCTGGTGTATTCATTCAAATCCAAGCCGTTTTGACATTGTATGCTCAAGGTGCTTATAAAGATGATTAAAGGTTAATTGATCACATCATCCCCCCCCACCCCCCCCCCCCCCCCCCCCCCCCCCCCCCCCCCCCTCTCTCTGTGTTTGTACTGCTTCAATTCTGTATTTTTACTTAATCCTGTTTAATTCTCCTTTAATGGGCTTTTGAGTATTGCATCTGAAAGTTTGTGGAAATTATAGAAACGAAGAATGAATTTGTTATCATAACTTTCCCTCCTTTTCCTTATTTTCTTCAGCATTTCTTGAAACTTACAGGTTTGTTGACTGGGCTAGTAATCGACTCTGGTGATGGTGTAACTCATGTGGTAAACTTCTCAACAAGCTATTCCATGCAGTTCTTCAGTTCTGTTATAAACTTGTGTGGCATTCTTATTATAATATTTCTTTAATCAAACCTATTTTGCTTGAGCTTAGGTTCCCGTTGTTGATGGCTACTCATTCCCTCATCTTACAAAGCGAATGAATATAGCTGGCCGACACATAACCTCTTATCTTGTTGATTTGCTTTCTCGTAGAGGGTGAGAACAAGTTGTTATAATTCACCGGCAATGTTTATAACATATTGGGTCTTTTAAGTGAAATTTCTATTGTACTTCACACAAACAACTCTTTTTTTTTTTTTTCCTTCTACTTTCGAAGGTATGCAATGAATAGGAATGCAGACTTTGAGACTGTTAGGGAAATTAAGGAGAAGCTCTGCTATATAAGGTGAAGAAACAGTCAAATTTATCTCTCTTAGTCACTTATGATGTTGAACTTGTTGTAGTACTCATTTTAGTTGTTTATAATTAGTTATGATTACAAGAGGGAGTACCAATTGGGACTTGAGACCACGATCCTTGTAAAGAATTACACTGTACGTATTTTTTTTCCTCTCATTCTATATCTAAGCACCTGATTTTTCAAGGAATTCCCGACTGAATAGGCTAATAATTGAAGTAGTCATCAGCACAATTCGTCCTTGCTTTCTGTCATTACGTATGTTTGGTTATTTAATTGTAATGCTAGTAATTTATCAAGCTTCCAATGCTAGTTCACATTCATTTAGATCCTTCAATAATTTCTTCTATCAGCTGCCAGATGGAAGGGTTATTAAAGTTGGCACTGAACGGTTTCAGGCCCCCGAGGCTCTTTTCACTCCTGTAAGCTTGACTTTTCTCTCTATGTCCTACTGATTGTAACCTGCCTAAATTGTTTTTGAGGTCAACTGAATTGCATGAAATACATTTGGGTTTTAAGTGACCATCTTGTTCAAGTCTCCGTTGAGGGCGATTATTATCTTTTGGGAGTAATTTAAACCTTATACTAATGGTTTGTCAAATATCTAGTTGCAAGTATACGCTAATAGAGAGGATGCAAGCCCTTGGACTTTCTTGATAGAATTAAGGTTTCTTTAGTTCACAGCTGCTTTCCTTGCTTAGGAACTGATCGACGTTGAAGGTGATGGGATGGCCGACATGGTATTTCGTTGCATTCAGGAAATGGATATTGACAACCGTATGATGGTAATAATGTTGTTTCCTTTTCTTTTAGGTGGTTCATTAAAATTTCTTTTCTATTCTTTTTTTCTCCATTTGTTTTAATTTACTAAAATGATAATATAATGTGTTTTGGATAGTCAGCTTTCTTGCCTTTTGATCTAATTTCTTGAATTTCAATGAAATTTCTCTTTGCAGCTTTACCAGCATATAGTTTTAAGTGGAGGGAGCACAATGTATCCCGGTTTACCTAGTCGGTAATGTATTAACCTCTCTTGGCGTATCGAATAACGTCCAGTTTGCATATGTATTCTAGTTGCATGTACCAAGTTAAAATTTTCTCATCTTGTGGGTCAATTATCATGTGAATTCTTGTTTGAATGCCTCTCTGAGTAATTACATGTGGTATCTGATTATTGGAATGTAATGTTCAGTTTGGAGAAAGAAATTCTGGATCGTTACCTTGACGTTGTGCTGAAGGGTAACAAAGATGGATTGAAGGTAAAATCCATGTTCTAGATTATGAGTAACTACTCACCATAGAAGTTGTCCATTGTGATAATTTGAAGAACAGAACAACTTAATCCAACAGTAACTTTGTCATATTCTGTTATTTCATATTTAGCTCAATCTGTGATCAGAGGAAATTAAAAGATAATAATATCTTGAGTTTAATTTTTCTTGTTCTTCCCATAATGAACTAATCTGTGATATGCAACAGAAACTGCGGTTACGCATTGAAGATCCGCCACGAAGAAAGCACATGGTGTATTTAGGCGGCGCAGTCCTTGCAGGAATTATGAAGGTAAATGTCATTACTCCTCTCTTGCTATAAGGCTCAAGTTTCCGGGTTTTTTTTTTTAGGCTCAACCTTCTATATTTGCCATATGCAGGATGCCCCCGAGTTCTGGATTAGCAGAGAAGATTATCAAGAAGAAGGAATTAATTGTCTAAGCAAGTGTGGCCAGGCATGACTCGGTTTGAGGTCAGTTGTTTTCGGTTCTTGGAACTGAGTCAGTTCAAGCATAAGTATCATTTCAGAGACCAAGATATCAAGATATGAGGCGGTGTATGAGTAACGTTTGAGGATTCCTGTGAAACCACCATGAACACATCCCTATGCTGCCCATGAACCTAGAATGGAAAAGTTTGACAGTGTGACGAGAACCAACTAAAGCATAGTCATTGGAAAAAATGGAATATTAACTAGAGATTGTTCTGTGTTTCATTGACATTATTAGATTAGAGTCGAGGTTTCCATTTTAGCTTGATTCTTGCTGGCTTTTATTTTTATCTGGGTACACTAATCGAGTATAAATATTTGTAAACACAAACGGGCATCTGTTTATGAAGATATATCTGTTTCCTTGCGATGTGGCTCAGCATATTCTTTTTTCACACATTCTTATACTGAATCCTGCCGTACTGATTATATTTTTGAAAATCTGTCGTACCGATTATGTTAAATCTTTCTCCGAAGATTCATTTGGCTTCTTCTTGTCGTTCACCTCTTTGAGTCACTTGTGATGACAATAACACTAGTGAGTTGTCAATTTCTCTCAGAAACGCAAAACAACAACAGACAAGAAGACGACAAAATTCTGAAATTGACATCTCGAGAAAACGGAAAAATTTTAGGAGACAACTGAACAGTAAAAACGACAGTAGTATTAAACGACGACATTACAACAACAACATGGAACAAGGAAGGTCAATTGAGCAAATTTCTCAGGAGAGCAATATTACATTGCATTAATTCAATCCACCATTGTTCATTATTTACAACTATCATGTTATGAAATCAACTTTATTGGGTTGCGAAAGATGGAACTTTTTATAGAAATATCTTATCTTCATTTGGGAACTCGAGTGATTAAATCACCACTTATATCTCACTGAACTTCTGTTGGATCAGAAGCTGAGCACCCTCAACTAGTCTCTTTACAACTTCACCGGCAGGTAAAATTTCCTTGATGAGACCTACACCTTCTCCAGCATACAACGCCATGCTTTCTATGTCACCAGTTGTTGTCAAATTCGGAACAGTACCCGCAAAACGCCGAATTTCTTTTTCCTGATGGTGAAGAGCATGGAATCAAACAGAAATAATATCGATGATCACTGATCAGTTAAAAAAAAAAAAGCGGGGGGGGGGGGGGGGGGGGGGTGGTTGGGGTAAGACTTGGTAACGTGGATGGAAACCAGAAATCAGGAAGGATGGATATTCATCAT
Source organism: Ficus carica (assembly GCA_009761775.1). Taxonomy (NCBI): domain Eukaryota; kingdom Viridiplantae; phylum Streptophyta; class Magnoliopsida; order Rosales; family Moraceae; genus Ficus; species Ficus carica. The sequence goes on from CM019746.1 coordinate 13,075,758, forward strand.
GGAAAACAGATGGTAAATAATTCATTATGAAAAGAAAGTGTAGACTCTTTACCTTGCCATGTATTGTTGATAGACCAATGACGGGTTGATTTGCTTCATTTTCATGAGCAGGAAGAGATTTCCACTCGTTGAAGAAAGGTGTTTGAAGGACACGATGTGGGGCATTAGGCCACCTTGCTCGCCCAAATATATCCGTATACTCAGTCCTTTCAAATTCAATCAATTTCTTCTTGTATAGAGGATGAGCGTAACTTTCCTCTGTTGCAAGAAACCTGCAACATTTTTTTGAATATCATTACTTACAATTTCGAAAAAACTAGATTTTGTGTAACCAGGAATACCCCATAGAGGAACAAAAATAAAATGAACTTCAGCTATGTCCGATGTGATACATGCTTCAAAAAACATAGAGGTAGCTTAGATTTTACCTCAAAAACTAAAAGAGAGAGAGAGAGAGATATGGGACCTGGTGCCTAGAGAGACGCCTTCAGCTCCAAGCGCTAGCGCAGCAACATAACCACGAGCATCTACAATGCCTCCAGCCGCAATTACAGGAATATCTTGATCTCCAACAAGATCAACTACTCTTGGCAACAATGGAAACAGCGCTTCCTGTTTCATCATCAAGAGAGGGAATTGTTTGTAGCCAACAAAATATAAATTACTACAAGTATCCAGACAAAGACTTGATGGTAGGTTTCCATTCTTCGGTTGTTATTTTCAGCTAGGCTGGACATTCATTTAAAGGGTCACTGCAGAGTTCGAATCCCCCCACCCCCAAGTTCAAAAAAACAGAGCAAAAAAGAGACCATTGTTAAGAAAAAAGACTTGGGTATACTAAAAGCACTTGCACTTGTACCTGACCAATCACGTGTCCTCCTGCTTCGCGTCCTTGGACGATAATTGCATCTACGCCCACATCTATTGCTTTCTTTGCTTCCTCAATACTCCCAACCTGCAATACATACACAAAAACCATTACAGATTTTAAAATCAAATCACCGGATTATACCATAATACGATACACATATCAACATGTACATGCTGCAGTATGTACGACTATGTATCTCTTCATTAAAATAGATTTGAAGGCATGTTTACTAATCAGTAATTTAAATTCAGGCACAAACACATGCTACAGTTGAGACTCGGTTGTCCAGTCGCAAGGGATAGGAGAATTACATATCATAAAAAAATAAAAGCGTAGAAATTAAAATGTTCGAAATCGCAACAAATATGTGCAGAGCACTTACCTGAGGAACAACCTTCACCCCGGCCCGATGAGCTTCCACTACAAGATCTTGAGGACATTCACCCCAGTAAACCTGCAAAACCGCAACCTTCTCCTCCAATATGGCTTTTACGTTTTCCTCGTGGGGAAATGCCAGAACAACACCAACACCAAATGGTTTGTCAGTTAAGCCTCGAGTCTTTCTTATTAGTTCCTTCAAGTATTCAGGTGATTCCTGCCAAGGTAAATTAAATTAAACTAAAATCACTCTTAATTCTTAAAATGTCTGCTTAAAGTTCAAATTCAACTCTGTTAATTATTAACAAGGGACAAAACATATTATCATCCTTTCTCAATACGTCCGTAAACTTCCGCTCTTTTCTCAAGAACTTTCAGTACTACAACGCCGCATTCTCCTAAGATTGGGGAACATGAAAGGTAATATTAACAGAAATCTTTATCTGAGTAACAAAAGTACATGTAATAACGTAATATTATCTGTTGCTGTATAGATGAGTCAAAGCTATAAGGAGACGATTCAGTGTCATTTCCTCGAGCAGGTTCTCTGCTCGCAAAATGGACAACAGATGTGGAGTACAAACGACAAAATTTTCAGCTGCGTTCCAATCCCATAGCAGAATATTGATTCACAAAACTATAGTACACTAAGGACACTCTTGAGAGTGCAAAATCAAAGGATTTTCCTTTTCTTTTGCATCAAAATCAAATAGAATTAGTCAAAAAAGAAAGAAAAGATTACCCAGTCAGGAGCTCTGAGGAGGCCAAGGCCACCAGCATTGGCAACAGCAGCAACAAGTTCTGGACCAGAAATATCAGGGCCTAATGGTGCTTGTACTATTCCATACTCAAACCCCAGAATTCCCCTCAACGCCATCTTTAATTCTCTCTCTCTCTCTCTCTCTCTAAAGCCAAAGTGAAGTGGGGTTTCAGTGCCAAGCCTAGTTATATATATATATATATATATATATATGAATATGCGTGTTTGGATTCGTTTTTGCCTTCGTTTAATTATTATGAGATTGGTCAGCAGGGAAGTCAACTTTGTTGGATGTTTTTTATTTTTTATTTTTTATGTTTTGTTTTTTCCCACCTGAAAAAGTTTGATGCATTGACGTAAGAGAGGACGTCCTTGCTATCATCTAATTTATTACAAGAAAAATTTATAAAAAAAAAATTGCCCTTTTTCTTATGGGAGATTCATCTGGGGGATAATCCAATTACATGGTCTCACAGGAACGTTGATAACAAGTTTCTTAAAAAAAAAAAAAATAAAAAAAAATAAAACATTGGTAATAAGATTTAAATAAGACAGTACATAATACAGAGGTTGAATATTATGAGATGATTTTTTTAAAAGACCATGTTGCACCAACTTTAGAAGTGATGTCTGATTGGCTAAGCTTCTGAAACTTCTGTAAACCACTGCTAAACACACACCTATTGCACCTTGGGGGTACAATCATCATAAATATATATATGTATATATGTATATATATATTTTAAATAATCAAAAAACCTCTTTAATGGGTCCAAGTGACTTATTACAAGAAGTAAAGCAGTGAACCATCACATGCATGATTTGGTAAAAGAATTACCAAATATGCATGAATAGACCCCCCCAATATATACCACTTTTTTTAATTTTAATTTTCTGGTAAATTTTGTCCTAATATGTTAGTGGCCTAACCCCATCCGTATGCAGGGACAGTGGGAGCTAAGGCCTTGGGCCCTCAACCTTTGTATTTTCCAAAAATACCCAATAATAAAAGCCCCCCTTAAAAACAAATTTTTTTTTATCATAATAACTCATTATATTGTTGTTCTGGGTTCGTCGCTGTCCGTACGCCAACGACCAATTCAAACACAAATCTTAATAATATCATCACCAATGTGTCAGGCACAACCACCCATTCTAATCACCATTAATTTTCCTTTGTATTGAAGAGGATATATGATCTTCAGGCTTTAATGCCGGATCACCTTTCCCTTCCCACAAATATGTACGTCTATCTACTAGCTCCACTTAAAAGAGAGAGAAAAAAAAAAAAAAAGACTTCTCCATTTGATCACACGATGTGATAAGCTTCAAGTACAACACAATCCATGTGTTGCTTTCTGCTCATCACTTCACTATTCGTTTTACATCATACATATATAATGTATATAGAGATATATAGAATGCATTTACTATCATTTAATATAAAGCCATATTCTTTCCCAGATTGTTTATCCGTTTGCTTTGTATGATCTTTGTTTTATTGGGTCATTTGTATTCTGCTCTAGAGTATGGAGCTAGGTGATTCTGCTGTCATGGAGAGCTCAAACAGTAAGGTGTTTGAGCTGAGAGTGAAGAGAAGTGAGCCAACGCTGGTTGGCCTGGCGGAGGAAACAGAAAAGGGTCCCTACTACCTCTCGAACTTGGACCAGAACATCGCGGTGATTGTTCGTACAATCTATTGCTTCAAGTCAGAGGACAAAGGAAATGAGGAGGCAGGGGAAGTGATTCGGAACGCCTTGGAGAAAGTTCTTGTCCACTTTTACCCGCTCGCGGGGCGTCTAGGTATCAGCTCGGAGGGAAAACTTATCGTAAACTGCAACGGAGAAGGCGCTGTCTTTGTTGAGGCTGAAGCAGATTGTGTGATGGAGGAGATTGGAGATTTAACAAAACCTGATCCGGGCACTCTTGGGAATCTGGTCTACGATGTTCCTGGTGCAACAAACATACTAGAAATGCCTCTTTTTGTGGCTCAGGTTTGTTTGTGTTTATGTTCTATTGTCAAATTATGAAGCCTTTTAAAATTAACATATTGGAGGTATATGTTAGGTTATAGTAATTTTGATTTTTCAGGTGACTAAATTCAAATGTGGAGGATTTGTGCTTGGCCTGTGCCTAAATCATTGCATGGTTGATGGAATTGGCGCTATGGAATTTGTGAACTCCTGGGGTGAAACCGCCAGGGGAGTTCCCTTAACTGTCCCTCCCTTTCTTGACAGAAGTATTCTCAAGTCCCGAACCCCTCCTCGGATTGATTACCTACACCGTGAATTCTACGAGATTAAAGACATTTCTTCCACCAACAAGCTCTACGAGGAAAAAATTCACTACCAATCCTTCTGTTTTGAACCAGAGATGCTTGAAAAGTTAAAGACGAAAGCCAAGGAAAATGGAGCTTTAGAAAAATGTACAACGTTCGAAGCACTCTCAGCATTCGTGTGGAGAGCCCGAACCAAGGCACTGAGAATGTTGCCAAAGCAAGAGACGAAGCTCCTTTTCGCCGTTGATGGAAGGCCTAAGTTTGTCCCACCACTTCCAAAAGGGTACTTTGGCAATGGCATAGTTCTAACGAATTCGATATGCGAAGCCGGTGAACTTGTGGCCAAGCCATTGTGTTTTGCAGTTAGACAAGTTCAAGACGCAATTAAGTTGGTAAACGACAGTTATATGAGATCAGCCATAGATTACTTTGAAGTGACCAGAGAAAGGCCTTCTTTGGCTTCAACTCTGTTGATCACGACGTGGTCTAGGTTGTCGTTTCACACGACGGATTTCGGATGGGGAGAGGCTGTTTTATCAGGTCCAGTGGCACTGCCAGAGAAGGAGGTGATACTGTTCCTGTCTCACGGGAAAGACAGGAAAAGTATAAATGTGCTATTGGGAATGCCAGCTTCAGCCATGAAGATTTTCCAACAACTCATGCATATCTAGAGGAACACTTTAATTGGTGCTGCTTTTTATTTCCAAATTGCTATCAATTTCGGATTGTTCTTCTATATATGCATATTTTGTGGTAATTGCTTTCTTGTTTGTCAAGTAATATACAGCACAATCAAGTTTTATGTGATGCTGTCGTTTATGTAATGTGATGTCGTTTTGTGGCCTCTTTTCTAATTTGTAAAAATTAAAAGCCGTTTAGTTATTATCTAAAAAAAAAAAAAAAAAAACGCCGTTTGTTTTACATGTTGTCGTTTTTCAAAATGAGTTATACTCAATCCTTTAATAGAATTTAGAATGTTTCTATTTGTTTTCGTGTTAAATTCATGTGTTGTCTTATTTATATCATTTTCACCACTTTCAAATGATATCATGACACGTCAACTAACAATATATATTTAATTACAATATTATAATAAATCAATTAAAAATTATGTTAATTAGACACATGTCATATTATTATTGGAGAGATAGAAATGAGGATATAAATAAAAGGACATATGAAAATATGCTTTAGAACATCAGTAATGTTAAGTATTATACTAATAGAGAAGTGGATCCACAGGTGGACTCCATGTTATAGGATACACTCTCTATTAGTGAGTGATGTTTAACATCACTGATGTTTCATAGCAACATATGAACTAACTATGCGTTTGGTTTGCTGATTGGAGCTGAAATTTTTAAGTTGAAGTTGGTTGATTTTTCAAAAACTAATTATAATTTTGGTTAACTTTTCAGGAAAAAAAAAATTAAGATAGAAATTTTAAGTTGGAGATTTCGAAACAAATGGAGGCTAAATCCGTTGTTTTCACCAAATAATTTGTCTACTTTTCAATATTATGTCGTTTTACAATCGTTGTCATTTTGATAAGGTTGCCGTTGATTGCAGTCGTTTTTACTATTTTTCAGTACTGTTCTGTCGTTACAATAATTGGCGAAGGCATTTCGCTATTTAATTAATTAATTAAATTTTTTTTTTCAAATGGCGTCGTTTCGCTTGTCAAAAGGAAAGTGAACAACATTCATTATAACAATTAACGATTGTCGTGGTCGTTTTTTATTTTTATTTTTATTTTTTTATATTTTTAGAGAGTCGTTGTTATTATTATTATTAAACTTTTTAATTTGTTATTATTATTATTATTATTATTAGGGATTTATAGTTAAATAACTTTTTTAAGTTTTCAAAAATTAGTTAAAAGGTCATTTTTAAAAAATGATTAATTAGTGATTAATCACATAATATTGACCATATAATATTGTTAATTTGGCGAATCAGTGATTGACCATATTTAATCATCAAATTTCATAGTTAATCACTGATAATCAAATATGAAAAAATAAAAAAAGCTCATTTTGCTAACCAAAAAAGTTCGGCTATAGCTATTAAATTAGGTAACTAAAAAAAGACTAATCAACCTAATTTTTCTTATTATTATTGTTTTTTAGAATTGTTATTATTTCCCGCAAAGAAAAATGAATGTCATGATAATGTAGTTCAAATCTGCCACGTGAAGTTAAAAAAAAAAAAAAAAAAAAAAAAAAAAAAAACTGATGATTTATCGGGAAATAAGTAATTATCAAATTCAAAGTTGAAGTATAGGTTAATTGGCATAAAAACATAATCTCCTAAATTCACAAGGAATCTGACAATCGTTTCTTCTTCTTTTTTTCCCCCTCCTAGCAAAGTGGGGATATAATTTTGTTTGTGTTCTTTTTTTTTAATTTTTTTGAATAAGTATGTGTAAGAGGACTCAAACTCATCATAGGATTCAAATTAGCCAATTAGGATATATATATATATATGAAGCCAAATCAATAATTTTCTTCTTCTCTTCTTCTCTTTCCCAGCTATCCAACTCTTAGTAGGACTGTACTATCACACGTTCCTTTGTTTGTTTTTTTTTTTTTTTTTTTTTTTTTTATTAATTGCGAAATACTCATATACCTGCTCAAATAGGGAATTGGATTCCCTTTCTATTTCTTATGAGTTTCTGAACTCTATATACCCCCGAGATTAAACTAATTTTTACATTCAGTCTTAGATATATTAGTTTTCGCATTTAATCTTTCTTCTTGTTCGTTTTACAATAATATTATTTGTGCACATTTTCTCAGTAATTAGTTGACATGGAAAACTCAAATCCTTTCACAAACAAAATCCCACAACCATCGACCACTGATCGTTCTCCTGAAGACATCATGCTCAATCTTAGTAACCTTCGTCTGACGGCCGATGGTGATGACAACGATTATCAAGCTGGTAATTTTTCAGAACATAAAGTCTAATTAAGCTAGTTAAAAATAATATAATTAAGCTTTCCTTTCTTTTCTTCAAACGAAATATTGTTGTTACGTCTGTGTGTGCACATATATACGTATATATATACTTGCATGCACACGGGTGTTTGGAATACATAATGCCTGCATGCGTGTGTGTGTGTGTGTACAAAAAGGTGTAACGTATTTTATTCTTTTTTTTTTTTTTTTTTTTTTCCTGTTTGTTTAACTTATGTTGGTAGAATCTTGGATGAGGTCAAACAAGAATCCTGATCACGACGACGATGACGATCAGTTTGAGATGCAACCAATTGTCCACCAAATGATTGAAAGCGGGTTAGATGAGGGAAATTCTTCAAGTACTGCAGAGCCATCTAATAATTACCAACCTCATCAGAGTTTTGAAATTAATTTCCGTCATCTTTGGAGAAGCAGTGACCATTTTCATGTTATGGTAAATCAAAACATATCAAACCCCACTTTGAATCCAAATGTACCAGCACCACCATTGCCGAACAATTTATCGCTATATCACCAACAGATCAAGGATAAGATATTAGGAGGCGATTCGACACGCATGTTTGATGTTATGACTGACAAGTATGAAAGTAAAGTGTTTGGGAAGATCATTGAATGTTGTGATCAATCTCAGCTGAAATTAATCTTAACAAATATTACTTTCCAGCCTCAAGCATTTATAGAAACATTATTGTATGAACATGGGTATGTTTTTCTTCTTGTTCCACACCTTAATCTCTCTTCTACTTTTTTCTTTTTCTTCTTCTTCTTCTTCTTTTTTTTCCCCCCGCTATGAAACTAAAAATCAAACTATATATATACACACATTTGTTGTGCAGTGTAAAATCGGCTAACAGACTCATCAAAGTGCTGAAAAAGGCATCCTCGGTTTCTGAGTTCATCTCAGTTTTAGTTAGCAATTTCGTTCCGTTGATGACGACCGATAAAAAAACGTCATCAGTCATAATTAATTGTTTCGACTGGCTTAATGCTCGTCAAAATCAGGTAATTCTGTTTTTAACTTTAGATGTAACTCAGATTAGTTTAACCATATTTCCATTTTTTTTTTCCTTTGTTTTTAAATTGTCAACTTCGTGGAGTTAATTATTGATTGCAGAAACTATATGAAGAGCTCATAAAAAACTGCCTCCAACTAGCCAAAGATGGAGTAGGATATTTAGCCTTAAACAGCAGCATCAACTTGGTCAAAGGCCCACACAGAGATCAACTCCTTGACCTCATCTCTTCTCATGCAATTTTCCTATCTCAGGATCCTTTTGGGTAATATATATATCTATATCTATATATACACACACACACACACACACATACTGTTATAGTATGCTATTATTGTCTCGTTGACATAACTATATTTATATTAACTGATTGTGTGTTGTTTCAGGAACTTTGTAGTACAAACTGTTTTGGATCTTGAAAACCCCTTTGTAACAACCAAAATATGCAGTACCTTAAGGGGCAAATATGTTGATTTGTCAATGCATAAATGTGCAAGCCACGTTGTCGAGAAATGCTTGACGACGCTTGGAATAAATTATGTGCTTTCGGATTTGGTTAACTGTCACAAACTGTGGAAGCTTGCTGGTGACCCGTTCGGAAATTATGTCCTCCAGAAAGCTATTTCACAAGCCGAGGTACGTACATATTTTGCGAATTTAAGTAAGTAGCCATTTTTATTTTTTTTTATTTTCTCTCTTTTTAACTTATGACTGATCTTGATAATTTTCCATGTCTAATTAGAGTGTACGGAGTCCGTACTACAGCATTCTTGTAGAGAAGCTCTATGAAGTAAAGGAAAGATTCGTGACATGTCACTTTGCATGGAAGCTCTACCTTATGGTCATCACTAGAATCTAACTGGAGTACTGGATTGACCTCATCTCTTATATCTGTGTTTGTGTTCATCATATCTCATGTAGTCCAGTCTTTTTCTTTTGTTTTGTCTTGTCCAGTCTAGTTTAAATTTTCTACTTTTTCAGTTTCACAAATGTAGATATTCATTGAGTTATTAAATTTATATATTTTTTGGTTGATTGTTATTAAATTTATTTATCTACGACTATGATTTAGACTCTTCTCCTCTTCAAAGATGCACTTGCAAATTCGTAATAATTGGCCATAATGATCCTCTTAAATACAAAAAATCAAAATCAAGCCAAGAAAACAAATGATGTGGCTTTGAAGAAGACCCGAAAAAAAAAAAATCTCATGTCAGTACATGATATTCGACAACGATGTTCGGGCTATTTGGGGTTTTTTATTGGCGATTTTTAACATAAAAAACAATCAAAGCGATAAAATAACCATTTAATTTGTAAAATTGCTTCAAGTCATCGTAGTTGTACCATCCAATTGTCAACACAAAATGAAAGACATTTATCAAAAATAAAATAACATAAAATAATAAAATGAAAGACAATAATTAGTGAAAGTGAAATCCAAATTCTAAGACTTTTAAATAGTAAATGTCAAGGACTGCTTCCCTTGATATGTCGAAAATAATAAGATCAAAACATTATGGCTGCTAATTTTCTAGGAAATCCATTTCTCAGCGGGAAAGGATCAAAATAGTGTTCATCACATGGTTGGAACTTAAAGCCGTCAGCTTATGACCTACAAGTACAAAATAGAGAGGAAAAAAATGGTACGGAAGCGAGCCAGTTATATCATGGAGAACTCAAGCAGTGTGTTGCGGCTTAGGATCTAGTTTCCCTGTAAAGGAAACAGAGGAGGGTCTCTATTTCCTTTTGAACCGCGACCAAAACATTAGAAATTTGGAATGCCTTGCAGAAAGTTCTTGTCCACGACTACTCACTCGCAGGATGGCTAGTGAAGAGAAGTGAGCAAATGCTGGTTTGCCCGCCGAAGGAAACAGAAAAGGGTCTCTGCTACCCGTCGAACTTGGACCTGAACATCGCGGTGATTGTTCGTACAATCTATTGCTTCAAGTCAGAGGAGAAAGGAAATGACAAGGCAGGGGAAGTGATTCGGAATGTCTTGGAGAAAGTTCTTGTCCACAATTACCCGCTCTCGGGGCGTCTAGCGATCAGCTCAGAGGGAGAACTTATCACATGACATAGTTAGCAATCAGCTGGTCTATAATGTTCCTGGTGCAAAGACCAATACTAGAAAATAGAAATGCCTCCTTTGGTGCCTCTGGTTTGTTTGTGTTCAGGTTCTAGTGTCAAAACTATGAAACCTTTTGAAATTAAATTGGAGGAGGTTTATGTCAGACTCTAGTAATTGTTATTTTTCAGATGACTAAATTCAAATGCAGAGGCTTTGAGCTTGGCCTGTGCCTAAAAAAGGAATTTGTGAACTCGTTGGGCGATACCGCCAGAGGAGTACCCTTAAGTGTCCTCCTTATCTCTCAATCACTCATGACGTGGAACTTAGTTGCAGTTCTCATTTTTGTTGATTTTATTTAATTATGATTACAAGAGAAAGTACCAATTGGGAATTGAGACCACGATTCTTGAGAAAACAACATTCTGAAAATGACATCTTAACAAACGTAAAAAATTTAGAAAACATTAGAACAGTAAAAACGACAATTGTATGGAACGACAACATTACAAAAACAACATGGGACAAGGGAGGTCAATTGAGCATATATTTCAGGAGAACAATATTACTTTGCATTAGTTCAATCCACCATTGTTCATTATCTACATCAACTTTATCGGATTGCAAAAGATAGAACTTTTAATAGCAATATCTTATCTTCATTTGAGAACTTGAGTGATTAAATCAAATTTTATATCTCACCGAACTTCTGTTGGATCAGAAGCTGAGCACCTTCAACTAGTCTCTTTACAACTTCACCAGCAGGTAAAATTTCCTTGATGAGACCTACACCTTCTCCAGCATACATCACCATGCTTTCTATGTCACCAGTTGTTGTCATATTCGGAGCAGTACCCGCAAAACGCCGAATTTCTCTTTCCTGATGTTGAAGATGATAGAATCAAATACAGGGTTTTGAGCTTTAAGTAAAATAAACTTTTGACGATCACTGATCAGTGTAAAAAATATAAAGACTTGGTATTGGAGATGGAAACCAGAAATAGCAATGAGGAAGGATGGATATTCATCATGGAAAGTAGATGGTAAGTGATTCACCATGAAAAGAAAAGTGTAGACTCTGTACCTTGCCATCTATTGTTGATTTACCAATGACAGGTTGATTTGCTTCATTTTCATGAGCAGGAAGAGATTTCCACTCGTTGAAGAATGGTGTTTGAAGGACGCGTTGCGGTGCGTTAGGCCACCTTGCTCGACCAAATATATCCGTATACTCGGTCCTGTCAAATTCGATCATCATCTTCTTGTATATGGGATGAGCATAACTTTCCTCTGTTGCAAGAAACCTGAAACATTTTTCAAAAATCATTACTTGAAAATTCCATAAAACTATATTTTTTTTAGCAAGGAAATATCTCATGAAGAAACAAAAAAACCAAATTAGCTTCAGCTATGTCCGATGTGATACATGCTTCATGTCATAAAACTAATAAGCTTGACCTAACGTTTGTAAGATAATAAGGATACAAGTTGTTTAAGTTTGAACAAACAAATATAAAATAAAGATGAGAGTGTGGTACTTGCTTACCAATACTAAAAAGAAAGTCATTTTTTCTTACTTGCTAAAAAAGCATAGAGCCAAATCAGATTTCACCTCAGAAACTAAAAAAATGTGGAGGTAAAACCATGTCATGACAATTTCAGAGTTGTCAATGAAATATGTAATGCAGAGTGATAATGAACTTATTAACAAGGGAAAAATGAACGACTCTATCATCATATATGCAAGAAGCAACAACACAAACTAAATCAAGACTTCAAAAAGAGACGGGACAATTCATAAAAAAGGGGGGGAAAAAAAAGAAGAGAGAGAGAGAGAGAGAATGATGAGACAATTTCATTGCATCTATCAAGAAAGCAGCCTAGTTGGCGACCTGGTGCCGAGACAGACGCCTTTAGCTCCAAGGGCTAATGCAGCAACATAACCACGAGCATCCACAATGCCTCCAGCTGCAATAACAGGAATATCTCGATCTCCAACAAGATCAACTACCCTTGGCAACAACGGAAACAAAGCCTCCTGTTTCATCATCAAGAGAGATATGACTTACAACCAACAAATACTTTTTTTTTACTAAGTTTACAGACAGACTTAATAATAGGTTTCCAATCTTCGGTCGTTAATTGGAGCTAGGTGGAGCTTTGGTGCTTTTGTGTGGTCTATTTTAGGATCAAACTGTCACAGTGCTAATAGTTTCATTGATCAACAGTGTTAAAAAAATCTTATTAAAAAAGAATTAACAGTGTTAGAAAAGCCATTGTTAAGAAAAAAGATTTTAGGTATAATACTGAAAAGCACTTGCACTTGTACCTGACCAATCACATGTCCTCCTGCTTCGCGTCCTTGGACAATAATTGCATCTACTTCCACATCTATTGCTTTCTTTGCATCCTCGATACTCCCAACCCGCAATACGTGCACAAAAACTATTAGACTTTGAAATAAGATCATGTCTAACTATGCATCTTTTCATAGAGATAGACACGACGGCGTGTTTACTAATCAGGAATTTAAATTCAGGCATAAACACATGCTACGGTTGAGACTTGATTCTCCAGTCAAAAAGGACAGGAGAATTACATATCATAAACCATAAGAAATAAAAGCGTAGAAATTAAAATGTTCCAAATCACAAAAAATATGTGCAAAGCACTTACTTGAGGAACAACCTTCACCCCAGCCCGATGAGCTTCCACTACGAGATCTCGAGGACATTCACCCCAGTAAACCTGCAAAACTGCAACCTTCTCGTCCAATATCGCTTTTACTTGTTCCTCATGGGGAAATGCCAGAATAACACCAATACCAAATGGTTTGTCAGTTAAGCTCCGAGTCTTTCTTATCAGTTCCTTCAAGTTCTCAGTTGATGCCTGGCGAGGTAAATTAAATTTAAAAAAAAAAAAATACTCTTAAAAACGTCTGCTTAAAGTACAAATTCAACTATGTCAAATAAGGTACAAAACATTTTATTATCCTTCCTCAATATGCCTGTAAACTTCCATTAGTATAACGCCGCATTCTCCGAAGATTGAGTAACAAGAAGAGTGTAATTTTTAACAGAAATCTTTATTCAAGTGAAAATCTTAATAGTCACATTATACAACTACTAGGAATAGAGATTTCTGCAGCAGAAAATTCTCTTAAAAAAAAAAAAAGAGCTCTATTGATGCTGAATTCTTCTGTGCTTGTTTGGAAGCATGATCCAAACCTTAGAATTACAATTCAATTTTTTTTTCTCTCAATTTTACTATTCATATAGTTTTGTAACTCAAATTTTAAAATTCCATAACTTTGGATAAACAAGTCCAAATAATATGATTTTTTTTTTAATTACATAGAATTGCAAGACAAATGAAATAAGCTCTATAATGATTTTTTTTTCGAACACATTTCAAGTTTTTGCACTTTTTAAAACGTCTCCATAAACGTACAATTAATTCAAATCCAAATTCTACGATCTAAATCTTTGCACCAAACGCATGCTTAATTAGATTTTTTATGTGTCAATAATTATTCCACACCAAAAAGTCTTCTATATGATATATAAGTACATTTCAAGTCGGAAATTCTGTAGGAGGGTATTGAAAAATGCTCTACAGATAGTGATAAAATAGAATTTCATCAAGTTTCATGTAACTCTGAAAAAGAACAATAACTATTCCCTTCTAAAATGTCTGCTAAATAATATTTGATTCATTTTATAGTTTATATAATAAATTAAGAGTACATGTAAACAAAAAGCAAATGTGGAGTGTAAACGACAAATTTTCCGAGATACGTTCTATGATATCCAGAGTAGAGATCAATAATAAACTTAAGTAGGACACAGTCTCCAGAGTGCATAATCAAACAGATTTTCTTTCTCTTGTGCATCAAAACCAAATATACTTAGCCAAAGAAGAAGAAGAAGAAGAAAATATTACCCATTCAGGAGCTCTGAGAAGGCCAAGGCCACCGGTATTGGCAACAGCAGCAACAAGCTCTGGACCAGAAATATCAGGTCCTAATGGTGCTTGTACTATTCCATACTCAAACCCCAGAATTCCTCTCAACGCCATCCTTAATTCTCTCTCTCTCTCTCTCTCTCAAGCCAAGTGAAATGGTGTTTCAGTGCAAAACTTAGTTGACATATATGTGTGTGTGTATATATATATATATACACATACAGGAGAGGTGCATGGCACCCAGCTGGCAAGCTATTTTGCAAAATAAATGGCCTAAATTACCTAGTGTAATAAATTTTTAAATGGAGCATGGCAGGTGGCGATCTTATTCACTATTATAATCAGTTACAAAATGTTATTCAAATCGTTTAAAGGGCAGCAAGGTAATTTTATATGCATTGTAAATAAATAGCTTAAACTGCTAAGTCTAAATCATTCAAAGGGCAAGGTTAGGTGATGCCCGTGATCTTATACACTATTATAATGTCAGTTACAAAATGTTAATTCAAATTGTTTAAAGGACAAGAAGGTAATTTTACATATATTGCAAATAAATGACCTAAATTGCTAAGTGTAAATCGTTCGACGTCAGTGGTCTTATTCACTATTATATTGGCGAATGCAAGTTACAAAATGTTATTCAAACCATCCAAAGGGCAACATGGTAATTTCACATGCATAGCATATAAATACTTAAATTGACAAGTGTAAATCATAAAAGGGAGAAGGACAGTTGGTGTCAGTAGTCTTATTCACTATTATAATGGCGAATGTCAATTACAAAATGCTATTCAAACCATTCAAAAGGCAGGAGGGTAATTTCACATGCATTGCAAATAATTGGCCTAAATTGCCAAGTGTAAATTGTTGAGGAGGCAAGATAGTCGGTGTCAATGGCCATATTCACTATTATAATGGCGCATGTCAGTTACAAAATGTTATTCAAACCATTTAAAGGGCAGAGGGGTAATTTCACATTTATTGAAATAAGTGGCCTAAATTGCCAAGTGTTAATTGTTGAAGGGGATATGACAGCTGGTGTCCGTGGTATGAATAAGGGTGAATGTCAGTTACAAAATGTTATTCAAACCATTCAAAGGACAGTAGGGTAATTTCGAATGGTATTGCAAATAAAATACCTAAGGACCTGTTTGGTGTGTAAGTTTGAGTTAAGATTTATAAGTTTAAATAGTAAATTTTATTGACTTTTTAGAAAAGATAAAAAACTTTTTAGAAAAAAGACAAAAATTTTTAGAGAAAAAGATAAAAAAAAGTTTGAAATGAACCTTAGGCCACAGGTCCTAAATTTCTTTTTTGAAATTAATGGCCTAAATTGCTAAGTGCAAATCGTAAAAAGAGACAGACTACTGGTGTCAGTGGTCTTATTTATTATTTGAAGTTATAAAAAGATAGACGGAATATGTGAAAATTAACTTAAAATACAGAAATTCATTCGAAAATATTAAATTTTTAAATAAATCAAAATCAAGCTAAAAACCAAATGTGTGGCTTTGAAGTGAAAAAAAAAAAAAAAAAATTGGTGTAGGAACTAGAATTGTTTGTGTATCAGTACAAAATATTGGACAACCATATTTGGACTGTTTGGGGATTTTAGTGGTGATGTTTTTTTTTTTTAGAAGGAATGTTTCTCATATAAAGGACAATCAAAACATTTAATTAATAAATTGTCTATATAGTACGTAAATTTCTTCAAGTAATATAAAACGAAAGACAATAATTCGTGAAAGTAACTTTCAAATTATGAAGCATATTAAAAGAATTATTGAAGTGTGAAGCATGTGTTTGTGAACTCAATGGGGGTGAGATTGCTAGGGGTGCGCCTTTAGCTGCCCTCCATTTGTAGACAGGACTACTGTTAAATACCAGAACCCATCTCAGTTTAAAATTGATCAGGAAAAAAAAAAAAAGGTTCTTAATTAACTTTTGGATAGAGAGGCAAATAGCATTTTTTTAAAAAAGTTTTTCAACAAATGGCTTGAGTTTTAAAAAGGGTGCGTCTGTGATAGAGACTCTCCTATGGTCTCTACCGGTAGAGTCCCTTTTTTAACCGTTAAGATTTAATCGAACGGTTGAAACGTTATTGGTGTACCATACGTACCATACACCTCACCTCATATAACTCTTCACACCCCAAGTCTTCTCTGGCGCCGGCGACCTCCCTGACGCCGGCTACCCAGCCCCGGCCCCTCCACCCCCAGCCCCGGCCGCCCCCCACCCCAGCCTTCCCCCACCGGCCCCCAGACCCTCCCCCCGGCCCCCCCACCTTGCCCGGCGGCCCCCCTCCCCCGGTCTCCCCACCCCCCCCCCCCACCCCCGGCCACCTGATGCCCCCCCATCCCACCCCCATCCGCGACTCCCACTTTCTTTCTTTCTCTCTCTTCTCGCATTGGGGGTGGTGTGGGGGGGCCGGGGCTGGGGTGGGGTAGAGAGAGAGAGAGTAGAGAGAGATAGGGGGAGGCGGGGGGTTGGGGAGGCCGGGGGAGGGGGGCCTGGGTGGGGGGGCTGCCGAGCAAGATGGGGAGCCGGGGGGGGGGGCTGGGGGGGGGGGTGTGCCGGAGGTCGGGGAGTGGGGGAGGGCTGGGGTAAGGGGCAGCCGGGGCTGGGGCCGGGGGTGGAGGGGCCGGGGTTGGGTAGCCGGTGTCGGGGCGATCGCCAGTGCAGGAGAAGACTTGGGGTGGGAAGAGTCATATGAGGTGAGGTGTATGGTAAGTATGGTACACCAATAACATTTCAACCGTTCGATTAAATCTTAACGGTTAAAAAAAGGGCTATACCGTTAGAGACCATAGGAGAGTCTCTACCACTGACTCACCATTTTAAAAATTAGTTAATCAATGATATTTTCTCTTAAAATGATTAATCAATTTTGTCAATCATTGATTAAACATATTTGATTAAACATATTTAACAAATCACTGATTGACTCCAGATAAATCACTGATTGACTATCGGTAAATTATTGATTTACCATTGTATCGTATTAATATTGTAGTCAATCACCGATTAACCATAAGTAAATCAATGATTGACGAACATAAATAATCAATTTTCTTAGTTAATTACTAATTGATCATAAGTAAATCAATGATTTACTATTAAGAAAATTAACAAAACAAAAAACAAAATATGCAACTCTCTCTTCCCCCTCTCCTTCTCACTCCCTCACCCATGATATTGATAGCCCATATCAAGTTTTCTTACGAGGTAACACTAAAAGAATCTGTTGCACTGTATAACTTATTTTTCTTCAGCAACTTGATATCATTCGCAGTGCAAACAATTGTTTTTAGTCGCTCAGAGTTCAATAACTGCATGTATTTTTGCTGCAGCTTTTCTTCGAACACGTAGAGTGCAAAATTGAATGGAAGGAGGAGCCAAATACACACACACACACACACACACACACACACACACACACACACACACACACATATATATATATATATGGAAATGGTAATACCATAAACACAACACCTACAAATGCAAGCAACTACCAACGACCAACAACTACGAGATTTCAATGCGAGTTGCGATTTGTAGCCATCCCGCCGGCACCGGATTTCACAGACCAAGACAAATCGGCGGCGAGGAAGAGAGAAACGGGCAGAGGGATGAGAGAGAGTGGAGGTGTTTGGACAAAATTAAAATTGATTGACCAAAATATACACATTAGGTTATTTAACTAAATAAATGAAAGTTAGGCTATATATTAGATTAGATAATAATTTTTTCTTAAATTTTTTATCCTTGTGTTTTCGGTATAAAAAAAAAAAGTAAATAAAAAGAAAATTAGTAAAATATCATGAAATTTTCAGTATTTATTTCAACTTGGAAGTTTTTTAAGGTAAAAAGTATTTAGCGTTATCAGTCCCTCATTCTCTTTAAAGTGATGAGTTTGTCCAATTTTTTTCAATTAGTTGTGATTTTTTTTTCTCTTATAGTTTTTCCAATTTTTTAACTAGGGTCTAATATTAAACGTGTATATTTTTGTGAAAATAATTACCACTCAACTTTAAAACAATTACCTCTGGTTGACGTCGATACTATTAGTCAAGGGATATTTTTTGTATTTTGAGATAGATCGGGGATTTAGGGAAAAAAATAAAAATAAAAACATTAATAGAAATCGAGAGAAGGTGCGTCCAAACTCTTCTTCGGCACCTGTTGTCTGCAATTCACCCTGCTGTCATTTCCTTCAAGTGGAAAAAAAAAAAAAAAAAAATTAATAAAAAGGCATGGCCATTTTTGATATGGTTTGTGAATCTCTTTTCTCTCATCTCCTTCAAGCTATTTTCAACAGAATCACTTCATCGGACTTCGTTGACTTCATTCAGCAAAATGAAGCCCTTAACGAACAAATCAAGAAGTTGACCGTCGTGTTGACTTCGGTCAACGCAGTGCTGAACGACGCAGAGGGGAAGCAATTCGAAGATCCAGCCGTAAAGGTGTGGCTTGACGAGATGAAAGGAGCAATCTCTGATGCAGAGGACTTGGTCGATGAGATCAACACCCGAGCTTTGGGACGCTCTCTCGAAGGTGAATCTGGAAATGATGTAAGTGTTGTTTGGAGATGTTTTTCTACTTCCTTAGCTGATTTCTTCTCATCGACGAAATCTAGAGTAGTAGAGATTCTTGATAGAGTAGAATTTATGCTAAAACAGAAAGATGTTCTTGGTTTGAAAGAAGGAGTGCTAATTAGTCGTTCGCGGGGATCGCCTATGGTTCCTTTGGAACAGAACTCCAATGTTTATGGCAGAGATGATGACAAAGAAAACATCATCCGTTTTTTGCTATCGGATGTTGCTTGTGAGAGAAGAAAGGTGTCTTTGATTTCAATAGTAGGTATGTGTGGGATTGGCAAAACCACTCTTGCTCAGATAGTCTACGACGACGAAAGAGTTAAAAATGCCTTTCATCTTAGAGCATGGATTCATGTTTCGTATGAATTCGATGTTCTAGGTCTGACAATGAAAGCTTTCGAGGTAGTGACTCAACAACGATGTCCTATCAATGACCTTCATTTCCTTCAACATCAGCTAAGAGCGCATCTGGAAGGGAAAAGATTTTTCTTCGTTCTTGATGATGTTTGGAATGAAAACTACATACACTGGGACGTGTTCAAGAGGCCTTTTGAATTTGGTGCCTGTGGCAGTAAGATCGTTGTGACGACGCGCAGCCAAACTATTGCCTTTATGATGGGTAGTGTCAAAACAAAGCAGCTACAGCCGATATCAGATGACAATTCCTGGTTGTTGTTTAGAAAACACGCCTTCCATGAGGCTGATCCACGCCCACGTACTTATATGGAAGACGTCGGGAAAAGAATTGTTAAAAAGTGCGGTGGCCTTCCTTTAGCAATAAAATCACTTGCCGGACTCTTGCGGAGTGAGCAGAATATGGACGGATGGGAAAGGATATTGGATAGCAGCATATGGGAGTTGTCCACAAAGGAGCAAAACATTCTTCCGGCTCTCTGGCTGAGCTACCATCATCTACCCCAACAACTGAAACGATGTTTCGCCTATTGCTCCATATACCCGAAAAATCACGAACTAGACAAAGAGGAGCTGATCTTGTTGTGGATGGCCGAAGGTCTTTTGCAGATTCACAAGGGATGGAGGATAGAAGATGTTGGAGAAGAGTACATCCAAGCTTTAATATCAAGGTCATTGTTTCAACAAATGAGACGAAACAGCAAAGTGGTTCTGTTCATGCATGACCTTGTGCATGATTTGGCTACATTTGTATTAGGAGGATCTTGTCATAGGTGGGGTAACGATGACTCGCATGTCCTTGCAAGCAAGACTCGCCATTTATCATTCATGAATGAGAAGATCTCCGAAGATGATGGCATAAGGAAGTTTGAGAAATCAGTCCTGTCGAAAAGTAACCGTTTGCGTACATTCCTACCAGTAGGCAAGACCAAGAAAGCTTCATCACGGCGCAATTTGGTAATCCCGAAAATAAGTACAGAGCAGCGCTTAAGAGTGATCTCGTTTGTTGGTTACTCGATCAAAGAACTGCCGCCATCTATTAGCAATTTGAAGCATCTACGGTACTTGAACTTGTCTTATTCTAAAGTGAGAGTGATCCCGACTACAATTGGTGCTTTATACAATTTGCAAACCTTGTTATTAAAAGGATGTTCAGATCTCATTCAGCTGCCTGATTCAATCGGAGATTTGAAGCGCCTAAGGTACATGGATCTATCAAACAGTAAAGCTCTTAAAAAGCTACCGGACAGGGTATGTGATTTGTGCAATCTGCAGACACTGAAGTTATCCTACTGCAAAAAGCTCACGCACTTACCGAGTGATATGGGAAGGCTAACCAGCTTGCGCCATCTCAACATCGATTCCACAAATCTGGAAAGGATGCCACCGCAGATGGGTAAAATGAAAGCTTTGGAATCATTAAGTTGTTTTGTGCTGGAGATGCAAACCGAGTCTAGTATCAAGGAACTTGAAGAGCTTCAAAAGCTACGTGGATGCCTTGAAATTTCAGGGTTGGAAAATGTCATTGGCACTGCAAATGTTTCACAGGCCAATTTGAAAGATAAAAAGCACCTCAGTAAGTTAGTATTGGATTGGAGAAGTGGCACTCCGCTGTGCGACTCACAATCACAAGGACGAACCGATGTTGTGCAAGTACTTGACAAGCTCGAACCTCATGCATTCCTAAAGGAACTCTCCATTTGCTCATACAGTGGTGAAAGGTTTCCTGGCTGGGTGGGAGATGTTTCGTTTTGCAAAATGGTGATGGTGACTCTAGTTGATTGCAGGCATTGTTCCTCATTGCCGCCACTCGGGCAGTTGCCGTCTCTAAGAACACTTTCGATTAGAGGATTTGATCAGTTGGAGAGAATAGGTGCTGAGTTTTATGCTTCTTCCAATATTGCAGCATTCCAATCCTTGAAGACACTAATTTTTGAGGACATGCCACAGTGGCGGGAATGGGAAACTGTTGGGGGTGATCAGTCTTTTCCTCGCCTGGAGGTGCTTTGTTTGATAAATTGTCCGAGAATGACAAATCATGTGCGCTTGCCGGAGAGGCTTGCAGCCCTGATTGATCATTAAGCTTGTAATGTCAACATTCAACAATCCCTGTTTCCTTTCCACTTTCTCCACCCATCATCTGACCTACCAATTTTGCTAGCTTGTCATATTTCCTGATAGGACTGCCAAACTCAAACTTCTTTCTCTTTCTTCCTTTAGATTTATTTTATTTTATTATTATATTATTATTATTTTTTATATATGAGAAAAAGTCATACTGATTTTACTCGTTGATGAATAGTATGCATAACTCTCTCTCTCTCTATATATATATGTAAAACATTGGTAAAACACTCTGTTGGTTTTTTTGCTTCTATACTAGAACAGATAGTGGGTTTATGGTACGATGGTATTTATCATCACTACTGATACCTCAAGTATTTTTTAATTATCTAAAATTTAAAATTAGAATTACTTTAAAATTTTGAAAAATCAGAATGCTTGATAATTTTTGAAAGCTTTTATAAATACATCAATTAACAATGTGGAGTATTGGGATAAGTTTTAAGATGACATCGGAAAGCCATTGTTCGTTCAAACGAAATTAGTATGATGTAGAAGTTATGCAATTATTTCTGTCAAATTTAAGTTAAGAGACATAGGACCCGTTTGGGATGTAAGTTCAAATTTATACCCATCAACTTAATTTTTATCTTTTTCTGAAAAAATCAACAAAAATTATTATTGAAACTTAAAAATCTTAATTCAAACTTACATCCCAAACTAACCCATAATAAAATCTTTTAAACATTATTTTAAAAAAATTCAAAAATCAACTCCAAGCATTCATTTGGGCTCTTATTTTGAGTAGTTTGTTATGAATCCGTATATGTAACCAATGAACATTTTCAATCACTTCTTTAAGGCACATTACAAGTTTAAGTACACTCGTGCATCGAGATTAACAACAATTGTTTCTTTAGATTTTTGAGGAATGTCCAATAAAGATATTATCAATATAAATATAACTATAAAAAAATATAAAAACATTACTTCATTGTAGAATTGCTCAAATCTAAATAAATAAATTTAGTAATCCTTTTTAATTTTCTTTTACTCCGAAAATCATTTCAATCAAGTATCGTAATTTTTGAATTTGTGCCTATTTGGTAAGTTAGTTTAACTTCAATTAAATTATACTTTTTAATCTTAATTTTTATATTTTTTTAAAAAGTCAACAAAATTTATAATTAATTTTTAAAAAATCAATAAATTTTAACTTAAAAATTTTATCTCCAACTAATTTATCAAACGGAGGCACCCTAAAATCCATCGGCTTTCTTCACTGCCTCCATTTTATCATTCCTATCAAAAATGTCATGAAGATGGGACCAAGAATGTGATAAACACCAAAAAAAAATAAAAAAAAAATAAAAAATTATTGTAAAACTTAAAAATATTGAGGGTCACATGTGAACCAATATTTAGGGGAGATAGTTTTTAAGAGGTTAGAAATAATTTAAGTTTTGAAAATATATATGTGATAAAAATAAATTATTTAGAATGAAAAAATATAAAAATTTAAAATATATTCAGTAAAAAATTAACAATATAAATATTGTTTCGTTTATCTTAAAATTTTATGTAATTTGTATTAAAAAAAATCTGATTTTAATATAAAATGATAAAATTATGAATTTTTAAAATTTAAATTTTTTAATAAATATTTAAAAAAATAAATAATAAAATTAAAAAGAAAAAGACAAAAATATAATTGAAATTTTTTTTTGGAAAGGCGTGCAAACGGAGCCTTAGCCTGTCTTTGGTCAAACAATACAACACAAAGTCAAGCTTCTCATCTTCCTTTACCGTTCATTCTTTCTTGTTCTTCTTCTTCTATCCGTTGTTTGTAAAATTGCAACAAAGATCCTTTTCCCTTCCATTTTCGATCTCTCTCTCTCTCTCTCTCTTCGTTTTTTTTTTTTTTTTTATAACTCGGGAGTATTTTCAATTGCCCCCAGAGATTAGTATCACGATTCCCAACAAGTGCTTAGCAAGAGGACAGAGTTTTATAATTCATATAGATATATATATATATATATATATATATATATGTATGATGAATAAACAAGATGAAGGTGGAGATCAGGCCGCCGATGCAGATCCCGGGTTTCTTGGTGTCAGAAAAAGGCCGTGGGGAAGATTCGCGGCAGAGATAAGAGACCCTTCGAAAAAAAGTAGGATTTGGCTCGGCACCTTCGACACCGCGGAGGAAGCCGCCCGCGCCTACGACCATGCCGCCCGCGAATTAAGAGGCCCCCGCGCCCGCACCAACTTCGTCTACTCCGACACGTCGACGGGCTCCTCCGTCACCTCCATTTACTCATCGGACAACTTCTCCAAAACTAAAAATGTCAGCACTAACGCTCTCCAATTCAGCGTCTTCTCCGACACATCCGGAGCCTCCTCCGTCACCTCCATTCACTCCTCCGACGACTTGTCCAATACTAACAAGGTCAGCACTAATGCTCACCCACTCAGGATCTTTGGCTCCTCCATCACCTCCATTCACTCCTCCGACGACTTGTCCAATACTAACAAGGTCAGCACCAATGCTCACCCACTCAGCATCTTCTCCGACACGTCCGCAGGCTCCTCCGTCACCTTCGTTCACTCCGACGACGACTTTTCCTTAAATGCTCACCAACTCGGCAGCCTTGTCTCTCAAGCACCGTCGGTGGACCTAGATTCAGAATGTGTTATCGATGAGATTCAGAATTCAAAGGCTGCTGGTGATTTAACTCTAGAAGCACACTACCAGGCATCTGAATCTAAATCTTTCCTCAGCCGAAAAGAGGTATTTGAAGATGACAGATGTAAACTGAAAGTAATTTCTAAAGAAAATTTGAGAGAAAATATTTCAGACATTGGGGAATTTTTCAGAAATATTGAACATTTAGATCTTAGTGACTGTAATCTCCGCAGTCTTCCAGAAAGTATTGGTGAGCTAAATTCCTTGAAATATCTCAACCTAAGAAGATGTTCCTCGTTTAACAAGATACCCACAACGCTTCCAAGGAGTCTAATAACATTAGATTTAAGCAAAACTGCAATTCAACATGTGCCGCCTTCATTGTTTGAGCGTCTCCCTGGACTTGAGTATCTATATTTGCAAGGTTGCACATTTCTTGAGTGTCTCCCAACTAGCATTTGTGGGTTGAAATCTCTTAAATGTCTTCAACTCACTCATTGCTCGAGCTTTGTACGCTTTCCCGACATTTTGCTTTCCATGGAACATTGGAGGATTCTTGACCTAGAGGGAACGGCGATTGCCGAGCTACCTTCCTCTATCGAGAAACTAATCGGGCTTCAATTGTTAATTCTACGTGATTGCAAGAATCTTGAGTTTCTCCCATTTAGCATCTCTCATATCAAGAGTCTTCAAGATATCAACCTTTCTGGATGTTGGAAAGTTGGGAAATTTTCTGTTACCTATTCATTTATAGATGGTTTGTTCTCCGCGAAAGTACTAGACATGAGTCTGTGCAACATATCAAAACTTCCTGATCAACTCTTCTTTTGGTGTTGCTTAGAAAAAATATATCTAAGCAAAAATATCTTTCAGGAAATACCTGCAGGTATCAAAGATGTTCCCAATCTGATTGTGCTTGAGATTTGTGAGTGCACGTTTCTTAAGCATCTGCCAGAGCTTCCATTGTCTTTAGAATTTCTTGATGCATCTGGATGCACGTCCTTGGAAACGGTAACAAATTCAAAAATTTTATTCTCTAAAGGATGGCGTGAAGGCTATCGTGCTACTAAATACAGGGAATTTGTTTATTTCGACTGTGTAAAGTTGGTTCAGAACACACTCAACAGATTAGTGACTGAATTTCAGCTTAGAGCTTTGTGTGTATCTGCACTATCACATGGAGAACTAAAGGTATGCCTAGTTCCTGCATAATTACATTGTTTGAACCTGATTTTTATATCAAAAATGGATTACCCACGGCAATTGTCCCTGTACAGGAATCTGCATATTATCCAGGTGTTGGTATTTGCTGTCCGGGAGATGAGATTCCAGGGTGGTTCAACTATCAGTCTATGGGATCTTCAATAAATATTAAGCTTCCTTCAAATTGGCATAATAGCAACTTCTTGGATTTCGCTTTATGTGCTGTTGTTACAAGGCATGTCCTTGATATCAGCAAGAGTTTTGAGGGATTATATTGTACGTTCCATTTCAAAAACAACAACGGTAAAAGAAGCCGTGCGTTTCATTGGAAATTCCAAGATGAGGAGCTCCATGGTAGGCCATTTTACACCCACGGAACAGAAATCCAATTTGGTCATAAGTTCATGTTGTATAAGCGTGAGAGCTACAATGATTGTCTTGGTGCAGTGGAGGTCTCATTTGACTTTTACACAAGTAAAACCCTTGATTCAGAAGATTCAGAACAACTTAATGATGGCTATGGTTTTGACAATGTCAAGATTGTTAGGTGTGGAGTACGCCTGCTATATCTCCAGGATGCTAATGAATTTGGTTTCCCTACTAAGACTAAACAGATACTTGGCAACTTAAATTCTATCGGTGACCAACCTGAACCAGGTGGAAGTGGAAACATCAAATTTGATTCCCTGCAAAATGAACTTAGTTCGAAATCTCCGAAACCTCTCAGCTTGAGTAATAAGCAGTTGCTGACCAGACATGGTGAGAGCAACGTCAATAACTTTGTAGAAGTCCCATATTTAGGTTCAAGTGGAAATCTACCAGCAACTACTTCTAGTAACGCTGGCTTCTTATTCTTGCTGAATAACATCAATTTGCGGCAACTTCGTAGCTTATTTCGATCTCAGAAGCTGACAGAAATTCCCTTCTTTGATCCTAAAAAGCTTCAACTGGTGCCAATACAGAGTTTTGGCAAAGATTGTGTACAATCATCGACTAGTGTCAAAGATTGGACAAGGCTTCCACTTCCAACATCTCAAGAAACTGTTGACACTCTCCTTTGTAGATTCATCAAGGTAACTCTCTCTCTCTATATATGTATATGTATACACACACACACACACACACACGTGTATCAATGTACTCCTGTCTTACATTCTTCTGATTTTTTTTAGTTTTTGTTTTTACCAGGAACTAATTAATGAAGGAAAACTATTTGAGACATGCGTCCCATATGCTAAAATTCCCGATTGGTGCACTAATTTGAGTTCAAAATCTTCCATACAAATACAGCTATCTCCAGAAGATGACTTTCAATTGTGGAAGGGAATTGTCCTTTTTTTCGCTTTTGTAATCAAGGATCATGACAATTTGGATGATGGTTGGGAATCAAAAGAGACTTTTTGTAATTTTAGAGTCGATGATTATCATCTTGAAAGCCCCATAACCTTTGAAAGCTTGAAGTACTTGGGGGCTGGGTCATTTGGCATTTGTTGCCATATACCAAGTCAATGGTTTAAAGGACAAGTCAAAAAAACAAGTAGCATTATTGAATCTTCTGTTTCAATGGGTAGACCAGATATGGAGTTGAAATTTTGTGGCATGCGCCTAATATTTGAGCAAGATGTGGAAGAGTTCACTAAAACATTGGTGCAGACAGTAAAGGAGCATCGAGATCAAGCTTTGAATTTCAGTCGACATTGTAAGCAATTGTCAGATGGCGCAAAGAAATTGGAGAGCATTAATGATATGATTTCAGTAGGGGATGATGCATTTGTGGGTGGAGAAACTACGATGGAGACACTGCATGAAGCAGAACAAGGCTGCCCTGCCATTGATAATTGGACTTCCACAGTAAGTCGAGGATTCAAGAGTGATGCTACCTTCCGGATAACAAGAGACATAAAATTATTGTTTTCGACCCTCTTTCAGGTTACTCTATTTTCTCTCTTTATTTGTTTTTTAAACATGAGCAGCGTTAGGTGTACCGACTTTTTTACTTACTTTTTGATACCAACTCACGTTAAAGGTGAATTGTCATCTTTTTACTGTTAATTATAACTTGTGCTTAGCACCACTACTCTAAAAAGTAGACCTTATCTTTGGGTCCCATATTATGAGACCTACCTTTTAATAGTGTGTGGTATTCGGCACTAGTGATAATTTTAAATATTTACTAATTAAATAGTGACTATATATATATATATATATATTCAGTGAGCTGGAATATGAGTATTTCTTACAAGTTAAGTTGCAAGAATGGATCCACTCAAATCTTAAGCAACAAAATCCTTTTAATTAATTGTCTTTCAATTCTGCACACAGAAAATACAGAGTGCATTTTGGGCTGTTCAAATAATAATGCCCTAACGAAGTTTTGTGTATGCAATTCGCAGGGACGTTATGCACGTGAAAATCATTTGTATTTTGATATTCCTCTTGGATTATTCTCGCCTTGGTTCTTCCATCACAGTGTGGGGGACACAGCTATTTGCTACCTTCCTCGAGGAATATACGAAGATGAGAAATGGGTGGGACTTGAACTTTATGTGGTTTTTAAGCAGCGTCCGACCGTTTTACATAGCAATCTAGATTCAGACAAGATTCCCTCTTTGCTACTTGTTGATGTGTATGCCCATGGAATTGCTAGAGCTCCATTTTCATTACCAATGTTAACATATCCCCTCTTAGTAGATGGTGTGTATGGGTCACATTTTGTTTTCTATCATGTACCACGTGCGTGTTTCTCAGACCAGTTGAATCAGTGTCAGGGAATCAGTATTTTGTTCAGACCTTCAGCCCCAGATTTGGAGGTTGAAATGTGTGGAACCAAGTTGTTGTACGAGCAAGATTTAGAATTGTTAACCCAAGCAATAATTGATTGCACGCAAGAGAGGCAAAGTGCCCTTCATTTACTCCATCACCAGGCGGAGATGTATGTGAAAGCTGAAACTAGCGAGCGCGATGCTGTGAAACAAGAAGTGCCCCATTACGGTCTCTTTTCCTCTTCAGAAAGGTTAAATTTCATGCAATTTTGTTCTTACATATGTAGAAAAGAATAAATTTAGGTGCACCTGTATTTAAATTAAAAAGTTGTATCCATCTGTTGAAAAATGAGATTGTCACCTGAATTGTTATTGAGAAGTTGCTAAAAAGTGGCTTTATACTCTTGCAATACTTAGGAAGAATATTAATTAACTCTCCCAGGCTATCTAATATCTTTATGTGATTCATTCCAGGGAACAAATTACGTCCTTGCAAAAGCTTCTCACAAGTATTGAACTTGTACCACGGGAGGTTCGTAAGCTGTTGAAGAAGTACCGATACTGTTTGGCTCGTAACCAAGCTTACAAAGAGTTTGACCCAGTATTAGTCCATTCAAAGCTCTGGATTTTGGACAACAGTGATCAGGATCACATCAATGAAGCTGTCCGAGAAGGCGCAGATCTAACACATGGTTTTAGTCATTTACATATTATGATTGAGAGTCTGCTAATCCATGGAACTGATTCAATGAAATGGAAAAGAAATCTCGATTCTTTGCTTAAACAACTTTCCAAGAATCACGTCTTGATCACCATCAGTTTCAAAGAACATGTAATTTGTGCTATCAAACACTTTGATCCTTGTTCAACGTACAATTTCTGCTTCCCAGGAAAAAAAGTCCTCAACTGGTTCAAACGTCAGAACAGTATGTCCATGGTGGGAACTGAATTACCTTCAGATCTGTACAATGATAACAATTGGAAGGGCCTCCTTGTGTGTGCTTATTTTTCTTTACATCATGATAATCACCATCCAATTGCTTCCTTGGATATGCCTTTCAAGATTATGTGTCACTTAAAAGCCGGCGGATGTTGTTTGAATCCTGTCTCCTTGTTTTCCATCACCAAAGAGAAGCTCAAATGGTTAGATCATGGTTTCATTTGGGTAACCTACATGCCTCGTGCGCTACTTACAGAGTTGAAGGAGCAAAGTTATGTGATTGCTAGAATTTACAGTGATTGTACAAGCGTGATGGTGGAGACATGTGGGATCCGTCTATTGTATCAGCAAGATGTGGAGGATTTTAAGCAGACTGTACTTCAATGTTGGACCTCGTTCTTTGACAATTTGAATTCGCTATATCAAATTGTGCCAGATGAAGATGATGAAATTCTACCTGATGCTGACTCGTGGGAAACTAGTGGAACAGTTGACGATGCTTCCCATTATATGATCACCACAAGCTAGACCAGGTCATGCTCTATCTTCGTAATTTTTCCTTTTTGTTTTTTTTAATGTGTGAAAAACAACTTTTACTGGCTTTCTTTCTTCCCTTATTGAATGGACATTTTTGGTACGATTTGAACCAAAAAGCATAACGTGATCAGTTGGCAATAGTTAGAATGAATACTTGAATCAGGCCGTTATACCTAATGTCTCATTAAACTCAAGGGATACAAAAGATGTGGTAGTTATGTTAAGGCTGTTGGTACAAGTAAGGTGTGCATGGACGGTTTTTTTTTTTTTTTTTTTCCCCCTGCTGAAAAGAATTTTTGCGCATATTCGACTCGATATCACTTGACAAGAAGATCAAGGAACCAATTGGAGTTTTTTTTTTTAATCTGAAAATGCAGATATATCAAGAAGTCTCACTGCATATAGCACCACAGTAAATACACAATTTTGAGCATGATGAGGTTATGATTAGCTGTGATCATGGTTTTCATGCAGAATTTAAGCCTCACAATGAAAAGAGTGACATTTCATGTCCTGTTTCATAACACTCGTCAGGAACTTTCTCCAATGGATCCTTTAGACTCAAAACTTTTGATGCCACATTGCACGGCAATCAGCGGTTCCTGACGGAGATAAATGAAGCTTTGCTCATAGAGACGGTCTAAATGCTCCTGCTAGAAATGCTGGTATGCAGAATCATATCCATTTTAAGTACTGGAACTTGTCACTGAAGTATGTAAAAGAAAATCTTGTTGCTCTAATTTGGTTGTCTAAAACTGTCTAATGCTCCTAGATGTTGTAACAAAGTTCCTTATTTTTTTCTTTTTTAAAAACAAAGTTCCTTTAGTTAACTAGCAGTCCTGTATGCTCTACAGTTATTTGCCTAATCTGATGTAAAAATTGTTGTCGTTAGATTACTGTTATTGTTGTATTATAAAGATTGGTTTATTGAGAATAAATCCTGCATAGCTGAATAATGTCATTCCCCAGTTGCCTCATTGAATGGTAGTCAAATCTCAAATTGTCTAAGAAGAGTTTTTCCCTGAATATTCGAGTGCTATATTGTCTGTTTAAGATTATCATGTTCTTCAATTCGTTAGAGAAATTTTTTTTTTGGAATGGATAATTTATATATAAATAACCGATGATATTATATTAGCTAGTGGTATTCTATACCTCAGAAATGCTAAACAGAAAAAGTACAAAAATCGATGGAACTTGATGAGGTTCTGATGACTCAAGGCCAGGTACTTTCTTTTTCCCCTAGAAAAGAATTATTCTTATTTATATTGTTGAAAGTAACTTATTTCAGTTCAATAATAATAATAATAATAATACATCTGTGATTCTATTTTTTTCTTTTTTCTACTGTAATCTTTGCCCTTCAGCGTCTAAAGATGACTAATCTTGGGGTATGGATTATGGAAATCAAATTAAAATAATAATAATAATAGAAATAACTGATAATAATAGAAATAACTGAGAGGCTCAACTATACTTTCTCCAAGAATGTTCATTTGAAGTTCGAAGCACATGTTTGATGGAAAAAGGTCAATAAAAGTGTTCATCCCATATATATATATATATATATATATATATGTATGTATTTCTAACTCTAACATTTTTTAGTATACAAGTTTATGTTTACTTGTGTTCCCTATTGGAAGAGGCTTAAGCTCTGATAATTGTTATTTTTCAGGTGACTCCATTCAAATGTGGAGGCTTTGTGCTTGGTCAGTGCCTAAACCATTGCATGGTTGATGGAATTGATGCTATGGAATTTGTGGACTCATGGGGTGAAACTTCCGGTAGAGTACCTTTAACCTTCCCTCCGATTCTTTATGGAAGCATGTTTATCATGTCAAGTGGCAGAAAAGGATGCGATCTTGTTCCTCTCTCATGGTGGGAGAGAGAGGAAGATCACAAATGTGGTATTGTACTGGACCTGCCAGTCCCAGCGATATTTTTCCAAGAGGTTGTGTATCTTTCACAAACTTGTTATCTTTTTGGCAATTTGCCTCTGAAACTTCTAAGTTGACAGTTCATTTGGAAGACACATTCAATTTGTATTGTATTCTACTATAATATATGAAATATAATGTGTTTAGAGATGTAATGTGTGTTTGGGTTGTTTATATTGTAATAGTCACTCTAATATGTATTTATGAGATGTAATTGGTAAAAGTACATTAAAAAAAAGTTAATGAATGAGTAGTTTTTTTTGCCTTTTTTTTTTTTTTTTTTTGAGTAAATGAAATAGTAGTGTTTTGAGTTTATTTACTATTTAAATGGATTTGTATATGAACTGAATATATGAGGTATTCAAACACACATTACATTGTGTAGGGATATAGTGTAGTGTAAATGATGTTTCCAAACGCATTATTAATTTTCTTTAGAAAAAAAAAAAAATAGCTCAAAATTTTGACCAAATAAATTATGTTTATTTGGTATATAGGGATAAATTATGTTTATTTGGTATATAGGGATATGGTATAGTGTAGGGATATAGTGTAGTGTAAATGATGTTTCGAAACGTACCATTAATTTTCTTTAGAAAAAAAAATAATAAACACTTAATTTTGACTAAATAAAAAAAAAACTCAAAATACCCTTAAAAGAAAAACTAAAATTTGAACATGTTTTTTGCTTTTATTCAGAAAGTATACTTTACATTTTAAAACTATTTAATTTTATACTGTTTTGTAAAAATTTAAAATACAAATCTAAATATTTTCTCAGTCAACTTTTCATTTGGACCTTAAAATGTCTACAATTCCTTAATATAAATTTGTTTGATTATTTATTAATCTTAATTTTGTGGGTATTTATGGTATATTTGAGATCAAAATAAGCATTGATCGAGAAAAAAATATAAATTTACGTATAAAACATATTCTAGTAGTATAAAAATGCAAAACTTTAAAATGCACTTAATTTTGGTTTTTCTTTTTAAAAGTATTTCGGGTTTTTTTTTGTCAAAATTAAGTATTGATAAAGAAAGGTATATAAATTTATATACTAAGCATAATATGATGATATATATTTATATGTAAAATTCCAAACTATATGTATGTTTTATGAATAAGAGCAAAATACAAATCATTAAAATAGATAAATAACCCATTTCGTCTTTTTTTTTTTTTTTTTGTTTTTTTGTTTTTGTTTTTTTGGAGTTGTTAAATTGTTGTCGTCCACGTCATTTGGTTTCTAATTATGCCATCTTCAAGCTTCCCATTTCGTGATGTTGTTGTCATTTAGCGTTACAAATACGACAACATTTTCGTTTTAAACTCGCGACTCTTTTACAATTTAGCGAAATTAATTCTCATAAAAAAATTTTACCTCAAAAAATATAACTTCCTAAAAAAATCAAAAAATTAATAATATCCAGTTTTCGAAAACCCAAAAATAATACCTGTTCTCACTCAATCTTTAGTCATTTTCATTAGTTCTTCATATTTGAAGGTTCTTGTTTAACTATCTTTCGTTAAAACTTTCTTGTTCTCAAATCTCACTTGGTTTCTGTCTCCGGTAATTCTCCAGTACTCGAATGCCGTTTTTTTTTTTTTTTTTTCCAATCTTTCCTTGTAGCGTTCTTGTTCTCACTTGGGTTTTCTGTCTGCTAATTCTTAATGTTTGAATGACATTCATTCTTCTTTTGTATCATTGCTTATAGATGGCCAGGCGAACTCACTTGGAAAACTCAAAATATTTCACCGATGAAATCCAAGAAGCTTCCTCTTTGGCTGGTCCTTCCGAAAACAATCACGATGAGGTCGTGAGGACAATCAACCACATGATGATCAAGGGACTTATAGAAATGGGCCAGTTTATCAACCTCATCCTGGTCAAAGCATGGTAAACCTTCTTTTGGATCCAAGAAATCGCGGTTATTAGTGAAGAAGTTGATACAAAAGGACGTGCACATCGAGAACCTGGTATTTAACTGCGTATTTTCGTACCTGTTTGATGTAATGAGTGACAAGAATGAAAGTCGTGTTTTTGGCAGGGTCATTGACTTTGTGATCAAAATGAGCTGCAATTGATCATAAGAAAGATTATCGTCCAGACTCGGGGTTTCATAGAATCGTTATACACAAAACCTGGCTAATTTTCCTTGGTCCACACCTTAATCTTTCTTGGTCTTTTTACCTTTATCTTAATCTTTCTCTCTCTAAAGTTTATATCATAGAAACCAAACTATCTTTTGTACAACGCAAACTCCGGCTAGAACGCATCAAAGTGCTGGAGAAGTCTCCCTTGATTGAAGGCATTATCTCGGTCTTAAGAGGGGTAATATTTTTGCTGTGATGACCAATCGAGTGGCTTCGTTTGTTGTCCTTGAGTGTCTCAAAATCCTTGATGCTGGTCAGAATCAGGTAATTCTCCAGTTTCAACAAATTGTATATATCTGTTTTATGTGTAGCACATATAGTTTATCGCCAACTCTTATTGCAACTCATAGTTATAACAGGGATTATATAAAGAGCTCATAATGAACTGCATCGAATTAGCCACGGATAGAATAGGCTGCCTACGTTTACAAGAAATTATTTCTTGCATTAGAGGCCCACATAGAAAGTTATTATGTTGAACAAAATTTGTTTTATTTCAGAAATTATGCCATGCAGTGGATTTTGAAACTTGTCAGACAATTCGCGCGGGCAAACTGTGTCTTGCCTTGAAAGGGAAGCATGTGGACTTTGGCTAGGCAAAAATTTCCAAATTATATGGTACTAAAGTGCTTGGAGGACTCGGCGGGAAGGAACCACGTGTGGCAGGATTTTGTTTCCTTCGACGAGCTATGGCAAGTTGCTAGGGATCGCTATGGACATCATGCCCTTCAAAAAGCGCTTCAAGTGGCTCAGGTAAATGATATTTTTTATATTTTGTTTGAACAAGTGGGGATTAACATGGAGTCTGGACTTCTCTTCTTGAAAAATATTATCCTATAAGGATGTTTGATGAGGCCAATCAATTGTACGCCAATCAATATATATATATATATATATATATATATATTCTATGTCTCTACTTTCTTCACTCAGTTTTCTACTAACTGTAAGGAGTTCCAAAAAAAAAAAAATACAAATCCCGTTATTCCAACAATTTCTCTCTTTCTTTTTTCCTGAATAATCTATTCCTACTCAATTTTTGTTGTCGTTTTGTATTTCTAATATGTTTCTAATTGCTACTTGTCGTTTTGTATTCCTAATTTTTTTTTTTTATTATTTGGGGGGGCTGGGGAAGAGTTCTTCGTATGTTTCTAATGGCAAATTTTTGTGGTCGTTTGTAATTGCTAATCCCATCCTTTCGTTTCATACTCCTGATTTGTTTCTAATGACTACGAATCAAATAATTCCAACTCTCTCTCTCTCTCTCTCTCTTTCTTTTCTTGAATAATTCTGTTCCTACTCAAACAGAGATTCGTTTCTGTTGATGCCAGAAATGGTTCCGGCAGCAACACCCACTGTGAACGGGTATTCCGGTCGATACTGGCCAGTCGCTCCACCGTCGATCACCTGCAAAAAGGGAAGCACCTCGGAATGATGGGGACACCGGTGTGGTGTCTGCCGTGGGCACTCCGATGCTTAAGTCAGCAAGGATACTGATATGCAAGGGGAGAGGCAGAGTTTTGACAAAGCAAAAATGACCATACCTGGAATTGAGGGTTCTCCCTCTATTTATAAGGGTTCTTAGCGGGCCTGGGTGCTCGGGGCGACCCGGCTGGGTCGGCCGCCTAGGGTACCCGGTGGATATGTAGGCCTGCAGGGGCTATTAGCCCAATGGATGGGTGCCACATGGCCCTAGGCTTTATGTAGTGAGCAGCAGGACGCCATGGGCGTCACCGGTAAAAGGCAACAGTGCTTGTCAGAGTGGTTGGCTGCAGGCGATTTGACGCGTGATGGGGGCTGGTGGGGCGACGTCTGCAACCGGTAACGTGTACGATCAATGTCAGATCATGGACAGCCACCCGGGGCTTGACCTGGAGACCGGAGCTGGCATAATTCTAGCCGACCACTCCCGAGTACCCCGAGTAGTGGCCACCCAGGCACCTGATTCCATAAGTTATCGTCTCGACAAAATGTGTTTCCAGCACGGCGGCGATCCGAGCCGAGAAAGATGGCCGGTAGTCGGAGATGATCGGGTCATCAACAGTTTCCCTTTCTATTTCTTCGTAGTATTTAAAATACCACCAATAGAAAAGAAATTAAATAAGAAAATAATAAAGGAAATATATTCAAATTTACTTTACAATTCAAATGAATTCAAAATCTAGAATATATAGCTAACTACATAATTCCTCAAACAAATACAAATCCAATCTAGATAATTACAAATAAATGACGAATCAATATAACTATTTATTTCCTCCCATACCACCATATTTTCAGTTTTCTCTCAATCTTCGGATGCCTAGTATGAGGACCAACGAAGCTGGTATTTTTCTCTAACTCGTTACAAGTTTTAAGCTAGTTAAAGTTTTTTTATTTTTTTATTTATTTATTTTTTATTTTATGGAAAGGATAAGTTTTAAGCTAGTTAAAGTGATCTAATAAAGCACGATGAATAAGTAACCTTTTCCTTTTATGTGTGTGTATAGTGTGCGCGTTTATTGTTTTTCCCCTTGAAAATTGTGCGTGTTAATCGTTAATGTACGATTTTTATTTTTTATTTTTTGATGATTGGAGGAGTATTAAAGGAGGAAAACTCTGTTGAGGTTGATAACCTGGCCAAGTTTTTGACGCTGTGCTTCCTCTTTTGTCAAAACCAGAATTCCGTCAGTTTTATAGGTCTTCAGAGGAAGAAGCACTTTCTCACAAACTGGACCAAGTTAACCTGATCATAGTTTTTCAAGGTCGATTCACGTACTGTCTATACGGAATAATAATTAGCTAGACTTCACAACTTAACATGTTAGCCATATTCTTGCCCATATTGCTTTAATTTTTCAGCTGTGTATTCCTTCAATGTTTCTTAATTCGGTTGTTCTTGTATTGCACTACTACCCTCTCGCCGGTAAGCTAATAATACAGCTCCATGAAGATTAGCCAAGATTCAAGAATGAAGATTTAAGAATGATCATGGGACGAATGTCTACAATTTGATTGTAGTCTAACCTCTGAAAATTTGACAGAGAGCATTATCCAAGTGGTTATAATTTGAAACATTTTAACAAGTTATAACTAAGGCAATAATTGAATTGTTATCTTTTTTAAAAAATAGATTTTTTTTTTCTGATTTTTTGCATTGTCTCAGAAAAAAATAATAATTATATGACTAGGATTATCAACTGTGATCTCAACTTTTGAGTATCAATTGACTTTATTTACAAATAAAAAGATGACGGCTCATAGTCACCTGAGTAGATTTTAAAAAATTATAATTAGAATTTGTGTCTCTGTACTATTTTTACTTTAATCCTAGTCAAATTATTGATTCATTTTCCTTTCTATTACTTCTGAGTATTTGATCCCTATATGTACATATATATATATATATATATTTATGTACACACCACCAAGTTTTCAGTTCTCTCTAGCGAGATCAACCAATTAGACATGATGAATATGTTTGTTTAAATTTATTTATTTATTTATTTATTTTTTATGGAAAGTGTGCACCTGTAATTTGATAAAGGAAAGCTGACTTTTACAATTATTAGTAGTAGAATTTATTTGTAAATAGTTGTTTCCTGATTTTAAGAGATTTGATTAAATTAAGATATGATTTTGATTTAAATGTTCGTTATCAGTATCTATTCTTCTATTTGTTCATAATATATGGATCATCTTCTCGAGGTTAAACCTATCTCTTCTTTTATTGCCTTTTATTTTCCTTATAAAAGAAGGAAAACTCTGCTGAAGTTAAAAACACTTGGCCCTTCTCAGACACGGTGCTTTCTTTTCTTCAGGGGCGGAGGGAGGCTACCGGGCAGGGAAAGGGGGGCGTCTTTTCCACCGCTATCTTAAATTATCCACCAATTAATATTTAAATTTTCATTTTTACTTATTACACCCCTTTTATTATTCCACAATAATTCATATATTTTAATTCTATTTTTAATCCTTTTTGCACCCACCAACCAACAAATATCCACTTTTTAAAAAAAAAACAATCCTTTTTTTTTCCTCATTTATTGTTTTTTTTATTTTTAAAGAAATTCAAAGATTTCTTTTTTTTTGAAATAAGATTTCATAAAATTAATAAAGTTGCAGTTTTATATTTATTTTTTATGTTTTTTTTAATGTCGTAGATATATATACATATATGTACATTAATATTGTTGTTATATATATGTATTGTAAGTTGTTGTTCGTAATTTTCTGTGAAAATAGTTGTTTGGGAAAAGACAAAATTACAAGATATAAGAATAATAATAATAATAATAATAATAATAATAATAAGTGATTGTTTAAAAAAATAGGAATTATTTATTTGTTGGTGAGTATAAAAAGGATGAAGAGTAGAATTAAATTGTAAGTATTTTTTTATAAAATAACAACTAACAAGTAATAATGAACATTTAAATTTTTAATTGGTGGATAATTTAAGAAAAGGGGTAGGGAAACTAGATAGAGGGGTGTCAATAGATGCCCTCTATTTTTTATAGTTTTTCACCTCAATAAAAAAAAAATGTTGAATAATTTTGTCCCTCCTGAAATTCTTTTAATTATAACATTTATATATTTCACCTTAAATTTTGATTTTAAATTACTAATATTTACAATTTATTACCTCAAATAAGTCAAAATCAACTATAAATCATATAATTTCATAAGTTTTTGATCTCTAAACTTCAAATTTAAA
The DNA here is from genome assembly GCA_009761775.1 of Ficus carica. Classification (NCBI taxonomy): domain Eukaryota; kingdom Viridiplantae; phylum Streptophyta; class Magnoliopsida; order Rosales; family Moraceae; genus Ficus; species Ficus carica. The sequence continues at coordinate 13,114,073 of CM019746.1, forward strand.
TTTAACTCTATTAGAAACTTAGTTCATTTAACTCTCGTGAAAAATTTTCTGGCTCTACCATTCTTATTCTTTTTGTCAAAACCAGAATTCCCTCCATTTCATAGGCCTTCAAATTAAAAGCGTATTAGAAAGAGGAAGAAGCACTTTTTCCCAAGGATACGCAAGCGTTATATATATATATATATATATATACACACACACATAATATATCTCGGTTTCTGAAATCAGGGTTAAATGTGAGGTGACATGGATGAAATAGTTAATTTATTGTATCTACGGCAAAGAGAGGAGAAAAACAATCTTGTAGAAAACTTCCAAAGACGTTGTGTTCTTGTTATCTTGTTAACTCATCACTAAATCAAATGCAAGGGGAAAAAAAAAAAAAAAAAGATAAAAGCATGACAGTTTGGCCGACCGTTTTCTTTTGAAAAAATAAAATAAATTTTAAGGGCCACTTTGGCCTACTTGCACCATTAACAGTATTAATTATTATGACCTAAAAGACCCTCAATGCTTACATCTGTACATTGTCTAGAAAATTCATTAAAAAAAAAAAAAAAACTTTACAAAAGTTGTCCCAAATAATACAGAGCAGGGTAGTCCATGACTCCTAGTTTAATTTACATCATTTAAAAAAAAAAAAAAAAAAGGATGGTCCATAAAAAAAAGAAAAGAGAGAGAAAAAAGAAAACTTTGAACATGACATAATTGAAATAGTTGGTTTATCTATAATTGTACAAAAAGGAGGTAAAAAATTTCAAAGCTTTTTTTTTTTTTTTTCCTTCTTCTTTTTACATACTAATCTAATTGAGCCGTGATTGAGATCATCAAGTTTAAAGGTTTAAGCCATAGCTTTCGTAGCCTATTTTGCTATATTTTTTTTTCTGTTATATATGTATATATATATATCTATATATGCGTAAGTGTGTATCTTCATGCTTGCTTCATGTTTCTTTTTAACGGTGTGAAGCTTGGAGAGTGAGAAATTTATCATGGAGAACTCAAACTGCAATGAGTTTCAGCTCCGAGTGAAGCGAAGCCAGCCAACTATGGTTTCCCCTGCGGAGGAAACCGAAAAGGGTCTCTACTTCCTCTCGAACCGCGACCAGAACGTGGCGGTGATCATTCGAACCGTCTATGGTTTCAAGTCAAACGAGAGAGGAAATGACAAGGCCGGAGAAGTGATCAGGAACGCCTTGGAGAAAGTTCTTGTCCACTACTACCCTCTTGCGGGGCGGCTAGTCATAAGCTCGGACGGAAAACTCGTCATAAACTGCAGAGGACAAGGCACTGTTTTCGTCGAGGCTGAAGCAGATTGTGAGATGGAGAAGATTGGAGATGTTACAAAACCTGACCCGGACACTCTTGGGAAGCTGGTCTATGATATTCCCGGTACAAAGAACATACTAGAAATGCCTCTTTTGGTGTCTCAGGTTTGTAACTTTTCAAGTCCATGGTCCAATAAGAAATATTATTGCATTACAATTCTATAACAATTTGTTCATATGCTTAATTCAATTTCTGCGTTAGAATTTGAATTTTCGATGATTAGGCTAGTTTAAACGAAATGTTTTTTAACAAGTTATCCTTATCGAGAAAGGATTAAGCCAATTTCTACTTGTTGATTTTCAGGTGACTAAGTTTAAATGTGGAAGCTTTACTCTTGGCTTGTGCGTTAACCATTGTACGGTTGATGGGATTGCTGGTATGGAGTTCGTGAACTCATGGGGTGAAATTGCCAGGGGATTACCAATAACTGTCCCTCCTTTTCTTGATAGGACCATTCTCAAGTCTCGGAACCCTCCCCGGATTGAATACCAACACCGTGAATTCTACGAGATTAAAGACATTTCTTCCACCAAAAAGCTCTATGAGGGGAAAATGCTCTACAGATCCTTTTGTTTTGACCCGGACATGCTTGAAAAGTTAAAGGTGAAAGCTAAGGAAAATGGAGCTATTGAATATTGTACCACATTCGAAGCGCTAACAGCATTCGTGTGGAGAGCCCGAACAAAGGCGCTGGGAATGCTGCCAGAGCAAGAGACAAAGCTGTTGTTTGCTGTTAATGGAAGGGCTAGGTTTATTCCACCACTTCCAAAAGGGTATTTTGGAAATGGAATTTTGCTAGCCACTTGCATATGCGAAGCCGGTGAGCTCTTGGAGAAGCCGCTATCGGTTGCAGTTAGGCAAGTTCAGGACGCGATTAAGATGGTGGACGACAGTTACATGAGATCAAGCATAGATTATTATGAAGTAACAAGAATGAGGCCTTCTTTGACTTGCACTCTTTTGATCACTAGCTGGTCTAAGTTGTCGTTTCACACCGCGGATTTCGGATGGGGCGATCCCGTTTTATCATGTCCAGTGGCGTTGCCAGAGAAGGAGATGATGTTATTCCTCTATCATGGGGAAGAGAGGAAAAGCATAAATGTGCTATTATGTCTGCCAGCCCCGGCCATGAAGTTGTTCCAAGAATTTTACTCACATCTAGAACAAACTTAGGTATTATCTTATTACACTGTTCTTGTTTCCTAATTTAGTATCACTATTCATTGTCAATCTTTGCTTTTGAAATTATTAACTATAAGGACAGACTCCTCCAGTTTCTTTACTTTTCTTTTATTTTCTTGGTTGATAAGTTTTACAACTTTACTTTCAATTCCAAAAAAGAGAGCAATCTTTGACAAGAAAAGAAATTTAAAAAAAATAAAATTGAAAAAGATTGCCCAAGTACAATAATGGTGCGTAGAAAAATGGCGCAGCTAGGAGGAAGATCCCAAACACTTGCGTAAAATAGCAAAACGAACACGGCAATTTGGCCCACTTGCATCAACAGCAGCATTAATTATTATCACAACCCAAAAGCACTTCAATGCTACCACCTAGCAGGGTGACCTTTAGTTGCAGTGTACTACCGTGATATTAGGTAAACCTTTCTAAAAGTCTTAAATATTAAGGTTTGTTCTTATCAGCCTAATGCTTGATTTACAGTGTTTGGGACTCCATCCCCCTGTATCCTTACTATTAACATATTTGACAGGGTCTTCAACGAATATTTTTACTAATATTTGAAGAGTCCCTTTAGTCATGTCCATGGGATTGCTAATATCGATCTCCCCCTTTTTAAACTTTTCTTCCAGAAGAAGGAAAAAGAAAACAAACCTTCAATGCTGGCATCTTTGCGTTTAAGTAACCTATATGATCCTCGTGATAGATGGGTAAATTGCATATTTTTTATTTTTTTAATTTTAATAAATGGCCGAGTATTGTGAAATAAACAAAAGAAAAATGTTAAGGATACCAACTATAATCTCAACTTTTAATTACCAACCTATATGGCAAATGAGTTGTCGTTCTTTTATTGATAAATACTTAAAAATTATCACATCAATTAATTACATCTATCAATGAGTTAGTACTTAAAAAGTTGATATTAGAATTGGTCCCTAACATTACTCTAAACAAAATGACTGCTTTTTTTTCTTTTTAACTACAATCAGGGATTGACTAATTAGATAATTAATCAATATTAATATGTATTTTTTATTAATTAACTGTGATCAACCACTTATTAACTTTATCCTTTATTAATTAACAGTCATTTTTCAAAATGTCTATGTTTTGCAACTTTAACCTTAAAGGCTGTCCACCACACAGGCCCAAGCAGTCTACAGAATTTTAGCCCACACACCACAGCACACAAAAAACAAAATAAAATAAAATAAAAAACAGGGGCAATCTAGACTTAAAAATAAAACTAAAAAAAAGATTATTATTTTCTCTCATCTTTTTTATGTTTTGGCTTCAAGTAAAGAAATCAATTATTTTCACCAACTCTTTTTTTTTTTTTTTTTTTTTCATTATAATTCTTTGAAGTAAAAGAGAGACCATCTTTACATTAAAAATTTTAATCTTCAACGACTTGATCTTAGCCATCTGAAACGGTTTTGACTGTCTTTACAATATGTGAGGCGCTAAGTGTCACTCTACTGAACTGCCACTTGTTCTAAAAGCATCATATTACAACAAATAACCAAGAAAAATCAAACCCAAAAAATGTAATACAGCAAATCCAACTTACTTTCTTCTTCTTCAACCCAAACTGTACATGTTTATATATATATATATATATATATTGACACATTACTATATCAATGTACATATAAACATATATTAATAGTTGAAAAAACCACACACATAGAAAAAGGAATATCTGGAAGAAACAAATAAGTATTGGAGGAGATCTCTGTAATAATAACAATAACAATAGTAATAAGCACATAATAATTAGAAGATTTTTTTTTTTTTTTTGGGGGTGGGGTGTTGGGGTTTCAGTTTCCACATAAGGAAATTTCTTTCTTGGAGGGTCTGAAACTCAAGGCGTGAAGGCTATAGATGCAAAGATTAGCTCCTTTTGATTTGACAACAATTTGATCAGAAGTGTCTTTGAAACCGGGAACATTACATGAAGAACATGAGCTCCAAATTAAGCTGGCCTGGCATGAAGACGAGATTTTTGAAGAATCTTCAGCGCATTTTATTCCATCAATGGCTGGTATCTCCAGCTTGTAAACTCCATACCTGTTCGTTGTTCTGTTCACTGAGAATGATATCTGCTCTGCCGTTCTTGGAGACATTGCTTTGAACATGCACTCTATTCTCACTTCAGCTCCTAAACCAAACCAAGAAAACATGTCCCAAAAAAAAAAAAAAGTTTAAGAAAAACATGTTTTGGTTTGATAAGTTTATAATAATAATTACCTGGTAAAAAGTAGCTGTGTTTGGAGAAGGTGTTGTTGGAGCAGATATCACAGTAAACGAAGCCCATAACAATGATTTGGGACTTGGATTTTGAAGGCCTAGACCTAGCCTCCGAGGTTATTGGCCTTAAAATCAACAACGAAGAAGAAGCAAGGAAGAGAAATAGGAGGAGTGAATTCATGGGGGGAGAGCTTTTTTTTTTTTTTTTTTTTTTTTTTTTTGGAAGGAATGATATTTGGGGTTGTGAATGAATAGTTAGTAAATGAAAATATTAATAATAACAATAATAATAGGGGACTGACCAGAGAGTAGCAAGCATTTATCACATTCACACGGTAAAAGTGATATGAGTTGGTGAATGGATAACGAGAGAGAGGAGCTAGCAAGAGCCAAGGGGCAAGCAGTATTTGGGAGATGCAAATAAAAAAATGGTGGAGTAAAGAATTTTTTAGTTATTTATCTTTTACACTAGAAACAAAGACATGTGAACTTGTTTTGGAGGGGCATCAACGTTGATGCGTAGGAGAGAGAAACAAAGTGAGACCTTTTATTATTATTATTATTATTATTATTGTTGTTTTATGAGAAAGATTTTTTTTTTTTTTTTTTTTTTTTTTTTTTTTTTTTTTTTGCCTCTTTTGGGGTTGAGGGAATCAAGTAAATTCAAGTGGTGGTTATGGTGCTATATGGGTATTCAGGACCCGTTTGACAGAATTTTTGTTTGTTTTTGCTTCTAGTCAGTAAAAGAAGAATAGTAAAAAATGTGACTTCTCAGTAAATATTTTGAATCAAAGAGCTTTTAAGTTAAAATCATCTTCAGAGTATTTTAATAAGTACTAAATATGATAAATGAGGTTTACAATGTTTAATTTAAAATTTTATTACAAGTTTTAAAATTTACTCAGAAGAGTTTTTATTAGAATTCACATTTTTTGGCTTTGATAAGAAATACTTCTGAAGACTGAAAGCTCTTCTGACATATCATTCAAATACTTTCAAAAGTCTTTTTTTGGATCTGAAAAACCAAAAGCAGCTTCTAAAAAGTTCTACCAAACAGACCTTACTCTCACAAAAAGTGCCAATAATAAAAGCTCACATGCAAAACATCACCTATCTCTATAGGTGTGTTTATATCTATCTATTGTGTGCATTTAATATTTGTATATTTGTATATTTATTTCTGTGATTTCATGCACAAGCTCTCCCATGCCCTGGGGCAGGGCACTTTCACGTAGGGTGGTTTTCATGGACAATTGTGTTGGAGACAAAGGCAATGCCAAGACACTTATAGTTATTAGTTACTAATTATAAGCATGAATATTATATATAAAGAAAAAAAAATTTGAAATAGAGTAAACCGATTAAACTCAATATTACACGTTATATTTTCCTTTAAATGAGTTGATTTGTACACTTTTGTGCATCCGAATGTTGGTTCCATAATGAATGGTGTGTAAAAAAATAAAAATAAAAAAGATTGTGACATAACAGTCGGTGGTTGTGCCTGTAAAAAGGAAATTTAAGTAGTTCGACATGCACTTTGCCATGACAATGGCAAAGATATTTCCTTATACGAAGAGAAATCCTTATGAGACTCACAACTACAAAAGTGGTTGGTTTGCAATGAAGACCAAAATCAGATTCAATATATTTTTTCTTACCTTTTACATCTTTCATTGCCCAAATAGGCTTGCCTTTTGTGTGGAAAAAATAGTAGAGAAGAAAAAAAAAATGACAACGCAAAGGATTGAAGAGACTATGGGACGAAGATAAAATGGTTGTTGTGACTGCTACCAGAAATAATAAAAGTTGAGGCTCAAAATCTAGTACCCTCTCTGTGTTGAAAAAATTCTGACCTCTTGAAGAATTCCTTTTCACCACTCCCTTTAAGCCACCCCCAAGTTTCACCACTACATTAAGACACAAATCGTAACTTGGGCTAGGCCTTCTTCTTTGGTTGACGGGCAAAAGCCGCCAATCATGAAAATCTTCTGAAAACTATTATTTACTTCTTTTTTTTTTTTTTTTTTAAGGAAAAACATCCGAATGATACAAATTTAGAGATTATTATACCAACACGACACGAAAAATTAACACTAAACTATTATATACTTTTTTTTTTCAGGAAAAACACCTGAATGATACAAATTTAGAGATTATTATACTAACACGACACGAAAAATTAATACTAAATCAATATAACACAAAATTAAACTAAAGTTAACTCAAATTTGTATCACGTTGGTCGAGAATGAAAAATTTGTGTCGTATTAATCAATAGATAAAAAAAATGGTTATTTAGTAAAGTTGTAAATATGAACCGGGTTACCTAGCTCGGCCCGTATAGAGTAGGTTGGCCCTACCTGAGTCGAGTAGGACCAAGATTCTAGGCCCACAGGCCAGCCCATATAGTTAGTTTTTATTGAGAAAATTACCTAAATAATCACATTTTTTTAATCTATTGATCAACATGACACAAATTATTAATTCTTGACCAACATGACATAAATTGTACTTAACTTTAGTTTAATTTTGTGTCATGTTAGTCTATTATTAAGTTTTTATGTCATATTGATGTAATGATTTTTAAATTTGTGTCATTCAGGTGCTTTCCCCATTTTTATTTATTGATAGATGACCAAATTAGGATCCTAGTTTTAAAAAATATCTAAAAATTAACTTATTTACAAAATCGAACAAAAAAAAAGGAAACTGATTATTTTATAGTTACCAAAATACCCATAAATAATAGTTCATATTTCTTTTTATAAAATAGGCCCATTTTTCTACGAAATTAGGGAGAAAAAACCAACTCCCCTTAATTTCGCCATTTTGAAATCAGATTTAAAAATTCCACAAAAATATGATCAATTTCATCACTTTTCCTTTTTTATTCCTCTCTACTTCTCACCGAACCCATTGCTCCACAACTCATCTTCTCCAACGTGCTTGCAAACACCAAAGCCGCAACGACCGTTTCTCCATGATGCAGATGAACAAAGCAGCGAGTAGGACACCAAAAAAACACCCAAACACATCTAAAGAGGTGACGACTTCTCCCTCACTGAGATGGTCACGATGAATCTCATCGGCTGCGAAAGAACTGGCAGTGTGATTTCACAGAAAACTAATGCCGGAGTTGAAATTTTAGGGTTTGCTTTTTGTTTATAATCACGTAGCTTTTGGGTTTGCTTAATTTTGAGTAAGAAAGGTCGTGATATTCATAAGAAATGATGAATTAACTATGTTGATCATTATAATATTACTCAGATTATGGTTTAGTAATTAATCATTTTGATATACAAGTTGTATTGATCCGATCATTGTTTTTATTACACTAGTGTATCTGAATTTACTGACTTTATTTGATTTTAGTGATTGTAGTTGTTATTATTCACCTTGTCATTATGGCGAGTTTTTTTTTTTTTTTTTTGTTCTGTTTTTTGTGTTTATTGAATTGATAATACTGATACAGTCATCAAAATTTTTTGATGGATTATAACTACGTCACTATAGTATTAATCTATATTTGGTGAAATACTATAATTACTAGGTCATTAACTTATATTTGTCTAAAGGGCTTTATATAATGAGTTAACAATTTCAGGATTTTAAAAGATTTAGGTTAATTGCTTATCAATTTACTAATAGACTAAATTTTGGATTTGAATGGACTTTTTTTTTTCCCCCCTTAAAAAAATAATATTTGAAATTGGTTTGATTTTATATGAAATAACTATGAATTGTGATATGATAATGATATGGTCATTGTTGTAGGTGTCGTATAACATTAGACGTTCTCGGATTTAAATAGGATTGTGTATCTTTTTAATTATACATAATTATAATAACCTACATAATATATTGGTCATTATAATAGAGATCGCGTAACGATATAGTGATTGTGGACTGATTTTGATAAAATATTGATTTCTACAGTTTTGCGATCATATTGACCTTCCTTGAGTATTTCTATCAAGTTTCAGTAGTAGCGTAATGACTGTGTTATTTTCTTCGTAATATTGATTGGAAATATTTTAATGCAAAGAAACAATCAAATCAAGTCTAAGGACATATGGGCATTTATGAAGATTAACCTCCATTCAGATACGAGGATAATAATAATGCAAAAAATCACACAAAAAAAAAAACTTTGCATCATTACTGTGAGTCTGTGACCATTATCATAAAAGTTAATGTACTATCTGTAATGTAAATTTCTATATATTATGATATGGTCATTATCATAAAGACCTCATATTCTGTACATCTCTATAACAAAAAAAATAAAAATAAAAATAAAAAAATTGCAAATTTGGGAGTGCACAAGTAAAGGAAAAATGAAAGATATCCCTTTGGGGGAAAAGAGAGAGAGAGAAAGAGAGATTATATTCCATAAAATTATGGAGTAACTCAAAATAAGTGAATATTTTTGTTTTATTGAACAAAAAAGAAATCACATAAAAAAAGGAAAATTTGATTCAAAATCGTCGAGACCAAAGAAAAAAAAAACTTTGAAAATAAAAGAAAATCTTTTTTTTTTGGTTTGGGAACGTAACAAACTCGTTGAAACGGAGGGGGGGGGGGGGGGGGGGGTGTGGGGGTCTGTACTTGGTCTGGGAAGGGAACGAAACAAACTAGTTGAAACATTAATTAAAAAAAATAAAAAGTGAAAAAACTACTTACTGATGTACGTGAAATGAATTATGCCGAGAAAAAAAATATATAAAAAACTTCCTCCTTAAAAATAGCAACAAACGTGGAATTAGGAATTCGTAACATATCAGATTTTTTTTTCCCCAAAAATAGATAAACTTTTAAAAACTAATCAGCAAATGGAAGGGTAAATAAGGAACAAAAAGGTGTGAAATTTAAATTTCGTTCAAATTTACAAATAAGTTTGAAAGTGTTGATTTTTTCAAAATGATGTCTAAAAATGGCTCTTCTGTATATAATATATATATATATATATATATATATTTCGTGAAAATCGCATATAAAACTATATTTCCCTAGCAATACGCAGGTCGGTGACCCATCGGATTATAGGGCCAAGTTGGACCACCTTGTCTTTATTTTGGGCCGGTCTAGCCAATATTTCGCTTGCTGCCTATTATTACAGCACTAATCTAATACAACATTTGTACTTTGCAAGTGTCTTTTATGGATATAACTCATCAATGGACATCTAAACTTTTGAGAGCAATATTAATTTCTAATGTTTAAACTCATTCTAAAACACTAAGCTCTTAAGGGTTGACTCAATTTTGAGCCTTTTTATTAACATTGTAATATATTTTCAGGTGTCGTTTTTCTACCTAAAATATTCTCGATCTACTTGTTAAAGAGATAAATTTGACCAGGCCATGTTTTAATATACAGAAAACACTCCAAGCAGAAGGAGTACACTGGACACCAACGTATAAAGTCAAAGCAATATTTCTCTACTGATTTTCCTTTGTAGGAAATTCTAGCTATTACCTCCACTAAGACAAAGTATTATTACTATTCATTGATTTGAAGTTCAAGACAAGGAATAAAACAAAAGTTTGCTTATCATTCTAAGTATTATTCCTTACTAAAAAACAAGTTAAAAAGTTTGGAGAAGTCCTAACAGAAATACTAAGTTAACTCCCACTAATATTTAGTAGTTTTCTCCATTAATTCGCATTTCCAACAAAGGATATACTACACTAATGATCAGAGATCACTAGATTACATGTGTCTTATTTCTATAGCCTGATAAAATTATTAAATGCATGATGATGAATCCCTTTCACACCTCTATAATTTTCTACCCAAAATGAAGAGTTAATTTGTGGGTTTTTGCATCACTACTCGTAATAAGTCGTAACTAATACTAACTGAAAACCGAAATAACATGAGAAAGAGCAAGTTATATGGATGTAAATTATTTGTGGGAATCTTCATTTTCATGAAACCATAGCATACGTAATATATATATATATATATTGTGTGCGCGCGTATAGATATATTTATATAAAATAAAAAGTGGCATGCTTATATACGAGAGATATAGCACATAGAAAGAGATGCGGCCAAAGAGGAAAAGATGATGAGGGAAGGAGAGTGGGGACAAGCACATGGTGCCTTTGGCAAATCCAAGGCTCAGGCGGCGTCACCGACGCCACATTCGACGACTTTGCCTATGTCCCTTTTCTTGTCCTCTTTCTTAATATATTCTTAGCTCTATATATACATATATTATCTCTTTATTATATATATACATATACACACACACACACTCACCACTTTCACTCTATATTTGTTTTACCTAACAAGTACATTACTCAACGTTACCGTTTGATCATTTGCATATTTTTTCCTGCTAATTACTTTTTTGGATTATAACTACAACACCTCTTGCTCATTAATTTCACTTTTGTTAATGTTTCACTAACGAATCTTATTTATTAAATCATGTTATGTTGACTATTAACGTACATATATAAAGTACGGCTTTCAAAGATTTTGTGACATTTTAGCTCACTTACCATGTGAGAGGACAGGTAGCTAGTAATTTATTAGGATGCTCATCAAGTGTAGGTTAAGGTGATATTATAGATGAACACATAGAAACCAAGAACATATGTAACCTATTTTTTTGTTTAAAAAAAAAAAGACGTATAAAACCCACAAACAGATCAACCGCAAAGTCATTTGTATGGCTCATAAATGGATCACACTCAACAACTTTGTATTAAAATTGTTGATGGGAAAAGAACCATGTGGACATGCACTTAAATACCAGTAAGTGCAGAACCTCACTGCACTAAGGTAATTGATAGCAATAATACAGGGACATAGAAACTTGAGAGACATATTACTCGAGCACTTGGGAAATTCACACTATACCAAAATTTTATGATATTCCTAATTATTCAGGCTGTCATTGAAAAGCTATTCACTAATTTATTTATTTACTTCTGCTAAGATAATATAATATTATTTTTTCTTTAATTTTTAGTGATCAGTGAATGACCAAATTACAAGTAATACGCATAGTAATAGTTATTATTTGATATATAAGACCAAAAGCATAAAAAATTATATCGCATCACCTTTTATTGGTAACGTAGATATGAATATATTATTACCGGCCTTTGTTGAAGTCCTTTTCTTATTTACAATGTGTGTGTGTGTGTGTGTGTATATATATATATATAAATATATATATCCTGTATATCCGCCATTTTATTCTTTTTTTCATTCATATCACATAGGGAATTCCTAGATTTTTTTTTCCCCTCGTATAATGTTATCTCCTAATCAACGATATCAAGCACCATGAATGCAACTTCAATTTGATGAAGAGCAATGTGTTAATAAAATAACTACAAGCCAAAGATAGTAAAAAGAAAAATAATAATAATAAACAAAATGTATTAAAAAAAAAAGGTAGTATCACACCGATTATCTTGTTCCCAATTGGGCCGGCGCAAGGAAAGTGGGGTCCACTCCAAATTTGATTGTCGTTTGCCAACAAAACAGAGAAAGTTTACAAAGGCCTCACAAAGCTTTCCCAAGCATGGAATTAAAACACCTAGGGAATGGTGACAAAATCTTGGCCCTCTAAATCACAGCTAAAACTTTGTAGAAAGGTGATGAAATCATGAAATGGAGTCTTCTCTATGCAAACCTCCAACCACATCCCCCTTTGGTACTTTTGTCGTTTTGTTTTCCTAATCTATTCTTCTCTCTCCACTAAACGACAATCCCCTTTCAAATAAGAAGAAAGGAAAGTAGTTCTCTTTGCTCTTTCTCTAACCCCACATTAGCCCTAGCAATGTAAGCTAGCAAAAATTTCGCCCCTCAAAAGAAACACATTAAAACAATATATATCTCAAAATCAATTAACTATATAGATATATATATATACACACATATATATATATAGTGACAATAATTCTTTACAATCATGATTAATTCCCTTTGTGGAAGCATGGGATCATCATCCATCAAGAGAGAGAATTCATGCACCAAACTCACCCAACAAACTAGTACAACTTCTCCTAATGAGTCCTCCTCCTCAATGTCCGAATCTAAGATCAACAACAACAACATTAAACCTAGTACTCCAATGTCCTGTGAGAGTATGGAACAGACCAGCTTAGCCCCACCAAGCCTGGACTTCCCACTCATCAAGTTCGAGCTCGACGGCGACGGTGGTGGCGGTGGCGGTGGCGACGTTGAGGTCCAGTCACCGGACAACTCGATATGGGACTCCTTGTTCACCGACCACTTCGAGTCAGCGGCGGATTTCATGATCATGTCGCCGGTGAGGAACCTGCCGCCATCGCCGATGCAACAAGGCTCGTCGAGAACAAATTACAACAACTATAACTACAACTATGCGCAGGCAATGCAGGGGCAGAGCCTCTCCGGTTGCTCGCCGCCTCGCAGTTTGTCTCAGCTCGGAGCTTTCAGTAGTAGTGGTGGTAGTAGTAAAGGGAAGGGACTAAGTCCACTCCACAAGGTATTTAGCTCCGTGAACAATCAGTACATGCAACAGCCTGAGAACTTTGCTCTCCCGGGCATTGAGGAGTTTTTGGACGACTATCAAAGAGACGGGTTCGGGGATTACACGACGACGTCGAAGATGTCCGGTCATGTTGTCGGTTACGACATACCGACAACCACCGTAAGCAACAACGTTAATTCAGGTGGTGGCAGTATGTTGGACTGCTATTGTGAAGCGTCGTCGGCTCCAGGGGGTTCTTCTGGTAATGCGAGTGGTATACCATTATCTCAACAGTTGGAACAAGAACGACAACAAGAGAAGAACCACCAACAACAGCAACAACATCACAACCTTAACCACAATCTCATGATGCCTAATATTCCTATTGGTATTGAGCTGGTAAATTAAATCTCCCCTCAAGTTCCATTTTTTACTTATTTTAAACTTTAAAAAAAATTTCTTGGTTGGAAATTATGATTACCTTTTTGTTTCTGTTCTAGTAATTAAAAAAAAAAAAAAAAAACGCATAATATTGTGTAATCTAGACATGTCATAATTTGACGTATACATGTGTTTGCTTGTTGTTGATGTCGAGTTTGCCTGTAAATATATGATTTTGACTAAGTTTGTGGATTGAAAAGTGATATTTCCATATAAATTTGTTGTCTTTAATCTTTTATGTATGCTTTCTAAGAGATCATCAAAAGATGTTTTTGAGCATTCATAATATATGCTTGGTCTATACATAGAGATGGTAATTTATATGCGTATAGGTAGAGACTATTTGGATTTTCCATTTCGAGCATTGATATTCAGCTCCAGAAATTTTCTATCTCCGATTATCTCTTCACATGACGTGGAAGTACCGCATTTCAGTTTTTGAAATTCAAAACAAAAGTGGGATCCACTTTACATATATCACAAAGTACTCTTTTCCGCCACATCGGGCGAGCCCTGCGGAGCTGGAGAATTTTCAGAGTCTAAAAGCATTAGTCTTTTCGAAATATACAAGTTTCGTTGATATGATGATTTTGTGTTGTATTTTTGTTTCACTCTTTAATTTCAGCCCCTCTTCAAGGATCGTTTAATTGAATCTACTAACCCAAAAAAATAAAAGCCGGGTGACTTAATATAAATATATATATATATATGTATAAGTTTGATTAATTAGAATTGCTTGCATTAATTCTGATTGATATTAGAAACCGACATGAACAATAAAGTAGTGCAGCATAATTAATTTATTTATTTTCCATAGATGTATCTTCAACAACACTACTTTCTTTAATATAAGAAGTTACAAACTAATTTCCTAGGCCTCCTTAATTATTCCGTACGTACATACATACATACATAGATGCATACTTACTTAAGAACCAAAATGTTATTTTCTTTCGGCCTCGTTAATCAGTACTCTTTATACGCACACATCTCTATCTAATAATAGTAATAATAGATATCTGTGCTGACTATATTTCACAATTATATATATATATACACACACACACATACATACAAGCAGGAACAAGACAGTGGGCTTCAACTAGTGCACCTTCTCCTAGCATGCGCCGAAGCAGTCTCAAAAGAGGACTACATGCTGGCTCGGAGGTACCTCCACCACCTCAACCGAGTGGTCACTCCTCTCGGCGATTCCATGCAACGTGTCGCCTCCTGCTTCACTGAAGCCCTCTCAGCCCGCCTCGCCGCCACTCTCACCACCACCAGTACCACCTCCTCCTCCTCCGCAGCCACCTCCATAAAACCCTTCAACCCCTTCCCTCCAAACTCCCTAGAAATTCTCAAAATCTACCAAATCGTCTACCAAGCCTGCCCTTACATAAAATTCGCCCACTTCACCGCCAACCAAGCCATCTTCGAGGCCTTCGAGTCCGAAGACCGCGTCCACGTCATCGACCTCGACATCCACCAGGGCTACCAATGGCCCGCCTTCATGCAGGCCCTGTCCGCCCGCCCCGGCGGCGCCCCATTCCTCCGGATAACCGGCGTGGGACCCTCCATCGAAGCGGTGGAGGAAACCGGCCGCTGCCTAACAGAACTCGCCCACTCCCTCCACGTCCCGTTCGAATTCCACGCCGTAGGCGAGCAGCTCGAGGACCTCAAGCCCCACATGTTCAACCGCCGAGTCGGCGAGGCTCTGGCGGTTAATTCCGTCAGCCGTCTCCACCGCGTCCCGAGCAACTGCCTGGGAAACCTCCTGACGATGATCCGAGACCAAGCTCCGAACATATTCACGCTAGTGGAGCAGGAGGCGAGCCACAACGGGCCATACTTCCTGGGGAGGTTTCTAGAAGCGCTGCACTACTATTCGGCGATATTCGACTCGCTGGACGCGACGTTTCCGGCGGAGTCGGCGCAGAGGGCGAAGGTGGAGCAGTACATATTCGCGCCGGAGATAAGGAACATAGTGGCGAGCGAGGGGGCGGAGAGGACGGTGAGGCACGAGAGGCTGGAGAAGTGGAGGAAGGTCATGGAAGGGAAGGGCTTCCGAGGGGTTCCGTTGAGCGCCAACGCCGTCACGCAGTCCAAGATATTGCTCGGACTCTACTCCTGCGACGGCTATCGCTTGACGGAGGACAAGGGTTGCTTGCTCTTGGGCTGGCAGGACCGCCCCATTATCGCTGCTTCTGCATGGCGATGCTGAATCATCATTTTATCATATATACATATATATATATATATATATATTCGATTTCAAGATAATAATTAGCTATAATCATGTTCTTTCGGGTTCACGTGTAGTAATTATGTTTTTAAAAATTATCTGGTAAGGTAGAAAAAAATGTTCTACTAGCTAGTATTGTCCAATTATGAGCTGTTGGATCCACATTAAAATCGTATTAAAATAAAAAAAAATTATAATGTAATTTAATGAGGATCTAACAGTTTAAAATTGAGCATAATTAGTATAGTAGTTTCTTTCTTTACTAAATATATATTTTTGGTAATTATCTTAAAGTAAAGGAAGTTTGTGAATTATAAAAAAGTGGAAAAAAAAAATTCTTTTGTAAGATATAAAATAAAATATCTTAGCTATAGATATCTTATTACAGAATTGTAAGAACGGAGAAGGAGAGGGGGGGGGGGGGGGGGGGGGGGGGGGGGGGGGGGGGGAGAAGAAGAAGAAAAGAAAGGGTTGGAATAATATAGTTCGGATCTACGTGTTCATTAGGTAGTAAACGACCTTAAGACATTTTAGGTCAACATATAATTTTTAAGATTTATTTATTTATATCATTTTTGTCGATAATGGCGAGATGAAGTACATTTCGTGTTTCCTTGATGAGATAATTCCCGTCCAACAGGTTGTCGTAACGTCTGGATTGCAATTCGATGATCGGTTGGCTTTTATTTGTAGTTGCTTGTTTGTAAGATTTTTCTTTTGCTGATGTCCTTTTTTAATTCTATGTTGCTACGATTATAAGGTTATTATCAAATTGCTGATTAGTATTGAAATATTCAATTCTAACGTCTATGCGGGGCACAAAACAATGCATATAATATACATCTAATTCAATTCCACTGCTTTTTGTATTATGAACATTAAGCTCCATTTGGCGTTTCAATTTAACTCCAATTAAATTGTACTTTTTCATCTTAATTTTTTTTTCAATCAACAAAATTTATAACTAGTTTTTGAAAAGACAACCAACTTCAATTTACCAACAAACAAATCAAATGCAAGCTAAGTTATTAAACGCACCATCTAAGTATGGTGATCATTATATGTGATGACCTAATAATAAAGGATTATTGTTACTAAACTTGTAGTTTAATACTCGGGTTGTTAAGACTTTCAAAATAAATATATATATTCGGGTTGTTAGAGGGTCTTAAACGTGACAGCATATTACTATCAATCCAATAATTAATTTAGCTTGTCTAAAATCACGCCCCTACTTATCTTGATAACACCTAAGAAAGCAAACATGCTAACCTGCATCGTCCCCATCTTGGACTCCTCTTTTCTTTTCTTTTTTTTTTTTTTCAATATGCCTCAGTGCGTTCTTCTGAGTATTTTCTTTCATCTTAGATCTTGACATTAAATTGTTTAAAAAATTTGTTTGAGATATAAAAGGATGAGATTCCTGCGTTAAACAAAATATCTACTGCCAATATATAAATTTTTAGTGTAAATTACTGATTCGGATTAAAAACTAATTAAAAAATACTGTTATAACGATATTGTAATAGTTTAGTGTTATTTAAACTATAAAACAAAAACAAAAACAAAAACAAAATTATACAAATTTAAAAATTTAAGAACCAACCTAATAATTTACGCAATCCTTTGACCAAACGTTGCCACAATAGCATAATTTTATATCATGGAAATTATATAATCAAAGCTACACTTTCTAGAAGAGACGTTGGAACTTATTCAGGTTCCGTTTGACTCTCCATTTTGAACCCAAAATTTTCGTCTCAAGTTTGTCTTTTCTCTGAAAAATCAATAAAAATTATAATTAATTTTTCAAAAGTCATTCAACCTAAAAACTCCATTCCAAACCGGAGCGTGAAACACAAGGTCAGTTGATGTATAAACAAAGACAATGGCGATAATATAGTCCTTGTATATATCAAATATAGAATAGATATTGAAGCTACAAAAATACATAATCAGGCACCTTTTTTTATATATAAAATGTAAAATACATTACCACTAATATGGATTGTTACGCAGGAATGCCCTCCAACAAACATGAGACAATGGGGGGATGGGACTCTTCACAAATTATTCTCTCTCTCTCTCTCTCTCTCAAACCCTCCCTTCAGCTCTACTCATTTCAATGGTCCCAGAGATACAAGGATATTCCCAAGTCAACCTCACAAGCTTGGCCATGCCCAAGAGCAACTCCATTACAATATGGAACATGAACAAATGTTTTTCCTTGGGGCCTCATCAACTTTCTTTTCTGTTGCACATAAAAATTAAATAAGTAAACTGGTAGTCGAAATCCGAGCTAAGAAGGATAATGCAAGCATACAAGCACTTAGTTATCGAGTGTAAATATTAATTCAAGGCGATGAAAATAGGGCCAGTTTGGCATTGCTTTTAGAAGCCCCAAAACTCTTTTGCATTGCACATTACAAAGCTGCAAGTAATGCATTTGGTAAAAGTCCATAAACACCGGAGAAACTAACAATCTAGAATAAAAACTACCTGTTTTTGCTTTTGCTAAAGATGGCTGCACAACAACATGCATGGTGATTACTGCTCTTGGGAGCTCTCCAAATGGCACTCTACACTGCCCAACAGTCTTGCTGTTCTCCAAAATCTTCCCGGCATTGATCAGTTTTATGTCATTTGCTCCTTTCGGTACGATCTTCTTATCTGAAATGGGAAAAAGAAAAGGCAGTGCCAATGAGGATATTATATGCGAAGCTAATGCTCATGAAAAAAAAAAAAGGGTCCACCAAACAATGTCCTTACATTACAAATGATAACACAAGCAAATCTTAAATGACAAATCTCTTGTCAGTTGCTAAATGCAACTCCTACGAAGGCAAGGCATGTCAAAAAGTTGTTACAACATAAGAGAACGTGTCTTATAGTGGTTTTTGACAATTAAAAATCACTCAGTGACTTGAAAAAAAAAAAAAGAAAAAATCCATTTAGGAGGGATTAACAATACAGAGTGCGTCGAGTACTGATCAGGAACATAGAGAAGTTCTGATATGGCAATGATTTTTCTTGGCCTACCTCTGTTTACTTTAAACCTAGTAACCACACTTAAAATTGAAGTTATTAGCAAACCATGGTGCTTATCTTATTAACACTTTCATGCAAGTAAAACACAGATGAAAAATGAATAGCTGATTATGGTAATCCTAATTAAGACTTGGTATAATAGCAACCAAAGTCTAATTTAGCTTTAAAACATACAGCTCTGTCTTTCCTAATTATGTAGACATTATTTAACTGCATGAGATAAAGAAAGCGGGTAAGAGAAGAAAAACGTATGCCATTCTGTCATCCCCATTACTCAAAATTAGCAAATAATAAGGTCAGTTGTCTCATATATTGGAAAAGAATTATATCAATAAAACATAAAGGAGAGAGGAGATTTGAAAAGGAAGAAAACCATGTAATAAATTTTCATACCGGATCATAATCTCATGCAGTAAAACCGCGGAAACCTAATAAAATAGGAAATCCTCACATAGTTTACAAGTCCAAAGAAAGAAGTACACAAAAGGAATATTAGTAATTACAAAACGTAAGCCATTAGACCTACATGACTATGTCCTATAATTATCTTAGACATAGTTGCAACTTACACGCATTTTTTGGAAAAAAATAAGAAAATGGTCAACAAGCACATAGGAAATAACAGGGTAAACCAGAACCCACAATGCGAATGCGGACAACAGCTCAGATTATACAACTTTATCCGAAATACTAATCACAAGAGCCAATGGTTTTCAAGGAAGATAACTAGCACTGTGTACCCAGTCCTTTATATAAAGTGCATCAAAATTACATACCAAAGACAATGAACAGTTAAACTTAGAACTTTCTACAGTTTATGTCTATAAAGTAACGGAACATCCCGTTTTAAATAACCACATCCAAGGCATAGCTAATAGGAAATATCAAGTTGAACTTACAACTAAAGGGTTTTGTGAAAATTCCAACGAGGATTAACCAACAATTTCCAAAAATGAGGAGGTGTTAAAAGCCACTCAAAAACAGAATACCCTTATACTTCTTCCAAAGTGGGAAAACTTTGGGAAAAAGCACTACGGGTGATGCATCACCACATGGATCAGTAAAATTAACGAATCACCGATAGTTGTGAAAATGGAAAACAACGGGATCCACTCTGCTACGGTAGTTGTGATACAATGCCACGTATATGGTGATAGCATCACCGATAGTGAAACTGTATCGACCAATGTATATTGTAACGAATCAACCAATGTATATTAAAACTGAAAAATTTTCAGTTAGCAAACATCATGAAGTGCACCAAAAGAAGCCAAAATTTTCAAAACAAAAAGCTCTTAATGGCCAACGAAAAAAAAAAAGAAGAAGCGAAGTCTCTTCAGACCTTTAGGCCACTCGGTGACGATTCTCTCCTTGAGCATTGCGACAGTAGATGCCGGGGAATAGCGAAACGGACCGATATCCGATCCATCGTAAAGACGGAACTTGAGCTCAACCAGGTCCTCCTCCGGCATTTGCAACCCTCCACCACTTCAACCTCTTCTTCACAAAACTTGCTTTACCACACACACAATACCATATAACCTAACCACCAACACAACAACTCAATTATGTATTTCTTTTCAGAACAAAAAGATAATACCATATAGCAGACAAAATTGATTGTTCAATAAATTTCCTCACTGTAATAGTTATAATCGAACGCCTCGATTAATTTTCTCAACACTAAAAAAAAAATGCAAAAAATAAATTCAATTTCGTTCTAATCAGCTTTCTCGGAATCCAAACAAACAATCCCAAACAGAAAAGAGCAATTAAAAAAAAAAAAAAAAAAGAGCTCGAATTGGTGAACAAAATTGACAAACTACAAAGCTTGTTTCTCACATTTTGGAAAACGATGCAAACAATAAAAATAAAAATACCTGGAAAAAAAAAAAGGGAATAATCGGAGAGTTCCCTCACTCCACTGTACAGGTTTTGTTTGGAGAGAAAGACGGATTAAAGATTCCCAAACACACAAGAGAAACCCTAGGCCCGATCTCAACGCTTTTCTGTCTCTTTTCTTTTCTTTTCTTTTTTTTTAATTAAAAATCGATATTGTGTGCGAGTGTATATGTATACGATATATATAGTCTCTTCGGCCTTGAGGTTTTTTTTTTTTTTTTTTTTTAAATTTCCTTTTAATGATTTTTTGTAAGAAATAAAAAGGGAAGAAAGAAAGAAAAGTGAGATTTGGATTTCGAATCTTGTCAGTGTAAACGGTAGAAACAACTTTTCTGAAGTTGTTGTCAGTAAAAAATAATAATAGTTTTTTAATTAAAAAATAAAAAAGCACCTTCCAAAGACTAGTGTTGGACCAAAGGTAATGTTCCTCTGTGGCCGCGTAGGCTTTTGCGTAGGTTTTTCATTTCCTACGTCTACCAATAGTATTGCAGCTAGAGTCGGAAATCTGGGATGAAGGAATTATTGGTTATGACTTGGCGGTAGATTATTGGTGGGTTTGACTTGTTGTGGATCTTCACAAAAAATTAAACACAGAGAATTTTGAAAGAGTAGAACGTGTCGGTGATACACGGAGGCCTTTTTATAAAATAAAAAATAAAAAATAAAAAAAAGGATACACGGAGGCCTTGATAAAAATGGTACCAACTAGAAAGGCCACGTCATCGGGTGGCTGGCTTTGGGTGTGGGTCAATTTGACCATGTCATGCCTGTAGAAGCAACCACTCCACGACAAAAGAGTTAATGTTATTAACTGTATCAAATATCACAACTTATAGCTACAACATCTATTTGAAATAAAATTTTTATGTTAAAATTAATTAATTTTTTAAAAATGAATTATAATTTTTATTAATTTTTTAAAAAAAGATAAGATGAAAAATTAATGTTTGAATATGTATTCCAAACACAGGTTTAGTGTATGTCTACTTCATGAATTGTATTTAAATATTCATTTAGCTTATGTTTGGACCTAAAAATTTCATTTTAGTTTTTGTATTTTTTTTTTGAAAATTCAACAAAAATTATAATAATATTTTTAAAAAATTAACCAACTCCAACTTAAAAATTTCATTCCAAACCAGTACATCAAACACAACCTTAATTTTTAGTTTTTGTATTTTTTTTTTTTTTGAAAATTCAACAAAAATTATAATAATGTTTTTAAAAAATCAACCAACTCCAACTTAAAAATTTCATTCCAAACCAGTACATCAAACACAACCTTATACTGAATATTTATATTTAAATATAAATTTTGAATTGTGTATTATTCAATTCAAATGTGTGTCTAGATAGTTTTGATAAAAATAATATTCAAATAGTATAAAGGTAGAAAAATGAGTGTGGTACTTTGGATATCTAAAAAGTAAAACTGTGGATTTAGATTTGAGTTAAAGTGTTGTGAAATAGTAAAAATATTTAAATATTCCTGAATATTTTATCACCAACTAAACACACTTTGTATTAGAGTTAAGTAATAGCTATTATAAATGATGAGTGTCTGTTTAGATTATAGCATTGATAGTAATCCAACAAATTCAAAACCAAACAGTCTTCTTTAATAAATTTAGAAATTTACTGATGGATTTGTTTAGCTTATCATTTGTTCAATAGAGCAGCCATAATTTGACTTCTTTTGCTCTTAGGATCTGTTATTGTATTGGAATCATTATCTTAATAACAGATTTCTTTTATTCTTAATATATATATATATATGTAGGTGTGTGTGTGTTTGAGAGAAATAAAAATGAGGGGAATTTTTAAAAGTTAAATCTACATTTGGATTCGATTTGAATTAAAAATTTTTGACTCAAAGTTATGATCCAAGCACACTATTAACATCATTACTATACGTATTATTCAACAGTAATTTATGAATATGTAGAATTCAAATTTCTAATATATTGTATCTATTTTTATTAAAGGAACTTGTTTGGTATAATATTCATAATTAAATTTTTATTCTTTGTTTAAGGATAATTATATTTTTATTCTTGAGTTTTAAAGTTGTTTATATAAGTGTTAAGAGTCTGCTCAAAATATTCAGATGAAAACATTTTGGAACTTGTATTAAAATTTTAATAAGATTTTATGAACTTTATTATAATTTTATCGTTGCTTATTGGTAATTTAAATACACTTTTTTAACCTAACTTAAATTTACTTTTTTGTTTCATTAAATTATTTATAAATATAGTTCCGTACATTGATCCAAACTAAAAAATTTTGTGGTTACAGGAATAGCATAGCGGTAATATCACATTTGACTCCACCTAAAGGTACAGAGTTCGAATCCCCACTCCCAAATTCAAATAAAAAATAAAAAATTTTAAATTTTACTTCCTTTTTCCTATTACTTTAAAGCAAAAATAAAAAAAGATACGCTAAATAAGCTATTAATAAAAATTTGACATGAAGTAGAGCTTTTGTGTGGTTGCAAGCAAAGTCTCTAATAATAATTACACACTTGATTTCATTTAAAGTTATAGGGTTAGTTTGAAGTTAAAGTTTAAACCCAAGATTTTTAACTCAATTTTTGTCTTTTTTTCCAAAAGTTTTTTGTCTTTTCTGAAAAAGTCAACCAAAATCACTATTTAAACTTACAAATCTTAACTCAAACTTACACACCAAACACCCCCGTAAAGTTCAAATCATTTTGATCCTCAAGTTCAAAAAAGTAGAGCTTGTGTGACGATGAGCACGGATATATATATCATAAATAAAATAAAATAAAATAAAATTACTAGTCTCATTTTATTATGTGACAGTTAATATATTTATTCATATATATATATATATATATAATGATTGCATTTTTAATATATGTTTTTTTTTCTTGAACTCATGATAAGAAATTCAAACTTCACACCTTATAATGAAATCAAGTTAGGATTCGAACTCTCTGTATATTTATTATTACTACCATAGGAATTTAACGTGAAAATTGTCCACAGAAAGTTCCTAATTTAGTTAAATGTAGTGTACCGCAACGATTTTAACGTGAAAATCGGTCCACATAAAGTTCCCACTTCTGTTATGTTTATGCAGTGTACCGCAACGATACCATAGAGGAGTACGACGATACCCACTTACATAATATTTTGCTAGTGGTAATACACCAAACACCTTATTTGTCCTTTGGAAGCTTCCTTTTGTTCTTCCAATTATGTGATTTTTTTTATTTATTTTTTTTTTACAGAATATATGATTTCTATTTGGAAAGTTCAACGCTTTTGAATTGACATGGTGCACTTTTTTTTTTCTTTCCCATTTTTTTTTTTTTTTTTTTTTTTTTTGTGGAGTTTTATTAGTGAATAACAAAGAAGCAAAAACTAGAAGGGTTTATTGTAACCACCATAAGTCGAGCGACAAACTCAACTTATTGTTTTAATGAAGTTGTATACTAAAAGACAAGTTTTTAAGATGATTTCTATAAGGTGAATCAATTTTTATTTGGGAATAATGAGAAAAATGTAAAATTGAAATGTAAAATTGAGAGAAATAAAATTTCATTTAAGACGAAATCTCTCACTCGATTATGAGTGGCTTTGACTCTGTAAGACGATTTTCTCTTTTTAGTTAATGATTTTATTGAGGATTACGTTTAGGTGATGTTTGATTTTTCGGTTTAAACATAAAGTTTGAATTTAAATTTAAATTTTTATAAGTAAAACAATACAGAAAATCTCAACTAGCTCATAACTCTACCTTCTGTCTGAATTACGGCATGCACGTAACCTTCCCAGGCCATACCAAGCCTTCCCCCCCCCCCCCCCTTTTTTTTTTTTTGGTCGTTTTTACCTTCTGCCTTATTTTAACTTTGTTTCAACTTTTCTTCTTAACGATTAAATACAAATTATTCTATTCATCGTCGTTTTCCCCAGTTTAAACTTTTGGCATGCGTTTTTTGACAAGTCAGTTTAAACTTTTATTACTCACTGTAGTTTCTCACATTTTTGTTGATTTGACCCTCGTTGTTGTTTTTCTAAGTTATGTCGCTCCCTCATGATGTTGTGTCCTTACTTTCACCTTTTCTTGTCCCATTAGCTGATAGCTTTCGTCTATAGTGTCGTTCTTTGTTATATCATCTATTTAGATAGGTGCCGTTCTTTGTTTCTTTACATACTTTTGTGTTTTTTGATACTTGTCGTTTTTCTAATTCATTGTCGCTTTCTTCATCCGTTCACCTTTTCCTTTTACTGTCGTTTTGTATTTTTGATTTGTCAGTTTACACACTTTGTTATCTTTTTAATTCTACATTTTTGTGGAACTTTCGTTTTGACATCATTTTATTATTGCCGATACATTTTGCTGTCGTTTTGTTTTTATGACTTGTTTATTGATTTTTCGTTTTCCCAAGTGGAATCTTTTAAAATGCCGTATTAAATAAACTTGTCGTTTCTTACTTTCTCGATTCTGTAATTTCACGGATGTTTTCTTTTTGCCATAACTTGTTCTAAATGGATCAGCATTGTTCTTCCTTTATGTCTTTAATTGATGTTCTCTTCGTTGTCGTTTTCCCTAGACATTTTCATTTGATGTCGTTTTATTCATCCTTTTAGTTTGTTGCCTTTTCTGATTTCCAATTCGTTGACAGTTATATGTAAAAGATGATTATTCTTCCTCTCAGAACTAGAAATTAGAATAAGAAGAACATGTTTCGTCGTTTTCATTATCGTTTTCCATTCTGATTGTTTAAACCTTTTTTTTTTGTCGTTAACATTTGTCGCTTTCCATAAATTGCTCTTTTTTCTTTTATTTTTTTTCGTGCTTTCTGATTAGCAAATTCCAATTCATCGATGTTCTTCTTATATGTCAAAGATAATTCAGCTTTCCTCTGAGAACTTGAAATTATAGAAGAAGAACATGTTCTGTCGTTTCAAGTTCTGGTTGTTTTACCCATTTCTTGTGGGTTATACCGAGAGTTGTCGTTTTCAGTTATTTGTTGTTTCCTCGATGATTCTTTTCCCTTAGCCGCCTTTTTGGTTATCCAATTTATTGCCGTTTTTCCTATATGTCAAAGATGATTCATTCTTTCTCAAAAAAAAAAAAAAAAAAAAAAAAAAATGATGATTCATTCTTCCTTCCAGAACCAGAATAAGAACATGTTTTTGTCGTTTGGAAAGTTTATATAAACATAAATATACCTTATATTTTGGGTTTATTTAAAAAGTATATAATTTACTTTAAACCTTATCAAATATTTTTCATGACATTTTAAATGTATATCAAAATCATATAATAAAGCAGACAGTATTTAAATTTTAACCAATGCGATGATAAAAACACCCGTAACGAGAAAAGAAAATGTTAAAATCCAATAGAAAATTTTTTTTCTTTGTTTTTAGATTTTTTGAAAGAAAAAAATATATTCTTTTTTCTTCTTCTTTGTTTGAGGAAATTTTTTTTTCATAATTGTAGTCAAAATTGAAGGAGAACTTTTCTATGGTACTGAAATTGACACACTTAAAATATTATAGTATATGTTTAATATGATTGAAAATGAATGATATACTTTTAAAAAATAGGGTAATTTACTAAGTTAGTTTCTAAATTTTTAACTTTATGCAACTTTGGTCCTTGAACTTTTTTTTGTAAATGGAATGCTCCTAAACTTTTAAAATGTTGTTACAATAGTCTTTTACGCTAAATTTTGTACTAAATATGTTAGTTAACATTAATTTTTGACCAAATTACTAACTAATTTCATTTAAAGAATTAACATAAATGATTATTATGGTAGCAATTTAATAGTTTAAGGGCATTTCTTGTTCTTTTTTTTCGTAGATGAAATGATTATAAACTATTAAAATTGTTACTGCAGTAATCATTTTCGTTAATTTGATACTGGAATCTGTAGTTAACACTAGTTCTTGACCAAATTAATAACATACTCCATCTAAAAATTAACTGAAAGGACTACTGTAGTAACATTTTAAAAATTTAGAGGCATTCTAGCTATATAAAAAAAAAAAAAATTCATGTACCACAATTGCATAAGGTTAAAAGTTTAGGAACTAAATGAGCAATTTATCCTAAAAAATAAATGATATACTTTTTAAATAAACTTAAGGCTGAATTGCTACAATGATTCCTGAACTTTTAGCGATGGTGTCGTTTGGTTCTCAAAATTTTTTTTTTTAATTGAAAAGTCCCCAAACTTTTAAAAAGATGCAAAATTAGGTAAAACCCTAACGTTAACGTGCCTCACATGATTAATTTTTTTTTTGGTCAAATTTACTAAAATAACCCTTAAAAAAGAGATAACAAAAAATTTACAATTTTTCGGTTCTGTTCAGCTTCTTCCCCCTTCCATCCACTGCCAGTGTGCCACCGCCCACCAACCACCCGCGACCTCGTTGCAACGAGCCTCCAACACCCATTGCCTCCCTCCTCCGTAGTGAACACAACAAACCTAGCCTCACAAGCAAGCCACCGCGAAACCAAACCATGGCATGCCGAGGCGCCGCCGCGAACCCAGCAGTCCCAGCCTCACGACCGAGCCACCACCAGCCGCCACGAGCCTCTGCGAACCCATGGCGAATGTCAGTAAACTCAAAAACAGCATATCCATCGTTGACGAGCCCCCACCATCGCGACAACCCAGACCGCAAGTGCACCAGCCGTCGTCGGATCTGGTGCGCCTAGGCCGACCTCATCACCCACCCCACCTCCACCAATCTCCCACGGCGAGATCTGCTCAAGTCTCCGACTACCTGCAGATGGAGATTTTTTTTGTTTTAGTTTTTATTTAGTTTTTGCTTTTCCTTTTTTTAGTTAATTTTTGTTTCTTTATTAGAACTGAAATTGTTATCTTACTCAAAAAAAAAAAAAAAAAAAAAAAAAACTGAAATTGTTTTCAATCATTTTAATGTTTTTTTTTTTTACCAAAATACCCCTTTAGTAATGCTCATGTGCAACTCACATCATGTAGAACTGTGAGTTTTTAAACCGTGGTTAGAGTTAGATCCCAATTTATACCCTTTTGTTTTTTAAATTTAGGGACCATTTAATCAAAAAAAAAAAAAAAAAGGAACCAAATAATACCCTTACTAAAAATTAAGGGATCATTGTAGCTATTTACTCTAAACTTAAAATATAGAATATACTTTTAGAAAATTTCTCATGTCACTTTGATAGCATTTTTTAATTTATTGTCATTTTATATTTAAAGTTGTACTTTCTTCCTTTTTTTTTTTTTTTTCTATAAAGTTATATATATATATCTTGTATGAATACTATCAGTACTTGTAATTTTTTATTTAGAAATTTATAATAATTAATTAATTTACACATAATTTTTTATTTAAAATATTATAAGTCGTAACATAATAATTTTTTATTAAAAACCTTATCACATGATATTAATTAAAAAAATTATATTAAAATCACCTAGTTTGAACAACAAATCATAAAAAGGTTACAAATGCTGTACAGGGAGGGTGCCGGATAGTAACCCTTTTGGCTGTTCACCAGTCGTGATCGTTGATTTTCGTCGGTTCTGTCACCGATTGACACCGTGGTTTCTAAAAAATAGGAACCAAGCATTGATAGATGAAAGAAGAAACAGGCTGATCACCAACCAATTTTTTAGGTTAATTTTTGTCAGTGCATATTGGTTTCCATGACACAAAGCAGGAGAGCTTCGGCTTGGGGGTACGCCGGCGACTGTGAAAAAGGAATGGCCCCGGAGAAGAATTAGCGGCGGCGTCATCTTCTGCAAGATACGTGCGTATATTGATATTTAAAAAAAAAAAAAATCCTTAGTGAAACGACAGCATTTCCACTTGTATTGAAAAAGAAAATAACAATAAAAAAAGAGCTTAGGATTGGGCTCATGAATGAGTGATTGGGCTAATGGGCTTCATATCTTCATCTCTTTCTGTCGTAAGTTGGAAGATCAGAGTCTGATCTCATACATGAAACACCTACATCGTCGGCCTACTGGCAGAGAAGAGCAGAAGGGGTCGGTATTTCGGTTACAGAATGAATGGAAAACAACAGAACCATTCGACGGCCTAGAGGATTTTCGTCAGTCCAGTTCACCGACCGCCAACGTCGGCCACCGTCCACCTGCGGTTTTTTCCTGTGGTTTCGGTCAGTGCTCTCGATTACCGTCAGTCCTGGTTGTTTTGAACAGTCCTAGCATCCCCTCCTTGTATATATATTGTTATTAATGTATGTTGTCCTCTTTCCACCCTAGGCAGTTTCTAGTCATTTTCGCTCTCAACATTGATTATCCTTTTTCGTTTCTCATGGTTTTTTTTTTTTTTTTTTAATAATCATTTTACCCACATGTTCTTGTTTTTATCTTCTTTTTTTCCTCCTTTTTCACTTAACTGTCTTATTTTACCCTTTGTCGTTATTGTTTATGTTTGTTTTGTTTGATACATTCAGTAAGAGACTAGCAAGCAACTAATGTATTATTCTAACATACATATATACTAATTGGTGAACACACACAGAGCATGTGTGGAATAGGTAAATAAAACAAAAGTAAAAGAGAACCTAAAATAAATAAAATTCACGTGACGATGATTAGACCATCATGCGACGACTACTGAACCGTTACGTAGAAGTTCAGAAGAAAGAATGAAATCACTGTTGATAATAGAAGTATTTAGGAGAGAATGCCAAAAGTAAAAACAGAGTAAGGAGAGTGACCTTTTTATTTATTTATTTTTTTTCTTCTAGATAGAAAAAGACAAACGACTATCTCTCTAATACGCTGCTTAAGTTGTGTATGTGATCAGACACACATGTGTATTTTAACAACCATTAACTATAAACTAACAATAGCTACTTTTACAAAACCATGGTTAATGTGGAGACATTTTCTGCACGTTAAACCTTAACAATTTAAAATATATTTAATTTTGCTCTATGTCGTTTTTATCAAAAACATCGTTCTGGCCATACGTTGTCTTTTTTTTTTTTTAGGTAGTAATATTGGATTTTTTTTCCCCCTTCGTAGAGCATTTACATTGGATTGAGATAAATTGTTCCTCTGTCTTTGATGTTCTTTTCTTTGTCGTTTTTCCTAATCATTGCACGTATATTGTCGTTTTTTTTTTTTTTTTAAATAAGGAAGGATTCATTAGTTTTTTAATTTTTAATTGTGGATCGATTCTTTTCTCCAACTTATCATCGTTGTTCTTAGGTTGTCATGTCATTTAAAACTTTTTGAAGTTATTTTCGGAAAAAGAAAAACCCTTTTCCAGCTCGTAGTAGTTATCGAATCAATGTTTAGGGTGTGTTTCGTTTGTTATCTCCAACTTAACATTTATATTCGAATTTTTATTTTATTTATTCTGAAAAGTCAATTAACTCCAATTTAAAAATTTTATTTTTAATAGGCAAACCAAACGGAAGCTTAGGGTTCGTTTGGTTCATGAGTTTGAGTTGAAATTTTTAAGTTTCATAGTAAATTTTTTTGAATTTTCAGAAAAGATAAAAAAACTTTTTGGGAAAAAGACAAAATTTTTTTGAGAAAAAGATAAAAAAAGTTTGAAAATTATGGTTTGAGCTTGTGAACTAAACAAGCACTTAGTCTCGTATATATCTGTTGTCCATTTTTCCTCTACTTTGTTCACTCAATGAGATTAATGATTTCCTCAAATGAAAGTAAACCTAAAATCCCAATGTTCCTCCAAATAAGGTGCTACAATATCTTTGACAAAAATCAAATATACCAATCTTATCAATCATCAACACATAATTACTTGACGTGGTCACCACAAAATTAGTCCATTGTTTTGACATTAATGTTTTAGGAATTGAGAAATATCATCTCGCAAAAAATACAAATGAACTCCACCTCTGTATACAGGGTTTACTCTATGTGATGCGACTTGTGAGTCCATACTTCTAGAGTCCATTAACAGTGCTCCTTTTATCATACAAAATTGCTTAAAAGGGAATGTCCGCCAAAAAAAAAATGATTGGAAATAAAGAATATCCCTAATCCTCTCTTCTTCGAGTTCATTGCACAATTCCTTTCCCACCCCACCTAAAATCCATTAAAATCCATCAAACCAAACACACTCTAAAAGAAAATTTAAAACTGATGTGGCAGAACAAGTGCTGTCTCATTCTCTCTCTTACGTGGCTACAAGGGAGGCTGTGGAAAAAAGTGTAGGTGGGACCCAAGAGTACGGATATCTAATCACCGTTCACTGAAAAGGACTGAAGCCCACCATCACCGTTGAAAAGTAGTTCAAAAAATTGACAGGTCTGGTCAAAGATTATATCCGGACCACCAATCCATAGCAAAAGTGGGTGCCACAGTGAGAATGGGCCCAAATCTAACCCCCTTCCTTTTTTTTTTTTTTTTTTGTCACGCTGAAAAGGGCTTGGACTTGGAGAGCTTCTAAATTGGCTACTTTACCGGCGCAAATCTAGATTTTTCTGTTTGATTATTATGGTCAATGACATTATTTAGAAATAGTAAGGCTTTTTAGCCTTTCCTTAACTGAAAGGTACAGGACAATCTGGTACTTTTTCTCAGAAACGACACCGTTCATATGCCGGTAGTATAAGATAAAAAAATAAAACATTAAATAAGAAAGACTATGTAGAAGGAATTATCCAAAAAGACTAAACACATGGAAACTAACTAGTAAATCTTTCTTTCTTTTTTTTTTTTTAATTTTCATCATTGAACTTTTTCTTGCTGTACAGAGGAGGGAGCAATTGCACACAAACAAACTTTGACAATTTAGGGGGTGTTTGGTTCACCCATTTGAATTCAAATTTTTCAACTCAATTTTTATTTTTATTTTTAAATTTTTTATCTTCTCTGAAAAAATCAACAAAAATTATTATTAAAACTTAAAAATCTTAACTCAAACTCAAACACCAAACACCCCCTTAATTTTAGTACAAACATGAAACACAAAAAAAAAAGAAAAAAAGAAAAAAAAATCAAACTAGTAATTAAGTAAGATAGCAATTAGTGATCAGTGACATATTAGGTAGTGTTGTCGAAAATGGGAGATAATGATATTCATTCATTCACACGAACAACACTAGTCGTAGTACCAAACTCCACTTCCTCTGCAGCTAGCTAGCTTCTCTCTCTCTGTTTTTTTTTTTTTTTTTTTTAAAGTTTAAATATTAAAACATATGATCAGTCATATATATATATTTTTTTTTGTTTTCTCTCTTTTTTTTTTTGGAACAAAAAGTAATATAAAAAAAAAAAGAGAAAATAAGTAAAAATGATAATAAAGATACTAGTGTATAATAATGATGAGGGATGATCAGAGCCAGAGAGCACCGGCGTCCTTGAGGAGAGGGACGAGTGAGCCGTTGATGTGAGAAGCCATGACTCTGTCCATGGCGCCGACGAGCTTGCCGCCGATGAAGACGACGGGGAGGGAGGAGGAGGAGGTGCCGCCGAGGAGGGTGGAGAGGGCGGACTGGAGGTCGGATCCGGTGGGGAGGAGGTCCAGCTCGTGGACGGTGGGGTTGACTCCCATGCCGCAGAAGAGCCGCTTGATGGCGTGGCACATGCAGCAGCTGCTGATGCTGAATATCACCACCGCGTTCTCCGCCGCCATTCTCTCTATTCTCTCCACCGGATCCACCTCCCTCCTCCCCCGTGGACCCATCATGTACTTGCTTGCCCCCGCCCCCCACGACTCCATTTCGTAATGCATTTTCTTCTTCTTTTATAATTTATATCTCTCTCTGTATCTATCTCTATATATATATATATATATATGTATGTTAGTGATCAAAGGAAGGAACAAAACTTAGTTATGGGGTGGGTTTTCTTTTTTTGTAGAATACTGAAAGAGTGTGTATGTTTGTTTGGCGAGGAAAGGTAGTGGGGAAGGGGTTGGTATTTATAGATGAGACTTTGGAAAAGGAGGGAATCCAAGTTTGGAATAGATGTGGCTTTCCTTTTCTTTTCTTTTCTTTTTTTTTTTAAAGAATTGTTTTGGTTATTTTAGAGAGAGAGAGAGAGAGAGAGCTGTAGTAGAGTCTAGTCAGCTCGAAACAATAAAGTTGGTCTGTATGAGGCGTCAGCGCATGCATGTAGAGAGACAGATATATATCTTTTTTCGTCACACACACACACACTCTTATACATATATATATATATATATGCATTGCCAATAGAAAAAATATATTGTACATTTTAGAGTGTGTATATATAAATATATATATATATATAGAGAGAGAGAGAGAGAGAGGATAGTGGATAGGGATGGAGGAGGGAGGGAGGGAGGGAGGGAGAGGGGAGTACTTGTGGAGACAAAGAGCACAGGCTTTTGCAGAAGGAAGTTGGTTAATAGACGGCTATGTCCGTCCTTCTTGTCGGTTCATCAAACTATATTCATATGATATCCCAAGATATAAATAAAAATAAAAAAAAGAAAAGAAGAACGTGGCCATCACAAACCCTTGTTCCTTTTGACGTGACCCTCATGCGCATATTAATTTGCCTTCTCATCACCCCTCACTTATCTTAACTATCTTGAAAAAAAAAAAAAAAAAAAAAAAATCCTCTTTTCTTTTGTTCATAAGGAATGTTTTAATTAACAATCAAACTAATCGGTTGATACAGCCAGCAGCGAAGTCATGAATTTTGATCAGAGTCTAGAATTATTTACTTTAATAAACAACTTGTTTTTTAACCACACCAATTGATTAAAACAACAGTTAATATGTTTTTTTTGTTTCTTTTTATCTCATAGAATGATTCAAGATTCAACTAAAAGATTCTAAACACTGGAATGACACCAATAATATGTTCTTTTTTGTACAAATAAAAAAATAATTAGGTCAGAGAGAGAACAAAAAGCCCTACTAATTAATACTCTACGGTTTTAGACTATCAAAATTTTTGTCAAGTTCTTTTAAATTGGTATATTTTTATAGTTTTACTATACTTTGCCCATTATAATTGATAGGTTGTTTTTATATATCCAACCAATTGTCAAAAGGAACATACTATAAGAACTAATGTGGAATCAAGTGGTTGAGATGAGCTCGAATTTGGTAGTGACAGTACTACTGTCCCATGCATGTGGGCTGCTTGTTATAATCAATGAATATTATCAACCTCCTCTTTATATAAACACATTACACACACACACACACACACACATATATATATATATGCACACACACATATATATATATTGCATACATAATATTGGATTTGGGCGGTTTCTTTTTCCATTCCAAGACCAATAGATTTCTAACCAAAGTAGTTTACTAGCGAGCTCAATTGTTTCCATGAGGATTTAATATATTACTACTAATTAATGTAATCTAATTAATTAATTATATAGCATAGGATTGCAGAGAACCATTAGTGTTTATCCCTCTTCTTTCTTTCTTTTTTTTTTTCCTCCTCATTTATGAGATACTCCCCCATCTATATATATATATATATAAATAATCATCAATATATTCTTCAGAATATTACCGCAGATCATCTTCACACCAGTAGAGCATCTGATCTATTAATATTCCCAGAAAAGAAGACCTTTTTCCCTTCAATTGGGTTCGGGAAAAAGGCGCAGAAATAGAAAATAGGGATTAATATTCCTTGGCATTGCAAAAATATTT
Organism: Ficus carica; assembly: GCA_009761775.1. Classification (NCBI taxonomy): domain Eukaryota; kingdom Viridiplantae; phylum Streptophyta; class Magnoliopsida; order Rosales; family Moraceae; genus Ficus; species Ficus carica. Next base: position 13,148,593 of record CM019746.1, read on the forward strand.
ATTGGAGTCACGTGGCTAATGTTCAGTGGGAAGACATTGTTTATATCCATTTGCTTACGGTACATATATATATACACACATACGCATTATATGTATAGGTTTTGTCTATAACATAACACTTCTCGCTTCAAATAATTACATTAGAAATTTAGTTTTCCGCCGTATTGGTGTTATTTTGATTAGTTATATATATATATTACGAGAAATGGCTATTCTTCTGAAAGGACAATAGAGAAACCCACCCTATATGTATATATTAGAAACATAAACAGATATTTGGAGTTATCATCAAAAGGTTCTTATAATTCTTTCCTTTTCTCTTCTTCCTTCCAATTAGTTCCAAGGCCAAGTGCTCTATCCACAATTCTTGCCAACTAGGCAGCTTTATGATCTGTATTTGCAATAGTAACTCTATCAATTAGTGGGCAGCGCATGCCTCATTTATACATATGTATATATACATATATACATATATGAATATATATATGTGTGTGTGCTTAGACATGTATGCAGCATGTCCAATATTTAACAGTACCTTTTTCATTAATTTATCTAGCTTTTAATACTAAGAACCCTTTATATTTATATATATATATATATATAAATTTGCAATAGTTGTGTAAATCCAAAAGAATTGAAAGAAAAGATAGAGATGTCCGTACGGTATGTTTCCTTTAAACAGAGAAAAGAAGGGGTGTGTGTGGGTTACTGCTTTAGGTATTTGCTGGGCTCTTCCCTGATGAGATGGAACAGGCAGAGGCAGAGGCAGAGGCAAAGACAGTGTGTTCTTCGAGTGAAATATTCAGAAAAAATAAAAAATACAAAAGAGTTTGGGCGAAGAAAAAGATAACGATATGATTCGATTGTGCTTGTCGGCTCTTCTTTTTTACTCTCTTCTTCCTATACTATATACCTAGCCCTAACTTCATTATACATAAACTCTCTGCCTCTACTTGGTGCAGATACATGTGGATAAAGAATGTATATATATATATATATGTGTGTGTGTGTGTGCGCGTGTGTAAAGAGAGAGAAGGTGTTGGACTTTTTTTTGACAAGAATGTCCTAGTCTGGGAACTCTATTTACGTTGTACAAATTTGTGAATGTGTTCTGAGCAAGGGTATTTTGAGGACACATTTATATATATATATATATATATAGATCAATGAGAATTGAGAATTGAGAAATGACTCTTTAAAGTAATGGTTGCAGTTGGGCATGCAGAGCCTGGACTGTTACGCACTGGATATACATTTAGAGCATATGCATGCATTATATGTATATATATATGTGTATATAGCTGATGGTGTATTTATGTAGGTAGTATTCCTTTTTTGTCTGAATTCAGAAAGGCTTTAAAGGATTGAAAAGCCATAACATATATATATATGTGTGTGTGTGTGTGTATAGATGCATGCAGGCCGGATGTAGTACCAAAACCATGACCAATTCACTTTTCTAAATCATCTTGGTCAAAACTGGTCCAACGGCTAGAAACACATGGATGAACTTATCCTATATATCTCATGAAAAAAAAGATCAAATCAGACGGCGGGGGGAGCGGTGGTCTGTTAAGAGTACTGTACGTTTTGGTTCTCGGAAATCTAAAATTATTCTTTTATTTCCTTTTTTTTTTTTTTTTTTTCCCAGAAGAGAAATTTTGAATCAATTAGCAAGCTGCTCTTTGGAAAGTCTTAATAAAGGAGTGAACGTCATAAGCATGATCAAAAATATCCTCAGCTTTTTGTCTTTTTGTTTTCGAAAATTGAATTTAAAGTATCATATTTACGGTGAAACCAAGCTAAAGAAAGAAGAGCAGGAGTGCATCCAAAAAACACATATGTGGAAAGAGTGTTTACAGGCATTTTATTGGAAGGCAGATCTATACTAGTACGTACTAGGGCAAGGTGTTTGTTTTTAGTGCTTTACGACTTTACATGATCCATTATATATGTACTAGTTTAAAGTAAGTGCGATGTATATGATTGGACATATTTGAGAAAATTTATCTAGATAAAGAAAAAAAATACACAAGTAACATAAGACAAAAAACCAACAAAATACTTGAAATTTTTTTTTTTTAAAAAGGCATGAATAAAACAACAAAAAGATAAAAATGACTAAAAAATATACACAATAAAAAGGACTAAAATCAAAAATAATTTTTTACTAAAAAAATCAATAGAGTACCTAAAAAAAAAGCATGAAAAATGACCAAAAATATAAAAGGACTAAAATATTAAAAGTGTATCAATAAAAAACTACAAGGAAAAAAAAAGCATGAAAAAACACCAAAAAGATGAAAGGTTTAAAATGTAAAAAATATATCAATACAAAAAAAAAAAAACTAAAAATGAAAAAAAAAAATTAATTGGGCCGAAAGAAAAAAAGGAAAACTAAGGAATCAAAAAAATAAGAAAAGGACTAAAATGTTAAAATTATATCAATACAAAAAAAAAAAAGATTAATATTAAAAAAAAAATTGGACCAAAACAAAAGGACAAAAAAAATATAAAAGAATTTCGTCCAAAACGTTTCATGTTGGACGAAATCCAAGTAAGTGATATTCACACTTGTTATATATTGTATAGATACATTGTATATATACAAGGGTAAATTACTCGCTTAGTACTTAAATTCTTAATTTTGTATAATTATGGTCCTTATTTTTCTCATAGTTTGAATAATCCTAAACTACTTAAATATTGTTACTATAGTTGTTTGTTAACTTTTGGACAGAATTCTTTAGTAATTTGATCAAAAAATGATATTTACTAACGGATTTCATGTAGAAATTAACAAAATGATTGTTGTAACAACGTTTTCAATAGTTTAGGATCGGTCTAACTACAGAAAAAAGAAGAGAGACCAAGATTGCATAAATTTAAAAATTTAAGGATCAATCTAATAATTTACCATTTATTAATAGCTCTGAATGTAGATACATATATAATTGACCATGAGGGTAAAACATTACACACACATTAATTAGTGGCTTGACTTGTTTAGTTCATTTGAGATGAGGATAAACAAGAGTGTATATATACTATTGTATTTTAAAAAACTAAAATTAAAAATTACATCTTTATTTCTTGGTGTAAAACTTTTATTTATTTATTTATTTTTCATGTTGAATATTTATTACAATTCGTGGATCTCACGTGTGCATTTAACCATCCGTCATTAATTTCTTTATTTTTTTTCCCGCTTCACATTCTCTATTTGTCTCTGACCAAACAACGCATTCGTTTATTATATCTCTAGCTAGTCTCTAGTAATAAATCCTTCCACAACTTTCTTTAACTTCACTTTTTCACTCGTACCAAACATAGTATACAAGGCCACGTATATCATCCATATAATACAGTGTATATTTATATATATAAACAGTGCACGTTTAATTTTGTTTCACACTCAACACATTGTCGGTCCAAGAAAATCTAGAAACGTAATATACATTAACATTCCCATTTGATTGTCAAAATCTTAGCACGTGGGTGAGGTATGCATATATGAGTTTTTTGGAAAATGGGAGTTCATGTGTAGAAATATACAAATATACATGTATATATATATATATATGTGTGTATATATAAAATAATAATGATGTGACAAAAGTGTTGGAGAAGGCAAGGGCACACAAGAACATGTCGCGGCGAAAAGCCGGTGACATTGTAGTGGTCTTCTCATGACCATCATGTCCATCACCGTTAAAATCATAAGCCCCATGCAATGTGTCGGACCATTTCTTTATTATATATATCTCTTTTAATTTATTTATATTCTTGGCTTTCATTATCATAGTTATTTTAGCATAGTTTTTGAGTTAAACAATTATTAATTGCTTTTTTTTGCTCGAATAAACAATTAATTACCTGGTAAGAGTGAAACTAACCGTGACAAATATCAGTTATTAATTCTACTATTACTACTTCGTTAGTGGAAGATTTATTAATTCTAATAATATTACTACTTCATTAGTGGCAGACCAACTAAGGTGTCCAAATTAACGTTGCTGTCTTTATTTTAGACAAATATTTTATTAATTCAGTGTGTATATTGGTAATTGGTATTCACGATTACAATTTGTCTGTCGTGCCAAGAAGATTTGAGTGTCTATAGTTTCACACCATTAATTTACATCGAGTTGTCTTTACGTTACCAAATTTTTACATTAATATGTTCTACTTTGTAATAACCGTGCAGAAAGAATATGTCACTGATTAATTACTTGGTTGTTGTGATATTTAGGATGTATTTGGTTTTCATGTTGAGTTTGGAATGAAATAGAATTTTTAAGTTGAAATTAGTTGACTTTTTAAAAACTAGTTATAATTTTTGTTGATTTTTTTTTTTCCAAAAAAAAGACAAAAACTAACAGTAAAGTATAGTTAAATACAAAATGAACTCGAACACCAACCGTAGACTTATACTTTATATATGGATGGCTCCCTCTTTTGTTGAGCTAGCTTTTTTTATAAGGAGTTGTATCGAAGTTTATTTAACATAATATTAGAATTAAATTTTGTAGGCGATTATAGATTTGGATCGAGAAATGGGCAAACTTTGATAATAAGGAGAATTATTTCCTATATGGTTTAAAAAAAAAACCCCCCTCAATCTCGTAATAATTCAAAATTGCACCAAATTCAGTAGTTTTTTTTTTTTTTTTTTTTCACTTCTTCTTCTTACTCCGTGAATTATCCTCTTGATGCGAGTGTTCATGGCATTGTCCAAAATGATAAATTCCATACCACGAAAGGCTATATATATATTAATTTTGTACGAGGTATAAGTTCTTAGTACTTGGCGCTTTACTTAATATTACAAACTAACTAGCTACAACCAAATTCTCGTCATTACGATCATCAAATATAACTCTGAAATTTCTTTCAACTATGATACTTATTTTACAAGAGTGCAATTTCTAGCATGATTTGTTTTTTGGCACGATGAAATTTCAAACGTCATAATTAGTTTGTTCTCCCATTGTAATGCACATGCATAGAGTTATTTATATGATTTTTGTAGGTGGGAATTTTTGTATAGGTACTTCATTATATCATACATCAAATTATGTCGGTCAAAGGGAAATTGTATTCGGCATAACTTTAAAGCTATTAGGTTTCAATCAAGTTTTGTTAAAAATCTTATGTTATTTTTTAGCCAAATATGATTACGATTCAACCTAAGGATTAAAACTACGTCTTGCGTGTAAGATTATTTTCATATCTTATATCAATGAATTATTGGAAAATATATATATATATATATCGGTAGAAGTTAGTCAAGGGGGGGCATATAGTGATAGAGTTCATGATAGAACATAACATAGAGTAGTAATCCAAATCTCCAAACTGCATTAATAATGTGCAACAAAACGAAAGTATGTCACAAATTAAAAATGATGGTGTCGTCACATGATTTGTTTTGTATAATGAGAAGTTACAAATGAGGGTCCACTTTTGCATTAAACTTTTAGGAAAAATTAGGTCAGCAAAACTCTATCTTTTGCAGGATCGGTGTGGGTTTGTGCTGTCCCTCGGTCTCCCACTTTGACCATTTCTCTGTTAGGCATGCATTGCCATTTTGCATACCCCTTTCTCTCTCTCCTCTCTTCTTTATCTTTCTTACTCTCTTTCTCTCTCTACACATGAGAGAGAGAGAGATATGTTGATTGTGTATTTGTGTTTGTGGATGATAAATAATTGAATTTGATAAAATTTTGTTGAGGAAAGGCTGACGCAACTCTCCTTTTTAAAAACACACACATACGCAAAGGCCAATCCTTTCCTTCTTTTGCTAAATTTTGTTCTCTCTCTCTCTCTCTCTCTTTCTCTCTCTCCGAGAGCTTTTTGTTAAGCCGTTAAAGTGAACAAGACAGGACGGCTTTCCTCAGCCTTTGTTCCTTACATTTTCCTAACCAGGCTGACGTTACCTCAACGTTTTGACCACTTACTTTTCCCCCATTTCTTTTTTCAAACAATATCATTCTTTAAAAAAATTTATGATTAGAACTATATATTTTTTATTATATCCATAAATACTTATATAAATAATATATGATGAGTTGTAAATTTTTAACATGAATATTTACATATAATGCATTAAAAATTGTTAAAATGTTAATTCTATGATTAAAATAACATCATCTATCAATTTTGAGGTAAAAGTATAGTTTTTACTATAAATTTTACTCTTTTTTAAATTATTATAACCTTCCCTAACCAGCTTTTTTTTTTTTTTTCCCCTACCCATTACCCTCCTTTTTGTCGCTTTCACCTTTCAAGCAAACACTCACGCTTACTTTTTTTTTTTTTTTTTTTTTTCAAAATTACTTTTATTTATTTAGTCTCATTAGAGCCAAGCCACTTGGGTTCTCACTGAAATGAACCTATTTTAACCAATGGGGAGGGCTTCAATTATCTAGGTCATGCTTTGCTAGTTTGCTTTCTTTCCTCTTATATATATGTATACATAATATTCCTAGGAAATTGAGCTTTTCTTAAGGGGATAATTAGTTAAAATAAATAAATAAACAAAATGACAATCTAATTGCAGTTGAGAGTATGTGTGTTTGGACTTTGGTATTGGGATCTGACGATGTGGTTTGTTGTCTCACCCCCTAATTGTGTTTCATACATTAATTACTACTGTCAGTACATGGCGAATGTCTGTCCACCCTGTCTTGAATCCTGATTGGGTGGTAGGTGGTGGGAATAACTTAATCTTCACTCGGTTAAAGTTTGTCCTACAAACAAACAACTGATGATTTTGATGTTTTTATTACTTTATAAGTTGTGTGTGTGTGTTCATCATGGGTGACACCAATGGTCATCCGCATTTACATATATAGATTCAGATATTTGTGTTCATGATGCTGCAAGATACCAGAATTCCTTAATAAGATACGACAAAATTACTTTATTGAGATTATATAGTTTTAAATCGTCATATTACTATTCATTATAACAGATCAACTACAACTTAGATGTAACGCTTTTTCTAACTTAACATCTTTTATTATATTGACATGTGTGAAAAAGAAAACAAGCTAGGGAATTGCCTTAGGTTTTTAGATGTTGTGTCCGTAAACTACTTTTTGTCTCCACGTTTTTTTTCCCCCCTTCTTTTGAGAAGACTGAAATAGTTCAATAGATAGGATTGGCCCTTAACTTAAGCACATTGCCCCATCCCATTCCCAAGTGGAGTTCTTTTTCTTTAAAATTATAATTTTATTTTTTAATTAACAATCCCAAAACCATGGGAACTCAACTCACTCCTACTCCAAGTCATGTTTGAGTTTGACTACTAAAAGAAAAGAAAGTGAGAGAGAGAGACCCATTTCCACTCAAACTCCTCCACAGACACTTTTGTTTTTGTTTTTTTTTTTTTTGGGGGGGGGGGGGGGGTGACTTTAATTTTTCATAATATGGATTGGATCGAAATCATAATGTGGGAACCAACAGCAGACATGCTTCTGATATGCTAAAGGGACCCACTGACACGTAATGCTAACGTGATTTTTTCATCACCCACCGGCCTCCTCGTTTCCAGAGTATAAAAATGCATGCCTCTCTTCCTGAAATATTTCCCTTTCCCACTAAAGTCATATAGTACTACCTTATTCCTTTGCTTCGAGTCTTTTTTTTTTTTTCAAATTTTTCTTCTTCTTCTTATTTACATGTTGTGTATTTATAGAGTATTTTATTTAGTAGGGTAAAACAAAAATGCTCTATTAAAAAAAACAAGTTCTGAACTTTGGAAAGAGTTTTTGTTCTTCACCAATTGTTGTGGAAAATAAGAGTGCCATAAAAATGACCCGAGAATAAATTTTACTTTCTACTTGTCATGATGCCCCCCTTTTCTAAAGAAAATAGCAAAGATGGATCCTTTCATATCTCTCTCTGTTTGCAAAACCTATAAAACTTTGGATATTCATAATAAAAAATTTCGTAATATGTATCATTGTTTATATTTTTTTGGCGTGGTTTATTAAACAAATTACAACCCCGAGAAAAGAAAAGAAAAACTTTTAGAAAATTGGAAGCAATAGTAAATTGCTCGAATATTGTGTTATCCTTCTTGTGATTTACCAAATACAAAATCTGAGCAGTTATATTTACACCCACTAATAAATATATAAACATGAAGGCATTTAATTGGGACAAATACGAGGTGCAAACCGTGTAATAACAGGAAACAATTCTATTGTTTATTTAAAGAATTGGATTTAAAAAAAAAAAAAAAGAAAAGAAAAGAAAAGAAAAGAAAACGACCACGCATCTTATTTTTCTGAAATCTCCTATGTTCAACAAAAGAATCATGACTTACAAGGCGACTCCAAGAAAGACCCCTGCCCCTGACAATGGGCCTGAGGCAGGTATTAAGCCCAATAAATTTCCTAGTTTTTAGCAGGCCCAATAACATTTCACAATAGCATGAAAGCGAAGATCTACTGCTCCGATTGAAATATAGGTTTGAAATGAAAATTTTAGATCGATGTTTGTTGATTTTTTAAAAATTAATTATAATTTTTGTTAACTTTTCAGAAAAAGACAAACGGAAATAAAAAACTTAGATTCCAACCATACACATGCTACATGTTCATATTCAACCTGTAATCCATATGCATGCTACATGTTCATAATTACCTAAAAATAAAGTAGTAAAAAATTAGAATCCTCCTCATTTCATCAAATTCAGCATTGCACTGAAAAAAAAAAAAAAAAATTCAAATCCATAAAATTTAGAAGCAGTAAAATTAATTTTTTTAAAAAAAATTACAAACATTACTAATTTATGTGCAGAACTAAGATGTGTATAACAAACGGCACAAAGGTAACAAATTAAAGGTTCCTTCTAGGGAGAAACTGAAGCCTTTCCAAAGTCATAATGTTACCACAGCAAAATCTTCTCCCTCCTAGCTAAGCTATGGAACTGAATTTTATTGCCGAGACATCGGCGCCATTGGCATCGAAGATGGCTGGCTGTAAAAATTCCCATCTGGACCCTGGAATCCCTGGTAAGGATTTGGGGGCGTTGTTGCATAGGGAGAGACCCCATTCACAGGAGCCCCCACCACCGCTGGATATCCAGACATTGTGGGTGGTGGTTGTGTCATGCTGTAGCTGTACGGTACATTGGCCATGGATCCAGTAGCAGTCTGCATAAATAGGGGCACCGGGTACTGCGGCATTGGTGGTAGTGGCGGCAACGGTGGAGGAGACGACGAGGGAGGAGGTGGTGGCTCGTTTGGATTGAATTGTTGGCTAGAGTCCGGATGAGGAAAAGGAGGAACTGGTGGAGGTTGAGGATTCTGAGGAACATATGATGATTGGTCGTTCTCGAGCTTAGGCCTCTTTTCGGATGGATAGTCGCCAGGAGATTCTTTCACCGTGTTGCATATGACGCCCTCTGATGCCAACGAAGATAGAACATAAGAGAGCATCTGAGCGGAGGATGTCGAGGCGGTTAGTTTTGCTGCCACTGCTGCAGCCGCAGATTTGCGGGGGTCTTCCTCCATGTGTCCTGATTTTTCAGGAAAAGCCGCTGCATGAGCATACATTACAGGAGCAGATTGCTCTTTATCTCCTGCTATAAAGCCGTGTGGCGCTACTGAAGTGTGGACCTCCTTCAGACCATGGTCAGCAGCGAGTGATGATGGCATATTGTCACGACCTACTAATTGACGGCAGATACTGCTGGCTTGCTCTGACTGGGACTGTGCAGCCTGGGAAACAAAACATGTTCAAGGATAGCATACACACAAGTACCATATACTAGTAGGATTTTAACACCATATTTGGTAGAGAAGAGAAGTGGAGAGAAAAAAAAAAAAGATTAGAGAGTTTCTGAAAAGAGAATGGATTAATAAGTTGTTTGGTAGGAGGGAAAAGAGAGGAGAAAATTGTGGGGATGAAAGGACCCATGGGTCCCATTGTTTTTTATCCCTCCAAAAGAAAAATATATTTTTTAAGAAAACTTGTTCCAACTTTTATGAAATATTTTTTACCACACATTTTATTTCTCTCCTATTATACCAAACAAGATAAAAGGAAAAATAACTTTGACTCTCATTATTATTTTCGATCCTATCCCTATCATGTTTTCTTGCCTTCATACGAAACGGAGTTTAATCAATCGTAGATGTAAAAGGAAACTAAACTATTGCAAAAAAGAAATGGAGAGAAGTAAAGATGTTTTAAGTGTTGGATTGAAGAACACCAAACCTGAAGTTGATTACGGACTTGATCCAGCTTAAATTCCTGTAAACAAAAACATATCAGCTTTGCATAAATGTCCACATATTTGTATTTATAGCAACAATCGGTAACTACAAAGTACCCGCCAACAAACCTGCTCTCGGAGAGCATCTCGCAGGAGAGACACAAGACTAGCTCTAGATGATTCGACTGTTGTTAGTTGTTCAATACAGTCTTGTAGTATAGAGTTCTGCCCCTGCAGCTCCTCCACAAGTGTAGATCCATGAAATTTCCCTGCCCCAAAAAATAAATTAAAATAAAGTTGGTTTCATAATTTCTGGCCTATTGAAGCTAAGATGGCAAGAATCAAGGGGTGGAGCGCCAGAATATATTACTAAGTGGACGTAGCAGCAATTTTTTAACTTTTAAATTTAGCAAATCTCAGTGGGGAGAAAATGAGAGTTTAATTTTGAATTTTAAAAAATTTGTGTCGAAGGTAATAGGTAGAAAAATTCCAGTGGGGGGGCATGTTTTCAAGTAGAAACTTTCTAAGGAGTCAAAACGAGCGTTCAATTGAAAAGTTCAATATTCATTCTCTCATTTTCCCAATTATAAATCTATAAGATTATATAGAAGAGGGACTACCACTTTTAAAAGAGGTATTTCCTCTATACATATTTTTTTTCCACAATATCTTTCCCTCTTCTTTTTGTTAAGTACTTTCAAGTATAAAGAGATTTTGTTTTCCATTAAAAATATTTTCAGTCACGTCTTAAGGACAACATGTTATTTCACATGTATTTTACATGAATAAACTTTGAGAGCAATAATAGAATATGAACATTAATCTAACATCATGTATATTACATAAAAACTCACTAAATTAGTATTATTATTTTTTTTTTGGGTTGACAGAGAGGATCTAAGCTAACAAAGCTAAATGGTGCTTTTCTCTTAAGAGTAAAGCATTCCAATATCTAATAGAATCTGAACATTAATCCTAACATATAAGCAAACTCAATTTTTTTGTCCAACCATCCTTGTACACGGTACAGGTACGGATTTTTTAATTTTGTTCATCCATCATTCTATACGTATTTTTTTTCATCACTTTCTAATAAGTTTACTCTATTCTTTTAAAAGTATATATTTATTATATTTTGAAAAACAATTATATGTTGGCTATATTATCCATATACGTATGTCATCCATGTTCAGGTTCCTGTTTCAACTCTAATTATAATTTGAATTAACATGTTTTTTTTAAATATATTTTCATAGTGATAAACAATTAGGAAAAATAAATTCTTTGTATCCAAACATTGTTAATTATACATTTAGCTTGCGTTTGGTTCGCTGGTTGGAGATGAAATTTTTAAGTTAGAGTTGACTAACTTTTCAAAAACTAGTTATAAATTTTGTTGACTTTTCAGGGAAAAAAAAAAAAAAACAAAACTGAAATAAAAAAGTACAGTTTAGTTGGAGTTAAACTTAAACGCTAAACGAAGCCTTAATAGTTTTAGATAACATTTTCACAAAAGAAAACATACAAGGTAAAATTTATTTTTGTTACTAATTGGGCATGTGCCTGAGGCACGTCCCTCATACTCGTAATCAAAATAGGAAAGCATTGTCACAATCAATGTGCAGACAAGCTTGCCACTAAGTATTAGTCTAACTGAGCAAAACTCCGCAATACAAAATTAGAGAATGTGAACATGCAATACAGATAAATCGTAACAAACAAGATATGCTGAACATACAATCTCGAGAACATACCTGTTTTGATATCACTACTGATTTCCTTATCCACTTTCTCAACAAAGTTGATAGCATTTCTACATTTGCTCACTATTACGTCTTCGTCCATCTGCCCATAAACAACCTGATAACCTGAAACTATCTTGTCCAGTGTACTCCCAGCAGAATGTTTCTGTTGAGAAAAGAGTCAATACTCAAATCACATAAATAAGTAACTTCTTTTAAGCAAAACATTCACAGAAGGAAGAATAAATTTACAGGGAAAAAAAAAATATGAAACAAATTTAGAGTCATGGTGAAATAATTTGCATTACCAATTTGACGTTCAAATGTTTTCCATTTCTGTTATTGTTTTCCAGGTGCCTTCCCATAAGTTCCTCCTTTAGAATTTGGCCCCGAGAACCGAACACTTTTCTCTCTTCCCATATAGTAATCTACAGCTGAAAATTATTAGCAATATCTCCAGCTATTTTCCATCTACAAACAGAATGTTTTTCACTTGTATACTATAGTGAAAATCCTAACCAAAACTTCCTAATATAATTTTTCAACTTTGATATCAGTCCTGGTTGCAAAAAACCACATGAGGGTAAAAGGCTAAATTAACTGCTGCTGAGATTTTGAAATTAATATTTTCCACATTTTAAGAAGGCGTCCTCAAAAGTTCAGCCTATCTAAAGTACATTTTCCTCGGAATTCAAACAAATACTGCCACTGTAAAAGGTAAAGAGAAGTAGCAATTGTCTTGCTCCAATGAAGCAAAGGCAGTAATCACAATGAGAGAATTCAAGTTTAGGGCGAAGAAATTTAGAAATCACGTCGGAGTACTCAAGTAGCAAACCAATAAGCAGAGTTAGATGAGAATACCAGCCGTAGAGCTGCATTTCTTCCAAATTCATCTCCGTTTTCAGTTACATCACGAAGAGCATCTGGAAGAACCTTCCAAAATTCACCAACAAACTCTGAGCCCTTGCGCCTGCTGTTCTGAAGAATATCATTTGCAAGGTACAGAAAAGCCAATCTCTGGTCACGCGGGGAGCAATGAAATTGCCTATCCCATGTTTCAACAACTTGTCTTGCTTTGTTCATGTGGAAAATACACCAGTGAGATAAAGCTTCATATCATTAAGGATTGCAATTAAGCAGTAGCAAGCAAAGAAATAACTGATTTTGGAAACGAATAAATTCAAACACAGCGCATACATATGTCTTTCAGAGTTTCATTCAGAAAAGAAATAATATATCAGAATTACATACAAAATCAATTCATTTATTACTCGACAAAACTAGATATGTACCGAGTGAAGATGTTTACTGACAAGCGGAGTTCAATCGTTATTGGCATATCAAGGTTCAAGAAAAGAAATATGAGCATACATGATGAGAAAACTGAAAGCACGTTGTCCAAAACCAAACATCACGACTCAAGAGATATAAACATTAAAAAGCAATTAATTTCTTCGTATATCGTAAAGGATACTCTCTATGCTGGCCTGAGTGTTGTTGAGCTTGGTTAGCTTTTCCACAAATATTTGTGGATTGAATGTACCGCCCATGACTTCCGAAAAGGATCGGCTCAACAGTTGGAGCTTTAATTGCAGACCTCTAAAACCCAAAGGAAGCCTTTACACGACAAGAAAATTTAGTTAGAAACCAACGTAGATAAATTTCCTATACGAAAAAAATAGCATCGAAGGCTGAAAGTAAAGTAATTTCAAAAATCCAAACAAATTATTGAAGTACAGGGAACAAAAGATACCAAGTCGACAGCATAAAATGTGATCTAAAACCACATTAATTGTTGATAGACCTTTAGGAATAATAATATTTCGATCATGATATCAATATTTCCACGGACCACAATCATTAACCAAAATAAGACTTCCCGTCCTTCTCATAGTTTAGGAAAATATATTTTATATACTAACATATTTGTATATAATATAAATAGCCACAAATATTTGGTAGATTATTTGGGATTCCTATCAATATCCAATTCTAATTACAACTTCCAGGCTTGCATTTGCAGAAAAATAATTAGAATCAATTTCTTTAGAATCAAATTATCGATTTCAACATTCAGTGAGGATAACACGTGCAGAAATCCTAAATTTTGCTTTAATGTTCTTCAAGTATTATCAACCATGTCCATCCAACTCAATCCAGAAATTGCCAGAAATATATATATATAATAAATATAATAAACCAGAATAAGACAAAAAAGAAATTCGGAGCAGAGGATAAGAGAGTAAAGCCCCAAAAAAAGCAGCAACAAAAACGACAATTAAAATAAGGAAAAAGAAAAGTAAGGGGTAAGAGAAATAAATGGAAGCCCTAAAGTTAGGGAAGGAACCTGTGAAGAAAAATGGCGGCGGGGATGAGTATTGAGGAATCAGAAGAAGCAGGTGAAACCGGAATGCTCAGGCTCTTCTTCCATGGAAGATTCTAGAATGAATTTGGAGAAATTTGTCGGAAAATTGACGGAATCGGAACAACTGAGAACGAGCTTTACTCGACGAGGCTGAGGAACAGGCGATTATTGGATTTTTGTTATTATCCCTTTTTTTTTTTTTTTAACTTTTTCTTCGGACTATGAAGTACTTTTGTTGTTGTTGTTGTTGTTGTTTGTAACTCGTGTGTGGGTGTGTGTGTTGGAGTTTTGTTTTGGACTTGAGAATACCGCGCTTGTTGTGGTGGAAAATGCCGTGAGGGATTGCTCAAATTCCGAAACTACCCCTATGTGTTGCGAGATTTTTCCATATTGGGATATAATGATTTTGTCAAAACATAAAGTACACCGCCCAAGAGACAGAGAATCTGCGGAGGGTAAACTGTAAAATATCGTATCTAACGTGCCTCCGTCCTAATTTTTTTTTTTCTTTTTAATATTATTCTTTTTATTTTTATTTGTAATGGGTCGGGTGTATAAATATCAGACCCGTGTATGAAAACGGGTTGACCGGTTGGGTGCTTTCATCAAAGTGCAAGGGCGGTTTTACACGAGTTCACCTAGGTTCCCCCCCCCCCCCTCCTTTTTTCCTTTTTCTATAATTAAAAAGAAGAATTATAAATTTTCACTGAAAAATAAAAAACTAATTATAAAGTCAAAGGATGATATATCCAAATTCAAGGGTAACGCATAACATATGAATTTTTTTTAAGTGAATTATTCTAAATAGATCATGATTTTAATTCGAATTATAACTTAACTTTATATATGAGAGACGAATGAGTTTACCATCCACTTTAATTTTAAGCTATAAAAATTATATTTTACTGGTATTATGTAGTTTTAGCTTAAAAATCTATATCACGGGGTGCATTACGTATAGTTTATGAAATTATATGAAAAAAACAATAAAGAAAAAAGAGAAATATATCGCAATTAGTATACATATTTGATACAATTTCAGCTGTCCAAATATAATTTGTGGCTGGAAAAATCAATGAAACTAACAGTTCACAATGTCAAAGGCCGCTGTCCTACAATTTTGTGGCACCACATATATATATATATAAACCACAAAATTGTAAAAAGAATACAATCCAAAAAAAAAAAGGTGGTAAATTACTTGAAACAAACCCGAATATATGATCAAGCAGTGTTCATCTATACTCTCCAGGGATGTTTTCGTCATATCACGTACAATTTCCACGTGGCTCAACTCCATTGGACTTTGTCATCAAAATTTTTTTTTTTTTTAAATTTTCATGCAACGTTGGTGATGAATGTCGATGAAGATCATTGTTTCCTCCTAACCATGGACAAGGGATTTCCCTCGAAAAGCTCGTCAATGTAGGTCTCTAAATCCTCCGGCTGAAACTTGATATACTTCTCCGTCTGTCTTCCGGCATCCAAATACTGCGAGTACCTCCCCAAGAACGCCCGGTACGCCGGAATCACCACCGCCGTTATCGACACCCTCAGCTCCGACTGCATCTGCTCGTCGCTCACCACCCACGAGCTCTGCGTCCTGTGAATCTCCTCGAACATCGCGTTGAAGCTCTTGAACCTCTCCTTCAGCACCGGCTTCGCCACTTTCCCGTTCACCACGTTCAGCCCCTCGTGCCCCAAACACCCCAATAGCTTGCTCCACGTCTCCCTCTGGTAGTTCTTGTGGAACTGCCTCAGCTCCGACGACCTCCTCCTGCACCACGTGTCCCCCATCAGGCAGTTGATCTCCATCGATGTCTTTATCTTCTGCAGTATGTACCGTCCGTTGTTCATCATGAAGATCGAGCTCAGCGCTACGTCCTTGTACAGCTTTGATTTCCCTTCTAGGTTGCAGTCCAGCAGATCCATCACTCTCATCAGCTGGACGGAGAACGGCGACTGGAGATCGTTCGGATTCTCCGACACGCCGTCGTTTTCGTAGGGATCATCACCGTCGGTTCTCGAATGCTCTTTGAAGACTTGCTCCAGCGTGTCTTTGTACTCGCACGCGTACTTGAGGTAGTTCATGGTGTAACGAGTCAGCGGATGAACCGCGCCGCCGGGGACCGGAGTTCTCCCGTTGTCGGCTTTGATCGAGTTCTCCAAATCACAGAAAATGCAGATCGCGGCCTCGCCGAGGCGGGACAGGGCCAGGGAGGTCTCCGTCTTCAGCTCGGCGGAGCACTCGTCGGCCGGGAAGAGGCCGTCCATCTTTGGAACCATGTCGCACAAGGTCTCGTACATGTCCAGCGTCTTGAACAGCTTCTCGGCGGAGCGTTTCGACATGGCTATGCCTTGAGCGAAGTCGAGGAGCTGTATGACCACTCCTCTCGCCAGGTTGCTGAACAAGCTGGCCGCGATCGAAGGGTGGTCGGAGAACACCGCCTCCGCGAGGATTCTCTCGTCGGCGAAATGAACGGTGGCGCATTGCCTGAACACCAAAAAAAAAAAATCATATTTTAAATGTGAAATATTTGAGAAAATATCGAAAATATCATGGTCGACATTTAATTATTACCTGAAGGTCTTGATCCAGGCGGGGGCGATTTCTCTCTCGAGAGATTCCCAGTGGGTTTTCTGAATATCGTCGACGCTGATCTTCTCGAATCCCAACCTCTGCAAGATCTCCTCCAACGCGTTCCTCCTGGCGATCATGTAAACCTCGCAGCACTCGGACTCGTATCCGCCAAAAATCATCTCCTTCGCGATCTTGTTCATCCTCAAAACGACGTCACGAGGATAGCCGGGGAATATTGTAGTTTCATCCGAGTTGTTGTTATTATAATTATTATCATCACCACCATCGCTAATACTATTCTGATCATTAATAATGTTATCCGAAGTATCGTCGACGGTGGTCTTGGAATCCTCCAGAAGAGACCGGAATTCCTCTTCCAGATACGCCATGGCCCGCTGTTGGACGCTTCCGATGCGGTTGATTATCGACGCAGTGCCGATCTCTTCCGGTTTCGGATCTTTCACGATTGACATGTAGAGCTTTGAGACTCGGGTTACAGATTCCAGAAAGGCGTGACGATCATGATCCTCCTTCTCTAGCTTCGCGATCTTTTCTTCGATGACGTCGAGGAACTCGTCGACGACAGACTCTGCCGGCGCGGCGTTGTCGTTGGTAACAATGCGATCGATTTCTTCATATATCTTGTTTAAGTCCGATTTATCAGGATCTTCATGATTATCATCAACTTGAGAAGGAGGAGGAGGAGGAGTCTCTTCTGGCACTGTTGCCTCCTCCAAACCGACCTCGGTTTTGGCGTCTCCGGCGCTACTGGATTTCTCTTCTGGAATGTCGTTATTCTCCATTGTGATTTAATGATCAGAAAGATGTGCGAAGGAGAAATGGTTCTGGTGATTTTTTTTTTTTTTTTTTTGGTTTCGTTTTCGTTAACTGGAATATAGAAGGAATATAAAAATGGTAGTTGCGAGAGAAAAGGGAATGTACGGTCACAAATGTACTTTTTTTTTTTTTTTTTCTAAAATTTGAGGGGAAAAAAAAGAAGAAAGAAAATTAATTGTGATTAATTTGGAGGATTTGTTGTGTGGTTTGGGGGTTTTGACCGTCATTTTGTGCGTGGCAGGATTTTTTTGTTTTCCAATTTTGTCGGGGAGTGCGTAATGACCACCACCACCAAACGGGTTGTCAATTTTGAGAAAAAAAGTAATTATTCGACAACCCGGATCCGCACTAGATTTTCCTTCTTTGTCATTTCTTTTTTTCTTTTTTTTTTCTTTTTTTTTCCCTCAATTAAACTATTATGTTTGCATTTGATTTAATTTTTAAGTTAAAGTTTGTTGATTTTTCAAAAACTAGTTATAATTTTTATTTATTTTTCAAAATAAAAAAAATAAAAATGAAAAAATATAATTTAGTTAAAGTTAAATTAAAATATCAAACGAAACTTAAAACATGCATTCTTTAACAAAATGTTTGGATGGTTGCTCCAACCAAATAATTCTTTTTATCTTGAAGTACGAAATTTTAAAAAAAACAAATCAAAATATAGATCGCAATTTTTTTTTACAACATATTTTAACTTCAAATAGTTCCTTTGAACCAAAAATATTATTTCAAAACTCAACTCAACTCTAATCAAAATAATTCTAATTCTCCACCCCAAACATAGCAACCAAACAACCTCTAAATTTTTTATAGACACACAATTTATTTCCAAGTTCTCAAAATAAATTCAGTTAATGCTAATCATTAACTAAGGTTAAATTTTAAGTCTTGTTTAGAATGAGAGAAGTAGGAGGACTAGATTATGGATTTTAATATATATATATATATATATATATTTACTAGTGAAAAAGTAGTTATTTGATAGGAAGATTATCATGTGTTTGGTGTAAGTTTATAAAATTTAGGTTTAAATTGAATTATATGTTTGATGTGATATTTAAATTATCGTAGTTAAAAAGTATAAAAATTTAAAATGTGTTGACAAAAAAAAAATCATTATAAAACTTGTTTCATTCGTTTTAAAATTCTATGCATTTAAAAAAAATCATTTTATTTGAACTTGTATATATTAAATTATGAACTTTTAAAATTAAAGTTACAAAACTGTAATAGTAATTATGAATAGTAAAATTGACGTTTACTTTTTTTTAAAAAAAAAAGAAAATTAAATTATAATTCGTGATCCAAATCTGGTACCAAACACATGGTAATTAATTTAGGGAATTGAATGAAAAAGATCATAAATATGCCGTTTAAATATTTAACAAAATTAAAAACATGAGGTTAACTGCTATTATTATGTAAACTCAAAAGTGTAGTTAAAAGAAATTAGGGAGTAAAGTAATGAATTTCAAAGAATTAAGTGTATTTAACACAATGCTAATTTTATTTTGTTCCTTTTGTTTTCTTTCATTAGCTGGATTTGATTGAGAAGTGAAGCGAGGTTTGGAAAACAAGTTGTAAGCTAACCCATAGCTTTCGAGGGTTTTTGAGCTCCTTAGTTAGATCTGGTAGAGGATAAACAAAACCAGAAAACTAGAGAGAGCGAGAGGAGATGAGGCATGGTGGATCGAGAAGGAGACGGGCTTCGATACGGTCGTTTGTAGTGGTGTGCGCTATGATATTTGGCGCGACGGGCTTGCTGATGCTCAATCTCAGGGCCGTCGATCCTCCGACGGTTCCCACCATTCTCACCAATCGCGATTCCGATCCGATTTCTGTAAGCTCCGGGGATGTCGGAAACGGAACTCCGACGGAGTCTCAGACGACAAAAAGAGGAACGAGGCGGTGCGCGACGGTGGAAGAGATGGGACAGGACTTCAACGGAGGGTTCTGGAAGGAGAGTCTCCGAGTCAGAGCTCTTATTCTTCAACATTTTTCTCTCAACGGTACTTTTCGTTTGAACGTTTGTACTTTTCGTTTCATTTCTGCTTTTAAGAAATTTGTTTGTACTATGTATTGTTTTGTTAGAATACGAGGATTGGATTCAATTTGCAGCTTTTCTTCCTATGACTTAGTTAATAAGTATCAGCTAAGCTTCACATGTTGTTCCAACAAAAGAATGATTTTTTCGTTATGTTCAATAAGTTTATTGTTTCTATTAAGTACATAGATTAATTTACTTTCCATATGCTAGAATTAGAACATATGTTTTTATATTTGTATATACTATATTATGTGTCTTGGAAGTTTTAGGCTTTTAGCACACCTTATCTTTAGCAAAGGGCATATCTGCTAACGCATATGAAACTTGTGAGAGATGGATGACATGCTTGCATACGAATTTCAGGTGCAATGAGAGTCCGAAATCTTCCGCCTGAGCAGTTCTGCCGACAGGGTTTTGTGTTGGGCAAAGCATCAGAGGCAGGTTTTGGGAATGAAATGTACAAGATTTTAAGTGCTGCAGCATTAAGTATAATGTTAAACCGGTCCTTGATCGTTGGGCAAACCAGGCATATTGGTCCTTTCTCAAGCCTTTCTGTTTTTTGTTTTAAATTTGTCTTTTCATAGGGAAAAAAAAAAAAAAAAAACTAAAAATCTCAGGAAGAGATGGTGTTTTGACTTAACATGACACAAGACTGCCATTTATTTTTCATTTGAAATTTTTTTCGGCATATATGGTATACAGTCTATTTTTCAGATCAGATATCGTGAAACTGCAGTTATTTTGGCTCTTATTTTGTGCTAATTGCTGCTTCTTACATTTTCCAGGGAAAAATTCCCGTTTGGAGATTACATTTCTTACTCCAATGTTACCTTTACCTTGAAAGAAGTCAAGCATCTCTGGAGACAGAATAAATGTGAGAAAAAGTACGGAAGACGTCTCACTATAAGGACTGATAATTTTGAGAAGCCAATGCAGACCAATGTTCTTTGTAGCAACTGGAAGGCATGGAAACAACCTATCATATGGTAAAATGAGGACTTATACATTCAAACTTTTACAAGCCCACGGAGTAATCATAAAGCAGTAACCTCTGAACTGCAGGTTCCAAGGCACGACAGATGCTGTGGGAGTTCAATTTTTCTTGAAGAACATACACCCCGAGATGAGGAATGCTGCTTCTGATTTGTTTGGACTGTCAGATGTCCTCCAATCCCGTCCTAATGTTTTTGGGGAATTGATGAGGTTCCTCGTCTCTCCTTCAAAGAGCGTTGAGGAAGCGGTAAACTGGGTTCTTGGTGGTGAAGCTGATCCTGATATTTCATTGCACATGCGAATGCTTATGAACAAGTATAGCAATATAACTTTAAAATTCTCTGATTCAAATCTCTGTTGTGTTGCACACAGAAGGCATGGTTACATCCTCCGTTATAGAGTCATTGATGGGAAAATCTGACCATCAAAAGTGGTTCATGAAAACAACATCCACTTATGAATTGAACATATTTATCTCAAAAAAGCTCTGGAATTCATTATATATACTGGGAGTGCCGCATGTTGTCTGTACTTAAGAGTATGACCTTGAGTGACTATTGATGCAGGTTGTTGCGTTCTATTTTTCAGGTCTGTAAGAGCTGTACAGGCGGCATTGAACTGCATTAAAAAGGCCACAAACAATCTTAACAAGACCTCCAGGCCCAAGGTGGTCTTAGTTTCAGATACTCCCTCTCTTGTGACAGGCATTAAACCAGATATTAGTAAATTCGCTGAGGTATTTATCCGGTGTGCCAAATCATGCTATAAACACCAATTATCACTTCTAAACATCAAAATAAGCCTCCTATGTAATTTCATGTCAGAGACGCCGTTTTACTTTTGGAATTCAGTCTTAGATTAGATAAGATTTTGACTTGTGGCTAAATATATCCTTTACTTTTTGTTGACCAAACCTAGTTATGTCCATTTTACTTTCTCTCATGCATAACTTGTGTTTTTTGCAGGTTCTTCATTTTAATTATGAACATTTTCGAGGAAATATATCTATTCGTGCCAATAGTTTGCAAGGTCCAGATTTTAGAGTGAAAGATTGGGGACCGGCACCCAGATGGGTTGCCTTTGTGGACTTCTTTCTTGCTTCACGAGCAAAACATGCTGTTGTTGCTGGGGCTCATAGGCGTGTTGGAACTACCTATGCCCAGTTAATTGCAGCACTTGCTGCAGCCAACAGTTTAGGTACTTCTAGCTCCTTAATATCCACACTTTTACTTTCTTTTTGTATTTCCTATGATGCAATTGGAGCTTATTGGCATAAAGAGTCCATTTAGATAAATGGATCATTACCCGTTTGATATAACATGATCAATGGTTACCATATATTGCACGATGAAAGGTTCTCTAAGCTTCATTAAAAGCCAGACTAAGCAATAAAGTACCTCATATTTTTTTCCTGGAGAAGCTAAATTCCTCATCGGATTAGTTCGACTTGCTCGAAAAGTTTCATATAATTTGAAATATGAAAATGAATTAATAAGTATGCCTAAATCATTCCATGCTAAATCCCATCCTAATTTCGGTTTCAACCTAATTTCAAATGGTGGAATTTCTAGGATGTTTAAGTAATGCAGCTATGAATATTTGGATAGTGCTATAGTTGAAGGATTCTACCCAAGAACTCTGAACTTTTTTTTTCCCCTGTCAGGTGATAACTCCACTGGTTCTAGTTTCTCTTTCTTAAGCAGCTTCCAGAGGAACTTGTTGAGAGAAGGGTTAAGGTTTCAGATTGGGTGGGGACATGTCTGGAACAGATTTGCGGGTCTCCTGAGTTGTCACAAGCAGCCCAACCAATGTGCCTTCACACCACTTCTCCCTCTAGCTTGGTGGGATGGCCTTTGGCAATCCCCGCTTCCCCGGGACATTCATAGGTTGGAGGATTACGGGATTCTGTTAACCGGTTTTGGTACAATCGACGAAAACCATCTTCGCTCTTTCTGTAATTCAAGGAAAACTGTTGTGAAAACCATACCAATACCATTGTGATACTTGGCATTGCATCACATGCCTTAAATTTTTTTTCAATCATAGTGACTAATACTGGTAATTTTTTTTTTGTTTTTTGGTTCCGCCTGCCAAAGCATTCTAGTTGTTCTTATTCAGTTCTTGTAATTGTATTAATATTATTTTAAATCCTTATTCTTGAAAGCAAAGGACTTTCGTCATTTTAAAATTGGCAGAAAAATAGGGAGGTCATAGGTGTTAAAAGACTCCATAGGACAGGACCACAAGGAGGTAGGGAGTTTCTAGTGGAAGCTCTCATCATCTCACGCTTTCTGTTCTTTGCCATCCGAACCTTTAGGGTCCCTGGCTGATCACCTCTATGGTAAATAATAATAATAATAATAATAATAGTAGTAGTGGTAGTGATTAGAAAGAAAAAAACCACTTAATTGGCAAAGCTCACTCTGGTATCTTAAATAGCTTATTAAATGTGTGCTATATATAATTCGATTATTGTGTATGCAGAGTCTATAACTAATAAAGAACCACTTGATTGGCAAACCAGAATGACAATAGCAGTTGGGGCAGCCAAAGGGTTGGAATGTCTTCACCACCAATGACAAAACAGACCCACCAGTGATATAAAGAGTACCTAAAACCATCAAACATATTATTCGTAGACGGATTACTGTGACCCTGAATATGCCTTGACTGGCAAATTGATAATTAAGGGTCCGGGGAGATATTGGAGACATATAGTTTTTGAGATTTTTGGGTTTGAATTGAGATAAGTTTTGAAAATGTGTATTTAGTTATAAAAAAAAAAAATTTGTTTGGAGTGAAAAAATATAAAAACTTGAAATATATTTGCAGAAAAATATTAATATAGATTTTGTTCTGTTACTCTCGAAATTTGATGTTATTACAAAAAAAAAAAATCATTTGGACTTGAAATAATAAAATTATTGACTCTAAAAATATGAGTTTATTATTAAAATTTAAATATGTGAATAGTAAAAAGTAGTTTTGAATAAAAGAAAGGGAGGGAATTTTTTTAAAAGGTGGTTTCTAAAACCTCCCCCAAACAGGGGCTAAGTCTAACATCTTCAGCTTTGGTATGGTGTTGCTTGAGCTCATCACTGAGCGCCATGCTCTTGAAGACACCCATGATCATTTGAACTGGCTCATTAATTGTGTGATTTCGTACTTAGTCCATATATAACTTGTTTAAAGCATTAAAATTGATTAAGCGTGCTCGACAGCACATATTGAGTTGTAAATGTCATGTTTCATATCCTTGCTCTTAAAGGATCTAATTTAGGTATAAATTCCAACATTTCTATAATTTATTTAAGCGAAGTATTAAAAGAATAACGGTGTTTGATACTGCATTCATATAAGTGGGAGATTCACGTTGCTACTCTTAGAAAAGTAAACCACCATTGTAGACATTGAGATCCCCATTGCGTTAATGGCTTGCTTTGTTAATTGTGCTTAGTACAATTTTGGGATGAGTACTAGATTGTGTGTGAATTACAAGACAAAGGACACTTGCAATTGGAAAGGAGATTATGAGAAATATTGTCAGTCTATGAATAATATTAAAAAAATATTGATAATATTTAGCACCACATACTAATAAAAAGTGGGTCCCATGATATGGAGCACATAAATAGAATCCACTTTTGATTAATTATGTTTTTTTAACATTGTTTATGTCCCAAACCATTTTCAAGTCTATACATGCTTCTTCTTTCCAGCAAAAAAAAAAAAAAAAACATGCTTCTTCTTCTTCTTTTTTTTTTTTTTTTTAATTTATATATAAGAGTTTATACATGTATACCTTCCCCTTTTCCCATATCTTGTTACATGTCTTCGGACCATGAACTACTACAATTATGAGATCTCCAGAGCATTTGTTTGATGGTATGTTATGTGTAGTGTTTTTGTTCGATTAAAATAACTTGATAGGAAGACCAAAGACAACTTAAATAAATAAATAAATATAACCCGGGAAAGAAGCTGCAAGAAAATTCCATTTATTTCCTTCCTTGAATGGTCTTCAAATTTTTATTATAAATATATACACAAGCGCTTATCAAATCCGTTGTCGTCCAGCGGTTAGGATATCTGGCTTTCACCCAGGAGACCCGGGTTCGATTCCCGGCAACGGAATTATTTTTGCTTTTTTTATTTTGACTCTTTTAGCCGCCGAAATACTCAAAAAGCGAGGCAATTTTACCGGATTTTATTTGAACCGTTTAATTTGTATTAGTCTGTTGATTTTGTGTGTGTGTGTGTGTGTGTCTATATATATATATATATATATATATATTTTTTTTTTTTTTCATTTTAGTTTGATTTGATTACATTTAATCTATATTTAGTTCATCAATTAAAATTGAAAAAACTCAACTCAATCTCTGTCATATTCTAAAAAGTCAATTTAGTTTCATTGTTTGTAGTTTCAATTATAACTAAAAAACTCAAATTTTAAAACTCCATAATTTTACATACACAAGTCCAAATAAGATGATTGTTTTTATATATAAATTAAATAGAATTTTGAAACGAATGAAATAACATTTATATTGAGTTTTTTCCCTCAAAATTTTATAATTTTTAACTCCAATCAATCAAACACATAACTTAACTTCAACTGAAGTTTTTCAACTCAAACGGACGCCTCAAATGCATGCTTACTGTTTAAAAACATTTGCTATCAGTAAATTAAATGGATTTTTTTTTTGTTGAAAAAACTTATGATAATAACATTATTTTTGCCGTATCAACAAGTAGGATTGTTTAAATAATCACATCAATTTTTTAAAATTCAAAGCAATTCCGCATACCGAATTATAACATTAAAAAGTTAAGCTAATAGTTAAGATAACAATACGTATTTAAAAATACAATTCTTAGGGTAGGTTTTGCTTTATTTATTCCATTTTATGTTGACGCTGAATTAGCAAAGGTAAAAAAACAGAAGTTGCTTTATTTACCAAAAAAAAAAAAAAAAAATTAAAAGTTGCTTTTGGGCTAGCGCAGGGCCACCTTACAGCCGCATAATTGTTAGTAGAAAGAAAAGACGGTTGGGGCACACAAATGACTACACAAAACCCAATAAGGAATTTTGTATTAAAAATATGTTGTATAATGAATGCACTACAATGCATCATTGAGATTCAGAGAGTTTAACTGTTGCAAGGAACGAGCAGAGGTGGGAGAGGCTGGTCATGTCATCATTCTTAGCTTCGTTGGCATCAATTTCTTTAATCACCTCTTTTTGCATCTTCCTCTTTTTATCTCATTCTAGTTATAGTTATAGCCACATACGATGTATGTGTTTAATCAATTTATTAAATAAAAAATTCATTATAAGATATTATTAAAAAACAATTATTTATAAAATATTGAGGATAAAATAATTAAGTAGTAACAAATTAGAGAGGAGTCAAGAAATCATTATAAAGTCAATTGGATGGTGTTATGAGAAAATAATAATTGAGATGGTAAAAGAAAATGTCTAAATAAGGATACATTTGCAAATTTTACTTCAATATGGGTAAAAAAGAATGAAAAATAAAAAATAAAAATGATAAAAGAAAAAAAAAAACATAGAATAGATCGGCACGTGGACGAACGTGAACAATAGTTTTAAAAAGTAAAAAGAAAAAAATGTATGTATTTATTAAAATTTTCATACAATATGAGACAGTATTCAACTAAGATCAAATATTACGAAAAATGATAATTGAGAATCTGAGATAGTCGTGAAAATAATAATAATGTATGCATTTATATGAGGGAATTTTTTGAATAAAGTAGATGAGAAAATAAAAATTAGCAATTAAAAAAAAGAAAGAGAGAAAAAGAAAAAGGGAAATAATGAAAGAGAATTAAAAAAGAAAGAAATAAAGAAAAAGAAGGGAATGATTTTGATTTTTTTATATATATTATAAGATAAGATAAGATATACATATATATTTTTTTAGGATAAAAGTAAAGTTATATTCAATTTGGCCTTGGAGGCTACTTCATCTTCTGATTTTATAATTTTTCTATTGTGAATGAATATGAGGAAAGTAATATAAAACAAATAAGGCAAAAAATAGCCCATCTTGAAACTAGTGATTTTACTTGCTCAATTTCTAAGCAAAATTGAGAATCTTTTATGGCTATATAAATGGCAAATTAACAATTTCAAGATTCAACTCCTATTAGGTGATGAGGGGGGGCATTTTGTTACCAAATTTGTCTAGTAATTGACAGTTCAATATACGGTGTTCTTTGGCAAAAGAAAAATCTCCCAAGGTCCCATGCATGGATCGTGGACAAGTATAAAAACATACATCTGTTCTCTACGAGATAAGGGTGTTAAGAAAAATGCCCTTTCAAAGAAGAGAAGTCAAGAAAAAGGCAAAAAGGAAAGCATTTTCTAAAAGTATATATATTCTTTTAATTGGGAGAAAAGGGAAAGGGAAAGGGGAAGAAGAATTATTAGTAGATTTGGGTATGGAAAAATACCATATGGATATTGATCTACTTTATGTACTTTTTCATCTTTGCATAATTTTAAAACAACCTAATGTTATTTGTTGTAGAGTTCTATAAGGAACTACAACAAAACTATTATTGTGCAAGTGCAAGTCTAAATGTTAAATTTTTTTTTTCTATGAGTTAAAATCTGCTGCCTTATTTTCTTATCTTTTTAAATGTCTAATTTGATATTTAAATAAATAGTATAAGAGTTTTTAATATTTAATTCCTATTTATATAATCATGTCGTTAATTTTAGATTACATATTGTAATTAAAGAAAGTATGTAAATCTAATGAAATTTGATAAGATTTGATGATATTTTTCATATCACTAGTTGTAGGCACGTGCCATGCACATGTTTACTCAATTTGTAAATAAAAATTAATTATGAGATATTATGATAAAATAATAATTCAAAGAATATTGAGGAAAAAATATTTAATTACTAAGAAATTGGAAAGATGTTAGCGAATCATATAGAAAGTTAATTAGGTGATACTATGAGACAATAATAGTTGAGATAATCACAAAAAAAAATTGTTTGAGTAAGGAAACATTTGAAAAAACTTATATCAATATGGGCAAAAAAGATGAAAAATAAAAATTTAAAAACGATGAGAGAAAATATACAGAAAATATATCAGCATGCGGACGAAAATAAGAAATAATTTTAAAATGTACAAATAATAATATATTTATATATATCAAACATTATTAACCGTTGGGAATCAGAGATGGTTGTGGAAAAAAAAAGTACGATGAGAGAATTTTTTAGATGAAGGAAAAGAGAAAAAATTTTAGCAATTAAAAAAAAAAAAAAGAAAGAAAAGGAAAAGGTAAAGAAAGAGAATTTAAAAGAAAAATGAAAAAAAAAAAAAAGAGGAAGTAACATGCATTAAAAAAGAAAGGGATGAAATTTTTAAGTTTGAGTTGAGTTGAGTTAGATTTTTAAAAATATAATTATAAATTTTATTGATTTAAAAAAAATAAAAATAAAAATAAAAAATTTGAGTTGAGTTTAAATTAAATTCATTTAATAAATATAGACAGAGTATTTCCTTCTTTTATATATTCATGTATGTATGTCTGTAAAGATACTACAAAATTCTTAAAAAAAAAAAAAAAAAAAAAAAAAAAAAGAAAAGAAGGTAAAATGAGGAAAAAGAGGAGATTAATGGGACCCAAGAAAAGCCACAGCAGAGAGAGGAGAGAGAGAGAGGGCAGTCTTAATTCAGCCCACAACGTCAACAGCAACAG
Organism: Ficus carica; assembly: GCA_009761775.1. Classification (NCBI taxonomy): domain Eukaryota; kingdom Viridiplantae; phylum Streptophyta; class Magnoliopsida; order Rosales; family Moraceae; genus Ficus; species Ficus carica. The sequence continues at coordinate 13,177,150 of CM019746.1, forward strand.
GTGAAGCATAAGCCTCCTCACATTCTCTGTTGGCAGTGACTTTCAATCTCATTGTAGTTACCAATCACTCTCCGCCACGTCATCGCCACTTACCCTCCTGTAAAGCACGGGACAACGCCCAACCCAAACAACCCAAACAGTCTTTTCCATCTCTCTCTCTCTCCTTTACTCTTTTCCCTCTCTCTCTCTCTTCTGTATGTCTCTCTCTCTAAAACTAAGCCCTCAACATCAAGAAAACCCTGTACGTCTCTCTCTCCTGTATGTCTCTCTCTCTTCTGAACACTTAGCATGTCGAAACCCTAGGACGAAGGCTCCACGGACATAGCGGTTTCTCCTTTTCTTCTTCTTCATCCTTCTCCTTCTTCTTCTTCTTCCCCTGTATTTTAGATTTCTGTAATTCTTCGAATCGAGGGATCTGAATCGGAGCTCGGAAACCATAGATTCAGAGCGTCCTAGTTTCTCGCGTAGGTGAGAGAGAGAGAGAGAGAGAAATGTACGTGGTGCCTCCGCCGCTGCGCTCCGATCCGGCGTCGTCTGGATCCGCCATGGGTCCCGGCGATTTGAGGGTTTACGAAGCTTGGAAAGGCAGCAATGTGAGACCAGTCTCCGTTTCATTTTGCAATTTTGCTTTTCCTTTTGATTATTGAAGCATAGATTATGTTTTTTATTTTTTTTTTTTGTGTTTGGATTTATTAGTTTTTCCAATTATTATCATCGTAGTATTAGCAAATAGTACAATTTTCTTTTCATTTTTGGTGGTATTTGTGTCCCCTTCTAATTAATTAATTAAAATTTTTGCTCTATTTTTTTTAAAATTAATTAATTTGAGAAATGTTGCATGGTTTAGCTATTTATTTAATCTAACCCCCCTGTGAAACTTTGGTTTTGGAAGAAGATAGTTCAATTTCCTGGTAAAGCTCTATTATTGCTTTGTGTTTGGTTTAGAATTCTAATAATTCTCTTGCTATTAACAATTTTAGAACTTAAGAGTTTGCTAATTTGTTTTGGGAAATTTATGCCCCCTTTACTAAATGTACGATTTGGTGTATTTGTTTGAGTTAATATTGTGTAAATAACTCCTGTGAAGCTTTGGTTTTGGAATAAACTTGTTCAGTTTCCTTTTACGGGTCCATTGAAGGTGAAAATGGCGATGAGAATACTATTTATGTTCTGTTTAGGTTTTCACAAGCTTTAGTGTTTGTTTTGCAGAAATTTTTTCTTCAAGGAAGGTTTATCTTTGGCCCTGATGTGAGATCGCTGGGCTTGACTATATTCCTTATAGTTGCTCCTGTCACAGTTTTCTGCATCTTTGTCGCTAGAAAACTGATGGATGACTTTCGCCATCACCTGGGGATATCGATAATGGTCGTTGCTGTTGTGTACACGGTTTATGTGAGTTCTTTCTGTTGTTCATTGACGGAATGTCCTGTCTCATATGTTTTTTACTTGCCTTGGAAATATATATTGCTCGTAATGAAATGTCGGAATAAAAAATTTGTTTCTTGGTGTTCGTTGATAATGCTATATATTTAGTATCGTTCTATACAAAAGCAGCTTGATTCTGTAGTAAGAAAGTGATGGAGGGTATGAGGGTATATAGCACCTAATAAGATTATATTGCTTCTACCCATGCTGGTGTTGGTTTTATCATTACAGTAAGCATTTATAGAACAGTTGAGGTAATGGGGATCATTCAGAGAAAACAATCCATTTGGCATGGAGGTAATATAATGTACTAGGCTCGGGATTGACATTATTTTGGTGTTTCCTTTTCGGTGGGCATGGTAGTTCTTCCATGTGTTTGGTTCAGTGTTCACATCTGTGGATGAAAACTGATGTTCCCACATGTGATGTCTGTTATAGAATGTGAACGAAGACTAGAAAGCACGATCTCGCACTTCATAGAGCTTTTATAGCATGGCTAAGTTGCTAACGCTAAATAATAATCAAAGATATGATTTGTCACTTTATATAGCTTTTAATACCCATTCACAAATGCTAAATAATCTAAGGTGATAAGTATGTTCTATTTTCAGGTATTAGTTCTTCTCCTGCTAACCTCTGGAAGAGATCCTGGCATAATTCCTCCCAATGCTCACCCTCCAGAGCCAGAAGGCTATGATGGGAATATAGATGTTGGGGCAGGACAAACTCCTCAGTTGCGCCTGCCCCGTACCAAGGAAGTAGAGGTCAACGGAATGACTGTTAAGATCAAGTATTGCGACACTTGTATGCTCTATAGACCTCCTCGCTGCTCTCATTGTTCAATCTGCAATAACTGTGTAGAGCGTTTTGACCACCACTGCCCCTGGGTTGGGCAATGCATAGGCCTGGTACGTGCTTCTCTGTATGATATCATGTTTAAGAACTCGTGAGAGAGAACATTATTATCCATGTGCTAAATACTTCTAACCTTTTAGGTAAAGGTTATTGTGCTTATATTTATGTATGCGGCATCGCAAATGTAGGGGAGGCCTCTAGTTAACAGCTTAAGCCTAGGAGCCTGAGGACAATATCAAAATGGTTTAGGTCACATACTCTTTGATCATTTCCGGTTATCTGTTTGAATTTGAAAAATAAGAATTTTTGTAAAGGGAAAAGAACGCAAAATGAAAATGGTCCAACCTGTTTCAGAATATATTTTTGTCAAAATGCATATATTTGGGCATGGAATATTCTTTCCTTGAATTGTTATCCCAATTTTTATTAGTATGGTATCTGTTACTTGTGAATGTAGGCTGAATTTTTTAACAGAATCTGAACAATCACTCATTTGATTGCAGCGGAATTATCGATACTTCTTCATGTTTGTCTTCTCAACAACCCTTCTTTGTATATACGTATTTGCATTCTGCTGGGTCTACATTCGGAGGATTATGACCTCAGAAGAAACCACAATCTGGAAAGCAATGATCAAAACTCCAGCATCCATTGTGCTAATAGTTTATACTTTTATATCAATGTGGTTTGTTGGGGGGCTCACTGCTTTCCATTTATTCCTCATTAGCACAAATCAGGTGAGAGATCCACCGTGAGTTCCCTCTATAATTCACAATTCTGTCCGTGCAGTCCTTTGTTGTCCGAAACATGGATTCTCTATTTATGGACATATGCTTTTGCAGACTACATATGAGAACTTCCGGTATCGATACGATAGGCGAGCCAACCCCTACAACAAAGGAGTGCTCGAGAACTTCAAGGAGATATTCTTCACCAGCACTCCTCCATCCAAAAACAATTTCAGGGCGAAGGTGCCGAGGGAAGCCGGCTTTCCTCCTGCTCGATCAGGGGGCGGAGGTTTTATGAGTCCGAACATGGGAAAAGCTGTGGAGGACATAGAAATGGGCAGGAAAACAGTATGGGGTGACTTGGGTGCTGGGGCGGATCATTTCGAAGGGCAGCTGAACAACAATGATCGGGTAAATGTAAAGGAAAGTGATTTGGGAGAAGTATCCCCAGATATAAGGACTACTGTAGATGAAACAGCAGATCGTGGTGGAATACATCCCAGGCGATCCAGCTGGGGAAGAAAAAGTGGAAGCTGGGAAATGTCGCCTGAGGTTCTTGCTCTTGCATCTAGAGTAGGAGAACCAAACCGTGTGGGCGGGAGTACCAGCGGTGGTTTTACAACCGAGGGCCGACAAACATAACCAAAACATGGCAGACCGTGGGATGTTACACGCCGGAGTTCTAATTGGGGGGAATATGGAGTGGTTAAGCCATTTGTGCTTTGTTCTTTCAACTCTCGCATTGATATTCTGAGCAATGTGGGATTTAACTTTTTTTCTTTGGCTGGATGTTTGTAAGTTTGGTTTGGCCGTTGTGCTTTTTTAGGAAGGAAATGGTGTGTTTGTATGAGTGAGCTTTCTTCTGCCTTGATTTTTTTTTGTTTTTTTTTTTTTGGGTCAAATTGCTGTTGTGGATTTAGTTAGCTCTAATTATCTTGCAAATGTGGAATTAGATCTCTTTTTCTTCTTAGGGACAGTCATGTGCAAGCATATATATATTTTTATTACGACTCTACTTTTTCTTTACTAGATCTAGCGGATACGATAAATCAAACAAATAAAAAGTTTAAAAATTTAAAAAATAGGCATCCCTTAAGTGGTGGACAAGCAAAAAAGTCTCAATAACAACATAGTCTTTGTAGTAACGAAAATTCCATTAGAAGTGAATCGAGCCTACTATGTCATCGTCAGTGTGTGATATATCAATCTAATGAATAATTATATTTAGATGATTTGTAAATGCTAGTTTTATCATAATCACTTAAACAATGTGGAATTTATCATGAGAGAGGGGTAATTAGGAATTTAAGATAAAATTAACTTTGATAAAATCACTTAAATGTTAATGATTTAAAGAGGGATATAACATATAAATACGATGATATATCACATTTGCTCTCGGCGGAATTAGGACTATACTTCTATGTCTAGACACGAATTTTAATCTTAAAAAATTTGAACCCTTTTTACCAAAAGAAATTATTTTTTTATCCTTCATTTAGTATTTAAAATTTTATAGCTGTTTTCTTATTTGATATTTCAAATTTCTATGTTGTCATTCATTAAAAAAAAAATTTTGAATTGTCAAGTTCAAAAAAAAAATTTTTTTGTTCATAGGAAAAATTAGGTAAATAGGTAATCTTTAAACACTCATTTAATAAATAGTAGAAATTTTTTAACCATTCGATCATAGTCCATTGGTGAAAATTTTTGGTCATATATCAAAAAACTAATCCAAAAAGTTTACACACAATTCCCTTGTTCATAATAGCAGCCACGACATCAATAGAGAAACTGACTCGGAATAAATTTGCTATCAATTGAAGGGGAAAGTATTATTGTCGAAAGATTAAAGAGACGTGACGAGACGACGATGATACGAGAGTGCTCGAACAAATGGTAGGCAAGCTGGTGTCGTTTGCTTTGTTTTGTCAAGTATGGAGGGCTCAAACTTCCAAAACATGGGAGTAAATAACCAGACATAACCCACAAAATGAAGGTAATAACGACTTATGGAGAAGACTCAGCAATCACATTCATGAAAAAAAAAAAAAAAAAAATTTAAGTTTGAATAAAATAAATTTTTTTTTTTCAATTTTTGCGCAATTAATTTCCGGAGTAGTTTACACAGGAACATTAAAACTAAAAATAAATACAGACATATATTTCCTTTATTTTGAGAGTCCGTTTTAACCTTTAAAAAGAAAAAGGAAAAAAAAAAAAAAAAAAAAGGGTCAAAGTTAGGGAGGTAACTGTCAAGTCAATGAATTGCCTAGAGAAGAGTAGACCATTGAGTCAAAGAAGAAAGGCTGTCTTCGTGGTAACCCAGTCAAATCTTAGGGACTCTTTTGTAATTTCGCCTCCTAATAATAATGCGCTATAGAGTGTCAAATTTATTTATAAATTATTTTACCTTACAATCAGGTTACATTTGACACCTTTACATTAAAAACAAAACCTTAAAAAAAAAAAAAAAACTATGTGTGTTGTTGGGGGGCGGCGTGGCGGTTTTAGAAGATTAAAAAAAAAAAAAAACCTTTATTGTATTAGAGGTATATTTGACATATTTAATATCAAAATCAAGTGTTAATTGACAGAAGATATAAATTGATTATTGAAAATAATTTGATAATAAAAAAGACAACATTTCTAGATACAGATATATTTTTTGAATGAAAGAAAATGCAGAATAATTTAAAAAGATAAATTATCCTAATAAAAAAAAAAAAAAAGAAATGATTTGAAATTGAAAGAAGGGAAAAACCACACAGGTTTTTAACCCATGTAGCTAGAAAACTGTGCTTGTATTGGGAAAGACTGAGTTACAAAACCTGTCTTCAAATCCATCCTATTTTCCCACAAGGGGTTGAAAACATTAAATGTAACACATGAAAATTGCAGTTAAAGAAATAGATGATATAGGGAAAAAATAATAATAATAATAATAAAATATTACAAAGCTAGTCAGACTCATATCTTCTAAATTTCCATCTCTCAAAGCTTTTTATTTTGCCATTCTTTATATTATTATTGTTATATTTTTTTCATTTGACAACTCCTCTTTCGTTTTCCTTTCACTGAAGAGGACATTACTTACAGTTTGGTGCCCTCTCTCAAAATCTCCAGGCCAATGTAGGAGTTGGAAATCTGGTTGAACACACAACACAGGTGGATTTTTTTCCCTTTTTTCATTGCCGTCTAAAGTTTCATTCATCTCCACGTTCCTTTGCTAGACGGGGTGGATTTTGAGTTTTAACATGTTATATATATATATATATATATATTATATGTAGTGTTTTGTGAAAGAGTTGGAGAGAGAAATGTATAAGAATCAACTGCAGGAGCTAGCACAGAGAAGCTGCTTCAATCTGCCTTCATATGCTTGTATCAGAGAAGGACCAGATCATGCACCAAGATTCAAAGCTTCTGTCAACTTCAATGGTGAGATCTTTGAGAGTTCAATCTACTGCACCACTCTCAGACAAGCTGAGCATTCTGCTGCTGAAGTTGCCCTCAATGTTCTCTCCTCTAGAGGTCCTTCTAGGTCCCTTACTGCAAGAGTTCTTGTAAGTTTTTATTTTATTTAAAAAAAAAAAAAAAAAACTTAATTTCTTTGTCTAGTACTATATATGTATATGTTTTCTCTGTTCTTATATTGTTTTGGTTAAAGGACGAGACTGGAATTTACAAGAACCTACTACAAGAAACAGCTCACAGGGCTGGTCTGAGGCTCCCAGTGTACACCACAGTAAGATCAGGACCTGGGCATGTCCCAACTTTCACTTGCACTGTGGAGCTTGCTGGGATGAACTTCACTGGCGACTCAGCCAAAACCAAGAAGCAAGCTGAGAAGAATGCTGCTATTGCTGCCTGGTCTGCCTTGAACAAAAGTAAAAAACTTCTGATGTTTGAGATTTCTCTCTTTTTGTCTTTTTCTGGTTTAAATTGTTTTTGTCTTTGAACTTTAAAAGCACGATCACCAGCATTAGATTCTTTCCACGCAGTGCCCAGATTGGCAACAAACAAAGTGGAGAGCAATGAAGAGCAAAAGCAGGCAAGTGTGACAAGGGTCCTCTCGAATTATAGACCAAAAGATGATGCAAACAAGCATGTTGTTAGGAGGAGAGAACAACAAAACCCACCAAAGAGAATCTTCAGAAGTAGTCATCATCATAATAATAATAATAATAATAATAATATAATTCCAGCCTCGACTTCGAATTCAAACATGATGTCTTTACATGATGATGAAAGATGGAAGCTGATGGATCTGGTAATGGAGTTGGGACAGCAAGATGGTTCTTTGCAGAAACACCTCAACTCCTTTGCATCTCTCCTCCCTCCTCCTCCACCTAGAACTTCTTCAAAGATCTTACCACCACGACCACCAAAAACAACAACAACAATAAAAACAACAACTGTATCATCTCACTGTTCTGCATATTCATCCATTAATCGGCCAATCCGAGTACAAGTTAGAAGCAGAACGTCACAGATTGTTCCACCACCTCCATTGGATCAAGACCATCATCAAAAGAATGAGGAAGAATGGCTTGGTAAGAATAATCACCCCATTGAAAGAGAAGGTCTTGTTTATGGTTCAAGCTCTTCATTTAGCACTGGAAAGCTTGCCAGTTTTGGATCATCATCATCATCATCAGGCATTAGTGTACCAAGAAGGATGTACAGTGGACAATATTCTCCTCATCCACACAGGATTGCTCCAGCTGTTCATATCAGATCAGTGATCCCAGTATGTGCATCACCCCCACCACCACCACCACCACCATCATCAACAACAACAACTACTGAAGAAACTCCAAAGTCAACCTCAAATGCTTCTTCTTGTTCTCCTCCTCCTAGTACTACTACTACTTCTACTTCGGTGTCCACACAACCAGGAGGAGGAGATGTCTCAACAGCTAGCTCAAAGTTCAACAAGCTACAGTTATGAGGATCTACCCCCAAAAAAAAAAAAAAAAAAAAAAAAAAAAAAAAAAGATCAATGTGATTATCTAAAAGCAAACCCATGATAAGAATTTTCTTAGAGGTTCCGTCTTTAGTTTTTTCCTTATTTTTTAAGGATTTTGCTTTGTTATTTAAATCATGTATATATATGTATTTACTTAGTGGGGATGCTCTCTGAACTTGTATTTAATGTAGTATTATCTAATAGGGAGGATTAGGATACAAAGTAGAATGGTTAGAGGACTGTGGTGGAAATTAGAATTTTGTAGAAGACAAGAGGGGTTATACGTATAATTTGAAAACTTAACATGTATAGCAATAAATGAGATGTAGAGGAGTGGTTTGTAGAGATAAGAAAGAAAAAAAGAAGAGAAAATAGGGGAGAGAGAGAGAGAGAGAGAGGTGTTGACGAGGGTAGAGGCATTGAAGGAAGGCAGTGGTGAAGAGAGAGAGAGAGAGAGAGAGAGAGAGAGTAGTAGTGATAAAACGAAATGGGCAAAATTAATGACTTACTCAGAAATATATTCATTCAATTTAATGATACTGACTTCCACCATTTAATGCACCTCAGACCACATTACCCCCTTCCCCCACTCCTTTCCTTATCTCCTTCCCTCTCTCTACTTTCATTTTTTTAATTCTATCTACTAAAAATTATCATTTATCCCTATTGGTAATTAGTATATTACCCTACTATATCTTTATTGGTCATGTTATTTTTTCACTTGATCTAATACTATGTGTTTCACTTATCATTAAAAGTATATATTTGAGTCACATGATCTAATGTTCAACAACGTATCACTTGCTATAAAAAAAAAGTATGCTATATTATTATTTAATTTAAAAAAAATTATTTCCTTCATTGTACTACACATAAGTTATGGAAATTAAATTAAAAAACCTTCTTTAAAAAAAAAAAAAAAAAAGTAGCCGTTAGGCGAACGAGAAACGTCGGTAGTTAAAAAGGATCCTCATTAGGATGATGTCCTTGAATGAGTGAGGCCATGAGGTGGCCCATTTCGGGACCAATGGGCCTAAGACGAAGCCCACGAATAAAGGGCATTATAAGATCAACGTACGACCATAGGTGGACAGTCATGAGTCATGACAGGCTTGGAAGGTAGGGCTGACGTCAGTGTTCAGTTGGTGGGCATCAACCGTCGAGGGATGGTGTCGGTAACATTACTAATATGTTTTTGACAATTACTTTCTGTCTTTGCTAATTTTACATCCAACATGTAGAAATAAAAAGCCTAACATGACAAGAATAAAATATAACATCACAATTAACTTGTTTTATTTCACACTAATGTTCAAAATTAAAATAACAAAAAAATTATTTTCACCGACAAATGTCATACCTTTCAAAGATTTTTTTTTTTTTTTTTTTTTTGTTACATAATGTCATTGTTACATTATAATTTACATGTAGGACGAAAGACGATATCTAACTTTTTTTCATCATATATCTATCAAATTTGATATTCATATTTATTTTAATATTATTTTGATGTGGTATAACACTATAACAGTATAGAATATGCACAATACCACATAATTCCCAAAATGACTGGTCGATTTTTGGTTTATTCTCACTGCTTCATTTTTGTAGTTTTTTTATTTATTTATTTTGTTAACCAAGAAAATGATGTACTCGTATTAATTGAGGCATGTGGGAGTTATTGTGCTTATTTATTTATTATTATTTTTTTTTTTGAAAAAAAGGAGTCCCACAAAATTTCTAGAGGATCTGTCTCGAGATGGTGGTTGCTTGTTTAGAGTAAATGAGCCTTGTAGAATTTCTATAAGAAATCTCATCCTTGCTCCACTTGCATTGACCAGATGCAAAAGGGCTTTAATTTTACATTGTTACCTTTTGAGTTGGTCTATCCTAGCCTGATAGTAATTCTATTTACTCTAGTTTTTTTTTTTTAATTTTTTTTTAAATTTTTATTTTTAAGAAGAAAAAGAACAAAAGAAAACCCTTTAGACCTTGGACTTCATCCATTCAAGTTTGGGCGGCCTATTAAAGTTGCATCTTATTGACAAAAAATAAAGGATTTCTAACAAAAAATGATTAAAGTGGAGTTATATCTTCATGGGCTATGATAGTTGAAAGGGCAATCCCGGTGGGTGATTTTTGCAACAAAAAGCAGTACTACAAGTTCTCACCTGCTCATGGAAGGCATGTAATTTCCCAACAATCCTTGTTCCCATTTTATTAATTATCAAAAAGAAAAAATAAAATAAAATAAAATAAAAGAAGAAGCGTATTTTGCATGCTAAAATAACAAACAAGCTTAAGATCAAAATAGGTCAAACGTTGTCTTTCAATTATAAATCGACATCAGAGATCTGATTCCTTCTAATGGAATTTCCTACCTGTCCCTATTATAAAAAAAATATTATGGACATGAATTCTAATCTCAATTTTTGAATGTCAACTCACATGGTATATGAATTATCATTATTTTATTAGTTAGTGGTTAAAATATTGACACATTAATTGATTACTTCTACCAATGAAAAGATAATACGTGAATTTATACTAAAAAAATTGGGATTAGAGTTGGTGTCCCTAACACTACTTTATTATAAGTGTAATTGGCATAAATGGTCCCTAAACTCTTTACAAGGTGACGATTTGGTCACTGTTTTTTTAATTTTGACCGAGATGATCCCAAACTCTTAAAACGTTGGTGATTATAGTATTTTCCGTCCAAAACCGTTAAGTTTCTAACGGAAGAGGTCACGTGACAGACATGTAACATATTTGTTAAAGGGTATTTTAGTAACTAATTTAAAATTACAATTAAAAAAACATTTGATTATTTCAAAGAAAAAGAGAAATCCAGATATAGGGTTTATTAGGATGAACTACAGATCTGAGCGCCGCTGCCGCCCTAGTCAGACTGCGCCTGAGAAAGAGAAGGCAGCGATTGACGAAGGCAGCACGGAGATCAGCGATGAGTTTGAGGGAATCTGGATCGCGTAGCAGATCGTACCTGCCATACGTTTTCATCCGCGTTAAAGAGATCAAGAGAGAGAGGAAAGAGGATAGATAAGTGAATATCTATAACCAAGAGTGCATGTTCGGTGCCTCTAACAAGGAAGGCGGCAGCGACAGCTGAATTTGGGGTTCGAAACCCCAAGCCGAATCTTCGTTGTGGGCTTATAAGGTTTTAGCTCCAATTAATTACAAAAAATTGGTATTTGACTATGAATGTGATGAACCATGGGTCTTTGGCTGTGAATGTGATGAACAATAGGTATTTGGCTGTGAAAGTGATGAACCATGGGTATTTGGCTATAAAAGTGATGAACATAAGAAATTTGGGTGTCCATTCGGTGGGACTTGAGGCCGTCGCTGTGCTTGGAGTCTGACGGCATCAGAGACCTTTTACCAATGCGTTTGCCGGAGGTTGTTGCGCACAAGCTCCATGTATCACCAAAGAGGAGTTTGCATTTCTCAGCTTTTTTTGTTTTTTGTTTTTTTAATGTTATTGGTGTGATTTATTGTTTTCAACAAGGAGATTTTTATCTTTTAATGGTTAATTGAGATCATGTGTTGGGTCAAGTGACCTCTTCCGTTAGAAACTTAATAGTTTTGGACGAAAATGACTATAATTGTCAACATTTTAAAAGTTTATGGTCATCTTGGCCGAAATTAAAAAAATAAGGACCAAATCATCACCTTATAAAGAGTTTAATGACCATTTAGGTTAATTACTCTTATTATAAATAGGGAGTGTCGCAACAATATTTTTACGTTTGTTGAACTTGGGAACTATTAATACTTTCTCTGAGGTTTTTCAATTGTTCTCAAGTCCAATTAAATTATTATATTTATACTTTTATACTCTATAACAGTGCACTCGTCCTTTTTAATGGATTGTTATGTGGCGATCCAGGGATTTTTGTTTATAACTTTGTTTTGTTTTTGCTTTTACTTTGTTTGTCTTTATACGTGCTCGCCAACTATTTTACATATATATATATATATATATTCATACAAAAAAGAGAGAATTCTCTTAAGATATATTCACCTGAAAAAACGTGTAATTTTTTTCCCCTCTTTAGAGGATCAGGGCGATTAGAACAGGATGTTGTTCCTTTTAATTAGTGACAAAAGTGGCAAAAGCTTAAATAATAATATGTTTGGAAAAATTAGGGAAGCTAATAGTGACACTTTGCTCATAGATCACCATCCACATCTGTCTTGGGCCAAAATGATTTACATATTCCATATCAACTCCAACTCTTTCTTCTTTATTTGCTTCCCCTTTTTCTTTTCATCTTTCTTCTTTCTCTCACTAAAGTCACTACTGTAGGTTTAGAATCTTCTTATACACCTTAGTGCGCATCCTCTTTATCATATTAAGCTTAATTTCTTCTTAAATATTAAATTAAGTAGTTGTTTGTTTGTTTGTTTCTTAATCACATTCTTCTTTTGCAACAAATTTCAAATTAACGGAAGTGAGGTTCTCCTAACAATGGACCAAGTCTCGACGGTGCTTTGAAACTGACTAGGCCAAATAGCCGATATTTTGCACTGTTCAAAAGTATACAGTCTGTGCTTTTTAAAAGACCTCTCGTCTGAGAGAGTCCCTTTCACTCCACTCAACACACGGCAAGATTATTGGAAATATGGCACCACACTTCGCTTCTTTCTTATGGATATAGTCCCGTCAAGCAAACAAAAAGAAGTTGTGAGTGCTAATGCGCAACGTATTAGCTACCGCTAATTGTTGCCTTCGCTTAGCTCAATCCCTTGTTGTTAGATTCCGATTATTATAACAAGGATATTTAGTCCTGAAATTTCGCCTTTCCTTGTATTTTGTTGAAAGTCCAATAATAATATATATGTGTGTTTATTACTACACGTGTCAAAATTTTTAATAATTTTAATATATAAATTCCATGCATTATGTTTAACGATCAATCAAGGTAGCTCTGATATTGACTATAATCATATATAAAATAACAGATGGTATAAATTAAAAAAAAAAAAAAAAAACTTTTTCCCCATAATTAGTTACGAGAAATAAAATACGTAATCTATGATATTATATTTGTACGTTCATTAGGAAAAATGTTAAGATTAGTTTGAATAAATAATAGATTACTTCAATTCTTATTTTTGTCAGACTCGTTAGAGTTTTGACATTTTATTGATCATAAATAATGTGGTACATTATGAAATGTGTTACTTATTTGTTTATTTATGTGAGATCATACCATCTATCCAAATAATTATATTTTCTTCAAACTCATGAACTAGGTTGATGCCAGATAAGACTAGTTAAGATAAGACTAGTTAAGAGATAGGTGGGCTAAAGAAAATAATAGTTTGGTGTTTAATTTTTATTTTTTTTTGAAATGTCTAATAATTTGGTGTTAAACATATTATTAAGCTAAATTTGAAAATTACACATGTAAAATAATTTAGGTCAAAGCAATATTTTATTTTTTTATTTAAAAAAAAAGAATATTAAAAATGCTAAAAATGTCAAATAGTTGTGTGATTCCTTTGTTTGAGAATTATCTATCAAACTCAATAACACCTCTAAAAAATTCCATAATTCCTCAACTCATGAGCAAGGATATATAAGCAGATAGGAAGTAGGTGGCACTACAGAAATTGATAGAAGGAAACTTCCAAGATAGCCACCAAGATATATATATAAACATATAATGTATGTGGTGTGGTGGATGCATGATTGAGCACAATATATATATATATTATAAAAAACATATCAATGCCTTATTTTTTTTCCTCATCATTTATATTAAAGGAAGCGACTTTTTGTCCAAGACACATAAGCATGCCGTGGTTACACATCATGCATGCATCTTCACCCACTCAATCCTATGCTTTTCCCATTTTATAGGTCTTTAAAAAAAGCAAAAACAAAATATTTCTTTAACTAAATTTGTTTGTTGGTTTTTGATAAGTAATTGGTTTAGGCAACCTATACGCAACAAGGGCTCACGTTGCAAGTGCGCTTCCAAATATCAATTTGTTTTGTGAGCTAAACTTTTCATTTGTTGAATTTTCTATTCTATCACCAAAATTAAAAATATATATATATATATATTTCTTTTGTAGAGCAACAATGTCGTGGATTTCAAATTATGTACTGAATAATGTACATAAATGAAATGATAAAGGGCTTGTTGTTTTCAATTGATAACATAAAACTGTATTTTTCAAAGTTTTTCTATTCTAAATTTATTACAAATGATGGTTCACGTTTTAGTGAATTTTTAGAATGTTTAATTTTATAAAATTCTAAAGAGTAAATTCATCAATTTCAGAATCAAATAAAATTTTTTTTTTTTTTTGCTACGAAAAAAAGTACAAATTTGATATAAATTTATACGTGAAAGACCAAAGGTAAGAAATATATATTTTTTAATCCAAAGGTAAGATTTTTAACACATCCAAAATACATTCGCTTTTCAGAACTTGAAAGATAAAATGATAAATAATCCAATAAAAATAACAACTTATATATGATAAACCGCATCAATTTGTATTTCAAAAAATTAAAAAAAAAAAGGAAAGAAATAAGAAAATGGGGTTCTACTCATCATTCTTTTTAGATATGCTTGAATGACGCTCCATTTAGGACGCCTTTTTAAAAGTTATTGTCATTTTTTTAAATTTTATTATTTATTTTTTAAAATATTTTTAACAAATTCAAACTTTAAAAGTATAATTTTATCATTTTAAGTCAAAATATGATTTATTGTTTTCAAAATTACAAAGAGTTTCGACATGAATAAAATAAGATTCATATTATTAATTTTTTTCCAAACACATTTTAAGGGTTCATTTGGTGAAACGGTTTGAGTTGAAAATTTTAAGTTTGAGTTGAAATTTGTAAGTTTGATTTGGTTGATTTTTAAAAACTAGTTATAATTTTTGTTGACTTTTCAGAAAAAGACAAAAACTGATATGAAAATTTTGAGTTTAAACTCATTTATTAAACGAGGCCTAAGTTTTTATATTTTTTCACTCCAAACAGTTTATTTTTACCAAACATACATTTTCAAAATTCAAATTATCTCTAATCTTTAAAACACCGTCTCTAAATGTCCCAAAGTAGTTACCTTAAACTGTAGATTAAACCGAGAATGAGCTATAATAATGAAGATTACAAACGTGGATTTTACTAAAATACCCATAAAACTTCCCCGAAAGCTTTGGTGCCAAGCACGCGGCGTTTACACAAAGGGGGTGTTTGGTTGAAGGTAATCAAATGTAATCAGATACCTGACAATCTTTTTAAAGTAATCAAATTCCTAGGAATATTAGATTATAGTGTTTGGTTTTTAAAGTTAAATTTTAAAAGTTAAAAGGATAATTGTGTCTAAATTATTTAAATTTTAAGATTACCATGGTATTTAGATAAGAGGTAATCTGAAACCCAAGGGGGAGGTGGGTTTCAGATTACCCCTTTATAAGGGTATCTGAAACCCATGGGTTTCAGATTCCCAGGTATCTTAAAATAAGATAACCTCATAACAAACATGATAATCTTAAGATTCCTATTCCTTTATAAAAGATTACCTCTTACCAAACACCCCCAAAAAGTCCACGCCAAATTTGCATTCCAAGTTAATTCCCTTTTTTTCTTTTTCTTTTTTATTTTTTTTATTTTTTGTGTGTGAATAAATGAAGACATATTCGATTGGATATTCGTTTCCCAATGTTCCAGAAGGACTAAAATACTATAAATACATAGATCACTGAACGTGAACATAAAATTAAAAAGGAATAAAAGAAAAGGTGAAATCCAACCTCCTCCACCTTCCACACAAAGCTCCGTGTGGACATAACTCTGTGAAAATGGCCCCTCTCTTCTAAATTTTCTGTCAAGAAAGAGAATTTTCCACCTCTTTGGTTGGCGCGTTCATGTATGACTCCTTTTTCCAATCAAAAATTGGACGAAATAGACTTTAAGTTTTTTTTTTTTTTAATCTAGAGTAAATGAAAAAAGTTAATATTTTTTAAAATTTAGCGAAAAAAAGTTGATTATTTTTAAGAGCAGTATTAATTAAAGATAGATCAAAGTTTGGCTAAAGAATCTATAATAAGTAATTAGTATGTCCCAATTCCAGTCCTATTAGAACCACCTTAGCAGATAGAAGAGATAGATTTAGATATGAATTTTCAATTTTAAAATCTACAAGTGATTGTTTTAATTTTTATTTTAATAACAAGTATAAACACATAAATTACATTTTCTATGTCAAAAAAAAAAAACATAAATTACATATCATTAAAAGGAAAAAAAAAATCCAGTGTGTAATTAGCGCGTGATCTTGTATGATATGCGGATAAGAGTAGGATAAAACATTACCATTAAGCCAACGAGGACATTCACGATGAAATCCTAAGCTAGTCTATTTTATTAGTTAAAAAAAAAAAAAAAACATTTTAGGATTGTTAGGATTTAGGACACAAATCTTAACTCTCTCTCTTTCCCCCGTTAGATTTTGACGGAACCAGAATAACTAGAAATCTAGAAATCACCAAATAAAGAAAACGGCGTGAAGACACAGAAGCTTAAGGAAAGGAGAGAGGAAAGAATATCCAAAAGCATATGACCATTATACATACGACTTGAAAATGAAACGAAAGAATATTCTACTCGTAGATCCCTTTGCTTTTTCTCTTCTCCTTATATAATAGCCTATTCCACCACCATAATTCTCACAACAATTCACCCCCAAAAAAAAAAAAAAAAATTTTTTTTTTTTTGAGAGGTATTACCTTTGTTTTTTGTTATGGCTCTTAAAGCCGTTCATGTCTCCGACGTCCCAAACCTCGACCAGGTCCCGGAGAGCGCCTCCCTTGCGCTCTACTCCACCCGGGTTCCCGCAGGTAAATTCTAAATAAATACAATACAGTCAAAACTGTCAGATTCTCATTATTAAAATTTGATCTCTCAGTAAACGAATATTGATTTTAAGGAATGTTATTTGGTTGGGTTGACAGCGATGGAATTGGGAAGAGGTGTGAAGAAGCCGAGGTTTATGGTGATAGGACACAGAGGGAAGGGAATGAACGTGTTGCAGTCGTCGGATTCAAGAATGAGAGCCATTAAAGAGAACTCCATCGCCTCCTTCAACGCCGCCTCCGCCTTTCCCCTCGACTTCATCGAATTCGACGTTCAGGTCTGTCCCATCTCCGACCTCCCATTTCGTCGGAACTTTTAATTCCCACGTAGTTTTTTCCGTTGTCCGTTCGCCGCGTACCGTCCTCTTTCCTTTTCTTGTTCTTCCTTTGTCGTTATCCGTTCCAATTTGTTATAATGTTCCCACCAGGGTGTTTTTGGTAATCTTGCTATTTTTCTCAACTTTTGTTCTTGCCCTCAAATTTCCAAAATCCAAACGCTTCAAATATAAATAAATAATAAATCTTGGCCTCAAAGTGAAGAAAAATAAAATTTAATTCATTTTTTCCCTAGAAATTTCTGTGATTTTCGTTTCTACTTTAAGAAGGGTACTGATATGATTTGTGTTTTTCCTTTTTTTTTCCCCCCGTGTCCTGTCTTCTATGGTGGCCTTTTTCTTTAATGAAGAATGGTGATGAAGGAAAAAAAAAAAAAAAAACCCCCAAGAAAAAAAAGTGAAAACCATATGGTTGTGTTTTTGTAATTGTAGGTGACGAAGGACAATTGCCCAGTCATATTCCATGACGATTTCATCCTCTCCAGAGATGATAACGTAAGCCCACTTGGAATTTTAATCTTTATTTTTCACCAAACTTTACTTTCTTGAGAAAAAAGAAAAAAAAAAAAAAAAGAAATTTGTTAGTTATATTGGTTGAAGTGAAATTGAATTGGTTTGTGTTGTGGTGTTATAGGGGAATGTGTTTGAGAAGAGGATAACAGAACTGGGTCTGTCGGAGTTCCTCTGCTATGGTCCTCAAAAAGAGGCAGGGAAAGAAGGACATTTGTTGCTTAGGAAGGCCAAAGATGGCAAAATTGTTGAGTGGAATGTTGAAATTGATGACTCTCTCTGTACACTCCAAGAAGCCTTTCTCAATGTTGAACCTTCTTTGGGTTTCAATGTCGAGTTGAAATTTGATGACCACATCGTCTACGACCAAGACTATATCATCCACGTCCTTGAAGCCGTCTTACAGGTGCGAAATCCTTAAAACACGGAGATGTACTAGAATTCTTTCATGGAGTACGAAAAAATATAATATATCAGTTATCGAATGAGAATGTTCATTATATGATATGATTTTGATGTACTCTTATGGTTAATTGAACTTCCTATATTGGAACAGGTGGTGTTTGGTTATGCCAAAGACAGACCGATAATCTTCTCGAGCTTTCATCCTGATGCAGCCTTGCTTGTTAGAAAATTGCAGGACAATTACCCTGTAAGCATCAATGATTCAATTAATCAAGTTGATGTTATTTCTCCGAAAATGGTTGCCAGATTTATTAATCTTGTTGCTGAATTATTGCAGGTGTTCTTTTTGACAAACGGTGGGACCGAGATTTTCTATGATGTAAGGAGGAATTCCTTGGAGGAAGCCATTAAGGTGTGCTTGGAAGGTGGTCTTCAAGGAATAGTCTCCGAGGTTAAGGGAGTTTTCGCTAATCCTGGAGCAGTTACCAAGATCAAAGACTCCAAGCTTTCCCTTCTTACCTATGGCAAATTGAAGTAGGCCTTTTAATTAGTTTCCATCTTTGATACTTTGATCAGTTTTTACACAATAAATCTGTCCCAACTGCCTCTGGCAAGTTTAGGTTTAGTTTAATGACACGTTATGAAACTTTTTTATGGCATGATGATGAGTATGTATCATTTTGCTTATATATAATGTTGGAATGGTGCAGTAATGTAGCAGAAGCGGTTTACTTGCAACACCTGATGGGAATTGATGGAGTGATAGTTGATCTTGTCCAAGAGATTACGGAGGCGGTTTCCGATTTGATAATGCCTTCGAGTGATCAGGAGAGCGTTCCTCAAGGTGATGATGCCAAGGAAGAGCTCAAATCAAAGCCCAAGTTTACACAGCAGGAGCTTTCTTTTCTGTTGAAACTCATTCCTAAGTTGATACAGCTTTGATATCAGTTACCGCATCTGCATATGTATACACTACCCTGCTTTCTTTTTTCTTTTTTCTTTTTTCTTTTTTCTTTTTCGTGAATTTCCTCCACTTTTTTTTGTGGCCATACCTACAATGTTGTACATAATTTTGTCTCTTGAGATTTTCATTCTACAACTTAATGCAGCTTTCTTTTCCTCATGATTCTGCTTTGCTTTTATTTATTTATTTATTTATTGAAGTTTGTATTTTTAATTTTCAATAGTTAGACATGTATCTAGAATTTCCAAAGCTTAAATGGGCGATTTAGATTTCTAGTTCCTACCGGAGAGAGAGAGTATAGTATTTTCTTCTGTGATATCTCATCAGAGGTTTCGCCAGTAAATGAAGGAAGAGAGATTTCCTCGACTCCTTTAAACAAGTTGTTTTCTTATATCCGCTTTCGAATTATTATTGAAATGTTTGGATTGATAAATTGTATGATTTTCGCTAGAAAAACGCAGTTGACATTTCAAAGAGAAAGTAAACCTCATGAAATGCAAAATAAGACATGGAACGAAAAAATCACCAACTCCCTTGTTATCATGTTGCCAACTTTCTTGACCATCGAGCATTGGGTAGGCGTCAACCCTCATACATATGTCTTATACTTCGAAGAGACCTGTGATTTTGGTAACAAAAAAAAAAAAAAAAAAAAGCTACATCAATTTTCCAAAACGACGTTATTTATAAAGAAGGATAGATTGAAGCGAGAAATGTCTTATAAACGATGAAGAATGGACAAGGACAAAACATGACAAATGACAAAAAGATCGACAAACGGAAGAGTTTAGATAAAGGCTAAAAAAAAAATGACAATAATACTAGAAAAACGACATTAATTTAATCGACCAGACCGCGAAATTAACATGACAAAAACTTGATAAACGACAAAGATGGAAAACGACATCAAACTTTCATAAGGATGGAAGACTAGAAAACGTGATTTACCAAAAAGAAAAGTTTCTTTGAATTGGAAAAAAAAAAAAAAAAGACCTTTTAACGAGCTAATATTGAAAAGCGAAACCTTCGTGAAGGACAGAAACAGTTAAAATGACATAAAAGCTTTAAAACGATGACAAACTAAGAAAACGACAACAGTTGCAAAGGACGGCAAAACGGCATAAAAAGATAAAAACAAAGGTTTAAACGACAAGAGTTACATGGGGTTAAACACCGACATATTTTAAAGACACAAAATAGAGAACAAACACAAAATAGAGAACAATTTTGTTAAACGAGGGAAAAAAAAAAAAAAAAAAAAAAGAGGGAGGGGGGGGTGGGTGTATATAACTTTTCAGAAGGATAAAAAAAGCTTAAAATTATGTAACTTCAATATTAGACAACGATAAAATTAGAAAAACTTAAAATAAGCAAATCAAATTGAAATAGATACGATAATGAAATTAAAAAAATATGACAATAACCGACAAACGACGACAATCTTTACGATGGCAAAGTTTTAAACTGGCAACGATAGTGAGCTAAACAAAACAAATACTGCATCTTCACAATAAAAAATAAAAATGACACCTGAACATTTAAAATGATGTACAAATGAAACTGACGAAAAATAGAACAAGAAACAGAGTTGAGAAACGAGATAAAATTCTTTCTTAACAAGGGACAACTTTTAAAAAGAACCACACTATATTTAGAAGCAATTATAGATGTCAAACCGATACATTTATTAAGTAGGTCAAACATGATGCTACTTTTAGGCACGAACCATGCTTAAAGACGACACCGTTTAGTGCATGGTGTTTTTTTAAGTATGTTTTATAAACTAGAAAACTGACGGTAGCACTTAAAAACGACATAACAAAAATTTTTAATAGACGACAGAAAAACATAAATAGCCATTTGAACAGAAACGACAGTGACATTGGAAAACAACAATCAAATGGTAAAGAACTAAAAGAACACAACAATAGCCGGTTTGAAAAGTTTTAAAATAGAAGGCTAACTGCAAACGACAAAAATTAGGGAAACAACATCAAATAGAAACGACATCATTTGTAAAGGGTTGAACAACAATATTTACGAAGAACACAGAATTTTAAAATGACAACATCTGAGGACCGTGGAAAAAAAAAAAAAAAAAAAAAAGGAAAAACAAAATTACTGATTAAAATGGCAGTACAAAATGAAAAACACTTGTAGAAGACGACAGGATTAAAAGGGCGAAATGTTAAAAAACAATGGGGGGGAAAAATAAAAAGCAAACAAAATCAAATAGTAACGACAAAATTTATTGTGAGTGATACATGAAAAGATCGAAATGACAAACTAACTACCGAACAAAGTGGCAAAGGACGACAACAAGGAGTTAAGCCAAAGCATTGAAACGACAGCTTTTTGTAACGACAATAAGAGAACAACCAAAATAAAGACGACAGATGAAACGATATCTTATCAAAAACGACAATTAAAACAACCTAAAATAGAAGAGACAATTGAGATTGAGCAACGGCTTCAAATTTGTAACGTGACAATATTAATGACGGTAACCTAAAAATCGAAAAAAAAAAAAAAAAAAGCAACCTCAAGTCCTCAAGTAGAAAACAATAGTAAAATGGAAAACCAATATCAAGGGGGTGTTTGGCTCATTAGTTCAAACTCATCACCATCAATTTAATTTTTATCTTTTTCCCTAAAAGTTTTTTATCTTTTCTGAAAAAATCAACCAAAATCACTATTTAAACTTACAAATCTTGACTCAAACTCATACACCGAACAAACTCCAAATAAATACGATACTTACTGGAAAACGACAAAAACATCGAGAACAACAAATCAGAAGACGACAACATTCGGAAAATGACAAACAACCCAAGATAGCAACATTTAGAATGAGAGGAATAAAAAAACAACGACAGTTTCTCGAAAAACTTCTGTACCATTCAGAATTTCAGTGGTGAACACTTAAAAACGACATCAAATTCAAAATAAAAAACTAGAAGATTGGAGATCTCCCTATTACTCCCTTATTGTTGTCATTTTTTTTTTTTTTTTTGTATTTTTTCCCCTCAAATCCCGAATATTACCAAAAGTGAAACTAGTAAAATTGTTGAAAATTAGGCAATATAGCATCTGTGTGTGTGTGTGTGTTTTTTTTTTTTTTTTTTTTTTTTTTTCAGTTCCCGCTCTGTTTGCTCATCACTACTCAATTTGTGTGTGTGTGGGGTTGGTTGGTTTTTTTTTTTTTTTTTGTACGTATGTGTATGTATGGATATATAAAAGAAAATTAAGATGGGTGACCTTTTTTGTCACCAATCTAATAGTTAGCCGAATTTATTTATTTATTTTTTAGTAAAATGAATGTTTATCATTTTTTTAGATTTAGTCAATCAATGATTGACTATTGAAATTTGTGATTTAAGTTATAGTCCGTAATCAATCAATGATTAATTAAATTAACAATATTATGTGGTCAATCACTGATTGATTATTTAAAAAAATTAATTTTTTTAAATGGTCTTTTAACTAATTTTTAAAAACTTCAACTATTTGTTAAAAGTTTTTTAAAAAAAAAAGGCTATTTATCTATACTCACATATATGCATGGATATATATGTACATGTGTGTGTATATATTGAGAGAGAAAGAGAGCTACTTTATAAAGACAAAAGGAGTAACCATGAAGAAAGATAGCAGTCCAAAAAACGGGCTACTTTTTGTTAAATAAAGCAAATAAACAATATTTAGATACCACGTAACGTCACAGACAATCAACATAGATTCGAAGTACCATTTTATCAACAAGAACCCCAAGATATTCTATATTTGATCTTCGAATATAAGTTTTTAGACAGTGTCAGTCCACTTTTTTTTTTTTTTTTTGCATGTATGAACACAAGTGTTTGATTCTTTGAAGTTAAGTGCTCTCTTACGTGACTTGTTGGAACAAATTATTTGAGCATATGATATTGCTATAATTGTTATTATTACCAAATACACATGGTTAAAGAGTATCTCGTGAGAAAACGGAATGGGTATTGATTCAACTGGCTAAAAGTGCTTTATTGTTTCCCCCTAAAAGAATAAAGTGTTCTATTGTTTGACACTATATATATATATATATATATATATATATTTTTTTTTTAAACAATACAAAACCAAACCCAACCCAACCCTTATAGACTGCTTAGCAAGCTGTTTGGAGTGTACCATCGACGACCTATCAATTAAAAATTATCATGGTTAAATTTCTAGTCTAAAGTTTGAATATTAAGCGACTCTCTTGAAGTTTTTGAATCATGTAAAGGCTTATTCACGTCAACATAATATATACTTGATTTAGCATGCGTGTTTAGAACTGTGTCTAACATATCTTGATCGTTAGCATATTTGGCAAGATTGTAGTGAAGCTTTTTTTGTCACAATGAGGCCCGTCATTTAGGGTCTTTAAGAGCTTCTGAGACCATTCCTTTGATTATGATCATGGAGGTTGCTTTTGCTAATACCAATGGTCTCCTTTCCAAAACATATTTTGAACAAAAAAATTTTTTGGAGTGCTATAGTTCATATGGAAACATAAATGGGTCCGCCTTTATAGTATGGCATTTTTATTGGCATTGCTTTTTAGATGTCAAATCACATTAAAAGTATTCTAATGAAGATTTTGACAATTTAAGTGGTATTGAGCAATATTTTGCATCTTACCAAAGAGTGGTCTTAAATTATAATCATCTTCAAGAACAACATTGAATAGGTTTAAACAGATCCCTGTACTAGTAAAGTTTGCATTCCTTACAGATTTTAACATGATCACAAGCTAGGTTAATGGTCAACCTTTGGATATGAATTTTCATCACATAAACTAGACTAGATGATCCCATTACGTTATTGTTAAAGTTTCTAACCCTAATGAGCTACAACATGAGCATATTGAACGGTAGTAAAAAAAGTCAACCACAAGCATAAATAAAGTCTAGATTTTGGCCACAAGGTTTGGCTAACCAAAATATATATATATATATATGTATATATATTTTTTGCAAGTGATTTGTGACCAAAGTACATCATCATGCTTTGGCCATAGCCAATTGGGGGGCAATGTGGAATCTTCAATATTTACTTCCACCAAAAAAAAAAAAAAAAAAAAAAAAATCGTCAATTTACACTGCAACTTGAGGAAGACACCACTTTATATTGAATTAAAGCACAATGCTTAGAGTTAATAAATGCATCTATCCTTGAATTATTGTGTTACCGTGGATTTTTCATCATGTTTCACCTTCATTTGATTTTTCTTATAGATTCATCTTATTTTATAGTCAATCGTTCCTGAATCACTAACGGTAAGCAAGACTGTAATGACCGCATAAAATTTGCACTTTGCTTGATTTGCAAAAATTTAGACTTGAGCATACTCTTAATTGTGCGACACTTTTACTAATGATCAAACAAATGATAAGCAATTATTACTCACACCTTGATATAATTATGCACATTTTGCTAGCTGCATGGAAACATTAATTACAAGCTAAGATTTATTTATTTTTTTCGTTTTACAAGAGATGATGTTTCAGTCCATGTGTAGCCAATCCAGGACCAGGACCTAAATTTTGGAAATTGGAACAGCATTTTTAAAATTAAAAAAAAAAAAGTAGGGAAACGAGAAAGAACAAACCAGCTAAGGGTTCTTGAAAAACAAAACAAATGAAGGTCATTAATTAAAGATGATAATGTTGATTAAAGAGGAAAACACTATAATTAAATCATAGCCATCAATGATAGCGAATCTCGCTGCCATGAAATTGAATTATCAATCTCCACTCTTTTCCAATTTCAAGAAAAACAGCAACCCCCCCGACATGGAGAATATACATATATTATACAATATTTGTATACGTTATTGAATATGTATTATTTTGTCTTTCTCAAAGCCCAACGAATCAGTACGTGCTTAACGAAATACACTTGGAAAAAAACAAAAAGATAAATCTATGCGTTCAAAACACGCTTCTTAAGGTACGGTGTTGGGGTGTTCTGTTCTTCAACGTTTCAAACGCACAACGAGGTTTTTATTTTTCTATTTTTTTTTATTTTTTTTTAATTTTAATTTTTTGGATAATAATTATTAATTTCTTATGGCGTGTATATGTTCATGGTTTGATCATTAGCATTTCCATCGTGGTTGACTTAAGCCATTATATTTATTTATAAAAAAAAATAAGGAAAAAAAATAACAAATTTCAAATGGATTCTTCTTTGATGGCAATTGACATTAGCAATAGGCAGGCCATTTTTTGGGTTCAAACTTCAAACAATATCTGCATTATCTTTAATATTTTGTCCTTTCAAAAGAGGCAAATAAGTACATAGCTAAAACTATAGTATTTTTCAATCATGATATATTTCGGTCAAATTATCATTTTTTTTTTCAAAGATGTGGATTAACATTAATTTTTATGTTCTGTTATTTTCATTTCATGTACAAACTAGAAAATGATTCAACTCTTATTTTGTTTACCAAGGAAAAAAAGATAATGAGCAATTTTGTTAAGAAGTGGTAATTTGGAGGGGCTAATTTGATGATAAGTTTGGGACATAATTAAGGCACGGCACGTCTAAGTGTACAAGAGTTCAACAATCTCATAATTCTCCAGTTACAAATAGAGATGTTAATTAATTGGGATAAAATCACTCAATTACTTTAAATTGATCCGAAATTGAATTTATATCAAAAGCTGCGGGAAAAGAAATGAATCTTGGTTAGATAAAATCAAGAAAATTGCCAATAAACAAAACATCTCGAAACTGCATCAAAGTACCCAAAAAAAAAAGAAAAAAAAAAGGGTACATTAAATCGGGAAAGCTATTGCTTCCTTTTGTCAGCCAAAAAAATAAAAATAAAAAAATTGCTTTTTCTAGCAGCAATCAATTGCCAAAATAGAAGGTGGAGTTCTGGTTTTTCATTTTATATGGAATTCGATATTGCAAAGTGTCCTACAAAATTTTCTCAAACTATATTGCAAAGTGTAAATGTTAAGTTTTATGTGTGAAAAGACTCCTAGAATTAGCAATTCTAATAAATTGTCCAAATAATTTGAAGAAATAGAGTTATCAAATAAGTCGTATGATCTGCTAAACAAATTACATACTTACGTTGATTTAGACGACAATTTTGCACCACAACTTTTACATGTTACAGTCTAAGATCATGAAAAATTAAAGACAAACTCTAACAAAACATCTCGTTAATATTATGCTATTTGTTCGTCTGAAAAGAGAAAAAAAAAATTAAAAAAAAAAAAAGAGGAAAAAGTCAAGTGAGACATAATTAGAAATGGATTTTTTGGGGGGAAAAACCCAAAGAAGATTTGGAGGGGAGCAGTGGCAACGCAAAACGTGACACACATGGGTCTCATAGTACAACCAGAGTTCATCCTTGTTGACCCAACTGGCAAGCGTGGGGGCTGTTTTTTGTTTGTCCTTTTTCTATGTCCTACACGTTTGTGAACCCAACGACCGTCAAACCATATATGCAATTCCAATTTTTTTTTTTTTAATTATTATTATGGAACTTCTTTATAAAGATACTAAATTTCAATTTAGCCACTCAATTATAGTGCCTTTGGCACTTTGCTCCTAACTAAAAAGTTTTGGCACATTTTCCCTATTTACTTTCCATTCTTTTGCAGTATCAACTGTTGTAAGTAGACAAGTGGATTTCTCAATAGAGCACGGGGAATAACAACTTTACCAAAATATTCTAATTTACCTTTTTCTTTTTCTTTTTTTTTTCTTTTTTGGTTATAAATGGCCAACAAAAGAGCTATTTGGAATATTTTTTTAATTCATTTTATTGTCAAAATTAGTCCGAGATAAAAAAAATAATGAACGTTATTTAATTTTTTATTCTTAAATTTACGTGTGTTATAACAATATAATCCTATAGATAACAAATGAAGATTATAATATATGAGACCGAAACAAGAACATCCTACTCAAAATTCGTCATCAGACCAAAGGGTCTTAGGTAAAAAAAAAAAAAAAAGTCAATGTAATTGCTTATGTAGATAATCCCATTTAAAAGAACATTTAAAAGACTGAAAAGTAAGGGGGACTTTCAACCAAAAAAAAAAAAAAAAAGTAAGAGGGACCATATTTACAAACAAAAAAAAAATAAATAAATAAAACTTTGTAAAAAGAGTAAAATGCCAAAGACACAGTAGTTAAGAAGGTGAAGTGTTAATTTTAGATTGATTAAAAAACAATATAAAATCTTAAAGAAGGTCTCCGAGTCCGAGTAGAACTTGGAATTTCCCTTTTCACATTTCAAATTGCCGAGTCAAGAAATAGGTTTCCAAGTCGTAGTAGGAGTAGGGAATTCTCTCTCTTCATTTCCTTCTCTCTCTCTACATATAAATAAACACACACACACACACACACACACACACATATCCACACAACAAACAAAACACGGCCGTTCTATGCCAACCACACAAATCCAATTCTCTTCTTCTTCTCGCTCTGCTCATGTTTTTCAGTTTTCGGTTTCCTTTTGCTTCAGATTTAACCCCATCATCTTCCTAAATCACCACATATATACCTAAATGTTCGGTTCTGAAATAGCTAATTCTGAGGTGTGGTTGATCCGATATATATAGATATATACACACATATATATATATAAATATACATATATTTGTTTGTTTCTTGTGATTGGAAATGGAACAAGTACTAAAACACAACGGTGTGATGAGTGGTAGTGGGGGGCTAAAATTGCCCATCGGCTACAGATTTCACCCCACCGACGAAGAGCTTGTGGTTCATTACTTGAAAAGGAAAGTCTTCGCCTTCCCTTTGCCTGCTCTCGTCATTCCTGACTTCGATGTCTTCCAAACTCATCCTTGGTCCTTGCCAGGTATATATTCTCAGATTCAGTTTTCGAAATCAAAATCAGAAGTACTACTGTTTTGTTTCACAATTTTCCACAATATTAAAAAAAAAACATGCATATATGTATATATCAGGTGATGTGAAGGAAAAGAGGTACTTTTTTCACAAGCAAAAGAGGGATATAATGAGCTGCAAGAGAGTGGATATTAATGGCGGATGTGGATATTGGAAACCCATTGGGAAGGAGAGGGTGATTTTGGCTTCTGAGTTTAACAACCAACCAGTTGGAATCAGGAAAACTTTGGTCTTTCGCGGTGGAAGAGGAAACCGTCCTGATGCTGCAGCAGCTTCCAACACTCGCTGGCTCATGCATCAATTTCACCTTGTCCGTCCTGGACCAACCCCTAACTCACTTCAACTGGTACTTGTTACATATATTCTTGCACATATACATACATATACATATATATATATATATATGTATGCAATTTTATCGACACGTATGATGTAATCACGATATATGTGACAGAAGTATATGTATTTATATTTGTGCAGATATCTCCAATGGAAGTGAAGGAGTATTGGGCTGTATGTGGGGTGTTTCAGAAGAAGAGACGGCCTAAGAAGAAAAACGGGGTCGTTTCTCACCTCACAAGCAGCAAGAGAAAACAGATGACGGTAACTGAGGTTACCGGGAGGGCAAATTGTCATGTGGGACCACCAATTACGCCAACTTTCTCAAGCTGTACTAGTGAAATCACTGAAGATGATGATCAAGAAGAAAGTAGTTGCAAGATTAATGTTAGTCATTCCCATGGTAATTGTGACACAGAGTCTTTAAATAAGCTTTGAGCTACTTTCTGATCCAACTGTAATGCAACAAAAAGATTTAACGACAGCTTTCAACAAAAAGGGCATTTATTGCTTGTTAGATTGTGCTTTTATTCAAGCAAACTCGATTCATAATTCTCTATCTGACCATCATAATGTTATTCCTTTTTTTTTTTTTTTTTTTTTTTGTGTGTGTGCCTTAATCTGCTTTAATTACCAGACCAGTTTAATTAGCACTCCATGATAATTATTACGCCGACTGTTTCCCTTCCTCAGTTTGTGAGTTTTACTGAAAAAAGCCAAATCTTTTTAATTGGACAAAAAGACGACGCAAAGTATAAATACACACGACAGATTGAGGCATCCTAAGAAAAAAGAAGGAAAAGGACAACTTTTTCTTTTTCTTTTTCTTTCTCAATTTTTGAAAATTTTCTCATTTCATGCGAATAAGGAGAAAGACGATTTGTTGTAGTTTGGTTACTGAATAAAGGGTTGAGCATTATCTAATGATGACAATAAGAGAAAAGAAGAGATCCTTTTTTTGTGGGTGGGTGGGCACATGAACATGAACTATTAGAATAACTAAAAGATATGCAAAGTGGCAAAATATCAAACACCATGTGGGCGTCACTGGCATCCCCATCTTTTTTCTTTTTTTTTTTTTTTTTTTTTTAATCAATTTTAAACGAAGCAACTTAGGGCCTGTTTGGTGCACAAGTTGAGTTTGAGTTGAGTTGAAATTTTTAAGTTTAAATAGTAATTTTTATTGACTTTTTCAGAAAAGACAAAAAACTTTTGGGGAAAAGACAAAAAACATGATGAAAAAAATACAGTTTAATTTAAACTAAACTTACCAACCAAACGGGCCTTTAATATATAAAAAGGCTTTTCCCTCTCGTCTAATCTTGATGACTGTTATTTATTTATTTTCCTTGTTTAAAACCTTCGATTCACAAAAAATAATAAAAAATAAGATTAATTTCATGAATTCCTCTTTAATTATATACCTTATTTTATTGTACTAGTGAATTATTAAAATAATTCATTGTGCTTTATAATATATTTAAAATCATTCAACTTATCTTTTCTGTCCATTTCAGTCTATAACTTAAACTATTTTGGTGACATGACATGAAATCAAAGACTAATAAATAATATTTTAAAGAAAATCACTAGTTATTAAAATAATTATATTAAAACATAGTTAAATCAGTTTATCATTTCCCTAAACAAAGAAAAGTTTATTATTAACATAAATCTAAAATAAAAACAAAAATTAATTTAAGGTTTCTCTCTCATCATCTTCATATATCTCTTCCACGCCCACCAACGCCATCTACCACGACGGAGTCAGCACGGACTTCATCATATCTGTGATAGAGTGTGGCCGGAAATGCTGAATCTGAGAAAAGGAAAATTTGTGTCTTTTTTTTTTATAAATATTTTTGAAATGAAAATTGGGGTGTTTTTGTCTTATTTTTTGTAGAAGAAAATCAGGAGAAAAATTAAAATGAAAAAAATTATTATATCTCACATGTTAAAAATCTTTTTTTTTTTTTTTGGGGGGGGGGGGGGGGTAATTTTGACGCCTCCGTGGGTCAAGAACACACTCGCCATACATTTTTTTCACAGTAAAAGTTTATTATTATTATTCTTATTATTATCATTATTTATTTATTTTTTGGAAAGTTAAAATAAGATCGGGAAGATCATATCATATCGTAGGAACTCAACCATCAATAATTATTAACAACATTAATCAATGCTCAGTTCACCATCTTATAATTTTCAGGGAAAAAAAAAAAAAGAAAAGTTTACCATCTTAAAATCTTGAGCTCCGTTATTATTTTTGTTTTCTTCCCGTTATGTTTTCTCCGAACAAAACGTTTACTGATGATTTTAATGTTTTTTTAAAAAATATTTTTATTAATATTATTTAATAATTAAGGTTTTCATTATGCTAAAAAAATTATTAGTCTTATTTCCATGTCACATCAGCAAGAGTGTTAAAGTTATTGACTGAAGTGGATGGAAGGAACAATTTGAATGACTTTGTATATATTAAGAGACACATCGAATGATTTTGATAATTTAAAAGATATAATAAAATATAATACATAATTTAAGGGTATTCGTAAAATTAATCCTAAAAAAATAATAACAAAGATTCTTCTGCCAATATTGTTCCCAACTGCTATAGCAATGGCATTCGATAGGATGTGTAGGTAGGACATATTTAATGGCCTTTGTTCACGGCTTCACCTAAAGAATGGTGTTGGATGTCTTAGTGGAAAAGAACAAGGCCACTATGTGTGTGTATGTGTACCAATATATATATATGTGTGTGTGAGCATATTTAGAGAGAGAGAGAGAGAGAGAGAGAGAGAGAGGGAGTGGTATTGGTATTGGTATATTACATATTTTTGCAGCATCCATTTGGGTTGGACCATTGAGAATAAGATTCTTTGTGTCAACCAATGAAGAGACATCCATATGGTTATTCACTATTCCAAAAAAAAAAAAAAATCGAAGTGTGACAATTTGACCTTATCTAGAGAGAAAAACAAAACAGAAATAAGTTGTTACAGAAATCGAAAAAAAAACTACACGAGCACCAGAATGAGGAATGAGTATTAAATTACATGCATATATGAACATAAAGAAAGTTTATTTCTGAAAAGTATTTGTCCAAAATCTCTTCATTATTCACGAGAGATCATAGAAAGATGAATGAGAGACACCACAACTCAGAGAATATATTTGTGATCACATACAAATAGTCAATCTAATACAATGTGCAGATATATATATATATATATATATGATTTCTTTTTTCTTATTGGCTCTTATTTGGTAGCCATTGTAGTTGGAACAAATTCTTTTGTCCCAATTAGTGCTCTCTAAATTAATGAATTACTGCCATGCCACCCCTTAACAATTAAATAAAGTAGTGCAAACAATGTTCCAAATGGACGGTGGCTGTCAAAATTTTATGCAAACACCCACACACACGTGATATAACATATTCCATCACCATATATATGAAGTTTTTACTTCTGCCCTTCATACGAACGTTTGTTACGTGCACAAGAGCGTTTCCTCTAGATTTTATTAGTTTGCACCAATTGGAGAGAATTAAAATTAGAAGTTCACACACACATATATATATATATAACACGTGGATTTTCCAAAACTTCAAAAAACAAAAGGGTCAAGAGAGCCAACACTACTATTTGAGGATGGAGTTGGATTTGACATAGTACAGGTTAATTATCTACGTACGTTTAAACTGTGGTTCAGCTATTCTATTTCAAATAATTCCAAGGGAAGTTGTGGAAAGTTTTCTTGCGTGGTAGGATGGTTAGGAGGTACAAAAAGCGGCCGACCAAAGGTTTCTTGTACAAGTGGTTTAGGGATCTCATTTACAATAAAATAAAAATCTTCAACTTTCTGAAAATTGTGTACCAAAAGGCTACATACAGCACTTATTGCTTTATTAAAAAAAAAAAAAATCACTTGGTTTGGAAGCACAAATGGAAACAGAACTTGGAATTTGAGCCGTAGCAAGCAGCGTAGATTGCTGACTTTTCTTCTTCTGAAACCAAGTCATGCAAGCTTCTGTGTTCATTCGTTGGAAAAATGTTTGGGGGTTATAGGTTGGACAAAACTCATCAGTTCACATATAAATATCACAACAGAATAAATAAATGTAATTTTCAACACCTTTTTTCACGTCTACGGGTTGTGGTCTATATCCAACATTGCGTCCAAAGTTTGGTTGACTCATTTCCGAAGGCTATTTTAACAGGAAAAGGTGTCCGATTCATATATAAGTATTCTAACAGCATAATAACTTAATGATAGAGACAAGTTCAACTTTTTACATGAGATACTATTAGTATAAAATAGGATATTTAGTATTGATGTTCATTAAATTTGCCATTTTTTGACAACTTATCGCTTAAATTTCTAATCTTGATAATTTATCCTCTAAATTTGTTGAATTGTAGCAATATACTCCCTATCAATTAATTTTTTGTTAAATTAATTATGAAAAACACATGTACGCCTTATGTGAAGACCGGAAAAACCCATTTTCAATTAAAATTTTTCAAATATAACACAAACCCTAATATAAATATTCTAATTTCAAATCTTTAATTTAGTGTAAAATTAACTAAAATGGATACATTGTAACAATTTAACAAGTTCAGAAGACAGATTGCCAAAATTAAAAGAATGGGGGGCAAGTTGCTAAAGGATAATAAGTTTAGCGGGCAGCACATGGCAGCTGTGCTAAATACCCGCATAAAATATCACTAAAAATAAAGTTTTTTTTTTTGGTATTGTTGGTGCACCCTAAACTTATGATAGAGTTATAATTTACACTCTGAATTTTAATTTTGACTATTTACACCATAAACTTACAAATTTGTAACAATTTTCACCCCATTGATTAATAATATTGATTTTTTTTTTAGTGAAAATCAGTACTTCATTTGCATATAGATTGTTAATTAAGAGCATGTAATTTCCTTTTTAATTAATATTAACCCGTATTTATATTTAGAACAAAGTTAATTCAAACTTTAATATTTTAATAAAACTTAATTAGGCCTCGTTTGGGAACTCAGCTTGAGTTCATGAATTTCAGTTCAAACTGAACTGAATGGGTTTGGGGGCGTGGTTCAGTCCAAACTGAAGATTGAACCGTTATACAGTGTTCTGAGTCGTAGCCACTGTTCTCCCTGCTCACCCACGTGATTCGATTCGCGTCCAAACTCTGGCATTGATTCAGTAAATTTTGAAAATCTCCCCTTCACTGGCCATGGACGAACGTTTATCACGAGGTAGCTAGCTTTTTCTTCCCTCTCCCCATCTTCAATTTTTGCTGCGAATTTTACTCACAAACATTTTCTATTTCCCCAGCCCATCGATCGCCGCCTCCTGAGTCACAACCGACGCCAAAACGAAATTCCGATCAGTCAAACGAAGGCCCACGAAGATCCAACTGGTTAGTTAACTTTACTTTGCTTTCTCTCTCTACTTTCTCTCTCTAGATAAATCGAAACCCACCTGCAAACCATGGGTTTGCTGTACATGCACCTGCCTTTTTTTTTGCTTTCTGGCTTATCCATTGCGTCCTTTTTTCGATCGCCCCTCGCCGGCCTTAAAATCGAAAAGGGGCCCCTTGCTCGTCGGAGATCTAGGGAGTTTTTTTCCTTCTCGATTCCTTGCCTGCGAGCCAGAGTTTGGCAAGGAAGGAGATGAACAGTATCTGGCATTAATATACACAGTCTGTGGCCATTAATTCATTAATTCCTTAAGCACAGCGTCGTTTAGGGATGCCAGGCCCAAAAAACGACAAGGCCCGTGAGATGTTGAATGTTCAACGGCAGCCCAATGATGCCCGAAACGACGCGTCGTTTGTGAACTGGAGGGGAAAACGACAAGTCGTTTTTGGGCAGAAGGGAAAAACGACAAGGCCCGTGATGCTCGAATGTTCAACGGCAGCCCAATGTGCCCGAAACGACGCGTCGTTTGTGAACTGGAGGGGAAAACGACAAGTCATTTTTGGGCAAAAGGGAAAAACGACAAGGCTCGTGAGATGTTGAATGTTCAACGGCAGCCCATGATGCCCGAAACGACGCGTCGTTTGTGCGCTGGAGGGGAAAACGACAAGTCGTTTTTGGGCAGAAAGGAAAAACGACAAAAATTTTTTGTTATGCTATTTTGTGCATCTTTTTCATTTTCTTCTTTGTAATTTCTAAAGTAGTTCAATAAATAAAATAGTGCGTAGGAATTTTAAAATTTTGTGAACTAGATTTTATTACTTTGGATAATATTAAACTTTGTAATAATCGAAAAATACGTGCATACATGAAAATTTGTTTCCTTCTATTTTCATATTGAAGAAATATCGAATCTTTATTCATCTATGAAAAAAGCTCAAGCATATTTTTAGAGTCACAGTATGGATTGCCTCTTTATGCTATATATTTATTTCGCACACAAGCCTTATTTTGTAGGTCAGCCTCTCGGATTCTGTATCGCCCGAGGCATATGCGTCGTAGATTGAGGTCCGCAACTCAGCGTAGGACAAAAGGCAAAATTACCGACTTTTCACGCAGTAGGAAAGCATCGGTGTGACCCATTGCCTCCTGCCCCGTTCCGGCGGCCTCTACAGTTTATTCATCTTCCGGCTCGAACTCGATTAACCTGGTTGGCTTTTTTAATCTTATTGAACGACCGTTAATTTGTTATTGTTGATAATATGATTCCATGATCAAGTAGTTCGTAATCTGTCCTTAATTTACCGGCCATGCTAAAAACCTAAACTTCTTCATGAAACGTGTATTGTCATGTGTTGAATTTTCATTTTGAAGTTGAGTTTATATTTTTACGTTTCAATTATTGCTATTTTTTTTCCTTGTATTCGCTAAATTAAGGAAATGCCTCGTAAAACGTCCGGTGAGACCTTTGTTTGGAATCAATCCAAGGAAAGACGGTTACTCGAAAAATTGGATGACTTCTACGCCGCCAATCCCGGTAAGCAGCCGGCCATGCAGATATATGAGTTGTGGGCCGGTGAGTTTAACTCCGAGTTTGGTGGTGTACCCGCTCACGGCACAACTTTATATCAAAAGAAAGAGCGAATGAGAAAAATTTACAGGGGTTGGAAGTCCTTGAAAACAAACACCGGCCTAGGGTACGATAGTGCAACGGATAGAGTTGTTTGTTCCGATGACGCGTGGCAGAGTTTCATCAGAGTAATATGTTTTAACTAATATTATTTCTTGCTTATTTTATTTAATTTCAACTTGACTAGTAAGTTTGTATGACGTGCCATATCTTATTTGCAGGATAATCCACTCTGCAGGCATCTCCGTCACGAAGGGCTTCGCCATAAAGAGTTGCAGTTTAACGTGTTCGAGAAAACGCACGCGGCGGGCGCCTACGCATATGGATCCGTAACGATAGGTGACGCCTCTAATCCATCAGTTGACTACGAGTTCAACTTCGCCAACTCCGAAACCCACCCTTTCTTAGAGGAGGACCTAACACCGCCCACCGGTCGCCGGCCCGGCGACGCGCGGCAAGGGTCCGACGTAGCTGGTCCTTCCCGACGTAGTGGAAGCTTAGGTAAGAGAAAGCAAAGGGAAGCGACCGATGCGATGGCGTATGAGGCTATAGAGGAGGTGCGAGACTACTTTCGAGGCATAGGCCAAACTGGCGATGGAAGTGAGCAATCAGTCCAAAACGGTGGATTAGTTCAGTGCTTGAACATTATGAAGGCGATGGGTTACTCAATCCATGAGCAGACGTTGATGTGGCACTACTTTGATGCTCACCAACATCTTATGGGTCCATTTTGCCAGCTTGACGACGAACTTCGACGATCCGTTATTGCCTCCGTCATCAACTCCCACCCGCCGCCAGCTTTTTGAGTGCATTTTTTGTTTATGGAACTTTTAAATTTTTAACTTTTCATTTCGGCAAGATTGAGACAGTTTTTATAATGAATTATTAATTTTATGTAACAGTTACAATTTATTTGACTTCTTACGTTAATTTACGTTCAAGTTAAGTGTGGGTTTAATGAAGTTAAATGCTTCTTATGTTACGTCGGCAGATGCAATAATTAAGAAAATACTAATTGGGTTTGAAACTAATAATCTTTTGTTTTCGGCTATGTAACAGGAATTGTAGACCAAGTTTAGTGCAGCCGGCCATGCAGAATAACATGAACGATCGGGGTTCCGCACACCACCGGGACAATGTAAACAACCGTCGGGGCCGCCACCGTCAACGCAACGATCGCGGGATGGCTGCAATGTCAGTATTTGCGTATCATACATGGCGCAATAGCATGCGCATTGATCCAGTTCCGATGCATAATTCTGTATTAACAGGACAGATGCGCGTGCACGAGATACTTAATGGCCACCCACGTGTAATTCAAGGTTTATTAAGTATGGAACTGGGCACATTCAGAGATATATCTAACCATGTTATTTGTCGGGGATTATTATCCCCAACTAATAACATGACTGTGGACGAGCAACTGTTTATTTTTTTATATATTTGTGCACAAGGCGCCACAATCCAACAAGCCGCGTACTTGTTTCAACACTCGAAAGAAACAACGTCACGGTGGTTCAATGCAGCCTTATTTGCCATTTGTGCGCTGAAAGATGAGTTCATCAGGCCACCGGACTACACAGCGGTTCAACCATTGATTCAAGAGCACGGGTACAAATATCGACCGTGGTTCGATGTAAGTTATTTTATTTAACAATTACCCTTATCATCGGATGCCAATAATTAAAAGATAATCAGATGTATGTTATTGGATTAGACAGTTTTTAAAGCTTTGCGAATTTTACAGGGTTGTATTGGGGCGATCGACGGCACCCACATCCCGTGTGTGGCTCCATCGGAAAATGCGGAAGCATGGATAAATCGAAAAGGGTTTCATTCGCAGAATATATTAGCGGCCTGTTCGTTTGACATGAAATTTACTTACATGTTAGCCGGGTATGAGGGTTCGTGTCATGATGCTCAAATGTTAGCAGAGGCAATTGCATTCAATGTTAGCAGAGGTAATGGTTTCCCAATACCTCCGCCAGGTAAAAGTAGTTGCCATTTTTCTGTCATTAATTTTAACTTTTTCCCGTTAGGTTGGAAAATACAATTGCCAACAAAATACTCATGAAGTGGTATATAATTTGTAGGTAAATTTTACTTGGCCGATTCGGGCTACGCTAACAAGGATTGTTTCTTGAGCCCATACCGCCGAGAGACCTATCATTTACCTGAATACCGA
The DNA here is from genome assembly GCA_009761775.1 of Ficus carica. Taxonomy (NCBI): domain Eukaryota; kingdom Viridiplantae; phylum Streptophyta; class Magnoliopsida; order Rosales; family Moraceae; genus Ficus; species Ficus carica. The sequence continues at coordinate 13,214,756 of CM019746.1, forward strand.
CGTAGGCGCGACGGGCTTGGCAACCGAAGAGAGGTGTTTAATTACACACATTCATCGTTGCGGAACTGCATTGAGCGAACATTTGGTGTCTGGAAGGCAAGATTCAAAATACTCAAAGGCACCAATAACTATCCGATGGACAAACAGGCTATAATCCCCGTGGCTTGTGCCGTTCTTCATAACTTCATACGGACGGTGCAGGTTGGGGATAATTTACACGCAGATTACGCCGGAGATTGTATGCCTATTGTTGACAATGTCGACGTAAACGCAGATTATGAAGATGACGACAAAGCCTCCGGTACAGGGCCAAGTACAGGACCGCAACACCATGACACGAGGATTGATGCCATGAATACGTTGAGAGATATGATGGCTGATGATATGTGGGAAAGATTTCGATCAGACCCGTGGTATAGAACAACGTGAACGTTGGCGTCGTGGTGTAACTGTTGACAACATTATGACAGTAATGTAAATGATATTTAACATAAAGTTCACTGACCTATTACAGATTGTTGATGGTTTCTCAAATTTACGGCTATTTGCGTAATTAAGAAAAATACCCGAATTTTGTAAGTTAATTGGTGTTACGGATTCAAATTGTTAATCGCGACATTTAGCGTTAATAGAACCTATAATAGAATGTTAAATTGAGGATAAATGATAAACACAAGATCTAAGTAGTTTGATGATAATTTTTCTTCAATAGAATAAATAAATTTAGTTGATAATGTGAAAATAGACAGTAGTTGAGGTGGAAAAATTTCATTTAGTGGGAGTTCAGATAAGTTATAAAGCACAAAAGGCAAAAAAATTTGGTTAACTCAATTTTTATACATCCAAACAAGGCCCTTGTTTTTTTCAAAAATTTTTAAACTCAAACTTTTTCACCAAACAAGCAACTCAAACTAAACTTTTTATCTCAAACTTTTTACCAAACACTCAACTTTTAAACTAAACTTAACTTAACTCAAACTAAACTTAAATATTTCAACTTGAACTTGTGCACCAAACAGGCCCTTAAAGATCTTAACTTTAATAAATTTGGATTAACATAGATTAAATGATTATTTATTTAATAAATTAACAACCTGTGTATAAATTATACGTCGATTTTCTTAAAAAGATTAATATTATTGTCAATGGGATGTAAATTATTATATATTCATAAGTTTAAGGTGTAAATTATCAAAATTAAAAATTTAGAATGTAAATTATAACTCTATTATAAGTTTATGATGCATCAACGAAAATTTCATCCTTGGACCCCACGATACCTTAATACATTCTATCAGGGAGTAGCATTATTGAAGGCCACGCCCTTTTCAAAGGGAAATAACTAATCTGATCCTTTCAAACGTTTTTCCACCGTCAGATTTGATCTGTGATATCATCACAACAAAAATTCAAATATACCATCTCCTTTGGTACAAGAATTTGATGATGGTAGAGAAGACATTTGACATCTGGGAGTTAGAATTTTCTTTCTTTCATTCTTTCTTTATTTTATTTTTTTTTATTTTTTTGAAGACATGTTTGAAATTTATTTAATTTCACCTTCCTCCTTTTTCTTTTGTTATCTTAGGGTGTGTTTTGTTAGAGGGAGAGATGGAGGGAGAGAGGTGGAAAGAGATGTCCATTCTATCGTTTGGTTGGATGGAGAGGAGAGGTGGAGGGAGAGATTCTCCAGACTTACTATTTTACATCATTCCACTCTCATTCCACTTTTTAGTTTGAAAAGATTGTATTACTCTTGTTTTGAACTAGTAAAATATTTTATAAAAAGACAATACAGTAATTATATTTATTACTATCATCATCCTTTCAACTCTTTCTCCCTTCTACCAAACAACACAAACCAACCCTCTCCATCCTTTATATTCTCCATCTCTCCAACTCTCTCCATCATTCCTACTCTTCATCCCTCCTACCATACATAGCCTTAAAATGGATAAGTACTCAGAGTTTAGTTAGAATAATAATTTATTGAGAATTTTAGTAATGAATTCATTGTGTTTGATTTTGTTCTAATTAAGTAGGGATATATAATAATTATTTTTATTGTTACGTTAGGAGCTCTTTCAAAAGCTTAAACAGTTAGGAGGTGAACTAATAAAAGTTTTATATTTCAACACTCCCCCTCACAGCCCAGACAATGGGCAAACATGCAGACAAATATTAAATCTGAAAGTCTAACAATTAAAGACCAAACAAGGAATTAATAATATATGGGTTAATTAGTGCAATTACAGGGGTTCGAACTCAAGACATCCCTCTCTGATACCATGATAGTTTACCAATTATATCAAAAGCTTAAACTGTTAGGAATTAGACCAACAATAGTTTTATATTTCAACACTACATAATGATGAAATTTCAAAATATAAGTGACTAATATCACTAGGATTTGAGATTGTAGATATAGCTTAGTTGTAATTTTACACTTGACTCTATCATAAGATAAAGATGCCGAATTCTTCCATCTTCAAGTTAAAAAAAAAAAAAAAAAAAAATTAGAACTTGGTGGGATTTTGGCCTATTTTTGATCCTTAAGCTTAACGGAAACTAGATACCTAATTTGAGTGCAATAATTAACAACGAATTTATTTTTATTGAAAAATATCTTATTGGAATAACTGGATCTTATCTTGCTTTTGTTATCACTTTCCAAATGGCTCCGTTTATAACCATCAAATGTTTATCTGTTAAATTTAAGGATAAACAAAAAAGAAAAAAAAAATCATTAGAAAGTAGAAACCATATTCTTTGATGATGACAGAGAGAAGAATCCAAGATCTAACTTTTGACAGCAACTCTTGGTCATAGAAATTATTCAGGTGGTCCAAAAAAAAAAAAAAAGGAGAGAGAGAGACAAGAGACAAAGGAAAAATCTGAAAGAAAATCTTTTGATGTGAAAATTATGTGCATATCTTAAGCAGAGCTTCTATCAGCTAGAAACGTACCAAATGTTATAGACTATTAATTAGCAAAATCCAAAGAAAAGTCATACCAAATCACGTAACTAAGTGAAGCAAAGACCGAGAGCTAGACACAAAGATCATGAGAGGTAAGTGTTGAGGTTATGGAGTCCAATTATTGTCTCGATACAGAAAAAGAAAAAAGAAAAAAAAACACGAAATCTAAGATGTGTGTGATTCCTCTCTTGTATTTTTTTTTTTTTTTTTTTAGCTTTCAATCATTGTGTAATTCTGTATTGACTGAAAGCATACATAATTTTTACATCAAGGATGAATCACTAAATATATTTTTTATTCTAAGTGGCAGAAACCCTTGCTATGTAATATATTTAAACAATGACTTATTAGTGATTGTTGATGCCAGAAATGGTTTCGGCAGCAACACCCAATGTGATCGGGTATTCCGACTAATACTCGCCAGCCGCTCCACCGTCAGTAACCTGCAAAAAGGAAGCACCTCGGAATGATGGGGACACCGGTGTGGTGTCTGCCGTGGGCACTCCGATGCTTAAGTCAGCGAGGATACCGATATGCAAGAGGAGAGGCAGAGCTTTGGCAAGGCAAAAATGACCATACCTGAAATTGATGGTTCTTCCTCTATTTATAGGCGTTCCTCGCGGGCCCGGGTACTCGGGGAGACCCGGTCGGGTCAGCTGCCTAGGGCACCCGATGGGCGGCTAGAGCCCAGGCCTGCAGGAGCTATTGGCCCAATAGATTGGCGCCACGTGGGGCCTGACTCGACGCGAGGGACAGAGGGGTGGTTGTCTCTGGCACCCGCATGGGCAGATCCTACCAGAGCAGGTGGCGGTCGTTGGTGATGTGATGTGTTGCAGAAGTAGGTGGGTGATCCCTGTAGCCGATGGGTATAGGGACAAGACTGGCGTCAGCTGCGAGGAGGGGTGGAGAATAGGTTCAGAAGACCTATGCCGGTATGGAATCTGTTGCTCGGATTCAGGTGCTCGGAGCACTGCTTCGTCCTAGCGTATGGCCCGTTCCGGCGAGAACGGGGAACGTGGTCGGCCAATGATTCTGTTCTCGGCGAACGTCCGGCTATTCGGTGAGTTTCCGAGAAGACGGGGACTCCTTACACCGCTGAGCGTGATCGGGAATGGTACTTTGTGGTTGGAACAAATTTTGATATCAACAATGATAAATCAAAATTCTGTTTTAATGTTATTTTATCTGTACTGATCTGCACCCATAATATTACAGATCAGTACAGATAAAATAACAGAGTAACATATTCTTAATTCGAATGCAACATGTTCATCTAAAGGCTTTGCAAATAGCAACAAAAACATAAGAGAAAAAGGTTTATATTATGTGAACCTGTTTGGGACACAGGATTGAAGGAGTATTATGGACTGAATAGGGATAATAAATTTTAATCCCATGTTTGGTCGCAAATTTTTTAAGGATTAGATTGGAAAAGGTTTTTCAGTGCATGATCTAATCCCCTTAGAAGGGGATTTCAGTATCGGCTCCAGAAGTAGGCCATTTTTCAATCCTACCTTAGTCTTGTTGATGTTCATCTATGTGTTTTCCTGCTTAGCTAGTCGTTCAACCTTCCCTCCCGCCTTTTTGGGCGGCTTCGTTCTCTCTCTCTCTCTCTCTCTCTCTCTATCTCTGTCTCTTTCTTCTGTGCGGCTTCATTTTTTTTTTAAGGTATGCCCGGGTTTAGTTTCTACGATATGACGGGAAACGATAAGGTGGGATTGCTTGAATGATTTCTTTCTGAAGTCAAAGAATTTATGAGAAAAGTCTAGAAACTAGATACACATTTTGCTCTCTCTCTCTTTTTGTTTCACATATTTATCACGTTAAAAAAATAATTTTTTATGTGTAATAATTTTTCTATTTTGTCAATTTAATAATAATATATGTTTTAGATCGATTTTAATATTCATCAATTTCATTAGTTGATGGAACGTTACCTTTTAAATCGAGAAATTGAGTTTTTAATTTTGTATTGATAATTATTTAATTTAATCAAAATTAAAAATTTGACATTTTAGTAAAATGTTGTTGTTGTTTTTAGTATACTTTAAAATCTAATCCTATCTTACTGGTACAACACCAAACAGAGGATAGGATTAACTAAAATCCAATCTATTCATTTCCTATGTACTCCAATCCAATCCCTTAGTATAATCCAATCCAATACAATCATATCATGCAAACCCAACAGATGTATATTATGTTATTCTCATTTCTCATTAAGAACAAGTTATATAAAATCAAGAAAATCAGATTGCATTTACCTATAGTGAATTTATAATCTTAGGGGGAGTTTGGGTCTCCAGTTTAACTAATTGTACTTTTTTTTGTCTTTTTTTGCAAAAGTTTTTTGTTTTTTCTGAAAAAGTCAACAAAAATTACTATTTAAACTTAAAAATTTCAACTCAACTCATTCACCAAACACTCCCTTAAAAAATCCAACAAAAAAAAATAAATTACTTTTCCTTTTCTTTTGAAATTTATCATGTGATATTAGAGACTAATATATGAATATATATGTCTATAAATATATAATATAGCGTTTACTTTTCTTGTTGCAGCAAAAATATGAACACACTCATTTGATTAAAATTATTGATTAATTAAACAAAAAACTTGAACAACCCGGATTTTTTCTTTCAAAATAAAAATTATAATGTTTTAAAATATATAGTTCTATATCCAAGTTGAAATTGACCTTCTTTATTTTTCTTTGAATCATTTCTGTCTAAATTATAAATGTTCTCATACAAATACATTCATTCCCTGACTCATTAAGGAAGCAAGTATAGCTCTCTCTCTCTCTCTCTCTCTCTCTCTCTCTCTTTTATTTTTTTTCTTCTTTCAACTGATATCTATTCTTTTTGGCTGCTTCCTATATACTAGTATACAACTACTCTTAAAAAAAAAAAAAAAAAAAAAAATTCATCATCAAACAACGTTATATACAGTTAAACTCGTGTGGTGCATACCCAAATGAAGTTGAAACGGATTAATTAAGGCTAACTAATACTTTACCTTTCAACAATCAAACGGTTAATTAAATTTGTTGATGGTTGATAATAGTATTTGACATAAATGTAAAGAAGTTGATTTTATATTTTTATCATCGTAAAACAAAATCCGGCCAATAGAATGGAACTAAAATGCATGGCTAGCTCGTTATGCATGCTTATTATAAACCCTGGCTGTTAATTCTCTTATTTTGCTTCTTCCATGTTCCATTTTCTCTCTTTTCTTTTCTTTTCTTTTCTTTTTTTTTTTTGGTGTTTTTTTACTTTCTCTTGCATGGTCTCTACTCACTTACCTAGATGTACATCATCAATTAGATATATACATACATACATATATATATATATATATATATATTTCTAAGGTTGTGGCGTCTCGAGGTTTGAAAAAGATTAAGAGGCAGATCAAGTACTTAACCCTCTACCATTTGATCATGCCGATTATCATGATCGTAGTAATCATTCTCAAGTTAAGTTAATTAGGAGAAAACGTGTTTTTTCACATCCAAATAACGAGAAGAAGAATAATCAACCCAAGCTGGAAACCAAAACAACGGAGGAGGAAAAGAATAGAAAAGGCGATGGCAAGAGCGGAGATCAGGACGTTGATCCTGGTGACAAATTAGAAGAGAGGGAAGATGGATTGAAATTTCCGAGATCTCCCAGTTTTAGAGAGTATTACATTCGGAGAATGGTTCAAGATCGAGAGGGAGAAGAAAGACTAATGGTGCATTTTTTTTTAAAAAAACAGATGATTCACAGATATCATTTTAATTTGATTGGCATACCACGTAAATTAATACCAATATCTAAAAGTAGGGATGAGTGCGGTCAGTTTTGTGTCTCTCTCTCTCCTTTTTTTTTTTTTTTTAAATAAATCAAAAGTAGTATTTGCGAAACTACAAGTAGAGTAAAATGAATTTTATTAAATTACCACAGCAAACCACATTAATTTTATGCCGTGTGGTTGTCTAGTTTTGTTCTTGAACCTTGATTAATTTTGACAACCTAAATAACTTAGTTTATTTATTAAAAAATGACAAATTTTATTTCCACCCCTGAATTTTGATGCTCTGGCAACTTTACCCCATGAACTAATTATGTAAAAATTGAGGGTTATAAACCGTTGGTAAAAATTCCCCTTGAACTTTAAACCATTAATAAAAACACCACTGTTATGCTACCTTAGCCCTGTAAGACTTGAAACAACTTTATTTTTATCCCTTAAACTTTAGTGCTTATGTATCTTTACTCGAACATTGAAATTGGTGCTTAACTCTCTAAATTTAAATTGTTAGGATTAAAAAAGCACTCGTTCTATTATATTTCGAGTCTTACACGCATGACTAAAATATGACAGAAGGGATGTCTTTGCTAATGATTTAAAGTTCAATGAACATTCTTGCTAACAATTTTATTGAGGGGTATAAGCACCAGTTTTCAAAGTTTGGAGGGATAAAATTATTGAAGCACTAAAATTTAGAGGACAAAAATAAAATTTTAATTGAAATGACTTTTTTTTTTACGCTTTTTGACTTTTTTTTTTTCCTTTTAAATTCTAAGAAAATGTATACAATAAAGTATAAAACAATTTACAAAACAATTACTAAAAATAAGCACCAAAAAATATATTTCATATTTGCAAAATTGTAATGCAATACATAAAAATATGTAAAAATTACATCAATGAAGATATGTGGTGCAGTTTGGTTACTGTCGTCTTGAGAAAATTCAAACCCGTCGCATGCAGCTGTTTAAGTGCTAATTAATCTTCAAACTGCACCACATCACGTGGGATGATATGATTTGGACTGTTTTTAGGATTAAACGATTATTTTACTCACTCCTATTTCAAAGGATCATTTGATTTTTAATGTGATATTATTCTCACATTTTGACTACATAATATTGCAGGTAATGCTGATGAAGCAAAGATATACATGTCACCGTGGAGCAACCTCCCGATGTCGACAAGGTATCCTTGTCCTTACTTTTCTTTATATGATTTCCTGTTAATTACAAATAGTCAAGAAGCAGATTAAATGTCCGAAAAAACTAATAAAAATAATTAAAAAATGATTTTCAGTAGGATGAAATTAAGATAAATCCGACTGATAATCCTTCCATGAAGTTTCATTGAGTTTACCTTTTTTATATATATATAAAAAAAAAAACACTTAATTACGGCATGATTTGGTACATATGGTTTCAAAATTATCATATTCTACTATATATATATATATATATATCTAATTGTAAAGAGTTTCGACCAGTGAATTTCTCCGAGAGACATATGGTTTGAGTTCTGGTGCGGAACTTTACTTATGTGTGCGTTTGTGTGTGTGTGTGTGTGTGTGTATTTTATGAAATATTGTTCATGTAAGGTCGTTGTGTTGGGCTTGGGCAGGAATGCGGGGTTCAAAGAGTGAAAAAGGAAAGCAGCGTACTGAGAAGGATAACTAATGCCATAGCCAGGAGTAGTAGGCAAGCCAGAAACAGAAAGTACTGTTCTATTTTGAGATGATCACATGTCGATCTCTCTTTTGAAATTTGGGGATTAGAATATTCAAACTCTTCACTTTATCATATAATTAGGTACGGAATTTTCACTAGGTTATGCTTGGGACCAAATGAACATATTGCTCTTGTTTATGAAGACCCAACACAAACTCTTAATTCTCTGCTCTTTCTTTTAGTTCTTTCTCTTTTTTTGGTTCATTGTTATAAAGGCTGACAAACAAGACTGGTCTGTATGTATACATGTACATTTGTAATTGTATATATCTATAGTTCAACCGAAAATGTATCAATACACTTCCCATGTATAAAAGTTGATTCTCTGAATGCCCGTTTCAACTCATTGCTGGCTAGTATAGACCAGCATTAGTGAATATCTATACCAAATTATCAGGAGTTTAGGAGGGTGAAAAAATAAGCTCTACGATAATAAATTTTCAGGGTCCTTAGAAATTGAAAGGCTAATCGTCATTCATTACAACAATTAATGGAAATGACACTAGTGATGTTGAGTACCAACCTCATATAGAAGGTAAATCTTACGACATGAGATCTACAAATACAGCGGTGGAGTCATGAAATTTTTTCAATGGGGGCGCTATAATAAAATTATAGATAATTTGTTCCTAAATAAGGACATAACTATAAATGAATTGTTGAGTGTGAATGCAATGAAAATTTTCTTACAAAGTAAGTGAGTAACTACATTCTACTAAAATCTTAAAGAGTAAAATTGACATATTAAAATTTGAGGCGGGCGCAGTTGGAATTTTTCTATAAAATGGTGTTAAAAATATAGGTTAAAAATTAAATTATCAAAATGTGAATGAGATTTTTGTCCCCACTAATTTATGTGTGTTTCCTCCACTAAATATATATGTGACATATCTTTTATAAATAGTTGTTTAAGATCGGTCAGGTTCAAAATTTTTCGTCAAAACTTCTTAAGAAGATTCCAACCAACATTGCTTGGATGTCTTGATGTTTAATGTCTTAAGTCTTAAACTAATGGGACTAGGCGGCCATTTTCTATATATATATATATATATATATATATAGCTGCTTGATATTCTTCTCTCGGCTGTCTTAAGATTAATTAGGCTTCAAGAAAACAGAGCACGCTTTTTTGACCAAACTGAAAAAAAAGTCTTTATTCAAACATCAATATATCTTCCTTTTCGTTTCCTGTCTCAATCATAGTGCATCATAGTTTCAAGATCCTCATGAGGTTGCGTTTGGAATAGCAGCTAGCTAGCTCTCTTTACACCCAAAAAAAAAAAAAAAAAAACAAAACACAGAGGGAGAGGGAGAGGGAGAGGGAGAGGGAGATGGATCAAAGGAGAATTCTTTAATATAATGAAAAAAAAAAAAAAAAAAAACTTTACTGGGACAGCATGCATAACTTTACAGAATTTAATAATATGGAACAGATTATAATTGTATCATATTGGACTAATCAAGTTGGATAAAACTCATTTTTAAAAGTTAATTCAAAGTGAAAAAATCATTAATTCACGTTGATGTCGTAATCTGCTCCGATCACAAAGTACCACCTCCAACTGCCCCGGTAACGTGAAAGCGAGCGGCCGACCACTAGATCAGATGCCGTTCTCGGAGAACACGGACATCCGACCAAAACCTGTCGTCTCATCAAGGTGAGCAGCGAACTGGGCTAGATTGTGCTCCGAGCACCCTACCTTGGGGAATGTATCCATAACTGGCATGAGTTTCTCGGGCCCACATTCTACTTACCACCTAACATCTGACACAAGTCCAGTCACTATACCCATCAGCTACAGGCGCTGCCCACCTACTATTGCAGTACATCACATCACCACCCGCCGCCACCCACTCTAACAGGGTCTGCCCCTGCAGGCGCCGGCGACAGCAACCCTACTGTCTCCTGTACCGGGTCAGGGACACGTGGCGCCAGTTCATTGATCCGATTATATCTGCAGGCCTAAGACCTAATCATCCCCCAGGTGCCCTAGGTAGCCGACCCGGCTGGGTCGCCCCGAGCACCTAGACCCGCGAGAGGCGCCTATAAATAGGGAATGAATCCACAAATTCATGTATGGTCATTTTTTTCTTGCAAAAGTTCTACCTTTTCCTTCGCTCATCAGTTCCCCGACTGACTTAAGCATCGGAGTGCCCACGACAGACACCACACCAGTGTCCCCATCATTCCTAGGTGTTTCCCTTTTGCAGGTGACTGACGGCAGAGCGATTGGTCAGTCCCGACTAGACTACCCAACCGTATTGGGTGTTGCTGCCGGAGCTATTTTCGGCATCAACAATTCATATATAAATAATATAGTAATATGATAATTTTACGCTATGAGATAAATTTAACTTCTAACAGTAATATATAAAAGACATTTTTGTGTCCTATGCTAAAGAACTCTTGTATGAAAAAAGGGAGAGAGAGGATAGATTAATGAAAGAAATATTTGACAAGATTTAAAGGAAGCAGCTCGGTGGTTTTTTGTTGTGAAGTTTCTATTATAAAAATAATAAGAGTATCAATCAAATTCAATGGGAAGGCTACTGATCTCGGTTGTAGTTGAGATATTTAAAGGGGTCCCCAAAATTGTCCTCGCATTAATAAGAAAGTTTATATGATCAATTCAATATTAATATCTCTTGCATAAATATGATAGTTGTGTATGTGTTCTCACTGATAATCCACCGACTTTTATCACACGCAATTGTGTATATTGTAGGAAGCTATAAAAATTTATATAAATATATATATATATATATATATATTTTTGTGTGTGTACTTACTTTGGCCCCATATCATCGGATGAAAACCTTAATCAATGCTTTGCCATTCAACACTCACCAATAAGAAAACAGTTGCATCAAAACCCACACCAAACTCTCATTTTCAGCTTCACCAACTTCTTCTATTTCCTACTTTAACGCCACATATATTTTTCATCATCTTCATTTTATGGGCAGCAACCTAACTAATATTTAGGATTTAGTAGTTACCTTCAAACCAATTAACTCCTTAATTAGCAGTACTTATTTTTCAACCTTTCTCTTTTTGTTCCCACTTGGTCAAACCAAAATCAATAATTGTTATTAAAAAAAAAAAAAGGAAAGTTCTATATTTGATGCCAATAAAAGAAAATACAAGACAAGTTCTATATTTGATGCCACATGCAAAATTTTTTTAAAGGGAAATATTATTATTCAAATTAAAATTAAGTATAAACACCAAATACCAAAGATAAATCAATCCTGTGATGCAAGAGACATAACTCTCAACTAAGATCGATTTCATTAGTAAAATATAATGAAGTTCAGTGAGGAGGACATAAGCCGAGGTCCGATGACGAGAAAATCCATCAAATTCCTCGACAATCCTTTAATCGAACATGTATGAAGCTCTTTGTTAAAAAACATTTATAATCGATGAAATATTCCGATCGATCGAGAAACAGTTACTCGCAGCACATAAACTGCAACAAACTCCGTATAGCCCTAATTCTAACAGAACCCATAGATATACATTACTAAAAAACAACTCAAGTAGAACACACACATAAAAACAAACCAGAGGTGAGAGAACAATCTCATTTATTACAAAACTAAAACTTAAACACAAAAACAATGCATGAATATAAAATAACATCACCTGCAAAATTTTCACCCCACGTGGAATAACCACTTCGCCACACACCACAACTCAGAGGAAATGAATCAACTTGATTAGAGGTAAGAAATTGCCACACTAATCATCGGATCACCAAGGCCTCGCTGGGTCCCAAATCGTCGAAAGCTCGCTGGTTAGATATGGTTGAGAAACTCCCAATTAGGACCCTTCGACTCTATCTCCGCCTAGATCATTGAACCGGTGATCACCTTTACCAGCCATGGCGATGACGGTAGCTGCAGCGGAAGTTTTACACAAAGAGAAACCTTAGTTTATGAAAAATTTGAGAGAAAAAAGAAGAAGAGAGAAAAAGGAAACCATCTTTATTCTATAACACATGCTTTTGTAATAGGAAGAAACATGTAAATTTAATAAAATTAGATACAAAACGGAAGTGCAAAAAATTAATTTTAAAGGTGTATTTTTTATATTCATGTATATGTGGGTGCATCAAAACTGTCAAACATAACAATACAAGATCTACTTATTATTATTATTATTATCATTTTTTTTAAACAGTTCTAGAACTAAACGAATAACTTACCTTAATATATTACTAATAATTATAAATAACAACGCCCTTTTACACTTTCTTACAAAAATCTCAAAAGTAGAAAAATTGAGTAGTTTAATATATAATTTAATAACTTAGTTAAAAAAAACTTTAAAAAAAATTCGGATTTGTTATCTTATTTTTATTTTTTTTTATTCTTTTTCCACTTTTGGTCATATCATCTAACCTGCACATAAATAGAAGTGTTAAATACATGAAAATTTTAAAGATTTACTTCAATGTAAAAATGTATAATTAAAATGACAGTGAATTAATCAAAATGAAGTGGAGGGGTAAAAAGGTAATTGGATACAAGAGTGGTGGTGGAGAATCTGACCCACCCACCCATGTTGGTCAAACTTCAAAGTAAGATAGTGTTTTTTTTTTTTTTTTTTTTTTTTGAGTTCTAGAGATATATAGTTGTAGATAGAGAGAATACAGAGCCGCTTCTTTCCTTGTCACTATTCGTCCTTCAGCTTTCTTTGACTTTGACTCCTTCATTACATTACACTACAAACAAACAAACAAACAAACAAACAAACCGTCACGAACTCCCACTTCCCAACTCTATCCCCCTGTCTCTCTATTTTCCCATTTCCTTCAACCACTCTCTTCTTGCCACGTGGCACGATCTCAGTCCGACCATCGTAGATGTACGCCATTTTTTCGCCTTTAGACAAAATGTAAGTCATGCTACGAAATCTAGCGGCCGATCTCCGCCTTAACTATGTACTAACGCCCGTACTGAATTCCGCTTTCTCGCTTTGTCTCTTCATTGTACGAGAGTTGGTAAATTACCAACACTGTCCTTCGTAAAACGTGGCACTTCATCTGAGTGCGTAGGTTTCTTCTTCTTCTTCTCTTTTTTTTTTTTATTTATTTTTTATTTAAAGTATAAATATAGGGGATGTTTATTGTTTGGATTTGAGTTAAGATTTTTAAGTTTTAATAGTAAATAAATTTTCAGAAAAAAAAAATAAAAATTTTTTCAGAATAAAAAAAAACAAATTTTGTTTTAAAAAAAGATAAAAATTAAAATAAAAAAATATAATTTAATTAGAATTGAACTTGTTCTCTAAACACCCCTATAAATATTTATTACCTTTTAAGAACTTTTTAATTTATGGGATATTATTTTTGTTCAGTCTTTTTTTTTTAAAGGAAATTTTATTCAGTTCTAAATCCTTACTCTTTTTTTTTTTTTATATAAAATTTATTAACCTTAAAAAATTTTTGTGATACATTCAAAGAAAATAACATTTCTTAATTGTGCAGTATTAACTATCAAGTTTCTATTCAATTTTTTGCATATTTTTAATGTTAACATAATCGAGATGCAATTAACTGTTTAGAATTATGCGTTATAACATAATAATAATAATACATTTCATAAGAATTTTATTTATTTCGTCGGTTTTTTATATGAGTTTTCATTCTATACAACTACGTCAAATTATTTGAAAAAAAAAATCACAAATTAAAATATATTTTTTCCGATCCCTCAAAAAAAAAAAAAAAAAAACTTCTTTCAGTTTTTTTTTTTTTTTTTTTTTTTTTTTTTTTTCGTGTAAGGAAAACAATCTATAGACAAGTATCAATTTAGAAAAAGCAAGTTTGAAAACAAGGTTACATAATTAATATTTTTCTTTATCTTGTACAGTCCTTGCACATAATTTACATTTTCTAATTTCATTTTCTTCTTTTCCGTGCTTTAAATTTTTTTTTTTTTTTGTTCTAGTTTTTATTTTCTCATTTTGTGTATAATTTTTCTCACTCTTCCCGTTTTCTCATTTAGATTTCCATTTTCTCGTCTCCTCTCTCTCTCTCTCTCTATATCTCTCTTGGGGGTGATCTGTTACGAGTCGTTTTGACCGGACGAGCTCAGCAGCAGCAGCTGCTTCTTGTCGTCGTTTATGTTGTTGTTGTTGTTCTTCTTCTTCTTCTTCGTCTGAGTCGTCAATGTCGTTGAAGCTGCCCAATTAATCTCTGCCGTCGGGTCCGGCAGATTCGGTGCACGGCGCTCGTCAATTCTTCGTCGCGACAAATTCCGAGCTACGGAAAACCGCCAATTCGATTCGTCTCCGCTTCTCCGGTTGGGGGGTCATTGCGTTAGGGTTTTCCAAAAATGAAGTCTCCATTCGGTAAGCTCCGCAAATTCGCGCTCTCCAAGAACGATTCCAGGGATAAGCGAGACCTCCAATCTTCCGCTCAGTTAGATGAGCTTGCTCAGGCTGCAAAGGTTTCCCTTTTCTCCTTCTTCTTTTTTTCTTTCTTGTTTTGTTTAATTTTCCCTGATTAATTCCATTTCTGCTCTAATTTAATGCTGAAAACTGTTTCGGAGCTGATGAACTGCTGATTAATTATTCTTTAATGCCCAAAACCTTTGGAAAAAGCTTTGCCTCAGTTGTTTCATCATAATTATCACTGTTTTTTTTTTTTGGATAAATGATGAGAACGAGATTATAGCTATCTAGTTGCTGTTTGGCTAATTCCTCTTTCCGTTTATAGATTTTGGTGTTTTGACGTTAGAGATATGTGCATTCATTAACAGGAAATAAGTGTTAAGAATGGATAAACATATTGTTATGCTTGCAATCAAACAAGTGTAATTGTCCTCGAATTAGATAGAAACAATAGATTGAGATTTAAGCTGAACATAGTTTTCCCCGTTGGGACTAGCTCAATGGCGGAAGGGGAGGGGTTTTAGGTAGGAGTTCCCAGTTCGAATCCTAGTGTGTTTTTGTTTCTCTTTAATAAATGGGAGTTATAAGTCGTATATCGTAAAAAATAGAGTAAAATAAAAATAAAAATAAAAAGTTGAACCTGTATAGCTTGTCTAGGAGTGACTATGGATCAAGCTAATATGCTTGTTCTTGTTGAAAAATGGCTTGAAAACCCATGTTTGGGTACCATTTATGAAGCTTAATTTTGAGTGGGATCCACAACATACTTGTAACAGGTGAATGTGGATATGGCATATGCTTAAACATAATGAAAGGGTGAATGTAAAATTAACTTGTAATGTGCACCCATGAAGTTGGAGAATGTTATAGAAAAAATTGCCGGTTCAAAATTAAATATGTAGTTAACTACTGGAAGGTTATAAAGGTTTGTAACAGTCAACTTTTAAGCTTCAAAAACGTTTTGACTTAATTTTATAATTAATTGTACTAGTTCTGAAATTAATATGGAGAAGTTAATTTCGAAAAAAATTTCGAAATTGATTCGGATTTATGGCCATGTTTTCGCAAAAGCCTTATAAAAGAGGTTCTCCTCTACTCTTTCAAAGACATTGGAGAATATAGCTCTCTCTAGATTTTCTATATTCTCTAGTGCATCTAGTATTCAGTGTGATCGAGTTTGTTTACTGTTCAGTTCGCCAAAAGTAGGTCCGTGGTGCTTGATTGCTACTTGTAGTCATTGTTTCCTGAAAGACAGACGTCCATTCAAACCTTTCACATCGACGGTGAGGGGGCGAATTTGTTTTAAGGAAACCGTGTGGCATAAGGGCCTCAGCTTTCCTTCAACATCTATGTTATAAGTCAAATTTATTTTATCTAATGATTTTACTTCATTGCAGCTTTCTTTGATCTATTGCACTTAATATGTTTGTTTATTCTCAATTTTACTTCGTTGTCCAATTATCATTTTGCTAACGGTTTCGTCCATGACCCATCAAATTTGTGGTGAAAAAGTTTGTAATTGTAATGTAATTGTTGACCAGTGGATTTAAGTGGTTTAGTGTAAACGGTTAGGCTTTGCTTAACTCCAGGCAAGTAAGTCAGATGTACAGATACAAAAAGATGCATTAAATTTTTTTAACTCTTGCATTTTATTTATTTATTTATTTTTTTGCTTAACTGATGATTTATTATGTACATTATTTGGATTTGCTCAACTTTGTAGGACATGCAAGATATGAGAAATTGCTATGATAGCTTACTTTCTGCTGCTGCTGCTACAGCAAACAGTGCATACGGTATAAATTGTTCTTTGACTTATACCTTTGTTGATTGATCATGGCGTAAATTTTTTTTTTAAGAGAAGTTTCTAGGAGCATGGTAATGTTGCTGCAAGTTATCAGTATCTCTATTAAGTCCATGAAGCTAAATGTTGACGTGATGAAGCTAATGTCATATATAATTTGTTCATATTTATACGCAAATTAAGATTGTAGGCTTCTCCCAATTGATCTTAAGCTGTACTTGCAGAGTTCTCGGAATCACTACGGGAAATGGGAGGTTGTTTACTGGAGAAAACTGCATTGAACGAGGATGAAGAAAGTGGTAAGTGAATCAGTAGGTTTCTTTTTTGTTTGTTGGCTTGTTCATTGGAGAAAACTGCATTACTGATGAGGGAGGAAGTACTAAGTGCATAAAAAATACATTGATTTTTTCTTGGTGAGAGAATGGGCAGAGCGAAGGCGATATCTGCTCCCTCATTTTCTTTCTTGGCCAGGGGTACCACTACAGAATTTTTTTTAATATTTTTTTTAATCTGAGATTAGTATCACCATAGAATTCTCGTTTGAAATTTGGTTATTTTGAATTTGATATTGCTTGTCCTTTAACAAGATATATGTTTTATCTGCAGGTAGAGTTTTACTAATGTTAGGGAAAGTACAGTTTGAACTTCAAAAACTTGTTGATAGCTATGTGAGTGCTTTTAATTGTTTCAAAAGAAACATCCTTTAGAGTATTGTTCCAGTTAAGTTCATTTTGGCGTTGACTAACTATTATTTTTACTTCAGCGTTCTCATATATTTACAACAATTACCAATCCATCAGAGTCTCTTCTCAATGAACTTCGGACAGTTGAGGTACGCTCTTCCTCATCATTGCCGGCTGCTTTTAGACTTTACACACTACACTTGGTTGCAGTTGCAATTCTTTGGTACTATGTTATATTTTTTTCATTGTTCACATGCCTTTTTAAGTTGTCCTTGCCACACAAAAATATTTCTGTTTTCCTTTTTGTTTCTAAAAGTAGTTTTGCTACACAACGTTTTTGGCATTTGTAGCTGTTGACGTGCAAAAGGTATCTAATGGTATTTTCTAGATATGCTGAATATGAATATGTTGATTTCTAAACATTTGTTTGTGTAATGTGTTTCTTTGTAAACATATTTAGCTCAATGTCCTTTTGTTATTTGGTACAGGAGATGAAGCGACAATGTGATGAGAAAAGGTCTGTATGTTTTCATTCTAACAACTTTGTTTGATGGTGGAGAAATTTTTTTCTTACTTTCAAAGATTTCTTCAGGAGTGTATACGAGTACATGGTAACACAACAGAAAGAAAAAGGCAAGCCGAAAGGTGGGAAAAGTGAAAGTTTTACTTCACAGCAACTGCGAGCGGCTCATGATGCATATGATGAGGAGGCAACTTTATGTGTTTTCCGCTTGAAATCTCTAAAGCAGGGGCAGTCCCGGAGTCTTCTCACACAGGCAGCTCGTCACCATGCAGCACAGGTTTTCTTTCTTAGATTCTTAAAAGTTTTAATTTAATAATTTCCCAAAAATTGCGTTATTAAACATTTTTTTTTTCTCTTTATTTTGAATTCAGTTGAATTTCTTTCGGAAGGGACTTAAATCACTTGAAGCTATTGAGCCACATGTGAGATTGGTTACAGAACAGCAGCACATTGAATATCAATTCAGTGGACTTGAAGATTATGATGGAGAAGATGGTGATGATGACGACGAGAATGGGAATGATGCTAATGATTTTGGGGAATTGAGTTTTGACCATCGACCACATAAACAGGGACTAGATGTTATCCCGACATCCAGGAATTCGATGGAGGTAAGAACCTAGGGAAGAAAATAGTTGCGATCATGGGCAAGGTAAAAAGCACTTTGGAGAGTTCCTAACCCCTTTACCTTTCCAACAGAAAAGGCTAGTTTTTCATGGTTCCTATTAGATGCAACAATCTAATGAAATTTATTGAGTTAAAATCTTTACCCTTTCTCCCATGTCCCAAAAGTAAAGTTGTTGTGAAGAAAAGGGAATGACGAGTTAATTTGGTTGTAACGATCATCGAATTTCCAGTAACGTTTTGCATGGAGTAGATATTATGATGGGTGGTTTCCGAAGAGGAAATTCTTTGAGAACTCGTCCAAGTCCTTGACCTGTCAGACTAATATGGCCAATTAAAACCTAAATATAGATTCAACAGCTTACGAAATTGATTGATTTTGGCTGAGTTTTCTGTTTGACATGCATGGTATTATGTCCTCTAAATACCAGTCGGGTTGTGTCTCTTCTCTAACTAGTGCATATTCTTTAGGGCTGTAACCATTTGACGCAGTGATCATGATATTGAGATTTTGTTGTGTCTTTTTCAATGCTTATTTTCACCCTCGTCTGTGGCTTGTTTTGTCCTCTCTTTTGAAAAAACTTCTGTGGCTTGTTTGACAGGTGGATGAAGACGGTGTATTGTCTCCCCAAGGTGCAAAGTTGGAAAATGCAGAGGTATGATCCAATAGGCCCTGCAATTGAAAATTTTCAGTTGTAACAGTCTGGTATTCGGAATCTTCCGAAAATTGTTACCTCAATAATCAAAAACCATGTACGCAATATATATTAATTTCTTATGATGAAATACTGAAGCTTGTAGAACCTAACGCATGGAGTCCAAATATCAACGACTTCTTTAGCAATAAATAATAGATAGATAAATAAATAAATAATAAAGGCTCGGGTCTTGTTTTCCAGGATTTGCATAGAGATCTATGTTTTCTTAGGAGGGACAGTGGCTCTTTTCTCTTTTTTCTTTCTTTTAACGGTAAATTTTCTAAATGTAGATGACTGTAGATAGAAACCAAGGAGATTTCAAGGTGTCCGGTAGAGAACCAAGAGTTAGCAGCTACTCAGCCCCAATTTCTGCAGAGAAGAAGTTTGATCCAGCTGAGAAAGCTAGACAATTGCAACAATTGTCGTCTACACGTAAATCTAACACATATGTGCTTCCCACTCCTACTGATGCAAAGGGTTCTACGACATCAAAGCATAGCATTTCAGTCCACCCAAAGCCAAGTGGGCACACCCCTAATTTGTGGCATTCTTTACCATTGGAAGAAAAGAAGCATGAAAAAGACGATGGTGATGGTACCTCGTCAGGGGTTAATACCTTTAAAGCACAATCGGCACTCAAGGAAAGCAGTACTAAATCCTCCATCCATCTACCTCCTCCTCTTGCATTACCACGGCTTGATGTGGCTAATGCATCTGATGATACTAAGAAAAACAAAAGACAAGCCTTCTCTGGTCCCTTAATTGGTAAGCCATCATCCACAAAGCCCGTTTCGTCTGCCAGCGGTTCCATTGCATCTGCCGAATTTCCCCAGCTATCATCTGGAACGGCATCACGTTCACAAATGCCTCAGTCTTCATCTCCAAAAGTATCCCCAAGTGCTTCACCGCCCCTTGCTTCCTCACCCAGGATAAGTGAGCTTCACGAGCTTCCTAGGCCTCCAGGTAGTTCAGCTGCTAAGGCATCGAGATCTCCTAGTTTAGTTGGCCACTCTGCTCCATTGGTCTTAAGAAATCAAGAGCTTAACGCTACAAATAGGATCAATATGGCATCTCCTCTTCCAACTCCACCATTGATTGTTTCTCGGAGCTTCTCTATTCCTTCGAGCAGTCAGAGAGAAATGGCATTGCATGTAGCCAAGCATTTCGAGTCTCCTCAAGTTCCTAACAAGGCCGAAGATGTTAATTCACCTCCTTTAACACCTATTTTACTCTCAAATATGAACCCAGTACCAACTGTTTCTGAAGTGACCTCTCAATCTAGTCCGATACAAGGTGAGCATAGTTTTCAAACTAATTTGCGGTGCTAGTCTGCTAGATTGTTTGTTACCACCATATGCATTGGCATCCACACCTCCAATTTACTGAAGATAACTTCGTAGTCCTTGGTATTTCTTACCTCGTTAATGTGATTCACGATACACGATTCATTTTGCATCGTTTTTAATTATCATCTTTGGCTGGTTCATTGCTGGTAGCCACCATATGTGTTAATAACGATCTGAAAATTTTAAATACACTTGTAGTAGAACTCAAGAACGATCTTTGAGTAAATTATGTGCTGGTCTCCCGTTATTTTGTTCCTTAAAAAACTGAGCAAGCAGCTTAGTGCGGTTCGTAAAAAATATTGGGTCATCACTTGAAGTCTTGAACTGATCATAGTTTTTGCATAATACGGTCATTTTGAGTTTGGACCTTTTCAGTGGATGCAGGTGGGAGCTGATCCGATGCAACATTAGTTTGAAGCTGCGATTTTTTTTTCTTTCCTTCGCTCTGTCTTTTGTTTCGAAGTCTGCCCAACGGAAGATTGTTTTGGGCTCTCTTTAGTTTTGTGTTTAGGTGGTCGTCTGTAAATATGATGTTGCATAAATTTGTTTAGTTTCTCATCCCCGATCGTTGGTTCATTCTTCGTTAGTGATTGATTATGATGGGAAACTAAACTCTACACGATTGTTGTTACTATGTGTCGTAAATATCTTCTTTTCGCACGAGGAATTTTGTTGTATTTTTACCGAGTGATGATGAATGACCAAGGAAGTGGGGGGATTTTGCATTCTTTGGACCTCCATTAGTAGTTGGATCGTTACCTAAATGTCTTTGTTGCTTTTGTAGCTAGGAAGAACCAAGTAATCTTGGACTTCATTTTACCCTCTTTTTAAGTCTCAGAATCTTGTTGAATTTGGCTGTCATGAATTTACAAATTGCATGCGTGTCTTGAACTTCGCTTAAAATCTTCAGCACATTGTTCATTTGGTTATTTTTACTCGTTTTAGTCCCAAGTTGTTTTTAACAGATTTTCTAATAAACCATCTTTTCCTAAACTTTGCTTCGATCTTGGAGTTTTAAAATAGTTGTTTTATTCAATCAAACAAATAAGACAAGTTGAGCTGAGATTACTACAACTAATGACTACAAATAACAATCATATCAAACCGTGGTATTTCAACTATGGATCGAGGACCAATAGTCAATACACGAGAAACAAATGACATGCATGAAATTTGAGGTGACAAAAAGAAAAATATAAGAGTGATTAAAAGGAGGGACATTTGAAGTGATTTGAGCATTTTTTATATTAGTTGGAAGAGCTATTTTTGATGGTGGGAAAAAAAAAAAATCTCTTGATCTTTTTAAAATACAAAAATAAAATTAGAATTTTTTGAGCCTTTTAGTTTCATCCCTTGTGTCATTTGTTAATTGAAATAAAATTGGACACCATAAAAGAAATAACCACTAATAATTTATGAATCTATTTTAAACATTTAAAAACATGAAAAATCCAAATACAAAGCATAAAATTTCCACACAAAAAATATGAATTTGGTTTTTTTCCTAATATTTAAAATATTTTGCACATTATTTTTCTCATGAAAAATATAGTTTCAAAAATAGTTTTTGTCTATTTAAAGGCATTTTCATATTTTCTTTTACTTTTTCATCGGCAAAGTGCGTGAGTCATGAAATTGTAACAAGTTTTTAAAAATTCTAAAAATAAAGATAAATTTATCAATAATTAAAATTATAAGGTGGTGTTTGGTGAATGAGTTTAGTTTAAGATTTTTAAGTTTCAATAGTAATTTTTCAGAAAAGACAAAAAACTTTTTCAGAAAAAAACAAAAATTATGATGAAAAAAGTACAATTTAGTTTAAAATAAACTAATAACCAAACATGCCCTAAGTGTTTATAAATTCTTTTTTAGTCAGCAATTGCCTGGAAGTTGTGAATTAGGTTTTGTTTGGCATTTAAATTTATCTCCAATTAAACTGTATTATTTTATCTCAGTTTTTATATTTTTCTGAAAAGTCAACAAAATTTATAACTAGTTTTTTAAAAGTCAATAAACTCTCTTAATATTTTATCTCCAACTGACGAACTAAATGCAAGCTTAGTAAGGTCTACTTATGAGTCCACCTGGTTCCTCTTGAAGATTATTGTGGTCGATTTGCCCTATGGGAAGTTGTTTGTGTGTGCTTGTTGTGTAAAAAATAAAAATAAAAACTACAGTAGTCACTTGGTGAATACCACATCGGCCGGGAGTGATGACATTGAGTAGCTTATAAGTGTTAAGGTTTTTTTCAATCAGCAATTATCTTAAAGTTGTAACTTAGTGGGGTTCATTAGTAGGTTCACATGGTTCCTTCTTCTGAAAGCTCTTGTGATCGATCTATCCTGTAAAAAGTTATTTATGTGTGCTAGCCGTGTTTACTAAAATATATAAATATATACACTTAAATCATTAACTCATTTTTATTTTCATCCGAATATATCTTTATATATATATATATATATTTATTTCTTGATTTAAAAAAACAAAAAACAAAAAAACATGTCGCTAGATAAGTTGTTGGAGGAGATAAGGTTACATTTGCACAAGAGCAAGACCGACAAGTAGTAGTAATAGAATTGGAAGACAGTTGGTTAACCGTATAAACTGCAAAACAGAGTAGGGCAGAGCAGAGCAAACCCAGTGAAAGAAAGGAGAACAGCTAAAACCTTTTCCAGTTTCCATGGAGATAACAACAACAATAACAACAAAGTTCCAAATTCACACTCCTTTGTTTCCCCTTTTGAGGACTTCCCAATCTCTCCCACTTATCCCCACCACATCTCTCTCCCAATTCCGATTCCGAAGACCTCTTCTCACCACACCCTTTGCCTGCTTCGCCGCCGATGGGATTTCTTCTTGTGAGTTCCTTCCTTCCTTAAATTGTTCCTTTCTTTGTTTGGGGTCTCTGAATTTTGATTTTTGTTTTCTGGGTTGCACACCAACTGCTTGATTATTGGTTTTCTAGCTTCAAAACCCCATGGATTCTTTTCTGTTTTGACTTTTTTCGACCTTATTATGTTTGTTTACTTTAATTGTAAAATATTATTTATTTATTTATTGATTTTTATGTCCCAACTTATCCATCCTCGTACATTTAGCAGCCGGAGTTGGCGTGCTTGATCGCTCTCTCGCAGTGAAGGTGACCCTTTTCTTATTCCCTTCTGCCTCAAACTTATGCACCTACATTTGCTTCTCTTTGATTTAAGAATTTTATTTGTTGTTCTTTAGAATGGGTGATTTTTCTCGTGGTTTGAAGTTTTGATTTTAAGTGTTCAGTTTTAATTCAGAATAAGGCAGCGGATATATCCCCTGGACTCAAAGGAACGTCCATATTTCTTGTGGGTAAGCATCAGTTATGAAACCAGAAATCATCTTCCTGGTGTTTTTTTAGTGTTTTACACTTGCGAGAAATTAATCTCTTTTTCTCTCGTGTGTAAAAGGGATGGACAGCTCTATAAAAACCAGTCTGGGGAAGCTTTTAGCGGAAACATTAAGATATTACTACTTCGACAGGTACCTAGTTTGTGATTGAAAGATTAGACATCGACATATTCTTCTTATATATGAGATTGACTCTTCACACGTTGTGTTCTTCTGCATGTAGTGATAGTTTGGTTGAGGAAGCTGCTGGAGCTAAATCTACTGTTAAGTCTTTCAAAGAGACCGATGAGCAGGGCTTCCGAGAATCGGAGGTGATTTTTCATATGTATTAGCTGCCAACATATATGTAAATGCCTCAGTTGTTGACTTTGAGTGCTTACATTTGTGTTGATAGTCGGTTTCGATGGTGTGGAGGGAAAATCAGAGATCAATCAGGTTTGGTTGGTTTAAAATCTTTAAGGGAAACCAAACCATACCAGACAGGCTAATATATAATTGGTTTGGTGTGTCTGTTTGGACTTATAAGTGAATAACTTTGGACATGTGCAAAATTTGAATCAATCGTGTACAATTTAAGAATTTTAAGGTCTTTCAACTAGTTGAAAGTGGAAAAGAGACTTCTAAATATAACAAAGATTTAATTTGATCGGTTTTCGTGGTTTAATCATTTTTTTTGAACCTCTTTACTTATATTTGAAGTGACATACTGGTGCAGACTGAAGTATTGAAGCAGTTGTCGTCCATGGGTAGATTGGTGGTTTGTGCTGGAATTGGTGCAGTTCAAAGTTCAACTAATCTGTATGCGGAATATCTTCTTACGAAATTCATTCATTATTAATAGTTACTTTGTTCTATCCTAACTTGCTTTACAAACGTATACAGAGCTCTTCTCAGACATGGGATTTCAGTATGGATTGATGTACCCCTAGACATGGTGGCTAGTGGAATATTAGAAGAACACCAAAGTGAACGTGAGCAGGTCTTGTCTTATGCTCCATTTGATTACTTGTCTATGCTGATTTTTAGATGGAAATTGACAATTTATTGTTGGATTCAAAATATTACACTACTGGTATCACGCAATTTTACACTGTCATGTCGCATCATAATCATATTATAATCAATAACTACATAAATCGAATCCAACTTATTGAAGATCTGACGTCAAACACAGCTTTATGAATCCGACCCTTACCATTATGGACCTATTTTCTTCTTTATATTTTAATTTCTGATGGATGATAAGCAGGTGATGGCCCATTTAGGTTCTTTGTATGAAGAATCAAGGGATGGATGTGCAACAGCTGATGCAACCGTCTCTCTCCAAAGTATAACATGCATTTTATATGTACTTGGAACAATGTTGTTTGTCATGTATTCGGTTTTGTTTTCTCGTTGGATTCTAACTGCTTTCCTTATCCTTATCAGATGTAGCATGTCAATTGGGTTATGATGATCTAAATGCTGTTACTCCTGAGGACATGACTTTGGAGGTAAGGGAGGAAGCATATTTTTCCGAGTTACATACGTTATCTTTTTCCTGAATGAAAAGGGATTCATTTTCCTGTATCGAAAAAATAGGAGGCTCAAACCTTAAACCTCTCCCTTAACGAGAGTTTGAGGAGTGAGTGAGTGAGTGAGAGGAGTGAGTGAGCGAGTGAGTCTGTAATCACTCCGTCCACCCCCTCTGGGGGGACGGTTAAAGACATGTTTAACATCAAAGAAGATGACCAATAATTGTTTCCCGAATTTGAAAAATAAAAATTTTCAGGTTCTAAAGGAGATAGAGAGACTTACAAGGCTTAAAAAGATGATGGAAGAGGCAGCAGCACCTTTTTGACATTGTTAGATAGCGGCTTTGTTTATAGATTTTGGGTCAACGTAATAAATAAATATATATATATATATATATATATACACATTTTGGGAGGGGTGAAAACCAACATGAGCTGAGCCTGCATTAGCCCCCACTTCCACGGTATTTGGTTTGATGTAATTGTTTTTGAAGCTTAATTCGATGCATCTTTTGATGGTTACCAAGGCCAACCCTTTCTTTGTTTCAAGTTATTTTTCTTGTTCTCCATCAATTCTTATAATTATGTAAATGATGCATACAAAATTCATAAAAATACTAATTATATTATTATCAAATTAGAATATGACTTAAAAAATAATTAAAGAAATATATGCAAAATGCGTATGGAGATACATCTAATCTGTGTATAACTAGCGTGAATCACTATACCTGTTTCTAATTCAATCAAGGTCTTGTGTCTGTCACGTGATTCCACGCTTATCACGTGCCTTAATTTCAGATAAATGATAAATGAAAAAACTCAACTCAACCTTTTTTTTTTTTTTTTTTTTTTTGGGAGAATATGGGATAAAATCCTTTTCATATACTCTTTCGATAGAGTTCATTTTTAAACCGTTCGATTTAATCGAACGGTTAAGAAGTTGTTTGTATATGATAATTATATAATATACATTAATCCATAATATTATATACTTAAAATAAAAAAATAGAAATTCAAAAAAATTCAAAAAAACTAAAAAAAAAAAAAAAAGGTTTCTTAACCAAAAACCAGCAGTGAGAGTCGGCATCGAGGGAGGGAGGGACTCGTCGGTGTCGGGCATGGGGGGTGGGGGTCCATCGGCATCGAGGGGGCCTTGGCTCATCGGCGGGGGGTCGTGAGTCGGGGAGAGTCATCGACGGAGTTTTTCTATTTTTGATTTTTGATTTTTAGTATATAATATTATAAATTAAGATACATTATAATTATCATGTACAATTAATATCTCAACCGTTCAATTAAATCAGACGATTTAAAAATGAATTATATCGATAGAATTTTATAAAATAAGGTTTTATCGTAATTTTATCCATTTTTTATTTTGTTTTGTTTTTTGTTTTTTTGTTTTCTGACGGGAAAATTTCTGTAGAAGTATTGAGACTTTTGAGCATTAATTTAATTTAATTAAAAATGGGAAGCGTGTACTTTTTGTAAACTCTCAAACCGCATAGCATAGAAAGCACCAAAAAAATAAAAAAATAAAATAAAAAAAGGAAAAGCGTTCAGACTTCAGACTTCCATCATACTCCTTCAGACGAGGCGCGCGGCAAAACCCTTTTTTTTTAATTTATTTATAATTTGTTTATGTTATTCGGTTTATGTTTTTAAACGAGGCAGAAACAGAAACAGAAACAGAAACAGTAAAATGAAATGACATGTGCAACGTAAGAAAGGAGGTTAGTTTTGATTGGAGGGCAAGTGTCAGGTTCAGAAGGTGCCAGGTGTGATGTGCCAGTTTTTCAAGTGAAACGTGGAAAAGCCTTTTTTTTTTTTTTTTTTTTTTTTTTATATATGGATTAACCTTCTCTTTCTTTGCTATCTTATTCTTCTTACTTATTAGTTCTGGACTTGTGGTTCTGATCTTCTGGTGGATTCTAATGGGTGATGATGTGCACTGGTCATCATCATTCTGACGCCTGAACTTAACACCTAATTCAGCCTCACATTCTAACCATCTTCAATACCCTTTGCCATGGACATATTTGGTGATTAACTTATTTTAAATTAAATTATATTTTTTTTATCATTATTTTTATTTTTATTTTTAAAAAAATTTTGTTTTTTTTTTAATTTTTTATCTTTTTTAAAAAATTACTATTAAAATTTAAAAATTTTAAACTAAACTCATTCACCAAACATTCCCAAAATCTGATTTGGAGGACCATTTTAAATCAAAATTTTCATTTTCATTTTCATTTTTTTAAAAATTTTTTTATCTTTTCTAAAAATTTTTTTGTCTTTTTTATAAAAATCAATAAAAATTTTCAATTCAAACTTTAAATTTCTATCTCAAACTCATTCACCCTTTGTTATAACATTTTTTTTTTTGGTGTTAAAATACAACGAAATCAATCTCTTCTTTCATTAAGACGTACATTTTAAATTTTTACACATTTTAATTAAAATCATCTAAATACATAATTTAATTTTAATTTAAAATTTTCATCTCAAACGGATGTTTTAAATACATGCTAAAAAAAATTAAAACTTTTAAAATGATTTACATGAGAATGGCCATTTTTAGTGTGGTTAAAAAGGAAAAAAAATAAAATTTAATATTCAATTTTTTTTAATAGATGGTTCGGCTGAGGAATATTGAATAAAGATTATAGAAAATTTTTTTTTTTTTGCTAAAAAAATAAATAATTCTTTTATGACATTGTAATACAGCAGTACATATCCCTAAAAAAAAAAAAATAGAGCAGTAAATAATATTCGCTCAGTTTTTCACGATTATCCTAAAGTTTGTTATGAAGAGGATGAACGGGCATGGAACAAAGAAAAAATATAAAGAGTAGGAATATGATGCTAATCGTATCGATTTATTTCTAGAAATGTTAATTGATTTTTTTTTTTTTTTTTCTTTTTGGTGAAAACATTACTAACAAGGTACACATTCACACAATGAATAAGTCAAAGGCAGGTAATTTCGTATACAATTTTAAGTTTGTAAGCCTATCAAATTCATCTTATGTGTGGATTTCTATTTGACAAGGTCTTATTCCTGTGGCAAAAAAATAAAATAAAATAAAATAAAATAAAAGGAAAATTTTTCGAGAGCTCTAATTGGCCATGGCAAGTTAACAAATGAATAGAAATTTTGAGCGTGTAAAACAATTTTCCATTTTTTTTTCCCTCTTTTTAAAAAAGGACATATATCTATATATATATATATATAGTACTTTAAAATGAGAAATTCAAATTCTATATTTTAGAATCAAATTAAATGTGAATTTTATTAATAAATTATTCCTTCAATTATATAAAATAGACGAGATGAATTTACAATAGAGATGTTAAATTGATCGGTCTGGTTTGATTCATTTATTTTGAGCCTATTAATGTTTTGTATCGTGCTTCTATCGGCCTATTTAATAAACGTACCGTATTGTGTTATGCTCATAAAAAATTTATAACGTCAAGCTCGATCTACGGCTCATTTATAAACGTGTCGTGCTCATGCTTATATCATACCCAACAATAAAAATTCTTAAATAAATAAGAAAAATAAATTTTGAATATCATAGAAAAAATTGTTTTTTAACAAAAACGAAACATAATATTAAAGAGAAACTACGATATTGAAAACCTTATCAATTTGTAAAAACTCAAATAGATGAAATCTTTCTAATAAAATAAGAAACACCATAAGTCTTATATGAAAATTATTAAAAATATCATAGAAAAAGAGTTATATGAAAATAATATAGTATTATATTATTAAAAATAACACCATAAGTTGTGCCATTTTCGTGTCCATGTCTGTGCTCGTGTCGTACTCTTAATGTACCCATATCTTTAGCGTACTTCGTGCCTTAAAATTGTATCAAGTCAAGCCCATTTAATTAAATGTGTGAGGCTATATCTATGTAATAATCGTACTATATCATACTCACTTTTTAACGTATGGTACTTTTACAGGCCTACAAAACTCAGTTCATTTTGACATCTCTGATTTACACTCATATAAAATGAAAGTCACAAGGGATATAGAAAAAGTAAAAGTAAAGTGAATATTCTTACTTGTGAACAAAATTAGAAAAGAAAATGGTGGGGGGTCTTTTTCGTAAATAAGAAAATAGTGGGGTTTTTTTTTTTTGAATAAATGTGGAGTTGGAATTTGGGACACAACACCCGTGTACGTATCTACAACAATCCCTAAGAACACAAATAAGATGGTAAGGTAAGTTGACTACAGTAAATAAAACATTTGTATATAATTTCTCTAGACGAAAGAAAATCAAAGTATGGTTTCCCTTTAAAAAAATAATGAAGGTATGGAGAATTTTGTGGTTACATAGTTTAATTTAATTACATCTTCTGGAAAAAAAAAAAAAAAAAACCACGAATTAAATATATGTTTTTTTTAAAATAAAAATGATGAAAAAAAAAACTAGACACGGTAAATAAAATATTTAACAAACTTCATAATAATTTAAAACTTACGCATGTAG
The DNA here is from genome assembly GCA_009761775.1 of Ficus carica. NCBI lineage: Eukaryota > Viridiplantae > Streptophyta > Magnoliopsida > Rosales > Moraceae > Ficus > Ficus carica. Next base: position 13,244,749 of record CM019746.1, read on the forward strand.
ATGCAAAGTTGTATTAAAAAAATACATGGAAGATTAAAAAAAAAAAAACAATGTATTTTTTTTAACTTGGATGGAGGGCGTCAAATTTTACATCTTAGAATGGAATTTAATTATAAAATAACTATTAAGCGATGTCTATAATTACTATAAAATAATGTAAGGGTCTATTTGACATACTTATATATATATATATATATATATATTGTGTTGCCTAGCATTAGAAGCTGTTTCTAAAGTGCTCATGTGATTTATGAGAAATGCTTCTTATCATTAGAAGAGTGTCTAGTTATAGATCCACCAATATTATCTTTTTTAAAAAGTGCTCCTGAATAAATTGTAAAACTTATGTAAGAGTTTGAATAAAACATTAACAACTTCATCTAACATGTTTACTAATTATTAAACGTTTTAAAATCATTTTGATTTATTAAAAAAAAGTTTAAAAACATAATTCTATACACTTACCAAACACCTATAACTGTAACATTTTTTTTTCTATACCAATTAAAAATAAAAGTACAAATTATGCCAAATAAGCCTTTAAACGAGAGGGAGTGAAAAGCAAAAATAAAAAGTAAAATAAGGTGAGATATGTGAAATTTTGTTTTTTAATTTTTATTATAAAATTACAACCAATATAATCAGGTAGGCAACGGATGAGGATGGTATTTTGGGATTATAAACATCACCATGAATCGACATAAACATGGAAGAGAGAGAAAGAGAAAGAGAGAGAGGAGAGAGAGTCTACTTTTGCCCTTGCGCTGCCCTACCTACACCATCCCATTCCCCTACACCATCCCATTCCCTATTTATCCATTTCCCATTCCCTATTTCTCCCATTCCCATTTCTTCATTTCCTCTTTCAAGCACAACTTACCATAACCCAATCGACTATTTTCTCTCAACCGCTCTTCTTTTCTTCCTTTTTTTTTTTTTTTTGATATTTCTTTTCTGGGCTCTTAAATTTTTGGTTGACTGATCCGAAGATAGCAGTTCAGAGGAATGATTTTTTTGGTCAGAGGCTTCATCGGTGCGTTTTCTGTAAACAATCTGTTTGTTGTTTTTATCTTTTTGTTGATCAAGGTTTTTATTTTCGTTAATCTTCTGAAGGAATCACTTTCTTTTTTTTTTTTTTCCTTACTTGTAATTGCATTGCACATAAGTTCCTCTATCTTTTATTTATTTATTTGATTTATTTCGTTTGTTTGAGTTTCTTGTAGTGGATGAATGTGTGTCGTACAAGAAAACCTGTTGAGATTCATGCTTTAAAAATAAAATAAATAAAAAATCAAACAAATGTTTCTTTTTTTGGTTGTTGATCATGTCAAGGAAACGCTTTGAACTTTACTTTCGTTTGGGTTGAGACTTTTCTTTCCCATCAATGGTGGGTTGGAGTATATTCCGGTTCTGGGATGGTTTACTTTATTTACGTTTCTTCTTGTGTATTATGAACTCGCAGTGCAGATTAGAAAACTTCTCATTTTGGGAAAAAGGTTCTATTTGTTTTATTACGTACCTCTTGATACGACATTCTTTGGTTGTGTTAATCATCAATTACTGCTGTTAACTCCCCTGCATATCTGTTTATTGCTAGCTAGTTTCTATTACAAAATATTATTATTATTATTAATATTTTTTTTTAACAATTAACTTTTGTAGTATTGTTTTTCAGGTATAGACATTTGATTCATTTGGCAACCAAGAATATGTTTTTCTTGTCTTGCTGGTATGGAGGTCAGGAGGTCTTTGCCATTCGTGATTTTCGTAATATATGGTTCAATATCTCTTCACCTTTTGTTAAGAAAGTGAGGGCTGAAAAAATGTTCGAATTCCGGGTGCCTTTAGTGGATACATGATATTTCCTTCAACGGCAGGCACTTCTTGTCCCAATTGCAGCAAGAGCTTAAGGAACTTGTTTGTTGGGTTGATACCAATAGAAACACTTTTTTTTTTTTTTTTTTTTTGATGTTACAATTTTATTTAACATTTGTAATGGGCCTGCCTCAAGTTCCTGTGAGCACGTCTGTAGGCAGAAAAAGCTTAGAAAATTGAACACACCCTTCTTTAGTTAAGTAGAATTAAAAGTTTGTCTGTACATTTTAATGGGTCTGCCTCAAATTCCTGTGGGCACAACTTCTGAGGAAGCTGCTGAAGCAGTGTTGGGCGCCTTTTTGCAAAGCCCACCTCGAATTACAGACGAGAGCAGCTCTGATTTGGATGGTATGCATCATGGAAGCTCTAGCCGAATGGCTGGAGGTTCCTTATACTCTTCTTTGGGAGATTTCCCTGGTGAGTCCTCTAAGTTTAGAGGGGCGATAGGAGTTACTACGAATGTTCATTGTTTGAGGCTCGGTTCAGTTGATAACGCTGGTCATTACACTCCCAAGAATGGAAGAAATGTTCATAGTCCTGCCTCTAGGATTGTAGGTTTCAATTCAAACAAAAATGCTTCTACTAGTGACGGTTTCAAAGGTGCTTCAGCTGGTCATGTTCATTCTTCTGCTGCTGGTACTGTCACAGCTAATGAAACCATGTCCAGTGGATCATTAGTCAGGAAGCGGTTGTTATCACCCCTGAATACAATGCTTTTTCCAGACCAACAATTCGAGGGTCATCCTTTGGACATTGGTGGCAGAAATATTCAACCTGATTCCTTAGCCGGGACTGTCAAGTTAAGTGCTTCTGTGGTGCAAGATTACAAGAAAGCAAATGTTGGAGGCAAAGACCATTTTTCCATCCCAATTTGGTCTTTTTCCAGTTGCTTGGAACAGAAGAATGTGCCACATGATGATAACATTATGGAATCTATTTTCGCCGATGGCCCTCTTCTGGGCAGCCAGGAATCACCTTCTCATAGTAGTTGTTTGTCTTCACCTGCATTATATGAGCTTAGAGGCCCAAGCAATATCAAACTCCAATGTGGGGAAATATCCGCACCATTAAAAAAGGGGATTTCATCCCCGCTTTCTTTGTCACCTCTTGGTCCAAAGTTTTCTGAAAGACTAAAGACTGCAGGAGGGTTTAAGAATATCAAGAGAGAGTTGGGCGATTGTCATTCAATGTTAAGCAATGTAGAACAGACATTCGATTTATCTGAACCGGGCATGATCTTTGCCCATGAAGAAGATGATTTTAGGATTGCAAGCAAATCGTTTGAAGAAGAAGAATTCTTTTACAAGGAGTTCCGTCCATCGTCTGTGGGAAATAATACTGATGCAGGCGCATCTGTGTCCGGAGGATCTGTGCCTACTTCTCAATGCATGAGAATTTTTAGAAGTTTGAGTGGACTTCCCATTAGGAGGTCCTTAGTTGGTTCATTTGAGGAATCTCTATTATCCGGTCGATTCTCATCCGGGAAACCGAGCCAGGTAAATCTGAATGTTTTGTTTCCTTGACAATCTTGCATGAATGATACTCCGAGTTTACTGACTATCATATTTTGGTGTAGAGCATTGATGGTTTCCTGGCTGTGTTAAGCATTACTGGAGGGAACTTCTCACCACAATCCCAAAAGCTTCCTTTCTCGGTGACTAGTGTAGACGGCGATTGCTATTTATTGTATTATGCATCCATTGATCTTGCCAGGAATTCATCAATAAACAGAGGCAAAAGCCAAAAATCAAAACGAGGTCTTAGCAATGATGATTCACAAACTGTCAGGAGCCGCATGCGCATTCCTATGAAGGGTCGTATACAACTGGTAGTCCTCTTGAAACTAAACTGATTACTGGCTGTCTTTAGTGGCTATGGCTAGGATACCATGCACTGCATTCCAATTTACATTGCCTGAAATCGCCTTCTTGGTGCTTACGGTTAGGATAGTTTCATATGAACTGCACACGTCCTTTTTTTTTTGGTTCATGTTTTAGGCCATGTTTGCTAGGGGTGATTAGCAGGTCGTTTTTTATTTTCATGTTCTATTGTTCTCTGCTTTTCATGAATATTTTCAAGGAGTCTTAGATATTTAGTATTTGCAACTTTAGGTATTGAGAAAATGTCCTGTGGAATATTGGATACAGAAAGTCTTGTAAAAAATTAAATGGAACTGCTTCATACATGTAGGTCCTCAGCAATCCAGAAAAGACACCTCTCCACACTTTCCTTTGCAACTATGACTTAAGTGACATGCCGGCTGGTACAAAAGTAAGACGAATATAGTGTTTAATAGTTGTGTTTGTGTGTGTTTGTGTTTGATTTCCTGCTCTATTTCTCTTTTTTTGGCTTTTACAACATCCAACTCTGCATTTGTTACCCCCATTACATCGTCTAGAACTCTATCTCCTTGTAAATTCTAAGTTTCCAGTTGTTTGTAAAAAGATGATTATTCTAGATCTTCAATGCGAATGACTTCTATAATCTTAATCTCTATATTGATTTTACCCTGCCATTAGTGGAGTTCGACAATTGGCTTGAAGATCTCTGGTTGTAAATGGAGTGAAAAAATATAAATGATAAAGATCCCACAGATTAATTATGCCACTATGTTTGTCATGCATTTAGCTTGTGACTATAGTATACCAGTGACTCTAATTGTCATACTAATCGTTTTAATGCTTATGTTTAATTTCTTTCAAGTAGACTTTCTTGCGCCAGAAGGTAAGCTTAGCTTCATCAAACCCATCTTCCACACGGTTGAAACAAGGAAAGATAGATATGGACTCGAAAGTGAAAAACAAGGAGACCAGCCAGAAAACTAGGAATATTGTAGGTGAAGCCGACATGGTTGATATGCCTGGCTCTCTAGATAAAGGAACCGTAGCTACTAGTGAAGACTCAAGTATTATGGATTCCGTGGACAATAACAGTAATGGTGGGGATTGCAAGGACCAAAACTTGGTGGATAAATGGCAAGGAACTGACAAGAAATCAGGAGAACGTGGGTGTTTAAGAGTTAATGAGAATAGTAATAATGGCAGTGGTGCTCTTCGCTATGCGCTTCATCTGCGTTTCATATGCCCGTTACCGAAAAGTTCAAGGTCATCACAGAATTGCAAATCTGACCCTCTATCTAAACCAGAGAGAAAAGGCCTAGACTCGGATGGGGAAAGGAGATTTTATCTGTACAATGACTTGAGAGTTGTGTTTCCTCAACGCCACTCTGACGATGATGAGGGCAAGGTAATGAGACCATACTTCTTTTGGCGGCAAGCAATTTTTGTTACTTTATCATCGTTAAGGTTCATAGTTTTTTGTTATTCGGGCCAAGTAACTAATCTAACTGATGGTTCCCAATGTGCTGATATTCAAAAGGTTTCTTGCTCTTCTTCGGTAACTAAATAAACAATGGAATTCGTGGTTCTTCTCTTACCAAAAGTATGTTCGTGTGAAATTGCAGTTGAAGGTGGAGTACCATTACCCAGAAGATCCAAGATACTTTGACATCAACTGAAATGTCTCTCCATTTTTATCCCACTACAAGCTTTCCTTTACCTTAGTGTACATAAAATTCACTTTCACATTTCTTTTTCATTTTTTCCTCCTCTAATCGTCTCTTCTGAAAACGGCACTAACCCTAACCCTTTGTAAATAATATAATAACTTGATTATATATATATAAATATATATATATAGATAGATATTAAATGGTTCATCTGGCCTTATTTTAGCCTCCAAAGAAGGGTGATAATTTGGTTTTAATTTTTTGGCCTCGGTTACTGTTGAAGTAAAATATGCAAGATTTTGGTTGGATGCCATATTTGATTAATCTCTTGAGAGAGTTTTTGGTTAGTTATGGTCAATTATCATTTTGGTTTCTGATTTTCAAAACGTCTCATAAAAGAGTCATAACTAAATTTTGTGGAGTTGTTCCTTCTCTTCATCCGAATAAAATCGGAAAGTAGAAGTGAAGTTGAAAACAAATAAAAATAATCCAGCTTTTCGAACATAGGTTTCGAGTGAATCTAGCTCTTATTTACATCTTGTCAATTCATCCTTGAAATAAGGTTTAGAAGAGGAATAACATCTTGTTAAGTAATAAACAAGATTTTTTTTTCTAATAAAATAATTTTCATTCAACCCACTGCATATTGTGCTGTCTTTGTAAAATTTTCACCTTTTTTTGTTTTGTTTGTTTTTTTTTTTTTTGGCCAACGATTTTGTAATCGACGTACGGAAGTCAACATTAAATAGCTTTTATGTGAGTATAATCAGTACCATTGTTGGTGCAAGTGGGTGCAATTAGAATTTACCCAAAAAAAAAAAAAATAGTGGGTGCAATTTATAAGCTATTCACAGCAAAAAAAAAAAAATATATATATATATATATATATATATCTTTTCTTCTGGCACCATTATTGTTCTCTTTTTTTTTTTAATTTTTTGGTTGAAGAAAACACCATTATTGCACTTGAACAGAGATCAACGAGATCTTGCTTTCACATGGAATTTAAAGATAGATTGTAAATAAAAGAAAATGAAAACAAAGCTGCAGAACACTGTCCCCGAGTTTATGATTTTATTTATGATTTTTTTTCAAAGCAACGGTTAGCAATAAAAGTGCTACTACATATATGCTTTTTTCTGTGTGCTAGAAAAAGAGCATACAATCGGAATATGGTAGTAATTTGAAAAAAAAAAAAAAAAAAAAGGCAAGTGAAATAACTAGATATGCACAAGTTCTTGGAACATCGTCATGGCTGGAGGTGGTAGACACAACAGCACATTTATGCTTTTCCTCTCTTTCTCGTGAGGCAGGAACAACACCACCTCCTTCTCCGGCAGTGCCACCGGACCCGATAAAACAGGCTCTCCCCATCCAAAATCCGTGGTGTGGAACGACAACCTAGACCAAGCTGTGATCATGAGAGTTGAACCCAAAGAAGGCCTTTTTCTTGTCACTTCGTAGTAATCTAAGCCCGATCCCATGTAACTGTCGTTTATCATCTTAATATCGCGTCCTGAACTAGCCCAACCGCGAATGACAGCGGCTTCTCCACAAGTTCACCGGCTTGGCATATTGAATTCGTTAGTACTATGCCATTGCCAAAGTACCCTTTTGGAAGTGGTGGGACAAACTTAGGCCTTCCATCAACGGAGCTTTGTCTCTTGCTTTGGCAACATTCTCAGCGCCTTGGTTCGGGCTCTCCAAACGAAGGCAGAGAGTGCTTCGAATGTAGTACACTTTTCTAGAGCTCCGTTTAATTTCCTTGGCTTTCATCTTTTAACTTTTCAACCATCTCTGGTTCAAAACAGAAGGATTTGTAGAACATTTTTTCCTCGTAGAGTTTGTAGGTGGAAGAAATGTCTTTAATGTCGGGTATTCGATCCGAGGAGGGGTCCGGGACTTGAGAATACTTCTGTCAAGAAAAGGAGGGACAGTCAAGGGAACTCCCCTGGCGGTTTCACCCCATGAGTTCACAAACTCCATAGACCAGCTTTCCAAGAGTATCCGGGTCGCGTTACATCTCCAATCTCCTCCATCTTACAATCTGCTTCAGCCTCAACAAAAACAGCGCCTTCTCCGCTGCAGTTAACGACAAGTTTTCCCTCCGAGTTGATCACTAGCCGCCCTGCGAGAGGGTAGTAGTGGACAAGAACGTTTCTCCAAGGCGTTCCTGATCACGTCTCCCGCGCGCCTTGTCATTTCCTCTCTTGTCTGACTTGAAACCATAGATTGTTCGAATAATCACCGCCATGTTCTGGTCACGGTTCGAAAGAAGGTAGAAACCATTCTCTGTTTCCTCTGCTGGGGAAACCAGAGTTGGCTCACTTCGCTTCACTCTAAGCTGATACGCATTGTTGTTCGAGTTCTCCATGATATATAGCCGAGTCACCGAGCTCTACAACCTAATGAAGAAATATGGAAATTAGATGAAAGAATATATACTGATCAAACAAATTAAGCACAAAAATAAAAGCAAAATGGCCAAGAATATTATGGCTTACGGTTGACATATACCTTGAGACTTAATGTCTTGCAGCTCAAAATCTGAACGCAGAAGAGAGAGAACTTGGAAAGTATATAGATAAATTTTGTAGATTTAGTGTTACTACTTCAACAATGTGATGAACGTTCTCTTTCCTTTTTCCAGATGAGAAATAGAATTCATTTTTAAAAAAAAAAAAGCCATGACGTTCGATCTTATTTTTGCAGACAGTCGATCAAAAAAAAGCGACCACTAACATGTTCTATTCAAAGATGTAGAAGTTGAATGAATGAATATATAAATAAATAAATAAATATATATATATATAATAACGAGATATTGGCTTTGCTTTTACATTGGCAATTGGATGACATGAACATGATTACTTGAACAAATTTTACGTATCAAAGATGTATAATATATATGGATTAGCGGTTTTGATTGTCCATTATTTTTAATTATTTTGATTTGCGTGGTCAATTAGCTAGCCGTCTTTTGAATGAAGTTGGATTTAGAATAAGTCACATGGATGCTGTTTCAATTCCCATCTCAAACTTCTAATAATAATTTTTTTCGCCAATTCTAAGCTTGGCTTTGGCATTATATTTAAATCTATAAGAGAAAATATACAGTTTAACATATTTTTGAATTTGTTAGTATAAAGCAAGTTTGACTTTTTATTAAAAAAATAACAGGTTTGACTTTTTTTGGGGGGTAGAATTCCTTTTTTGCCCCAAGCCATGGTTGCCTAAACTGTAGTTGCCGGAGATCTTCGACGGCTCTCCGGTGGGCTCGTGACGCAAGCGATGGCTAGGAAAATCGGCAGTCGCGATCGCTGTCGTCATCCAGTCATTGGCGGACCACAGATCTCGCGTCAACAGTGACATGAGATCATGAACGAATCTCCGATCACCATGGAGAAACAAAGGCTGTGATCTCCTGCCGGTGACTCTATGTTTTGCGCGATCGCGATCTGCAGATGACTCGCGTTTCACTGATCTTTGATGATATGGCGATGACGGCAGCTTCAGAAGCTTTGCTAACGATCGCCAACGACCTGATGTTTCACGAGCTCGATTTCGATCTGCAGAGGACACGCTCGGATCTCTGAAGATATGGCAATGGAGCGACTCTTGGAAGCTTTGGGACGGATTCTCCGACAATAGCAATTGCGATGGTAATTGGGGATATTTAGGGTCAAGGTTTGATTGAATTAGGGCTTAATTTGGGATAATTTTAAGTATATTTTGTGAGTAAAGTTTATTCTAAAAGAAATATTGATTTTGTAAAGTTAAGTTTATATTTAAATTTAAATTGTAAAGTAGATGTGAATAAATTTTGTAATATGTATATATATAAAGCCTCATTTATTATACTCCTTATTAATAAATTATTATTTTTGTTCTTACTCGGTTAATATTAGTACATCCACGTTAAAAATATTCCATTTTACTTTATTTCTTTTCTTATTTACTATCTATAAAAGAAAGGTGTTAATCTTGCCAGTTGCCAATGATTTGGTCACGTGAAGGGTGAGGTTCATGCAGTAATTGTGGGGCAAGTTGCCCATTAAGTTTCCCATGACATATTGCTTAATTACTACAACAATTCCCACACCAAACTCTATAAATAGGTGTGCTTGTTAACCATTTGGAGATTTTCAGAAGAGAAAAAAAGAAACCGTGGGAGAAAGAGAGTCATTAGAGATTTGTGAAGAAAAATAATAATAATAATAATAAGAGAATAAAGAACGAGTAAGACATAGAGAGAAAGAAAGAGTGAGTTAAAAATTAATAAGAGAAATTTCTCTCCATTTTTTATTCTCCTCTTTACTATTTATTTGTCTTGTCTTTATAATAGTTCTATATTTATCCCCCAATTCATGTCACTTTAGGAGTATTAACTATCGTTTTGTGTTTATTTTTCTCAAGGTTATTATCGTTTTCACACTCAACTAGTTTTTAATCGTTTTTAACTCTGCTATTATCGTTTTAGGCTTTTAGCGTCTATGTTGTTTTGAATTTTACTGTCGTTTGACATTAGATGTCGTTGTTGTTTTTTTTTTTTTTTTTTTTTTTTCTGGGCAGTTGTTTCTATATGTTATTGGTTTATGGTTATTGCCGTTGAGGATCGTGTTATAAAGATGTGGGATATCAATCTCTCTACATCTCTTGGCAATTGGCATGTCTAAGAGTGCTCTACCATACCATCTATCTTCCGTCCCCAACCTCCCCATGCGGGGGCTGTTCCGCTTGGATCTCCCCCGCACGGGGCGGTCGTGACAGTATCTCCTTTGCCGTCGACGTTGGCAGCATGCCCCAACCTACTCTCTGTCGATTTTTTTTTTTTTTTTTTAAGTAATAGAATTTTGAACAAAAAAATTAATTACCAAGTTACCAATATATAGCATGATAAACCATGTTAGAGTAGAGTACCACTACAGCATCGAAAAGTAGCACCACCAAAAAGAGGTGCTTTTGGTATTTCAATTATAGTAATGTGTATTTCCTTTTTTTTTTTTTTTTAATTATATAAATCAATATAGAAAGAGTACTTATAGCGTTGTAGAAATAAAACATCTTCTGATAGTGACATTTGTTTCAAAATCGTTTTTATTAGTTCGGGAATTCAGTAAACATATGGCATTTTTGTTGTCCATTTTCCTACTGGCATTTAATTTTGGGCCTACTTTGAGCTCAAACTGAAGCCCAAAGTAGAGAAAAGACACGTTTGCTAAGTTTGATAATTCGTATTCAATGCAAGTAACGTGTTTCGACATAATAATAACAATAAGAAGAGAGATCAAGTAGGGATTTGCATGCAGTACGCACTTTTTAATAATAATAATAATAATAATAATAATAAACAATGAAAGATCACCCAATATCAATGAGACTATTAATCAGATGTACTTCTTGTTCCCCAATATACATTCTTCAGTGGAACTGAAGTAAACAAACAGAAATTATCCGCCAAAGAAAAGCCGCAACTTTTCCAATACAATTATTTTTTTTCCCTCGTTTCTTATTTATGAATGGTCTACAAAAGACGAAAATTTAAACTTATTTCCTATATTTTTTTCTGTTTAATTTAGAGTAATTGGTCTGTAGTTCCTGAATTATTGAAAAGGTGAATATTTGATCTCTATTTTTTTTTTTTAATTTTGATCGAGATAATCTTAAACTGTCTAAATAGTGATAATTTAATTCTTTCCGTCCGATTCTGTTAAGTTTATAACATAAAAGATTCTATAACACATCACATGAGTTAGATTAACTGTTAAAAGATAAAAATACTCTTATTTTTTTTTTTAAATAATACCCAATATACTTAAAAAAAAAAAAAAAAAAAAAGGAGAGAGAGAGAGAGAGAGCTGACTCAAATCGCCAAGCTCCCCCCCTCCTCCCGGTTCTCCCCTAGGCCGAGCTCCGACGCCCCTGCCGGCGAGCTTAGGCGCCTCCACCCCACCCCAACGAAGAAGGAACCCGCACCCCCCCTCCCCTTCGCGTAATCTCCCTGTGCTGAGTACCCCCACCCCAGATCTGGGCTCGCCGAATTGAAGAGCCCCAGCGCCCCCCCTTGCGATCTGGGCTCGCCGAACTCCCCCCAATCTGGGCTCGCCGAAGTAGTGGCTGGGTACGGTGGAGAAGCTTCTCACGGCGCAGGACCTCCTATGGGCGAAGAGCTTCATGATCCGCGTTTGCAAGGCTTACCCGGGCTCCTCGACTAGTCTGCCACCGGTGACGTCGTCGCTGTCGCCCCTCCCCTAAGTCGATTCAAGTCAACGTCTCCCACCCCTACGCAAACCCCACGGCTTCTCCCCTCACGTGGAGATAAATGGGTTTTGGGACGAGGAGAGTGAGAAGAGGTTAGCCTACGATTTTTTCATGAGGTTTTTTTTTTAATAAATAAATTATTAAATTATTAAAATATCTTTCTAAATTTTATCACGTGTATCACATGTGACCTATTTTATTAGAAATTTAATAGATTTAGACAGAAATGATTATAATTGTCAATATTTAAAAAATTTAGGGTCGTCTCGATTAAAAAAAAAAAAAAAAAAAGAAGACTAAATCATCTTCTTATAAGAAATTCATGGATCATTTGAATTAATTACTCTTTACTTCATTAGCCTTCAAAAGAGCCATGCGTGCAACATATTTCAAAGGTGATTCAAAAAAAAAAATACAAAACAAAACAATGTAGTGGCTTCTGCCACGACAAATTCCGTAAATAAAAAAGTAGTACGAGTAGCAGAAAGACCTGAAAGTAAATATACGAGGGGGGTAATAATAATATGCCAAACTTTTCACAAGGAGTAAATTGTCAAATTAGGCACCATATGTAAGGGAGTGAAAATGTAATTTTACCAAATTAGCCGATGAAGATATATCCGTTACTCCGTACATGGATTTTAATTGTGTTTTCATCCATCACATCTTTGTGGGAGAGGAGTGATTTGTTAAAGTGATCATGATGATCCTTGTATATATATTATATACACACACACACATATATATATATGTATATGTATACATAATTACCTATGTATATGTATGTATGTGGGAGTGTGGTAGCACGGTTATAGGCATTGTCAGTGAACAGACATCAACAAAGGCAAAATGGCCCATAAATGCCAAATTCAGCACTAGTCCATTGTTAATTAATTTATAGCAGCAGCTGATTCCCTTTCTTATTAATTAATTAATTAATTTTGTGCGTGCGTGCGTGATCTTTGCTGCACCTCCGCAGACGATCAGGCTCGCTTGAACACCTTCCAAAAGTTTGTTAGACGTCCAACTTGTGTATACGTTTATATATATATATATATATATATATACAAATACAGTACTGACAAGAAAAAAAAAAAGTTCTCCATATATGCACAACAATAACCCATATGAAGAAAGAAAGGAAATCTCTAATTCTAAACACCCATTTTACATATATGCATGCATATGTATTGATATATATGTAGACACACAAATATATATGCACCAACAATAGATGTTTATATATGTGTATTCCGTTTGAAGAAAGAAAGGAAAGCTCTAATTCTAAACAAACAACTACGGACGTGACACTAGACACAAGTAGTAGTATAATATCATGTAACGTACACACTGACTCTTTATATATATATAATATGTTCTCTACATAGATGAAGATCATCAACGCTTATTAGCTCTCTCTCTATATATACATACACACACATACACAAAAATTACATATAAGAGATTACGGGGGTTCGAGCCCTTGGCAGCGGCGACTATTGCAGTACTAGCAGTATACATGAGAGATGACAGGAGAGAAAGAGAGAGAGAGAGATGAGAGGTAGTAATACTGACAAGCATATATATGCAGGTGATCCATATACATATCTGATCACACTCATGAAAACGTCACTATCTCTCTCGGCCAGCTTCTTCACTCACTCACTCACACTCAGTGGTCTTCTCGGACGTGGCCCTTCATAATATTCCTTTTCTAGAGAGAGAGAGAGAGAGAGAAGAGAATATTTTTCTGTTGGGAGAAGTTCTCTCAGCAGCAGCAGCAGCTGGCTTCAGGAAGTGGCCGGCTTCGCGGCTAGTTCCCCCTCCTATATGTACCTCATATATATACACACACACACATGCAGGACCACCCCCTTACAGAATTTGAAAGGGCCAATCATAAGCTACACACGTATCATTTCATAATCTCCCTTTCCATATGGGATTTCTTCCTCTCTCTCTGCTGTGCTGTCCGCATATATAAATATAAATATACGCACATTTATATACATATATAAAGAGAGTGAATTATATGACATGTACATGCATATATATATCTATATAGATATACAGAGAGAGAGAGAGAGAGAGAGAAATTAATAGTGGTGATTTTTGCTGGTCCGACATAACACTCTCTCTGCACTCGAGAATGGAGGTAACTCTGCCACCACTTCTTGTCCTTTCCCCGGATTACGTTAACGTACCCCTTCTTATTTCCATTTTTTTAAAATTTATTTATTAGGCTTTTATTTTATTCAATTTCCTGTTTTACCCTTCCATCTTCTTTTATATTGAGGAAAAACATGAGCGATTCAGTTTTTGTTGGTGGTTGGACCACTGAATTTGCCTTACTACATATTATAGAGAGAATTATTGTGGGTCGTACACGTGTCCAATCATAAACATGAAAAAAAAAAAAAAGAAGAATAAAGATCAAACGAGGAGCAAAGTGAGCGTGATCAGATCTTCTATGTATAAAAGCAAGTCATGTGTCCCTCCTCCCTGATTTATATATATATATATATATATATATCCTCCATGGATGATATGATGAGATCATGAATAATGTTGGGACCCCATACCCTGATGAACAAGATCCAAGGTCTATTTTTACTTTACATTAATTTTTTTAAGTTTTATTCCATTTTTTTAAAGCATAAAGCTGCCTAAAGAAATGGTGCATGTTCATTTAATTACTCTACACCTAATAAACTGTAGACCTTTTATTTTATAATAATACATTATATATCATCAGTTGAGTACCTTAGGCTACATATGTACGTATATATATCTATAATTTAAATTATATAATAAAGTTGAAACTTTTAATATTCTAGAGCTTGAATACGTGCTTAATATTCTCAGCCCAAAAAATAATAATAATAATACGTGCTTAATACGAGTAGTACATGATCATTCAAAAGTAACTTTTTCTTTTCTTTTCATTTTTTCTTAAGTTTCTAATGCTGGGAATTACTTTAAATAGGGATATATATATATATAAGACAGAAAATCCTTCAGGGGCAAATCAGTAATTTTGAGGGGGCAAGGAATAATAATAAGGGAGAAGGACGGTAGTGTCCGAAAAGCACCCCCATATAAACCTCACAGGGTCACTCTCAACAAGTCACACTTGACAGAAAGAATAGTAATGGTAGTAGTAAAAGTTGTCGTAATTCTGTTATAGCTAAATAGCTCTCTCTCTTTTTCTCTATTTTGATCTTCTTCGTTCCTATCGTTAATGGCGGATCTTCCAGGAATGTACGACTTCCTCAGCCACCACCATCACCAGCAGCAGCAGTCACCACCACAGCCACCGCAGCCAGCTTCCTCCTCCAAGTCCATCACGAGGAGGACCCACTCCCACCTCCACACCCAGACGACGCCGCCTCCGCCGCCTCCGTCTCGGCTGTTCCCCTGCCTCTACTGCCCTCGCAAGTTCTACACCTCCCAGGCCCTCGGCGGCCACCAGAACGCCCACAAGAGAGAGCGAGCTGCCGCGCGCCGCACCCGTCTCCACTCTCCCCCTCCGCCGACCTCTCCTTCCGAGTCTCCAGCCTCCGCCGCCATTCTTGACCGCTACTGGCAGCTCGACGGCCAGTCCTCGCCGGCGGCCATAGTAGTGCCTCAGTACTACCACCAGTACCATCACGGAGAGCCGTATGGACAGTACGCTCACATGGAGGTCGCCGGAGCCGGGTCTAGCTCGCCGTTTGGGGTTCAGTACTACCACTGTGGCTCCACCCCAGAGTCTGACGTGTCTCCCCCCACCACCACCATCACCACCACTGACACTGCCGACCGCCTCAACCTTGACCTCTCTCTACACTTGTGATGATCATCATCGTCATCATCAACTTTGATCCTGATCATGATATCTCGTTTTTTTTTTTTTTTATATATTTTTTAAATTCTGTTTTTAGGTTCTGAATCTGAATAGGTTTTGTAGTGGTGTGAGTTTAGTGAAGTTGGAAGTTGGGAAATAGGAGAGAGAAAAGTAGTCTATTGTTTAATAGTTCTGATCATCAATGAGAGGGGTAGTTCGAGTTTTCTGATTCTAGTTTTGGAATTTAACTTTCTTCTTTGTTTCTGTTCTTAATTGTTAGATTGTGGTGGAACTGATAGTGTTAACTTATATATGATCAGTATATATGTTGATGAAGAATGATTTTTTTTTTTTTTTTTAACATTATCTGTTTATCTGATTATCCACTTTCTGGTTTATACATGGCGCAATTGGTTGTGATATTTTTCTCTCGTATAGTATATATCAGCGTATATGCATATACCTCTCCTACTTTACTTTGTGTTTTTCATTTCAGCTTTTTTATTTTTATTTTTATTTTTTTTTGGGGTACTAATTTTGTTTCGATGAGCTCTTGAAGTGAAGTTGAAAGCTGGGCCAAGGAGTTGTACGGACTAGGGAGCGGAGCCGTTTGGTTATATAAATGATATATATATATATATATATATATATAAACATGACATTCTCTCATGATGAATAAGGGGGTTTCATGAGAATTACGTCCGATTTTTCTAGTTTGGTTCTGGAGGAGTATATAACTATCTTCTGTTCTAATTCAAGATAAATATATATATATATAAATATTTATTTATGTTGTAGTGATCATGCAATGACATAGGTAACTTGTTATATAATCTTGATTGAAATGATATTGTGTTTTTTATTTTTAAATAGCTCAGGTAATATTTGTGGTTTGTATAAGGCAATGTCCTATGTCTCTAAGGTTTTTTTTTTTTTTTAATGCATGTCATGAATAATTAATGTGATGTCAGAAAATTATTTTTTAGCAAAAGTACCCTTGTGCCCAACTGAAAAATAAGAATAATATATATGCAAAGGGGTTGTCGGTAGTTATAGAGGTCAGAATCCTGGTGATGTGATGACCAAATGTACGTCTCTTTCCCAGTAGAATTAGAATAAGCGCCACTCCAGTACCTCCCAAAAAAAAATAATAATAATAATAAGTTAAAGAAAGGACCAATATTTATGTCAAAAAATTTTAGTAATTCATTCGTTTTGCTTTAGGTGTTAGAAATTCGAATAGAATAGTGGTAAGAGTACTAAGGCATAATTTTATGAAAATGTTAAATTTTAATATCAATTTTTAATATTCATATATATATATATATAGTATGTGAATTATTAATTTTTTATTAATAAATATTTAAAGAATATCATAGTAATTAATTAAATGTACTAAGTAAAAATAACAACTCAAACTTGTATCGTGTGCTTTAATTAGAGCATGTTGAAAACGGTACTTGGGTTGGGCTTACTTGCTTTACCCCGCATCATAAATAAACAAAGTTTAAAACATGACATTGCTTACCGATCGAGTGTTGACGACTTTGAGATTTTTTTTATTTTTTTTTTCATTTTTCAATTTTTTTTTTCCTTTGCCTGACCAGATGTGATGTTTGATTGATTTATCCTATATTCAAACCGATGGTTTGGTAGTGATTTGGTGAAAATGACTAAGAGCCTAGGGATGTGGTGTAACTAGGTTTCATTTGTCCATTTCATTTTTTTTTTTTTTAACTTTTTGATAAATTCATTTATCTTTAATTTTATCCCATACATATCCCACTTAAAAAAAGAAATTGATCAATAAAAAAAATGAAAAAAAGAAACCATTAAATTAATAGTTAAATATATGGAATGCGCTTCGAAAATCCAAAGCAAGAAGTTTCACTCACTTATAAAGTATCCCGTCAACACTTAGGGTCCGTTTGGTGAAACGGTTTGAGTTGAAATTTTTAAGTTTGTATTGGTTAATTTTTTAAAAACTAATTATAATTTTTGTTGACTTTTCAGAAAAAGACAAATGATTTGTTTAATGGAGTAGTTTGAGTTGGGATTTTTAAATTTCAATAGTAAATTTTTTTGAATTTTCAGAAGAGATAAAAAACTTTTTGGGAAAAAGATAAAAAAAAGTTTGAGTTAAATGGTTTGAGTTGGTGAAACAAATAAGCCCAAAAACTGAGATGAAATTTTTGAATTTAAACTCATTCACGAAATGAAGCCTTAGTTTCTAAATCTTCAAATAAAAATATAATAATTATTCTCTCTAATGCATATACACAAACTAAAATCGTTTACATTTAAAAAGAGAGTCTCGTAAAAACCCCAGTAATTAAGCAAGTTTATCTTTTCAAAAGAATGTTCGAGTTATTATGACAATATTATCCACCAATCATCATATTAATCGAAATATTTAGATATTATTTTAGTATTTAATATCATATTTTAATCAATTAAAATTGATACGACAAAGAAAAAATAAAAAGTCAAATCCATCTGTAAGACAACAAAAATAACACTGTTTAGATTCTTCAACCCAAAAATATATATATTTATACATTGAATGTGGGACCGGCAACCAGTAATTAAGCAAGGTCTCTAGCTGATTTTACTCGTGGAAACAAAACATAGTAAAACAACAATACTGGTTGTTTTTGAACGATCCAAGCGTTCATTTTTCTTTCTTTAGAGTCTTGATTTAAAATATATATGTTTTTAAGAAATAAATGTGTATAGTACCTATTTTACCCTTTTACTATAATTAACATCATTTCATTTTTATACAAATTCTTTTACTTGCCTTTTTTTGTGTTTTTGACTTTAATGACGGTTATTTTTGTTGATAAATGTAAATTACCTCAAATAAACCCAAATTAGTTATAGACATCAAAATAAATATAATAAATATAAAATATGTACTATAAAGATGATGATTTATACGAAATAATACAATACAAAATATTAACAATAAAGATTAATGAAATTAAAATATTCACACTTTTCATATAAAAACTAATGAATTCTTAATGAAAAAACCTATTTATTTATGTAATTCACTACAAATCATATGATTGTCATTTATGCCCCAACCAAACAAATTGAAAAATAACACAACAAATAGTATCAAATTCTTTATAATAAAGCCCTATTATTTATATAAATTAATAAAATGAAATCGAACATAACTTTATGATAATGATTGATTCATTATACGAAATATTTTAAAAAAAAAATGTTACTTTTTCTTTATTTAGCTCATCTTATTAATGTGAAAACTAATTTTGAGAAAACATTTCTTTTTGGGTTCATTATCAAAATTTACACCTTTACAATTAAAAAAAAAATACATTTTCCTTTTATATCATTTCTTTTAGTAATTCCATTAAAACAACTTTAGCACTTTTTGGTAAACATCTTCGATTCCATTTTTTTTCCTTTTTTGTAATTTCTTTATTTGTTATTTTTCATTCTTTATGAATGGTAATATTGTCTTTATAATTACTGTTTTAGACGTTTACGTAATTAAAAGAAAATTTTGACATATTTCAAATCAACATTTCCAATTTGAATATCTATATAAATAACCCTATTATCTATAGTACAATTAGAGATTTTAAAAAAAAAAAAAAACAATAATAAATAAATAAACAATATACAACAAATTCGACCGCTTATGACGAAAGAATTAAACGATTGATGAACAATTGCAATGGCTTCATGTCTACCCCAAATGGTGAGGGTAATAATTGGGGACTTCCAGTGTACAAAAAAGATCAAATTTCAAAGGTAGGAACTTCAGCTGTAAAACCATTTGTGGCTTGGTAAACTAGGCGAGCTAATATGTTTCTGTAAGGGTCTCTTTCTCTTTTCTCTTTCAAATAAGCTATGCATCTTTCAACCTCTGACTTCACTTGTAAATACAGTTCATGAGATTTTTCCCTGTCTCGTAACTTTTGCTTCATCCCTTCACAATTCAATATTCCAAGCTCAAATCAATTTACTAGAGACTGAACAAACCACGAGAAAAAAAAAAAAAAAAAAAAAAAAAAAAATCCAATTGTTGTACCTTCTGTTTCAATTGGTTTCCCAAAATAGTAGTAAAACCGTCCTGGGAACTTCGGGAGAATTCCTGGGAGGTGTACCGGTTGGTTTGCTACCTCTCCGTTTGCATCGTTCCTATACTCATAGGATGACATCAGAGTTCAGACAGAAAATTGGTGTTGAGAAATTTGAGCTTACTAGGGATGTAAGGATGAATGCCAAGGTGCATAGCTAAAAAGTAAAAGAAGGCTCAGTTGAAATCAAATGTAATCTGATTACCTTAACTTCGCGACCTGATTCGTCAATTCCTCAATTTGATCCCTTAAGGATGGAATTTTCATTTGGTCCTCGTAATCAAAAATAACCTGAACAATGAAGATGTTTTGATCATTCATTACCATATATATCAATAAACACAAGACCAATGACAGAGAACGTGAACAAGAAAACAAGCCACGCGTTGCACCTATGTATGCTGGGAAATAAAAGAATCCAACAAACTTTGATTTAAAAGCGAAGAAAAAAGTATATGGAGGATATTTTTCTTCAGATTCTTCCTTCAAGAAGGCAAAATGCCAAAATTTCGCATGACAGTCGAAAGGAGGAGCTGAACTTTTGTCTTAGGTTCTCCAAGTCCAGTTGTGATTGACATTATTTTTTCATAAGATGGACGTGCCATATAATATAAGTAGATTCTTATGCAGTCAGTATATCAACCGTGGACGATCGATAAAATATTTTGACTTCTAAAAATCCAGAAACACTATCAAGTAGGTGCACAGAGTCAACTGTGTAGATTTACACTCCAGGACATTCCTCTAGAGAAATAGCAGTCAAGAGTATCTGTATTATTTTGCAGTACATGTATCATTTGTCCATAATCTAAAGAGGGACCTGGTACCGTGGGCAACCATTAGAAAAGGTATGTTTTGGAGGCTTACTTCGCAAATATCATCTTCCCCAACAACTCCAAAAGGTACAATTTTAGCTCCAAATTTAGCTGCCATCCTCACAAACTCCGACTGTTCTGGCCAGAATAACTTGTATTCTTCACCCTGAAAAGAACAAGTTCAGTATCAAACCAGTCCAACTACGGTGTTTGGAATTTCTAAAGGCTAATATTAGATTTTCCTAGAAAAATAGTAGTTTTTCTTCCTTTTTTTTTTTTTTTTGGGGCTGAAAAAGGAAAAATCTTAACATGAGGCACTTTTAAAAGCTTTTAAGTCATCTTTGTATGATTCTATAAGAAAATAAATGATGGCGAGGAAATATGATTACCAAGGACGTTAAGAGTCAGTAATCATTATGTTTAAGTGTTACCTTCCGATGAAGAGCCTCACGCATTCCACCAGGATAGAGTAGGACGTGAGACTTGGAAGAAAAGAGTTTGTAGAAGTTCTTTCCAGAGACAGGAACTGCTCCCATAATCCTATATGTATCGTATGAAAACTCAGGTAACCTTCCTTTTTGAAGATTCATGAACATCATAGGATGCGCTATCCCTCGCACAAGGATATTTCTTTCTATCAAGAACTGGGATACAAGGGGAACCAATTCGATTCCAAGTAACATGTGATAGCCAACAAACAAGACTGGACCCTCTGAAGGAATCCCGGCAAGGCCTCTCACAATCTTCCCGTCATCTAAAGTTGAGAGCATCACTGGGCTAGTAGCCATATAAATCCATCTGGGATAATCATAATTGTTCAGCATGAGAAATTAAATAGTAAGAAAGTGTTTGCATACTGAAGGCCTGATAAGGGTTTCAACAACAGAGTTATGCTACTGGCTACTTTTGACTGGAAAGAAAAGCTACTGACTTCTTTTAGAGGAGAGTGAGATTATTCTTTCTTTCCATTTCTTTCCTGATTCAGAGAAGCGAGGAATGTTATAGGAAGCATATTATTGCCTCCAAGTTCTAATATACTTGAGTAATTGAGTGTCTAAGAGTACTAGAGTTCTATGTTGCATTTTGTGTCATCTTCTGTCTCTTAGTCATGACATAAACTAAGAGTCATTAGCTAGTCTACTGGCAGACAAAACATGCAGTTTTTTGTTCCACTAAAATGATACTCACTGGTTTGATTCATGTATCTTTTCAAATTCAGAAGGAGTTGGTGGAATGTAATCGAAAACATAGTCAGGGTTTTTATAACGACGGTAGAAACTAGCACACTTGATGATAGTCACCAAGTCAACATCATCTTCCTGCATGGATTGGCAATACAAACACAATTTTACTATCTTATGATTGGAAAAACATTCATTAAGAAAAAAGTCCTTCTGCCTATTTATATATATGTATGTATGTATATATATATATATATATATTTTCAGTAAACTGCAGCTTGTCAATATGTTTAGAGTTCATCCAGTATTTTAATCCTACCAAAAAGATGAAGTGCCCATTGTCCTCAAAAAAACGAATCGCACAATTCGGAAGTATTTGGTGCAGTCTTGAAGCCTCTTTCTTACTAGGCAGCAGCATGTCCCTTCCACTGAGAAAACAAACAGTGAACTCAGCCCTTTCACTCTGAATATATGACGAGCTTGGGCATGAAAGAGCTGTCATAATCCATGATAAAAAGGTGAATATTATGTCAACTGGTTTTGGACTTCAAAAAGTTGCAGATTTGAAAAATCATCAGAAAATGGAGATTGACAATATGGTTTACGTGTGAAAACAATTCTCAGTTGCTTATTTGTTAATTATTATTGGTAAAGCATGAATTTGGTAAGTCAGCTTACTGCAAACTTGTTGCAGTGCCATTTTAAAGCCTTAGACCCAATGAAAACAGAACGTTGACACCATGCCTTAGGCTTTGAAACAAGAGTTAGATCTCACACCATCAACTAAAATCAGCAATCTGTGGCATTATTAGTCAAATTTTCCAAGAATCAAAAGTATACTGCATTATAACATGCAATCATTATAGATGTAATTATTCTAAAATATGAAGGGGACTAAAAGAAAATGATACAGACCTGGAAATTATCAAAGTGTCAGCTTTTACAGCATGCAGGCGTGAATTGGTAAATGCAGAAGCTGATTTAAGCATCTGTAGCTTCCAAAGAAGTGTTTTTGTTGGCAAAATATCAGCAAGAACCTGTTGACTCCAACCATCAATTTGGAGCAACCGCAGTAGATAACAGAAAGGATTACATATCAACATGAGGTTATAAGGATCCAACTTTGGTCTACCCTTTCTAGTTAGGATCCTAAACAAGAAGGCATACTCAAGAATTCTTCCTACGCCAAAAGAGAGAGAGGAAAATTAAAAATATAATATAAATAAATAAGGCATTTGGAGATCTTCGTATAACCTGATTTTTTTTCCTCAAATTTAATATTAGTCCCTGGAAGATAAGTAAATTTAGAGGGCTATATCTTACAGGGAGGTAAAATGACTTTGCAATCAGATCACTTGAAAGCTCTCCAACCGTTGTCTGTAGAGGAAGCCCCTTCTGAAGACTAGCTTTAACCATCCTTAAAGATTCACCTAAATGAAGCAGGAATATGGATTCAATCAATAACATAATTTTTTTTTTTCCATAAAATCCAGCTTTGATATTCATTTACCATTATTCCTGTTTAAATTGCAAAATTGTCTTCTCTAAGTGGAAACTAGAAAAATAAAGGAAAATAAAATAAAATAAAAAATCAAGGGCAGCCTACCAGTCACCAATAATGAAATTAAAGAACTAGGAAAGCAAACCTGAAAGTAAACTGAGCATGTAAGGTAGGCTAAGTTGGAGAGACTCAGGCATGACTTCCAACAAAGGCATTAGACGCTGTAGTTGTGACTCTCTGAAAGATGTTCCTGCCATGAGAACATCAGATCCGATTATTGGACCCTTAGCAAAACCAATTTACTAGGGTAGGGTGTTAAGATCAATTGGGTTTTTCCCTTTACTTATTCAGAGCGATTTTTATTTTTTATTTTTGCATGTCTACAAGTTTAGCCTCTTTTATACCTCCACAATGACAAATGAATGGCCCAACATTTTTACTCTTAATATGTAATTTTTTTTTTTCCTAGTGTCCTCAACCAACGGAGAAACAGTTGCACCAAAAATCATTTATTGAGAGTAGAAGCAGAATTCAGAAGAAACAAAATCATGGTTCCTATAAAGTCTACGTATAGATAAGACTAAGGAGAAATATGAATATTTAAACAACCCTCCATATGAGAGGAAATATTTTACCTGGATTCGCTAAAATTAGAACAAGGTCAATATCAGGGTTAAGGGCTGCCACAGATAGCGCAAGGCATGCTCCAATAGTTTCTCCGACAAGATATATGGGCCTATTCGGTGAACGATAATGCTCTGATCTAACTGTTCTCTCAACCAGCTTCACCAGCTCTAAGAATGAAATTGCAGAAATGGTTAGGAAATTTCAATCCCCTAATACTAAAACAGCTCAAAATACCCACCAAAATCACACTACTGTACAAACAGGAATGAACGAGAGAAAAAATATGAACCTGAAAAAGGTGTTCGATCCTCAACCGGTATATGCAAGCACCATACGTCAAACATCCTACATTTCAATAAAAATTAGCATAGTGATTTAAAATGAAAGAAACTTAACTACTAAACAATTCAATCAGTGTCAAAATTGTTTGAAAATCCTCCGCTGCTTCAAGGAAAATAATCGCAGCACAAGAGAATAAATTAACAGTTAAAGCATAATTTCCATATCCGAGACACTTACCCTCCAAGCTTTTTATGATGCATTATAAGTCCAAGTCCAACGCCATCAATTCCTGCGGAATTACAAAAAATGTACCTTCAGATAATCAATCCCTTTTAAAAAAATTTCCGTCCAACACTTTTTAATTGACTTGATGTTATAAAATTAGACAAGAAACAAAATTTATCCGGACAATCCTATTCTTCACATCACAACTATTCCTATTCTTATTTGAAGACAAACATCATGTCTAATTCTGATTTTTTTTTTTTTTTTTTTTTTTAAGTGTTAAAGGATTTACCCTTAAAATGGTCACTTTTATAATTCTTAAAAGTACAAGATTGAATTGTTTAATTTCCCTTAATAGTGAGAGCCAGATTCTTATTGGGAAAAAAAGAAAAAAGAAAAAAGAAAAAGGTAGAGAAAAGTTTAATGTGAAAAGAAAAAAGCAAAACGAAAAAAAACAATAACTTTATTCATAACCAATCTTTAAGAAACCGATCAACGAAAAAGGAACGCAATGATTGAAACAAAAAGGTAACAAGACGAGAAATCTGAATTCAATATTCATAACCATAAACCAGACGAGAAATCTGAATTCTCCATAGAAATATAGTACAGCTTAATTTAATTGAAAAAGAATAATAATTGAAAAAAAAAAAAAAAAAGGGTAAAAATGAGATGAAAAGAAACCAGGCAAAAAGAGAAGCAAAGGGGAATCGTTGAGGCGAGAGGAGCCGGCGCAGTCCAAAGGCGAGAACCACCGCGGAGGTCCACCGTCGACGGAACGGACCAGATCCTTCGTCTGCTCCAAGTAATCCTTCACGCCCCTCCGGCTCTCCGGATCCTCCCCGGAAAAAGGCGTCGTCACACTCACATGAGCTCCGTCGTCGCGAATCTTCTCGAAGCTTCTTCTCTTCTCCGACGATGAATCGTCTGTTCGCTTCGTCGTCTCCGAGCGCAATTGGTGGGAGTCCGTGGACGTGGCTTTCAACCGCCGAGTCGGAAATGGATTGGAAGCAGAACTGGAACTTCCGGCGGGTGAGTTTGAGTTAGTGGCGCGGCAGGAAATAGCCGCCGGAAAGAGAGGACCGAGGGAGGTCGCCATCGCCATGGACATGGGAGTTGTCGTTAAGTTGGTCAGCATTTAGCAAACGGAGAAGATGGTGGTCTCCTCTGATTTTTGAAGTTTGTCCGTCTTACTCAGCTTTTCTCATGTTCTAAAAATGTTTTGTTTTTTTCCCCCCATAAAATACATTTTTTCAAGATTCAATTATTTAAAAAGAAGTATGGTTTTTTCTTACGTCCCCATGCCTTTGTTTGCCCTCTTTTTAAAAGTTTAGGGACTTTTTAATTAAATTTAAAAAAATCAAAGGACCAAGTGGTATCTTCTTAAAGAGTTCAGGCACTACAAAAGCAATTTATCAAAAGGAAAAAAAAAAAAAAAAAGAATTGTGATAATTATAACGGGCTTCCTGAAAGAAGCCAAAAATAAGATCCAAAGTTTATATATATAATCAGAGGCGGAGGGAAGGGTGCGAGTGCGGCTGTAACCCCATCCAAATTTTTGTTCTTTTAATTTTACCCTAAATTTTTTTTTTTTTTTTTTATAATTTATCCCTATTAAAAATAAAATATTCTCATATAGTTCTTATTTTGTCCATACTAAAAATAAAAAATTCTCACATAAATTCATTAATATTAATTCCTATAAAAAAAAGTTTATAATTTTATTATTTTGTCCTCACTAAGATTAAATTTATCATATAAACCTACTAAAATAAAAAAATTCTCACATAATTTCCACTAAAATTTGTTTTATCTTAAAAAAAATTTTAATGTACACCTTCATTGAAAAAAATTCCTGACTCCCCCCCTGTATGTAATGAAATAAGATCCAAAGTGAAGTCGTGATGACTGATGAAATAGAGCTAGAAATGAATCCGGACTCAAAAGTGCTGCTTTGATTGCTCAAAAATAGCCATTAGATTTTCATTACACTTTGTTAAGTTTACATCTTTTTATTATTGTTAATACTTAATATAATCTACCAAGTAGTGCTATATGATACCATTACGTTATGTTTTTCACTCCTCCATCTCCAAAGTCAATGATTGATTTAAAAAAAAAAAAAAAAAAACCTTCAAGTCCACGGCAGTATTTGTGTGTAACTTAATGATGTTCACTTATAAATTCACTTGATTTCTCTTTCTAAAGGATTTTGTGATTGATCTGTCTTGTGATAATTTGTGTATGTATTTGTTGTGTATATTAAAGTCGGGAAGAGTATTTACCAATTCTAATTATTAAGAGTGTGTTTGGTGTTTGAATTGAGTTAAAATTTTTAAATTTAAATAGTAATTTTTGTTTACTTTTTAGAAAAGATAAATTTTTTTTTAAAAAAAAGATAAAAATTTGAGTTTAAACCTTAAGTTTAAACTTGAGCTCCGTTTTGAGCTCCAAACGGAGCCTACTTGTAGATCGATATTATTTGGGAAGTCATGCAAGGAACTACCCGTCCTATCTAGGCCCAAAGAGAGGACTTTGGTTGTATTTGTCATCTTTTGTAATGTATAATTGTGGACACAACAAACAAGTTCATTCAGCCAAAAATAAATAAATAAACAAATAAATTTTAGATACAAATTACAGATGCATTGTTATGTTGACTTCTTGCATGTGTTTCTATTTTTTTTCTCCTCCTCCGTTATTGTTTATTTTTTTCTAATAAAAAATGACAATAGAATAACAATGATGCCCGTTTAATATATAGATCCCCTCTTAAATTAAATTATCTTATTCCTGTCTACTATCATTTTTTTTTTCATTAGTTTATTTGGAATAAGCAATCAAACAATTTGTTGGAAAAAATAAATTTCAAACCAACTGCTTTCTTGCCCATCATCTTTCGTCCAAATTAAAAAGAAGGGAAAAGCTTTGTAATTGGCCAGGCTGTGCCTGTAAAATTTGTACAAGTTACTTTACTTTATTAGATTTTTTTAATTGTTCACTTTGAATGAATATTTCTCACCAAATATGCTTAAATAACTTGTATGTATTGCGAAACGGCAAATAGAAAACGAAATCATAGAATATTACCAATAAAAAGCCTTTAGTTGTCAAGAGGACATCAAAGTTAAAGTGTTCATTGCCAGATGTTTTATCTTGGAGAAGGATCACCTTGTGTGTGTGTGTATATATTATATGCGTATACTCAGATATAATAATGTATATTTGCAAATGAATGGAAGTTTTATTGGGGAATCAAATAATTTTTAATTATTACTATCTCAACTTTTCACGTTCCTACTAGCTACGATGTGTAAACATGCAAGGCAATTATAGTGCAACGAAAAAAAAAAAATCTTATTGGAGACTTTCTTAAAAATATTTATATGTTGCTAATAATTAATGATAAAAGTATTAAAGTTAGCTCTCATAGTGCGGCAAAAGTGTACACCAAAAGAAAAGGTTGTGAAAGTAACTATTCACTTCGACGAATGATTTTATTTATTTTTTATTTTGGAGGAAATTAAAGATTAAATTGGCAAATAAAAACTATTTTATATTTTGCCTTAATGATTGACAAATAAAATCATAATACAATACCCTCTCATTTACGCCATTTTTTTTTTTTGTCAAGGCAAGAGTCGTGTGAGAAAGACTTGTGGCCAATAATGGTTTATCAAATTTTCTCTATTTTTCTTTCTTTCTTTCTTTTAATTTTTTTTTTTATTATCTTTCTTCTGTTAGTATTTTTTTAATTGACTTTTTTCCTCTTCCTGTTAGGTCATATAGTGACATTTATTAGCCCTTGTTTATATATGGGCTTATTAATTAGACCTACGCTTGAAAAGGTAAAATAAAATGAGCTGAAAATTAAAAAATAATAATAATAATAATATTAACAAGACAAATCTCTCGAAGTGCTGAAGATTCAAACTATCTAGTTTACTGACTGACAGTACTAATAAGCAATATTATAAGGGGTTATCACAACTTTAACCAAATTCAAGTCATGCAACCAAGTGAGATAAATTACTTTACTAAATTTGCAGGTTCAAGCACATAAACGTGTTAGTTTTTTTTTTTTTTTTTTTTAAAGAATTTTTTATTCGTACAACATGTTTTTTTATGCGTAAGATAAATTATTCTGTTAATTTAACAATATGTGATTAAAATCTGACATTTAAAAAGTATAATGAAATTAATTTTTAAAAAAATGATGAAAATTTAACGGTCTAGAACTATGTAATATCAAATATCAATAAGTTACTAGCCATCGGGCGACCGGGCAATCATTATATCACCCGACCCGGCCCAAACCTCAAACAGGATTAGAGGCGGCCTAGCTATGAGTCTAGATTGGCTCAAGGGAGAACTAGGGAGACTTGACTTTTTAATTGTTGAATGAAACAAGTCAAGTGGTCTTTGCCCTTTGCACATCACTCAGTTCCCTGTAGTCCAGTTGAGCAACAAATGCTTATAAATGCACATATTTGCCTCTCTGTTCTTCACCAAACTCTTCTTTTTGGTTTCGTTTTAGCCTGTCTGGTTGGACTCGCCCCATTATATTCTCTTCCCATTTTCTCTCAAAATCAGTTTTAGCTCAAACATTATATAAAGCTCCAAACTTTCTGGTCTAGAGAGACATCTCAAAGGTGTAATATATACGTATATATAATGGCTCCAGAGACAGAGAAAACATCCTTTTCATCAGTACAACAAGGTGGGAAATCTTTTGAGGACGAAAATATGCGAAACCCACCTCACAGAAGAAGAAACATGTTCATTACAGCCCAAGTGAGTCTCCGAATCTTGGCCATTTTGTTCACCCTCACTGCTATCTCTCTCATCGTCACAGACAAGCAATCTGTCACCGTTTTCGGCTTGCAGTTCAAAGCTCGCTACTCTTACGCTTCTGCCTATAGGTATTCAAACCCCAACCTCTTTTTATTTGTACTTTTTATTTTAATTTTTAAGAAAAGTAATGTAAATTTGGAATATCATGCGAATGTCGTTTTGCAGGTTCTTGGTTGGAGCAGATGCTGTCGTTTGCTCTTGCTCTGCTCTGTCGTTGGCGTTTCTGTACCACTTGAGGATTTCGGAGAACAGTACAGACTCACAAGCACTGCTCAGGAAGTATTTCTTTCTCTTCATATATGACATGGTAAGAAAAGAAAATAGTTTGTTTGTTTGTTTTTTTTTTTTTTTCATGTTTTTGTTTTAATATTTTGAGAAAAAGGAGACCAA
The DNA here is from genome assembly GCA_009761775.1 of Ficus carica. NCBI lineage: Eukaryota > Viridiplantae > Streptophyta > Magnoliopsida > Rosales > Moraceae > Ficus > Ficus carica. Next base: position 13,274,209 of record CM019746.1, read on the forward strand.
TTTAGGTGAAAAAAAATAGATAAAGAGACTCTTTTTTTCAAAAAATTTATTTTTCCTTTCTTTCAGGTGATGTTGATGTTGGTGGTGGGAGGATGTGCAGCAGCAACAGCAATAGGGTATGTGGCGAGACACGGAGAGGAGCACATGGCATGGGAGAAGGTGTGCGATCAGGTCTCTGACTTCTGCAACAAAATGCTGTATGGTACTATCCTCTCTTACTTGGCTTTCATTTCCTACTTCTCTCTCTCTCTCATCTCTGCTCACAGACTCATGTCTCACCACCCTACCAAATAATAATTCTCACCACCACTTCTTCATCTCATCTCTCAACCAGACCCCAAAGCCAGTCACAACTCAAACCTGTGTGCTTGTGAAAAATTTTGTCTTCTTTTTTTTTTTTTTTTTGGTGAAATTATTGGAAGTAGTGTAATTATATGTTGGTTACCTTTCTGTTTCTTTTCCTCTGTTATTAGGCAGTGTGCGCAAAAAAAAAAAAAAAAAAAACGAGTAGTAGAAACCACTTCTCGAATCGTATTAAACTTGGTTGTACAATAATGTTTACAGAGGTTGTAATTGTTGTGAGACGTCTGTCATGAAAGTTACCTTCATCTAATATATAGAGCTTAGCTGTTCTTATCTGGCATCCTTGGTATTTCATGAGGGCTCGGCTCTTTCTGGATGTTCTTCAATAGGGTTACTATAATATGGCAAATTTTTGGTAACTGGACTGGTTACATCAGAATCATATCAGAGCCAAAACTAAAAATGCAAATATAACGAAATTTAAATGAAGATTAACTGTGTACACAAAAATATATATATATATATATATATATAAATAAATAAATAAAGGGTTTGCATTCATGAGTAGGACACCGAGCCAGGAGTAAAATGGGGGGTAGATGAAAGGTTCGTAAGTTTTTGCAACTACTTATTCAAAAGTGAGAGACGTACATTTATTTCTACAAATTGAAGGCAAAACAACTTGGGCCCCACTTTGGGGGGTTTTTGCTCAGACACGTTTGTGGACCAAGATTATCTGTTTCTCTGCTACCATGGCGTAAATGATGTTAATGCCCCATCCAACAACGTACTTGAATTAATTGCACAAGACCGATCTACGTCCTCTCGTCGTCTTCTTCAAAAAATTATCACTTAATTAATTAATTAAATTTTTTTATATTTTTAATTTTGGCTAAGATTAGACATCCTAACTTTAGTGGTCCTCGTTCTTTAGATAAAATGGTGTCTCTACTCTCTACTCCTTGTCAGACAATGTGTGGGTGCGAGACAAACTTCGTGATAGTCCTCACTCTTAAAAAAAAAAAAAAAAAAAAAAAAAAAAAACTTTTAGTATATTTGAAATTCCATGTATAACTTTAGCCATGGATCTTTCATTCTGGTCATGATCGTTCTCGATCACATACTGTGGTCCATATATAACTTCAGTAATCAACCATGGATGCCGACATGGTTTAGGTTTTCTTTCATTAAATTCATTTTGCCGGATCGAAAAGGGAATTGGTGGGTGTTTTCATGCCAACGTCCACTGCTCACTTGGTTTAGGTTGATTGGGCTAATTAATATCACAGTACTATTTACTAGTAGTGAAGTGATGTCATGGATTAAATGAACAAAATAACGTCATGTACTAACAAAAAAAGTGATACACAAGTAAGTAAAGTTGTCACTTCTTTTCAATAATTCCTGTAGGTACATATTCAGTTTTTGTGTAAGAATAATATCGCCAAGTTTATCAGCTTATTATGATGCGGTTTCGTCTTCAAAATCCTTGAGATGCTCTTTCAGGGGCTGCTCTTGAGTTTCCCATTTTTCGCTATCCCAAGCCGAATCAATCTCGGGCAATCTATAGTCTTCGGGTGCCAATGAAAGTTGGAATTCCGGTAAATCTGGCAATTGTTGGAGAGCCCTGCACCATTCCAAATCTTTTAGCAATTTATGACAAAGAGATCCATCTTGTCTTGGGTAATAATAATATGTATCCAAGTAAATGAAAACCTCGTACTTTTCTTGTTCTAAGAGGTAGCCATACATCTGAGATTTCCTTGATGCAACTTCTGGAATCTTCTGCTGCAAATGCTTCATAGCACCCCATAGTGGAGGAGCCCTTCCAAAAACATTATGGAGAAAAGGGTTAAATTTGACTCTTTAGAAAAACAAAAAAGACCGTTATTAGAAACCAACCTAGTGACCGGAGCTGAAAGGCAAAAGGTCAAGCAAGCCTTCTTGCTCTCGGACAAAAGTTCTTCGGCAGCAAGAAAACAACACACTGCACTAATGTGGCTTGATGGTTCACTGCCCTTGTCGAGGATCAGGCCGTGGAAGTAGTATGCTGCAGCCTAGTAATACAAACAATACCATACCAGAACTCATATTACATGCCAACATAGGACGAGAATGTTTCCTTTGTCATTTGAGATTGAATTTGTGATTCTATAACAAACCTTTGCTTCTAGAAATTTCCATTTTAGGAACCAAATATGCTTTCCGCTACTATGGTTGATGTCGCATCCTCCTGACAAGCTGTGATAAGCCTGGCATGAGAAAAACCACACAAACCATAAGCAAAAGTTACCACTTGCCTAGGAGGATAATAAACACACACAAAAATCTCCTATCTAGCAAAAACATTGCAACAAGATTCCAGCTTTTAATTGGCGGTAATTCCAGACATACCTCCAATCTCGAGTTTTGAAGACTTGTATGTATGTCTACGTTATATTTTTCACCAAAGAAAGAAAGAAAACATATTCATACTCAGAGTAGAATTACAGACCTGGCTAAAATAGCTAAGCTGTTCACATGCCAGCCTCCTTTTCACCGACATAGTGGCCTTTGGGCATTCAACTGCTAAACCAAGCTGGATTTCTGTCCCCTGCACATATATTGATCTCCATTAAAGTTGTTAGACATCTCAACCAACACTAGAGCTAGATCTTAAAGACAAAAACCTAGTTTGTTGCAGAGAAAGTTGAACAGAGAGTAGACAAAATTTATACCTGACCGAGAGCTTGAATGGAAATAGCCTCCAACACATTATCTTGCATATCCTTGGGCAACCTTTTCCTGGTTTTACCACACACGTGGTTTTTCATTATGTGTCAAAACATAGGCTTCTTTTATTTTGGCAATTTTCTGTTTCAATTAGATTCCAAATTTCCTTTTTATCGATTCTTCAAAGTACTTACTTGATATCTGGCGGTATGCGAACCAGTATATCCCGGACACAGAACTCCAAGTAGCCTGATGCCTTTAGCAATAAATCCACAGCCTCCCTCTTGCAATCTGGAAGCAGAGATAATTTAAGACCAACATCTAAGGGCTTCGCTTGTTTATCAAATTAAAACTGTAGCGAAATGTTACGGGACAGGAAAGAAAAAAGATGGGAGATAAATATTTAGTTTCCTTTTTTCTGAGTAGTTACCAACTTTGACAATTGGAATATTAATAGTTAAAGGGAAATGTCCTTGTCATATTACTATTGGTTTAAATTTAGTAAGATTATAAAATTTGACCAAGCGTTTTACTCTAATTCAAAAGGAATCAAAACTAGAGGTTATTTTGGATAGATTTTCGGTTTCTTCACATGTTCTTCACAAAATTAACGTTATTGGTTTTATAAGTAAACACATGATCCCTTTTTCTTTCCGGTGCATGAGAAGTGAACATGTCCCTAAGTATATTCTATATGCACACACACACACACACACACACATAAATCATATGAATTCTAAATGAATAAGGATAGGGACCTGAAGATACAATCCTTATTCCAGAACCAGAATGGTCTTTGGGGATCATCAAAGAGTCAGCCTCCGCCAAGGTCAGCATAGCCATCAGATGAATTACAGATAGCAGTTCAAACCAAGAGTTTGCCACACTTATTTCCTGCTCATATAATTTCAAAGTTCATATTAATTATCAATTAAGAATTGACTTGTTTAACACTTTTTTTTTCTTTTTCTTTCTTTTTTTTTTTTCAATTATACCTGTTTTCCATCTTGTAAATTTTTCCACTTGAACTCTACCAATCCCTCAACACCATACTCTGTTACATCAAATAGATAATAAATAAAAAATATTACAAGGAATTGGATGAGAATGAAAAAACTTCTAATATTACAGACCCTTTTTACTAATCCCACTTAAAACAGACAAGTATTCTTCCAAAGCTCGCCGCAATTCAGTTACGGCAGATCCACCTGCAATAGATAGAGACAAATTAATCATAAGTCATGAAAAAGTCAAAAAAAAAAAAAAAATCACAAGTCCTTCCAATTTCAATTTAAAAAAAATAATAATAAAAATTGAACTAAAAGAACAAAAAAGTTGAAATGTTACTAACACAAAGAAGTAATAGAGAATAAGTAAGTCTAACTAACCTGTGTCGTGTGCCACTAACACAATCTGGCTCCGAAGGGACTGAAGCCGGTCGACGAGATCCTTTGGTATCAGCCCTTTAAGTGGTCTCCGAAGATCGGATTCGACCGGAATTCGCATAGACGGGACGAACACAACGATTTCGGGGATACTGGGCTTCTTCTTCTTCATCCAAGGACCAGCACCATACACAGAAGAAGCACACCCCATAATTTTGGTTTACTTGCGAGTAGTACTATTTATTTTAAACATAACGTCCTACACATGCGAAATATAACAAAGAGTACAGAGCTAAAGAATTAGGAGCTTAAAAGGAATATATATATATATATATATATATATGCATTAATGGAGGAAGGTGGTGTATAATAGCAATGATGTTGATGTAGTTATAAGTTAATAATGGTGGTGGGATATATATAACTAAATACGTATATTCGAATCTAATCTTTTGACAAGATAATGTTGATATATCAAGTTTGATGAACGGATATAAGAGAGAGAGTGTGAAGAGAAAACATGAAGGAAAAAAAAAAAAAAAAACAAGAGAGAGAGAGAGAGAGAAGACTCACTGGTTACAGGGAGGAGATAGGAGGGAGAGAGCTGTCCAGCTTATTTGAAGTTTCATTTAACAATGGAAAGAGGGAGGTATCGCCTTAGAGAGAGAAAGAGATGGAGAGAGAGAGAGAGAGAGAGAGAGAGAGAGAAGAGGAATCAACGAATAGGAAGCTCTAGGACCGAGACATATTTCACATGGCCAAAGACGTAGAAAGTCTCTCTCTGCGTGGTTGAAGGAGCCCGTTGAAATTTTTATCAACGCGTGGATAACATTATATTATTATTTTTGTTTGCCTTGCCTTTTTTATTTTTTATAATTTTTTTAAATACTAGAGAAGCTCTACTGTATTGGAGGAAAATTTTCCGTTTTTAATGTTGGAAGAAAAAATATATGATTACATGGTTGTAAGAACAAACAATAATACTGAAAATGGCGATAAATACACGTGAAGAGCTTTTTGAATAATGAAACAGTACAAAATGTGGTTGAAAACACGCCTACTCTATACTTGACTTTAATATATGAATTTCTTGCTTTAAATTTCAAAAAGAAAATAAAATAGAGAATAGAAAATAAAACTAAAAAAAAAAAAAACACTATATATGAGTTCTTTGCTTTAAAAACACTTACTTTACAAATATATATTTTTTAAAACAAAGGATGATGATATGAATGAATATGTGTATTAAATTGGTATCTTTTAGCACCCGAATAGGAGGATTTTTTATTTTTTATTTTTATTTTTTGCTACAGACCGAATTGTTTGCCTTATTTACTTTTTGTTTTGTTTTATCTAACTGGCGGGGATGAGTTCGTTAAAAATCAGGTGAGGAAAAGTGAAGAGTGTCGATTTGGAAGCTACGACAAACAGGTGGGGACCGTCTACTCTGGACAGATGGTCTCATTCGTGTGGTTGGCCGACCTAGCTACTCTGACTTTTCTTTTCTCCTTTGATCGGTGCCACGTTAATTATCACTTTTTCCGACATTTATCACTCTCCAACTCTACTCTTATTTTTAGATTTTTTTATTAGTCAAAATTATTATTATTAAAAAAAAAAAAAAAAAACTTCACTCTTCACTAATGGCCGCTGATTTTCACTTACTTGACAATATCGTTTTCGTTTTCTTTCTTTTTGAGATAACTAGTTGTAAAACTTGTACCGAATTAGACAAGGGAAAAAAAAAAAAAAAAAAACACTATCATGTAGTAATAACATGACCATCACGTGATTGATGACAGAATTGTAATACGATATTATTAGAAAAATAATCAAAAATCACTGTTAAAGAGTTATTGACTCTTTTATAATTGATTAATATTAGTAATAGAAAAAGGTGAAGATTTGAGCCGGCAGAGTATTGATTTCTTTGGCATTTATTGAACAGAAAATTTCAAGAATTTACATTAAAAAAAAAAAAAACATTACTTTTGGATTTCTGCTAATGATTTTGAAACTTAAGGTTTCTACCATAAAAATGGACACGGTCAACGTAATAAAATTGAACGACAAATAAAATTGTAGTGTGAATCTAAAGTCATAAAAATGATGGCATGTCACCTAATTTTCACATTACTTAATCAAACGACTAAAGTTGAAGGCTTCATTAACTTTGATCTAGAATATTCCATTATCTACAAGTTTAGGTCCAAGCCAAAAGTACTCATTAAGGACAAAAGTTACATTTTTCATGATCCTCAAAATTATTGTACGACCTTCCAGGAGAGAAAGAGAGAGAGAAAGAGAAAGAGAAGTATAATAATCTAAGGTGGTCAACTATGTATAATATATGTAGGTTTTCCAGGAAAAAATATATTAAAAATGAGGGTTGTATTAAGAGTAAAATATATAAACAAGTTGTCTAGGTGGGGCTGTGGATGAATCTGGTGGGGATTATAGATCTGGGTGTGTGCCATTATTGAGAAAAAATGCATGGGTTAATGAATATAATTGAGATTACCGACTTCACACAGATCGCATCCACCATGTTACTCAATATGTGCCACAGCCTGGCTCCTCAGACTATGTCCAATGTTTCTTAAACTTTGCAAATTTGGTCTCTCTTTTTTTTTTTTTTTTTAATGTACTTTTGGAACTTGCAAATATTGGTTCTCAATTCTCAGTTCTCATCCCTTTTGAGACTTTGGTCTTGTAACTCTTACACTTTGTTTTCAAGGCTTCACAAATGGGAGTGTACTGTAACATTCCCCTAGAGAGACACATTTTGTTTCCCTAGAGAGACACATTTTGAGACTTTGGTCTTGTAACTCTTACAATATTTTTTTTTTTGGGCTTTAAATGAACACCAAAAAAAGTAGTTTATTTGCTTACTTATTAGAATATGGCCCGATTCAAAAAGAGGTTCTTCCGTCCTCATTATATCATTATTATTTAGCTTAATTATCTACGTGATAAAAAGTAAAATTGTCGGGTCTATATTGTTAATTAATATTTTGATGCAGTGACAAGTATATTTAATATTGCTTATGGAAGATGATAAGATACACTTTTCTAGATAAAAAAGTAATCTTCTTTTGTTCTTGTATACATAGATTTTACAAATACCAAATTAATCAACACCAGATATATGAAACTATACAACATCTTAGAGAATTCAATACACAGTTTCATTATGTACAAACTTTGGATTCTTTTCGCTCTAACTAATACATCTTTTGTCTTTCTTCTTCCCCCTTATATTTGGCGATCGAAAACCGGCAAGGCGAGGTGAATGTACAGATGTAAAAGGAGTGCCATGGACGTGGTTTACACAAAACACTTACCAATGACAACAAACAGGAAAATGAAGTGCTACTGCTATGGAAACTACACAGCTAACTGAACATTATCAGGAGCCTCGCTCGACTTGACAAACCGGCCTTTCACTCGCTTTCTCGTATCAGCCCTTGCCTTTCTTGATTCATAACGTATGTGTTTATCATACCTGTTTATTCAAAGTCCATTGCGTTAGTAACCGATCGGAAAACAGCACTACATCATTTGAACCTCCAAACAAAAACAACACCAAAAGTGTTCTAGTGCACATTAGGAAGTTTTGGATTTTATTAGGATTCTTTTCTACCTACTTAAGATTTAGGATGTTTGTCTGACTCTTAGTAAGACTAAGATTAATTAGTTTTAGGCTTGTAATTTCGTGAGTCCTTTTTTATCATATTGTTATTGTGATTTTAATAATTAGTTTTAGGCTTGTAATTTCGCGAGTCCTTTTTTATCATATTGTTATTGTGATTTTAATTTTATTAGCTTTTGTTGCATAAAAAACATTGGATTGCTGCAATTCATAGCAAAGGTTCAAGAAAGGAAGTGTTTGCCTTCTAGTTTTCTTCTTCTCCTTGTAGCGTAACATGGCGTTGCCTCTGTTCTGTGCCACCATCTCCATGTCCGCCTTAGATTTTGGCCCTTTTGCGATGTCACTCCGAGGAAAAAGAAGATGTCCCAAGTCCTCTGATGCGGCCAATTCGAATTCTGTTACTAATCCGACTGATTGTTTTCTGATACTTTCTTCTGTTGCCGGCACATGATTCGACAATAGTTGACTCGAGTGATTCTGCAATTTTTGATTCTCAACCAACCATGTCATTAGGCGATAAACGATATTTATTTTTCTAGAAGACAAAGTGACATGTGAAGAAAAAATGGTCAAAGTTTGATTACACAACATAATACCTTAGTCAAACAAGATTAAGCATTGTAATGAATGACAAATTGTAGGAGCAGTGAGAAGGCTTACATTTTCAGAGAGAGCATCATCCAACACGGTAGAGATCTCATACTTTGGTGTAATTAAACAAGTTTTGTTCATACCATGTTCTGTTTCAGTGGCTTGTGAACCAGATTCTTCGCAATCTTTTGACTTTTCTAGATGAAAGTCCAACATCTACAAGAGAAGGATCAGAATGAGGTTTTAGCATAGCATGTTCTTGGCTTGAATACAGTGTGTGTGTATATATATAGGTGTATAAGCGTGTTTGAAGAAACAATGAACAAGAAGAATTGCATTGCCACAAGACAAAGGGGCTGCATTGCTTGACATAAAAGGAATAGCACTATAAATAGAAATATTTTTTTTATGCGAATATAAATTTTGACATGAACATTTGCATCACAGATTGTCAAAGAGCTTCTTTGCAATAACAATTCAAAAAAAAAAAAAAAAAAAAACGACACTAAAGTATAGACTTCGATTTCTTACAAAACCTGCTCACTATTAACATACATCTCACGGTAATTACTTATTACTAACATTTCCTCGAGTCAAACAAGACCTCAATTTCTCACATAACTTATTTTTTAGTCATCTTTTGATGTTTTGGAATGAATTTATCAAAATTATTAATACCAACATGGCCTTTTCTGCGGCACCTTGGATTGATTGTGTGCTAACTCTTATGAGCTAACAAGATAGATAGAGTTTGTACAGCAAATGAAAATATAGTAAATTTACAAAGAGTCCCATTTTTCAAACATACCAGAGAAGGATCATAAGTGGGATTATAATCCCAAAGAAGATCTTCTTCTTCGTCAGCAACATCCGAAACCCTTTGTTCAAGTTTAAGCCCCAGATCCATGGGTGGTAACAAAAGCAGGGACGAAAACGGCGTCATTTGACCGCATCGTCTGCTCGGCGGCGTTTGAGGCCTCAACTCAGCCCCGTCTACATCCGCCCGCACCAGATCCCTCCTCCCCATCTCCACCAACTGCTCACACAACTCGTTCTTAAGAGAATAACCATCAAGAATTTTGACCACCTTTTGCTCCTCCAAACAGGACTCAAAAGAACTCAAATTCACTAGATTGTTGAGCCCAAGAACAGAAGCGAGCATATTAGCTGAAGGGCAGCCCGAGAATTCTTCCACTGTGCAACATGTTGTGTGGGATTGGTCTTCCAAGTTACAAGCACAACCTTGGCAGAACCAAAAAAGACCATGACCATTCTTCGAGGACCGAACCGAAGCCTGTTTGGCACCGCAGTTGTGGCAGATCCACCACCGCGTGTGCTTGAGAGATAGAATATTCGCCGAGTGGACACGGCGGTCGCAGAACAAGCAGAGATTGGCCGAGTCCGCGGTGCAGTGTAGCACCGCAAACTTAGCGTTGCAGAAGTCACAGAGCAAAAATATCATCTTCAATCTAGTGCAGCGATAATTTCATACATATTTAAAAATTAAAAATACAATCAAATATAATAATAATTGAGAGGTTAAAAGCAAGGAAAGGGAATAGTGAGATGGAAATATCTCAATCTGAATAAAATTGCGAATTGAAAGTGTGACCAATTGGTGAGCGGGGGATTTGGATTGATGTGAAGTTGGTTTGGGCGTCATGATAAGTATAAAGAAGATAAGATGTTGTTGTTATTATTATTATTATCTCTATTTGACGAAGTTGCAGACGTAATGTAACGTTATTACTTGTTATGTGTACGGAGACTGGAGAATGGGTAGCTGCTCTATCAAAGGATATGGGCGACGAATGACATGTGGTGGTGGGGTCCACATGAATAATGAGGTCCCATAAAAAGTGGATAATGTTGGCCGACCTTTTTGCCAACCTGGCGCCCCAAAAGTGCATGTGAGTTAGTTGGGTGGGCCCTACAAATACAAGGACGTGATGTTCTGTTTTTCGTTGGGCTTAATTGGGTCTAAACTATCTGGGCTATTGGAGAAATAGACTTGGAGAGAGAAGACCAGGCAAAATAAATAAATAAATAAGAAGAAGAAGAAAAAGAAAAATGAAGAGAGAAAGAGTGTACAACTAAGGAGAAAGAAGTATCTAGGTAAGTGATTAATATAATTATCAAATTATAAAAACATTGATATTAAATAGCAGTAAGTTTGTTACTTATTTTATTAGTTTCGTAAAATACTATTTACTACAATTTTCGATGAACCTAGAGGGCAAATAAAACCCAAAGATCGGTGATAATTCAATTTTTAGTCATTTTAAATCTTTTTTTATCCCTACCTTTTAATTTTTTTTACAAGGAGTCTTTGATCTATTGACATATTTTATGTCACTAGGGCTAACTTAATAGGGGGAGGGGGAGGGGGAGGGGGAGGGTTTGGATTGGAGCTTTCATATTTGAAATCTTAAAGTGTTTTCGCTTTTGTTTAATAAGTGAGACCTATTGGCTTCATATTGTTGATAAAGAAATCATTTGAATGTTAAAAATTTTGGCAGAAAAAGAAACGTGAGGACTATATGGAGTTTAGTAAGGGTTAATTTTATAATTATCATGTTAGGCCATGATAAAAAGGAAACCATATCTTTTTTCATTAATATTGTAAAAGTCATATTAACTAAAGGACTATTTTCAAATAACTTGATAGATTTGGTGTTTGTTTATGACGTATTAAAAGTCAATGTTGAGAATGAGACTAAATAAAGCTTTAACCTATAAATATTTATTAGGCTATAAATCGATATATCCAATTTTGAACTGCCAAACATTTTTACATCAAGTTCTATTACCTTTGCCTCTCAAGTTTGGATTTAAATTTTTCATTTCAATTTTTGTTTTTTTTTTTCAGAAAAATCAATAAAATTATAATTAATTTTTAAAAAGTTAACAAAGTTCAATCTAAAAATTTCATTCCAATCAGTAAGCGAAACTTAAGTTTACATACTATTTTGATTTTGATACAATTTTGATGTGCTATAATAACGTAGAATCATCACGCCTGCTACAAAAAAGTTTTCTTCTTTGTAGATTCAAAGTGAGAAATAAAATGAAATTAAATATGGTCAAGTGTCCTTCAAAAAAAAAAAAATGAAAGAAAGAAAATGGTCAAGTGGAAAAATAAACAAAAAGAAGAGGAAAGATAAAGTGGGGGAAAAAAAGGAGGAGAATAATTTGCTGGCAGCGTCTTAGGTTGAAGGTTTTCATTCAAATTTGATAATATTTATATATATTAATTACTAATGATGCTTGAAGTAAAGTTCTCCGAAGACCAATTATACATCAAGATAGCAAAGTGACTTAGATAATGGCTTTGGGATATTTAAGGAGCATCATCCAGAAAGTCAATGGTGAGAAGAGAAGCAAAAAGTAACTTTTTTAAGTGAGTGGACTTTGGGCCTTTGGGAGAGGGAGAGGGAGAGGGAGAGGGAGAGGGAGAGGCATCTCTTATATTGGAAGCTTGCTAGGGCACGTGTCTCTGATTCTTTTTGGAATCGTGTTCCCAATTCAACATTTTTGAGGTTGAGGAGACCCATTCCATTTTATCCCTCTATGTTTTGTTTTCCAATGTTTTGTGCGTTTTCCTTTTTCCCTGTGAGGTCAAAACTTTCTGCTTTCAGCTCTTTGTATGGTTGCATTTTGAAAGGCGCATAATTTTCAAATCAAAAGGGTTACGTGCACAGATTCTTCTAATAAGCATGCAAAGGTCTTGCCCTCGAAAATCAAAGGTCAAAATAGAATTTGGTAACTCGAAATGCTTGATAACTTTATATAGCATTAACGATAAAGAAGGGGATGCGAAATTATCATTACTCTAATTTTGAAAAACACAAATTGTATTAATCTTATTATTATTTTTTTAAAAACGGTATTGACCTATTTCAAGTCTTTATAAAGTAATTAATTAATGATGACAAGTTGCTATTTTGGTAAATTCTTTCTCCCTCGTTGGGTCGAAGGTCATGGGGACATTTGAATACATTTTTTGGGGGCCCTCAAGTAATGAGAATATATTCCATTTATGGGCAGTCAAACGATGTAACCAACTGACTATTTTGGAAGAAAAAAGATTAATAATATTATTTATTAAAAACAGAGAACTTAACTTTATGGATGAGGCCATTCAAAAAAATTAATAATAATAAAAAAAATAAAAAACTTTATGGATGAGGTCACAAATAAATTGGAGAGCTAATCTACTAGCTAAGAGATATATTATATTCTAATTCCTTTTATCGGTTATAAATAGAGCACTTGAGACATTCTATTTGTATGTTCAAGCATATATATGCTTATATGAGCTAGTGAGTTAAGATACAGGAAGAGAAGTCTAACATGAAGATAAAAGAGTCTTGTTTGGTTTCCAACAATGACTTGCCTGCCTCCTTCCAATATGTATTTTCTCATCAATATACTAGTTACTCTTAAAAAAAAAAAAAAAAAACACCTGTTGGGTCTCAGGCAGTCACCTTGGCTAGCTTGACAAGCTCTTCTTGATCGATGATCTAGTCGTTAGTTTAGTGCATGCATTTGGATTTATGTTGAGAATAATGTGAGATAGAGGAAGGGGTGGTCTTACATGAGGAGAAGAGTCTGTCACCATAGTGTGATAGCCAAGAATGACTTGCCTGCGTCAATTCCTTTTGATCAAAACAGCCAAAAGCCAGAGCTGGTGATTGGATCCCCAGGCAGTCATCTTGGCTACTCTCACAGGCTCTTCTCTCCCATGTTAGGCCTCCTTTTTCCCCATTTTTTAGGTTGGGCCATCAAAAAGGCCTTTTTACTTGCATAGGCCCAAACTAGGACTAACCTCTAGTCCATTCTAACTACTTTCCTTCTTTCCCACCCAACGGACCACAGACACGGTAGGCCCAGATCTTTTTCAACAAAAAATTAATGTCTGTACTGTGGTGCCAGTGAATTCATTTGAACCATTAAATTTAGGAGATATTACACTACATGAATGAAATTGAAATTTAGCAATTTTTAAAATAATTAAGACATATTATTTAATTATTACAATGATTTTAAGGTTTTATATTTCAAAATTTATTTGGTAGTTATTTTAACATAAAATTTTTGCTATTTGTAACATATTCTGTTATATATATATATATATATATTTTTTTTTTTTTTTCTTGAATATGCTAGACATCTAATTGAACCTTCAACTACTGCCCTGTTTTCCTAAGAATAAAGAAATCAACATGTTTAATTTTCTGTAACAAAAACAAACACAAAACTAATGTATGTTTTTTTTTTTAATCTAATAATTTACGAACTCATCCTTTATATTCTGTAGTTAGAAAAGGATCCATTTAATTTAAGTTAAGCGTGGTATTTAAATTTTTTTTTTGGTCTTATAAAATTTTTAAATTGTAAGTTACTTTTAATTTTTTAAATGCCTTTTGCTGGTTTATTATCATAAAATTACAATTTTTTCCATTACTAGTTCATTCAAGATTATTAAACTTAGGTTTGGTGCAATTGCATTCAAATGCAATCTCTCTCTCTCTCTCTTTTCGTCGTTTTTTTTTATTTACTTTTTTAATTATTCATAATTTAATATTATAACTTACAAACTCAAACTTTATAAAAAGTCTATAACTTTTTATATGTAATTTAAATAGAATGATTTTTTTAATAAATTGTATATAATTTTGAGACGAACGAAACAAACTCTATATTGATTTTTTTTTCTGAACACATTTTAAGTTTTTATATTTTTTTAGCTCAAATCATTTAAACCTGTGTACCAAACGTATAACAATTCAACTCAATCCAATCTAAAAAATTCAATTCAATCAATGCATCAAACACATGCTTTATTATTATTTGAAGACAAGATAATTTCTTACTTTATGGAAATGAAAGTTTTCCAGAGAGAGAGAGAGAGAGAGAGAGAGAGAGCGATATAGGATGCAAAATTACGAGCACTAACCCTAGTAGAAGTTTCTTCACGCTTTCAACTTGAAGGGAAAATTAAAACAAAAACAAACAAAAAAAAAAAAAAAAAAGAGCAAAACAAACAGAAAGAGCAGCAATTTGTTGGAGTCCCCAGTATATAAATAAGCCCCCATCATCGTTAGACCCAAACCGAACGACACTTTCCGAATCCAAAAAAAAGAGAGAGAGAGCACAGGGCCTCGAAAATGGCGAATCCGATCTCCCAGCCTCTGATCTGCGGCCTCCTGGCTCTGTTCGTGGTGTCGTTGGCTCTCGGCGCCTCCGACGACGTTCCCTTCCTGGTCGCCCACAAGAAGGCCTCCCTCACCAGGCTCAAGTCCGGCTCCGAACGCGTCTCCGTCACCATCGACATCTACAATCAAGGATCCCTGTATGTCTTTCTTGATTTTACCCTTTTTTGTCCCCTTTTTCTGTTCAGATCCATCTTTAATCCTCTGTTTGAGATCCATTGACCTTTTGCATGCATCATTTAATTCATCTTGTTTCGATATTTATGTATCGGATTGGGGTTTGCGAATGTTAATTTATTGGACTTCCAGTCTTAGAAAGAAAATTCAGCTTGAAAGTTACACAATTTCTGGTTTTTTTTTTTTCGTTTAATTTAAATTTATGTTTTTCGGTTTTTAGATGTAGAACAACATAATAGACAGACTGCAACCCTTGTTGCTTTTGGATATCTGAAGTTCATTGATTCTGATTAATGTTTAGTAAATGTTTTCGATACAATTTTTCACCACCGCTCTTTCTAAAGAGGGAGAAGTTATATCTTCAGATAGATTTGTGTCCATTGAATTTGCAATATTCATGAAAATGATGAACCAATAAATCATTTTTTTCTTTATTAGCTGTTTTTCCCCCATTTAATTGAAGTTTCTCATGAAAATGTTTGTAGCTTTAAAGGAGATTTATGCTTGAACATAGGAAAAACAATACCGTGCATGCTTTGAATCTAGAGCTTGTGTTAGTAGGAAGGGAAAGGATTTTGGGACGTTTAATTTAAGCAGAGCAATAACGTATTTTTCTTCATTAATTTTCTTCTTTTTCACTGAATTGAAGTTTCTGTCATGTAATCCAGTGTTACGTGCTAGATTTTGTTTTGTAACTTTGGTTGAAGTGATTGAGTTTGCGAAAGGGTTTACGGATGGGATAGTGAGAATAAGCATTAGAGAAAATGATATATATGTTGTGCATGCCTGAATCCAAGTGTTAGGTGCTAGAATTTTTTTTGTTTGTTTTTTGATGTTTGCGTAATTATCTGGTCTAGAAACCAATTAACTTATTCTTTGTTTCTTTGCTTGTAACTGATTTGTTCTATTTTGTAACTGGTTATCTTTCTCCATATTCTGTTTCAGGACTGCATATGATGTAAGTTTGAATGATGATAGCTGGCCCCAGGAGCTATTTGATGTAGTCAGCGGTAACTTTTCAAAGTCATGGGAAAGGGTTGATGCGTAAGTCCCACCTAGCTGTTATGGTATTTTTTTAGCTTTGCATTGCCACAATTGGATTTTCTTAGCCTTACTGTATTTTTTTTCAAATATCTATGCAGTGGTGGTATTGTATCCCATTCTTTTGAATTGGAGGCGAAAGAAAAAGGAATTTTCAATGGTGCACCGGCTGTCGTCACGTTCCGCGTTCCCACAAAGGCTGCTCTACAGGTGGGAAATATGCAATCGTAATTTATTTTCTTTCTCCTTTTCCAACCTATTGTGAGATTTTATTTCCTAACTATGTTTGTTCATCAGGAGCGTATTCAACTCCAATCCTGCCTCTAGATGTTCTTGCAGACAGGCCTCCTGAGAAGAAGTTTGAATGGGTGAGTTTTTTTCACAAACTTTCTCAATTGCTGTTTATGAACTCTTGATTTTGAACATGTCCCCTTATAACTGAAGCCTTTTGTTTTTCTTTTGTTTTGTTGACTTTTCTTCGACTGGGCCTGAATTTCACAGGTTAAGGTATGTGACTTAATCTTATGCATTGATATGTTTCAGATTGTGAGGGTTAGTTGAACGTCCTAGGTGACATTTGATCTCATATTCTGCCTTCTGGGCCAATTTGGCGCTCCAAACAGTTTAAAATAGTTGGCAAACTTGCATAATATGTTTAAATTTTTTTCTGGATAAAACATTTTGGTTCTATTCTGAATGTTGAATTTTTTTTCATTTTGCAGAGGCTGTTGGCTAAATATGGGTCTCTGATATCTGTCATCACCATTATGGTTCTGTTTGTGTACCTGGTTGCTACACCTTCTAAATCCAGTGCTGCAAAGGGAAAGCAAGAAGAAGCGCTAATTATCAAGGATGCCAAGCAATTCAGCCGCTTGAAGCAGTGGCATGGCTCTCTGTGCCAGTTAAATATATGCGCTGTTTTGGTGATTTGTGATCCTTGTTAGAGACTTTATGAGAATAGTTGTTGACGATGCTAGGCCTAGGCATACCTTGAAACAGGTATTGGAACATCCGGAACCAGTGACTCACTATCAATTTTGAAAGAGACATTATAATTTGCTTTGATGTTATTAGAATTTCAATACTCGGGATAAGAAGGGATTTATGTTGCCATTATACCAGGTTGCAAATTAAGTTATCGATTTTGATTTTTCCATGAAAAACAAGTTATGGATTAATATTATTGTTTGTTTTAGTAGTGATTCCGTAACGAAACGGTTTGTTCGTATATACATCACTTAGTGAGGAAAGTACGAGTCCTTTCTCTTGACATATTTGGTATGGATTCCCTATACCAATCACTATATTAGGAACCTGAATATTGCTGTTCTATGAAGAATTTGAAATGCTCCTCCCAATCATGAGTTTCTTGGAGTATTCGTTTTCTCTGCTGTTCCTTTCCCTGCTTTGAAAAGCCTGAGCAACTAGCTCACTCGGAGAGTCGCTTGGAGGAAAGTTTGCCGGAGTGGAGTTTTTTTTTTTTTTGCCGGCGTGGAGTTTCATGGGCAAGGACTTAGCATTGTGTTTGGTAGGAGAGGAACACTTGGAAGGAAGGGGCAAGGGTGGAGGGATTGGTGGAAAGATTTTGACAATTATGATTGTTTGGTAGGAGAAAGAGGAATGAAAAGATTAGGGAGGGACACTCAATCTTTCAAAAAACCTAAATTTTAATTCCTCAAAATTAGAGAGATTTTTTAGATAGATTCAATCTATCTTATTGGTTAGAGATAATTATTGTCATTTTATAAATAAAATATATTCTTTCATTTCCTTTGTATTTTTATACTAAACAAGAGATATGCTTTTGCTTTCTTTCTTTCTATTATACCAAACATCATTTCTTATTATACCAAACATTATGAAAAAAAAAATATATATATATATCTTCTCCTCTATTTACCTCACCTAGATGATCTACTACTCATTCCTTCTACTTCTCTCCCTCCTACCAAACATAGTCTCATGGGAAACAAAATCATCATTTTATGTCCTAGAAGTGAGCTTGGGGTACCCATATGGTATCTTCTAAATGTCAAGACTTATTATGAAAATTTCTAAATATCGAGTTACCAAATTGAGAAATATTTAACATATAAGGAATCAGAATGATATTTCCTCTTTCTGTTATAGAGAGAACAACCGAAGAAGAGAACCGAGAGTCTAGGGACAATTTTGGGCTGATCCTAGGTTGTCTTTTCGGAATTACTCAAATTAAAATATAAATAAAGTGGTTGGACCACATTAGAACATAATTTTTTTTTCCTTTTTTTCAAAAGTCACAAATCTTTTTCTCTCTTTTGTCTGTTATTCAAATTTATAAGTTCATAATTTTTTTATTTCAAATCGAAATGAGATAACATATTACACACTCAACAGTAAATTCATATCTAACTCCATACATCATTTCTAACACCCAAAAAAAATATTCTATGTATATTCCTTTTATTTCTCTTTATATATATTTTATTAATTTCATACTATTATGTAATTCCATTTAATATTATTTACATATTAACTTTTTTTCCATATTAAATTACTTTTTTTACTAATTTCATACTATTATGTAATTCCATTTCGTATTATTTACATATTAACTTTTTCCATATTAAATTAAACTATAAAACAACATTAACAATAAGGGACAAAAGAAAGTTTTTTTCTTTTTCTCTCTTCTTTTTTGGGTATAAAAAAAGAAACAAATTAAAAAAAAAAGAAGAAATTGGGGTACTAATAGAAAAAACTATTTTATTTTGTGCTCTTTTTGAAAATAAAATAAAAATTACACCCAATTTTGTGTGGAGTGAACATATGCGTTTCCACTATCCATCCCAAACCATTCACACCAAACTGGTGTAAAAATTGGTGGCCGGTTGGAGTACAAATCCCACGCCATTCTCACTTTTTAACGTCAAAATGGCATGGATTGGGTTGCTCTAATACTCACAATGATGAGAGAGACAGATTAATATTTTTTTTTTTCCGAACATATTTAAAATTATTATGATATTAATATTACAATAATTCGACTAAACATATTTTCAACATTCAGTTATTTCAATAATAAAAATAAAATAAAATAAAAAACTCTTAGAATTTGATTGGGACAGTGGGAATCCTCAAGGATGGAACGCTTTCTGCTCTCAGGGCTCACAGGCCTCATCACTTCCTTCGTATGCAGATTGGGCCACCCCCCTCTTGGAGCCCTTCTCTAGTACCTGTGACCAGAAATCAACATTTAGAACTATATGTTTTACCGAAGAGAAGTTTATGGACTTATTTATAGACTTATTCGATCTCTGTTCTTTGTATGTTTTACCATTCATGGGCATAACTATATGGAAATTCTCTTTTTCTCAAGGTTTCTTTACAAGAGAACAAGTTGAAAGCAGCCGAAAGAGAACGAAAAACTAGTGAAATGAGAAGGGGCAGTGAAGAACAGAAGGAAAATAGCACAGGATAGGACGCTTTGGACAAAACCTTTTTGGTTCTGTTAATATCTCGCTAATTCCTTATAGAAAACAAATTTCATCTTTTAACTATTTCTTGAAAAATGTCCTGAAACTTAACTAACTTCTCTGATCTTCTTTTGAAAAGAAAAAGAAAAGGAAATAGAAAAAAAAACTACTATTATGTAATTAACTTGCTTCACAAAGAGGAGAGTCGTTTTGTTTAACTTTGTCGTCACCATGTGTTAGAGCGTGGAATCTAGATACTACTTATTTTGCAGTTTTTTAATAAGAAATTTCTAACATCTTGATTGCGAGTATTATTATTGTTTGTACAACCGGCTAAGCATAATAGCAATTGGTGGTATAGCTCAGTCGGTACCATCCATAAACTTCCTAGTTTATTTACAACTTACAACTTTTTGAATTTTGTCATCACCAAAGAATTAACGACAACTTTACAGGTATGTGTCGTTGCATAGGCCGTCGTCCGGGTGCAAAGGTTAGGCTCCAACCATGTGCCATTCCCCCACTCTATTTTAGAACGGGGAACAATGCGGGGCGTTAGCGTTGGCCAACACTAACTTTTTTTTTTTTTTTTTCCTTTTTCTTTTTCTTTTTTGCTGCATTTTTTTTATTTTAAAATTAAGAAAATGTATAAAAAAGTTTTATAAATCCTATTTTTATCCCAAATGTTTGTTATTTAACAAATTTTCTTTATTTTTTTAATTTGGGATAATTTTATTGAAATATAATAATCTTCAATATTTAATAAGATTTATGTCAAGATTCAATAAAATGCACTAAAATAAATATGATACAAAACGTTAAAATGATTGGTGAAATATAATAATTGTTTGAAAAAAAAAAGAGAAATATATGAAGAATATTCCTTTTAGAGTAACTTTTAAAGTTAATGGACTGGCGAGTACTGCATAACAGAGTTAAAGTTACATTGTTTTAGTATTAAAGTAACTGTAAAATAGAAAAATGAGTTGAAGATGGCCTAAGCTATGCGACGAAAGTCATCATTAACTCTCCAATTCATTGTGAAAGTTGGATGATATATATATATAATTATTAAATATTAGTAATTTTTTATTTTATTTTCAAAGAATAGTATGTGTAGCTTAAAATTGGATAAGCTTCTAGAAAATCCCCATTAACAAAGAACAAATTAGATCACTCGGGCTGGCTCACCAGAAAAATACCTTTAAAAAGAAATTTTTCAACAACTTTCAATAACAAGTGCAGCTCGCTAATGATAAGAATAATTGCATACCAAACTATGTTATATTAATGATTGGTATTTTTATAATAATATAAAAAAAGATTTATAATTAAGCATCAATGTTAAAAAGAAAATTGAAAAAAGGAACAACGTTTCATAAAAAATAGTCTAAAGATAAAGAAAGGGAAATTGACAATCTTTTATGCTTACAGCATTAAAGATAGTAATACAAGCTTTCTGCATTTTAGTGAGTTCTCAGAGCTCATGGTTTCGGTTTTGGAGGTGGTGTTCTTTGGTCTCTAATCTGGGGGTGGATGCTGAGAGAGTGATCTTCTGTTGGAGTGTGTCTGGAAAGAGGGAAATTATATGTGGTTCATGGTGGTGATAGGACCTCTCAGTTAAAGCTTATTCAGGGAGTCAAGGCGGCTTTTTCGACTTATTCTTTGTCTCTTGTCTTGCTGTTGTGGAGAGGGAAGCAATTCCCTTGTCCCAAGTAAGGTGGCTGCCTCCCCCTCCTTGTTGGTTAAAGATCAATATTGATGCGGCTGTAAGGTCAGATTTCTCAGTTGTGGCTGGAATTATTATAAATTCTGAGGGTGTGATCGTGTCGATTGAATCTAAGAAGGTCAGTTGTGTGAGCCCGTTGGTTGCTGAAGCTCATGCCTTGTTGCTCGCAACTAGTCTAGCCAAGGCGAATGGTTGGGATTCGGTTGCTCGCAACTAATAGTCTAGCCAAGGCGAATGGTTGGGATTCGGTTGCTCGCAACTAGTCTAGCCAAGGCAAATGGTTGGGACTCAGTTGCTCGCAACTAGTCTAGCGTTGGTTGCTGAAGCTCATGCCTCGTTACTTGCAACTAGTCTAGCCAAGGCGAACGGTTGGGATTCTGTTGTTTTTGAAACAGATTGCCAGCTTGTTTTGCCAGTCATTTTCGATGTGTCTCCGAGTCTTGTCCGTGGGAAATTAAGGAGATTCTGCTTTTAGCTCTTGAGAAATTCAGGAGCTGCTCTTGTTGGGAGATTGTTTGGATTTGGTTGTGTTGTTGTTTCGTTTGTTGCCTTTTAATGAAAATCATCTTTAGCAAAAATAATAATAATAATAATTAATAATAAAAAACATAAAAAATGCCACTACGGAAAAAAAAAAAAAAGTCACTAAATTATAAAAATGCAATAAATTATTAAAACGTTATTACGATAATTCTTTCTGTTAATTTTTTGATGAAACTCATAGTTAACATTATTTTTGATCAAATTACGAATAAATTCTGTTAAAAAATTAATGAAAAAGATTATTGTGCTAACATTTTAATAGTTTATGAATATTTAACGATGAAAAATAAATTTAGAGATTAAATTTATACAATATTAAAAAAATTAAGAGCTAAATGAATAATTTATTTTTAAAAAAAGGGACTCGAACTAAAAAGAAGCTTTCCTATTTAAATTAAATAAGTAATAATTAAAAGGAGGAGGAAAAAAAATTGAATAAAATGGAAGGAAGGACAAGGTGCAAAAAAATATTTGTAAGCCCAGGTCTTTTTTTCTGAGAGCTGAGAGCTGAGAAGTGAGAAAGAACAACTCAACCGTTTCCTTCTTCCGCCTAAAAATCATCTTCTTCTCCAAATCTCTCTCTCTCAACACCAGCAGGTAATCTCTCTTGTTCACCTTTATCTTCTCATGAAAATTCTGTGATTTTTTTTTTTGTCCCTTCATTTTGGGTTATTTCCTTCAACTGCTTTGAAACCTTACCAGACCTTCATTTCTAATTTTGGAGGAAAAATTTATGGGTTTCAATCGATTTTTTTTTTTTCTTTGGTTTCTAAGTTTTGCTGAAGTGTAGATATCTGGTCTGCTCTTGCTCCTGATATTGTTGTAGTTAACTTGCTTCACAAGTAATTTTGCCCATTTTTGCTCATTTGTTTGTCTCAGATTACGCAATGGATCCTCAGATTTTCTCTAGTTTTATAGCACTTTTCTCCCTTATGAGTTAAAAAAAAAAAGAGAAAGAAAGAGAAAGAGAAAAAGAAAAAGAAAAAGGAAAAGAAAAGAAAAGATCTAAGTAATATAGTTTATGATTTACCCATTATAAGTTGCTAGTGTCATTCTGTAATCTGTAAGTTTAAGACATGAGCTACGAAAAAAAAAACAAAAAACAAAAAAACAAAAAACAAAAAAAAAAAAGACCTAATAAGTTTTTTTGGCATTTCAAGTTGAAGTCGCTATAATAATTCTGTACTTTTAGCTTCCTAATGCTCCATTAACTTTTTATCCTTGTATAATGCAACTTTCCTTAATAGAGACTAAGAGAACATGGCCAAAATTGAGAGCATCACCAAAACTGAGCATGTGACATTGTTGTCCCACAATGACATTGACATTTTGAGGCAGAAATTCAGTATCCCTGCCGGTGTGAGTCTGCGAATCCCCTCTCCAGGGGATATGCCATCCCGTCCCAGGCCTGGGGAGGTCTGTTTGCACACGCTGGCCTTTGACTGTGGTTTGCGGTTACCCTTTCACCCCTTCATCAGGACCGTGCTGGCACATTTCGGCCTGGCCCCATCTCAGCTGACTCCAAATTCATGGAGGCAAATGATTGGTTCCATCATCTTGTGGCGTATCTGTAGTGAGGAAAGGGACCACATCACATTGGACGAGTTCAATTTCTGTTATAAGTTCTGTTACATCGCTAAAACTGAATTGTGGTTCCTATGCCCAAGGGATGGCCGTGTTTTAGTGTTGGATTGCCCGAAATTCTCTTCAAAGCACTGGTCCCAAAGATTTTTCTTTGTCAGCGGTACTGATTGGGAGTTCAGTCCCAAAGAAGGAACACCACCTCAAGCTCTTCCTGTCCCCAAGGAGTGGGGTTTTCCTGGTGTGTTTCTCTCTCCGTGGTCTTCTCCTTTTGTTGTTTTCATACAGCGTTTTTCTCATCTATGTACCTTGCTTAACTATTGTTGTTGCTTTTAGATGCAAACAAGCTGAAAGAACCAATGCTCAGCTACAATTATAAGTCTCAAGTTTATAGAGCTCTTAAATTCGATGAAAGCTATAGGAGTTACAAGAATCTGATTACACCAGAGAATGTCCAAAACTACTTGTTAGATGACATTCCTGTTCTGTCTTCTACTTCCTTGCATGGTGAAGGTAGTGCTTGTTGTTGGTGGTTCTTGTTTTTTCTTCCTTATCAATTTCTTTCACTTCTCATATTTACTGAAGATTGTTATACAAACAGTTTCTTTGCGCTCGGACCACAATATTTTCCTTGAATCCCCAAGGCCTCCTAAAGCTAAACAAGAAGAAGAAGAAGAATTGCTAAAATGAAGGATGATCCATCAACTGAGAAGCTTGGCTCTATCGCAAGAAGCAAGTCGAAGAAGAGGTGCAACTCAAGCACTCTCCGGACTGCTCAAGCTCCATCTAATCCTTCACCCTTTGACCGGCTTCGGGGACTTACCATACCTGTTGTCCTAGAGTCATCTTCCAGTGAAAGTTCTCTACAGATCATTAACAAAGATGAGAAAGGTCCTTCTATTGTTTCCAAAGATGACTCGATATTCGAGCAAACGAAACAGCTTCTTATCCCAGATGAGTTGAAGCAGATGGAGGAGTTGGGATATGATAACACATTGCAGAAAGTCATTTGCAACTCCGCCAAGGCAGACTTTTAAACATCTATTTAATTTGTTGAAAGAAAAGTGAGAAAAAAAAAAAGAGGCCGTGCTTTGCTCTAGGATAAAATTTAACTTGATAATTTTCTTTGTTGTTTAGGTGCTAGCGATGATGCTTACTCTTCGTGCTCAATCCGAATTGGAGTTTAAGAAAAAGCAGGTTTCTAAGCAAGAGGAGGCTAGTGCTTTGCAGAAAGCACAAATTGCTTACTTGGACCAGTTGGAAACCAATGGTAGGCTCTCTGAAGAGTTGGGCACCATTAAAACTAAACTTGTTAAGGCAGAGAAGTCACTCAAGGCTCGAGTCGATGAAATCCATGCCAAGGATGTGGAGCTCTATGCTAAGGACATTGAGCTTCGGACCAAGGACGCAGAACTTCATGCTAAAGATGTGAAGCTTCATGCTAAGGAAGCTGCGCTTCGTGGTAAGGATGTTGAGCTTCATGCTAAGGAAGTCGAGCTCCGGACTAAGGATGTGGAGCTTCGTGCAAAGGATGAGAAACTTCGTGGAAAGGATGAACAGATCCAGGCTCTCAAGGAGGCTGCGGTGAATGCAGTTAAAGAGTTCAAAGAGTCAAACGAGTATGAGAATTTGATGGGACAGTGGTTCCTTAAGGGATACGATGCTTTCCGTTCTCAGGCCTCACAGACCTCATCACTTCCTCCTTATGCAGATTGGCCTACGTTGGAGCCTGTTTCTGGTTGTGACCGGAAACCGACACAGGTAATTCGTTTTTGGTACGTAGTATCAGAAGTACCTAAGAAGAGTAGATAGACTATTTAGAAAAGCTTTTTTATGGAATTGTCTCTCAATGTTGGGTTTGATCTCTGTTCTCCGAGATGGAAATGCAGCATCAGATAGTACTCTCTCCATGCTATCTAGGATAGTGTAACACGTAAAGTTCTGCTACGTGTTTTTGTATGCATGTGTTTACGTTTAAGAATTTTGCATTGCAGACTCGTATATGATTCGTGAGCATAACATATGGAAATTCTCTTTTTTCTCAAGGATTCTTTGGAAGAGAACAATTAAAAAGGAGCTGAAGAGAATGGAAAGCTAATGAAATGAAAAAGGGGCAGTGAAGATCAGAAGGAAAATATCGCTGGATGAGATCATAGGGGGTTTCAACAAAGCTTTTAGCGCTTCCGGGCTTGGCCAAAACCTTCGTTTTTTCTGCAAAGACTACTCTGTCTCTTTCAGTCTATTTTTTTTTTTTTTTTTTTTTGTTTAGCTTCTTTCCTTTTTCCAAAATGCCAAACTTTAACCATTTCCTGAAAATGTCCGGAAACTAATCTCTTTTCTTTTATCTTTTTTTCTCAAAAAACAACAACAGTGTAATTAACTTGCTCTAGGAAGAGTAAAAATACTAATTGTGTTTAACTTTGTCATCATTTATATTCTGTATTTTTTTGCTTTACTATTTAGTTTTAGTTTTTAATCTCATCATGGTATCCGTACATATACACTAGGAAGGAGACTTTTGTTCCCATCTCATCATGCCCAAGTAAAAGCTAACAAGTGACAAAGAGAGTGACAAAGATATATGGATTATAACTTAGTATGGGTAGTCACACATTGGGGTGCAAATTTCATCACCCTAACAAAACTTCTTTTTAGGTCCTGTTTTGGGAAAACAACTCTGGATCCAAAACTTCCAATTTTATATCAAAATTCTCTTTTTTCTATTTTCAAAAAATTCAAATTTTAAAAATATATATTTCTCATTTTAAATCAGAATAAGATGATTCATGTATCAAAATGTTCACAATGACGAACAAATAAAACATGATCTATTTTGTATTTTTTTTCAAACACATTTTAACTTTTTGAACTATTTTTATATCACGTAATTTTTCTAAAATTTTTATCTCAAACACACATTTTCAACCTAACCTCCAAAGCATCATCTTCAAATGTCCATCCAGCCCTGAGAGTCCAACTTGTCAACAAACAAAAACTTTTGGCGCATTAACTGTATTTCTGAAAAAGTTATACCCCGTCTGCTAGCTATTGTTCGTTGGACCACAACTGCAGTGGATTTTCAATTTTATGGTCCTATTTTGCTAAAACCGAAAGTTCAGTCCAATGATTTGCAAAAATTGACTAGACACGAGTGAAAAAATAATTGCAGGTTCTAAATTTTTTGAGGAGTAAGCTGTAAATTCTTTAAGTCATTTAGTCTCTAAATTTTTTTTTTTTTGGCAGTTTATTTAGCACCTAATTTAAATTAATATTAACAACATAGACCTTTAAAATTAAAAGGAAATAGGTCACGTGGCTGTAACGTAATGACTTTGATTCTACAAAAAGGGTCAAATAATATTCCAAATGTTCTCAGGATAGAAGGAACTTTTTTCATATTATGTGATTGTTTTTTCAAAATGACAGATTATTACGTGATAGCCACTCAACTGAAGAGTCCAGTGAAAACTAGAAGAGGCTTAAATGAATTGCAGGCTCAAATGACATATTTTTGCAGTTTTGTGCTGATGCGTTAGTTGTCGGCGTGTGCTACTACTTTGTGCTATTGGATTGTGAGTGTCACATTCTATAAAAAAAATTTCTACTAATACTAATTGTAAATACTTTTGTATGATTAGTTTTTCAATTTTTTTTGCTTATAATTTTAGTTATACCACATCTTTTTTTTTTTTTTTGACCTTTCGATCTTAGGGGCTATTGGGTCTGACACTTAGAGGCGATAGGTATAGCTGGACAGCGTCTGATTATATTGAAGACAATGATCAAAGATTTAGACAAAAAATTGTTTGCACGGGAATGCTTTCTTCGTATTCTTTCGTTTGCCCTAGTATATGTACTAAGCTTGGTCGGGATTACTGTCATTAAGAAATGGTTTGTCAGCGTTATGTTCTAATCATTAGGTATGCTTGTTGCACACTTAATGTTTTGCCGTGGGTCCAACCACATGGCGGCCCTTTGTCTGTTGTTTTTAGAGTATTCAGTGCTGCATGTTTAAAACACAAGCAAAGTTATCCTCTATATCCTTCCACACACATGTTGTTGTGCGTCCTGCTTCTTTTGATGGGTTTGGGATCATCAGCCGGTGAAACCTTCTTTTTGGAGCAGGCAAAGGCTGTACAACAAAGATAGGTCCTTGAGATTGCAACTTTGGACGTAGCGAAAGTTCCTCTAATCACCTTCTCCTTTCTCTACCAGCTGCCCAAATTCGTTGGAGGCCGTCTGCCCTTTTATCTTGTAGAATACAATTTGCGAAAAGTGTCCTCGGGCCAAGTAGGTGCTTTCGTTTTCGTTGTAGGCAACTGTATTTCTTTCTTTTTTTTAGGTAGTTTGCATTATGAATATATTTGTACTTGAAAAAACAAAAAAAAATGTGTGGAGTCTAAGAACGGCTTTGGTACTGAAGAAAAATGTGGTAGTCTAAGAAAAAAGGTGGGAGGCC
Source organism: Ficus carica (assembly GCA_009761775.1). Classification (NCBI taxonomy): domain Eukaryota; kingdom Viridiplantae; phylum Streptophyta; class Magnoliopsida; order Rosales; family Moraceae; genus Ficus; species Ficus carica. Next base: position 13,302,052 of record CM019746.1, read on the forward strand.
GCTTCCTTTTGTAGGCATGTAGGCACCACCCTTTTTCATGCCTAAATAATGTAGGATTACAATTCTTTGCATTAATTAATGTTTAAAAATAGGGAGGTTATAGAATGAAAACATAGCGAATACTTTTTATAGAAACTTAAAACCCAGAGAAGCCGTCGAATTTAGCTAAAATTGAAGGGTATTTTTTTAGATAAACTCGGAAAATGAATAAAAAGGAAAAGTGGTTTATATTATGGTGTACTTCCTTTAAATGGTAACATAAAAGGGAAAATGGGTGGTGTTCAAGTGCACAGTTGAGAGCCCGGTTTAATAATCTTGTATCGCACTAGATATCATCTAAAAGTGGTTTATTCACGCATAGGAATATTGGTTTTGTCCTGACTCGACCATCCTTTCTTTTTCAGCTCCCATTGCAATGATTATTTTTCTGACAAGTCCTTCCTCTTAGATGATATTAATGCCAACATGAACATGCCTTTATACCTCACAGGCTTAAGTAAAGAAATGGGAGGCGATGATTAAGCCTAGATGACGTTGGGGGTTGCTATATGTCAGTAAGTGATGATGTTGAAAGAGGGAAATGAGGAAGTTCGATTGAGATTTTACTTGAATGATCATTGCAAAACTGTAACGTACTGAGCAATTGAGAGTTAAAAAGTTGTTTTACAAAGTCATCTAATCTTTGTAAATCTTGGACAGCCTATATAACCAATGATCTCTTAATTAATCAGTTTTCCTTAAGCTAATTAATTACTGATTGATTTGCTTTATAAGCTGGCGCTTTTAAGAAAGACTATGATTAGTTTAGAACACCAAACACATTGCCACAAGCAACTACAAACACAAACAATTAAGAAACACAAGCAAGTTCACTCTCACCGCGTATTCTATCAGTTAAGAACTAACCTTACTTTAACAAAAAGGAAAGGAAAATTAAAGAAAAAAGTCTAATGAACCAATGTTATATATATAATATATACACACGCACACACACTATATGAATTAGTATATGAACATAATAGGTAAAAACGCTAGGCGTTCTTTGGTAGGAAGGAAAAGTGGAAGAAGAATTAATGGATGGATTTAAAGCTGAAGGGATTTCACTCGTATTTGAAAGGATTAGAGAAGCAAAACTATCTGCAGGGCCTAGCGCCGTGGCGCTACGTACTTGACTTCGGAGCGCTGTCTGCGGTGCTCCGTAAATGGTCTCCGTAGCGCCGCGGTGCCCTATGCTGGCGCTGCAGCACTGCTCCCTTTTTTTCCTTTTTTTTTTTTTTCCTTGCTAGATTCGGCTCCACACCCCTCGACATTATGTTTTGAGATTCTAACTTTTGAATTCTCCTTTGAACCGGAAAAGTAACCAAAACAAAAATAATAGTCCTATTTCCTAATCCTGCAATCAATCCTTCTATTTCCGGGGGTTTTTTTTTTTCCTCTTTTCTTTTAACATGTTACAATTCTACTACGTCATTCTTTAGCTCGAACAATTGACTATATTTCAATTGAACTGAGTTCTTCAGGCTTTCTAGAGAGTATTATGGCTATTAGCAGTGATAGTCGTGATACTGTTACCAACCCTTCTAAGCTAAGGGCATTGTCGTCGGCTGATATGTGGAACCTTTGAGGCAGAAATTCTGATTCTGCCGGAGTTAAGACTGCGAATCCCCTCATTGTAGGAGGATAGACCAAGCCATTCAAAGCCCGGCCGGGGAGGTTTGTTTTTACGCAAAATAAGCCTTTGAGTGTGGCCTAAGGTTGCCCTTACAAGTTACATCCCTTTATCAGGACTGGGCTGGGTCATTTTAGCTAGGCTGCATCTCAGACGTTGGTGCCTAATGCATGGAGGCACATTGTTGGTGGTAGCTATCATCTTGTGGAGAATATGCAGTGAGGAAAAGGATCATATCACCTTCAATGAGTTCACAGTTCACTTTAATGTTGTAACCAAATGAATTAATTTTCTGAGTCTGATCATCACAACGGAGGCTGATACCTCTCTCGGCCGCGGCCTGGTCGTATATTACGTTGGTATTGGAATGCCGGTCTTCCATTAAGAGCCTTGTTTGGGGGAGGGAGAAAACGTTCTTGTTTTCTAGTGGCACTGATTTCGAGTTCAGTCCCAGACAAGGAGCTCTACCTTGCGCTCCCCCCAGTCCCTAAGGACTAAGGAGCGGGGTGTTTTCCTCTTTTTTTTTACATCTTGAGTTCTCATTGCTATTAGTCCTTGAGATATTAATATTTTGATGATTAGGTTTCTCGAACTTTTTTACTTGATAGATTTGTCAGTGAGTTTAACCTTTTGGAAGTTTAATTAGTCCATCACACTGAAATTGACCAAACGTATTTGAAATTCTATCGGGCTAATCATATTCTCATCGTCTTGTTACAATGCTATGGTTCAAGAACTAATATCGATAAATGTCTTTGTTTTTATATTTACGTGATTTGTTCTTTGATCCTCACGATCTTTTCTTTCTCTCTATGATCTTCTCTTTCGGTTTTTGTTTTTTTTTTTTTTTGGAAAGTACATATAACCTGTTGTGGATCCATGCACTGTCCTAACTATTTTTTGGATATTGTTGCAGCTTTTAGAAAGAGACAAGCTGAAAGAACCTGTGCTTAACGAGCTTTACACATCTCGAGTTAAGAGAGCTCTTAATTTCGAGAATAGGAGTTATGTTACGCAAGAGAACATTTAAAAATACTTGTTGGATGGCTAACCTACCATGCCTTCTCCATTTTTCCCCGGTAAGGGTAAGCTATTGCAAAGGCTTAATTTTTTCTTCCTTTTTTGTTATTATTTTTGTTTACTGAAAACTGTGGAGAGTTGCCAGAGCTAAAGGAATTGCTGACACGGAGGATGATTGGTTTGTTCCTCCCTCAACCAAGAAGCTTTGCTCTGTCGCTGTAAGGAAGCTCGGGGATAGATCCACCAAGTTGAGCACTAAACCCTCAGGGCTAACTAGTCCTGGCATAGTGGAGTCATCTTCTAATGGATCTTCTATCCAAATTGCTGATAAAGAGGAGAAAGGTCTTCCTTTGCTATACGAGGATCATGCCTTAATTTTCAAAAGAGCAAAACAACTCCTTTCCTCGGACGACATGAAGAAGATTGAGGAGTTGGGATCCCATAAGGCATTGCAGAAAGGCATTTCCTACTCCGCCAAGGTAATCTATTATTTTGATGAGGGAGGAAAAAAAATATCTTCTTTGCTCTCTGGTCACTTTGGAACCTTATCTTCTTTATCGTTTAGGGGCTAGCTATGATGCTTACAATTTTTTCTCACTTGGAAACAAAGTTCAGGAACAAGCAAGTTCCAAAGCTAGGCGAAACTATTGCTTTGGAGAAAGCGCATATTGCTTACTTGGACCAGCTTGAGGCCACTTATGGTCTCTCTAAAGAGCTAGAGACTATCAACAATCAACTTGCTGACACAGAGAAGTCTCTCAAGGTTCGAGAAGGAGAAATCCATGCTAAGGACAAGGAGATTCGAGCCAAGGACAAGCAGATCCAGGCTCTAAAAGGAGGCTGTTACAGATGCTGTCAAAAAGTTCATGAAGTCAGACAAATATGAGGATCTGATGGCAGAATGTGTCTTGAGTGGATATTAAACTTTCCGCTCTCAGGCTTCGTCGCTTTGTCCAGACACTGATTGGTCTTTCTTGGAGCCTGGCTCTGAACCATGATGGTCAGTTACTTGTGTTGCTTGCTACTGGAAAAGTTAGATCTTTTAGAGCATAATATAGCATCAAAAGTGTGCAAAGTTCCATAGAGAGAATGGTCTTGAGACTCTTAGAGCAGCTCTTAACTGCACCACAACCGACCTAACATAACAGTTGCTCCCAACTGTTTTGAAAAGCTTGTGTCTTTTTTTTTTTTTTTTTTTTTGATAAGTAGAAAAGCTTGTGTTATTATCACAAGGTAGACTTTGATATCAGTAATTGCGCAAGTATTCTGTCAATGTTATCAATCAGTAAAGAAATATAAGTATTGTGTTATTTATGATTTTTAAGACACTAAAAAGTTAAACCTCCTAATATCAGTTCCGTGTTGTTTGATTTATTTATTTATTATTGTTTCATTTAATTTGAACTCAACTTCAGGTTGTCTCAGCCATGTACTTCCTAGACGCCTTATTCCAATATGCATCATTTGCATTTTGGTCAGTTAAAAAAAATCCAATGTGCTTAGTAAGTGAAAGATTGGACAAAATCCAAGAGAAAGAAGAAACAAACACATGACAAGGTAAATATTATAAGGACAAATCCGGTGCTTATAAATAAGATCTCAAAAACAGGGGAAAACACAGAATAAAACAATAAAACAGGATAGTTTGAAACAGGGGAGATACATAAACTCTACGATATCAAAAGTAAATTAATATTCAAATAAAATGTGACCCAACAATAAAAAAAAATACAAAAGGTCACTCTTTGTGTTTCTCAACGAGGGGTGGTACAGCATATCCTGGTGCCACAAAACTGGAGATAATTTCAGTAAGATGCCTTGACGCCTTCTCATAATTCACGAAACCCATGTACCAGAAATCCTGCCCGTCAATTGTGACTATCTGTATGTACTTCTCTGATGACTTTTCCCTCATCACCACTGGATTTATGGTCCCAATATTTGGCAATGGTATCACAACCTGCAGTTTCCAATCAACATCTATTAGTCTAATTAATCTTTATAACATAAAGTAGACACATCATTAGCTCCAACTATTATAGTGGAAGTTTATTTGTAAAAACTTGTATATTTGGATTACCTTGTAATAGCTCCAAGTTTGTTGGCCAGAGGGTGCAGTGAAGGACAACGGGCGATCGCTGCAGAAAGCGACATGAACATTGGACAGATAAAGAGTTCCAGCAACAGGTCCAGTTGATGTGGAAAGATAACAAGCAAATGTCTTCTTGAGCATCTCATTCGGATAAGTTGCGAATGTCTGCTTGTACAGAGACTCGTATCCACCTCCGCTAATCGCCTTCGCCGTCAAGTTCATCTTCCCCCATGCAGCTCCGGACACAGACGATCCAGTTTTAACTGAACAAAACACGATGGAAACCAGAGTCATTTACTCTAACTTTTCGTGATTTGGTAATTTTTATGCTAAAAAGCCAATAATTTTTGTATGGATCTTACGGTTGTGCCAGAGGTTGTTGGCCAAAGACTCGGCCTTGTTGCTCCATGTGTTAAAGACATGAACAATGGATTGGCCAGTACTACTACTACCAGTGCTGGACTTGTCGATGGGGCTGTATTGGAGGTAAGGATAGTGGAATTGGTGGGCTTCATCGCTAGGGGCACCCCATAAGGCCGCTTTCTTGTTACCCGGGTGACACGTCGGCACGGCGGGGTGCCCCATTACGTGAGTGCCCCATTTCTCTGCTGCTGCTGCTGCTGGTGGTGGTGGAGGAGGACCAGAAGAGCATGAAAAATCTTGATGATCATGAGGCTGCTTCTCTTGATGATGATGATCTGGCTGAGAAGTGCTTGGTTGGTTGTGAAAAGGGTTTGTTTCTTTTGTTGTTGGTGTACTAATGGAGGGCTGTTGTTGTTCTTGTGTTGTGGGAATCTGTTGGTTGGTTGAGTTCTCTTCTGGTATTTGGTGAAAAGGGTTGATTTCCTCCGCAGTGGGATAAGAAACAGGTGTGTATTTGTGTTTTTGTTCATCTTTTTTGTCAGTGGGAAAGAGATGAAAAAGTGGTATGTATGGCTTCAGAGATTTTGAATTTTGTTAGGTGTTTTTGTTGGGAAATTTTGTGTTCTGCAATGGATAAAGTAGATTGGGATCTTCATATACAAATTATTAGCATTAGGATAGGCTTTTTGATCTTTTCTAGAAAGGAGACAGAATTTCAAAGATGTGCATTAAAATTTCTTATGGAAGGAAGAATCTACAAGCAATATTATAAATACATGAAAGCGAGAAGTTTGACTTGTGAATTCCACTACGCGGACAAAAACCAGTTGCTTAGCCGTGTTGTCTTCAACCAAAAAAAAAAAAAAAAAGGTAGTTGGTCCAAACAGTCCCTGAACTTTTTAAAATATGATAGTTTGATCCATATTTTTTTTTTTTTACTGAGAAGATCCTAAACTCTTAAAATGTTGGTCATTATAGTCCTTTTTGTCCAAATTCATTAAATTTCTAACAGAATGATTCATATGCAATACACGTGATTTAATTTAAGAAGGATATTTTAGTAATCTAATAATTAATTTAATAAAAATAAAAAATCATAAAAAAAATTTAAATTTATCTTCTTTCTCTCTCTCTCCCCCTCCCTCCACTTCAATCTAAAGTAGCAAACCTAGATCGCGGGTTGGGTGGGGGAAGGGTGGGGAGTTTGTCGTGCGATCGGAGGGGGGAGCCCAGATCTGGGTTTGGGGGGAGGGGGGCCGGGGGACACCGACAAAGACCCCACCTCCCCTAACCAGATATGCTAACCCCCTTTCCCCCGACGCCGGTGATACCTCCCCGCGCCCTTGTGGGGGGAGGGAGGTTCTAGCTTTCTCTAACGGAGAGGCTAAGTTCGGTGACGGAGAAGGGGGGCTCCGACGATTGTCGTCAAAGGGAGAGAGAGAGGATGGGAGACCAGGAATTTTGGGAGAATTTAAGGGAAAGAGAAAAATGAAGGGTATTTTAGTCTTTTTATTAGAAAAATGATCACTTGAGCAAGATTCCATTAGTAACTTAACAGTTTTGGACGGAAAAAAAATATAGTGACCAATATTTTAAGAGTTTAGGATTTTCTCGGCCAAAAAAATAAAACATGGACCAAACTGTCAACTTTTAAAGAGTTCAAAGACTATTTGGATCACTTACTAAAAAAAAAAAAAAAAAAAAAAGGCATTTTTCTATATGAAAGTCCTCTTTTCATTAATTGATTTGTTTGTCTATCCTTTTCATTTTTCTTAAAGTTTCAACGGTAAGATAAGGTTCCTAATTTATAAAGTACATTTCTAAACATTACATTTACAAATTTATAATAATATATATATATATATATATATAAAAGATCGGTATTATTTCCGGCAGTCTCATATGCAGTAAATTTTCCACTGTTAATTGTAGACCATTGGATCATAAACGAACGGTGAGATTTGAAGAGATAAAGTGAGGGCATCTTAATAAAATCCAATCTGACACACTAAATGAATTGGAGCAGTAAAAAGTACTTTAAATTAATATAAGAATATTTTTTTAAAATAAAAATAGAGAAATTGACTAACATAAGATCCATAATTATACTATGTTTTCTCGACTATGTATTACATTCCATTTAACTTACATATACACCCCCTATGACCTTGACCAACATGAGATCTATAGCATCTCTCCAGCCACGTTTGTCCACTCCTAGAATTGCAATTTGGCACGTCCAAAAATAATAATGCAATTTCAATCACTCATATTTTGATTAAACTTTAATTCACATTATCCTTTCATATACGGTTACAATTCTACTAACTTCACTCTACATCCACAAGGCCCACTTAGTTCCTTGCATTTTGTTCATCCCATAAATATTAATGTAATTTCAATCACTCACATTTTAACTGAACTATATTTCACATTCCCTTTCAAATATGGTTGCAATTTATACTATCTTCACATCACATTCACGTCCAAATATATTTAAAAATGCATTCCTCACATTTTTATTACAAGTAAGTTTACCATTCTACCTTCATTTTGAGTAAAAAAAAATTTATAAATTCTCTGACTACACAACTGAATATGTCTTAAACATACTGATTTTTCTGGTTGATCTTCCCTTTTTTTTATTTGTCAATCATTGTCGCATCTCAAACGGCATGAAAAGTAAGGCCATATAATATATATAATATATATATATAAACAAAACTGATAATTATTTATATATATATATGTGAAGGAGATGGTTCGAAATAGAGTTTGCTATTTTTTCATGTCACATACTCATACCATAAAATTCTCTCTCTCTCTGTTTTTTTTTTTTTTTTTCTCCTTTCTTTCTTTTTTCCTCTCAACCTTTAGCTTCTAGATCATACATAGAGCACAACAGCTACGTGTTGGCAGCACCAAATAGACATCTTCAAGTCATAAAAAGAGCAACTCCCTGTGAAACTAGTTTAGGTAATGGAATTATTATCATGTAATCCTTCT